>CM061070.1:75578221-76178221 GCA_030762895.1 Sophora flavescens | reverse complement strand
AATGAATACGTAATGTACCAAATGGAATAAAAGTAATACACCGTGACAAATGTGAAGTAGTAATGTGAATTGCTACTTTTTCTATTTGCTTTGAATATTTTTCTAGAACCTGTCAAAAAATAATCTGAAAAGAATTTAATGAGATTTACTACATGTCTACTTTGAGTATCTGCATTATTAAAGATGAGATAAAATATTTTGGAAAATCATTATCAAGAATTAAGAATATAATTCTATTGAAAAATGTTGCTATAACAGTCAATAAAAAACAGAAAAATATTTAAACAAATGCTGTTTTTGTTTTGTTGTTTTTTACTTTTGTTGTCGTCCAATTACCAAAAAAACCAACAAAGTCACATTAGATGTTACCAAATAACACAATGGGCTAAACAAATCCACCTCTCTCTCTTACCCAAAAAATTCCACCTCTCACTCTCTAATTTTTTGGCATGTACATAGTTTTTGGATTACAGTAGTACACATTACCGGTGTAAGTTACACTAACATCCACTAATATTTTGACACGTGTAGTTTTATTTAATAACTAAGACAGAGAAATAACAAAAATACTGATTTGTTAAGATATTATTAAATGTGAGTGTAAAAAAGTAAAAATCTTTTACAATGACAGTACATAGAAGTTAAACTCATAGTTTTTAATGATTTTTTAGCCGTAAAAAATTAATTCTAGTCAATTTCTATATATTAAATTTGAATAATCATTTTGAAACATGAAATACTGTTTCCAATCACCCTCCTTAGTGAGCCATGTGACTTCATGTATGTTAAGTATAACTTTTTTATGTTTTACTTTTTTTAATTGAATTATTTATTTTTTATGATCAAATTAATTATATTATATTTATATTCTTTCAATTTAATGTAGTAATCCATAATTACATATGTCATTGCCAATAACGTATTCGACAATCACATTATCCTTTTTACTATAAATTAAAATTAGATCTTTTTAAATTTCCAATACATTAAATATTTTACTATTTTATTTCTTTTTAATTTTTATTCCTATTGTGAAACTCATGTAATTTTAAAATTGTAAAGTTCCTATAAAAAAAATTTGAAACCAAAAATGAAGTTTTTTTTTTAATTTTCAATACATTTAGTATTTTTTTATTTGGAATTGTTTATTTTTATTCTTAATGCAAAACCCATAATTTTACCAAATTTCTAAAACCAATTAATCTAGCTAACCTATTAAACTCATTCTTTAAAGAGAAACACTAATTGTTATGAATAAAATTCATGTCGGTGGTGATGGTTATGCAACAAGAGAAAGAAACAAGAAAAACAAAATTTTGAGTCGTGTAGTATCTACACATAGCTTTAGCTTCAATTCGCCCTCACTAGTTTCAGTCTCACTGGATGCAAGAGGATAACAACCAATTCCCTACAGGATACAATAGAGAACCTTTGACTTAGTTTGAACACCCACAATTATAACATCCCCTTGGGCATTACTTTATAAACACGTGCAGAAATAAATTAAAAAGAAATTTGCTGGTTGCTTTCGGAAATTTATTTACTTTAGGTCATAAAACTTGGGTATAAAATTTGTTGAATGGGGTTAAGGTAAAATTTAAACCCATTTTAAAATAGTAACATCACATTTTCATCTTTCATTGTATAGATTATGGTCATATATATCATTTGTCATATGACCAAAAACCTAAGCCGTGACCGGCATACAGACTTACAAACCTAGCCTGACAACCTATTTATTTTAGAAATGTACTTGAATAAAAAACTAGAATATTTTTACAAAAAATTTGATAAAGTCTCCTCTATAATTCCAACATCCCAGAATAAAAACACCTGTTGAAATATTTCTATTTTCATCCCAGAAGTTCCAGTGAGACTAAAAAAAACATAAAGACGATATTTTTATGAAAATATTTACATAAACAAATACCTGACCAAAATGAAAGATTTTAAAATTTTCATCCAAAAGAAGGGCTCTCCGAGCCATTTACATTCCATCCAAAAATAAAGGCTCTCCGAGCCATAAACATACATACTAACATTAATCAACATCGTCTCAAAACCTAAGCTGGCCGTTCTAAGAGATATTCACGGGTAAGACCCCTATGGTTCTCACCATTATACCTGACATTATACATCTTCCAGGATTGGGAATAATATCCCCAAGCGAAAAATGGAAACCTCTTCTGCATCTTCTGTACGCGTGTACTAAGGTACAACAGCAAAACCAGAAAAATATATATATGCAAGGGTGAGATACCAATATATGGATTTAAACACAATAACCACATGCACGACTCTCAATTACCGTTTAACATGAACATTCAAAGATAAACAATATATTTATCAAAGGGTTTCATACCCGACAGTCGTACCCATTTTAAAAACCACGACACTTCAATATTCATCAACTAACTTTGATACCTAATCTCCGGAGCTCCAACCAACAAATTAATGAGCTGATTAGGCTCTAGTTGCCAATTAAGGCAGAATCAATGCCTGATATAGCAAAGTTCTACTGACCATTCCACAGTCCAACTCAAGGCAAAGTGGTGACTACATATAGCACATGGTCTACGTGGTCGTATATCCATCAAGGCACAATGACGCAAAGGTCATGAATACTTGCCATCAAGCATTCAAGTCCTATGCAAAGGCACGTCTGCCCTGGAATGCATGTAAAACGTTTTGTTCTCGTTGTTTTCTTTGTGTTCAATCTTTATATGTCGGAGCTAAAAAGTCGCACGACCAAATCATCCTTTTAAACTTTCAAGTTTAATACCTCTTTCAAAACAATTTAACTTCAAGTCAAAAGTGTGCAAATCATGAAATCTGGACCGATGCACCAATCTTAGATACGTAGATTTTAGTGCACAAAACCAATATACCACTTATAGGACATCTAGTCCATAACTTCACCTTTCGGACCCCGGGCCCATATCATTCGGACCCCTGGCCCATATCATAGAACACTAGATCCAACGTCTCGGTTGCTAGGTTCGTTTAAACCATTTTCGTTCTGTGAAATACAAAACAAAACCAAAGTTTCCTCAACTTATCCAAGTTGACGAAAATAACACCATTGTGTAAAACTCGTTTACATAAATCCTTTTCCTTTGAAATTCATTTATAAAACCATCAAATCATAGAGAAATTCATTTTTCTCAAATCCATTTTCTTTTGAAAACTCCTTTTTTCGTAACAACTTCAAATCCTCGTAAAATAATTTCCAACCCATTTCTATTTGAAATAATAAAATTGTTCCTCATAGTTTTCATTTTCAAATACTTTTCCAAAGTATTTTTCATTGGAAATAAAGTCATTTGTAAATCAAATGATTTTCTCTTTTACAAAAGTTCTTCATAATCACTATTAAAATATCCTTGACACTTACATTTCTTAGAATAACTTTTCGTCTTATTTTTGAATTTGTTTGGAAAAGACAACGTAACTGAAATATTTTCAAGATGTCGTCCTCACTATTTACTTATGAATCACTCTTTTCTCCAAAACATCATCAAATATAAATACTTTCAATATTTTTCTTCCATAAATCAAATCCTTTGAATTTCTCCTCAAGCTTTTTCAACGTTTTTATCTTTAATTTAATTGAGCATCGACCAATGTTAGGCTTCTCAGTCAATCAACCAACCAACAGATAATCCATACATAGAAGATATCCATACATCACAAATTTAATCATGCTTTCACAGAAAAACATTAAAAACCACATAACAGTCATATAACAATTTAATTTGACACCACACATCACAACAGATAAACTCAAATATGACACACAAATAACATGCAATTACCGAAAATCCCTCAGGCAATCTCCCCTTACCTTTGAAGACAAGAATAAGATCACTCATTCCGGGCTCCTCTAACACTTTGCAAAGCTTATAAACAACTTCAAGATAGCTCCAAAAATGTATTCTCTACTCCTACAACCATGACAGTCACATCCACATAGATGGAAATTGGCCATCAACATAGCCAATAGCAAGTACAACCAAAAATCAGAAACTTATCATCACAAAACATAAGTTTGTACAACTTAAATAATTAATTCACTAAGGAAACGATATTGGTTTTTCATTTAAAAACCGATTGGGGTTTTAGAGTTCACTAGAAATTTGGGAAAAATCAATTTTGATCCATCAATATGAAATTAGGCTATAGGGAATCATAAATTAACAACTTTAATTACATTAAAACATAATCAAAATTGATAAATCAACATAATTTGACTAATGTTTTAAATTGGGAAATTTGGGGTTTTAGTGAGATTAGGGAAAAATCAATTTAGCCCAAGAACAATGAAATTGACTTAGAGAATCACTAATTCACATCCTAATAGCATAAAATAAGGTTCAATTTCAGAATTCAAAATAGAAATCAAAGAACTAGGGTTAGGGTTTGTAA
Source organism: Sophora flavescens (assembly GCA_030762895.1). Classification (NCBI taxonomy): domain Eukaryota; kingdom Viridiplantae; phylum Streptophyta; class Magnoliopsida; order Fabales; family Fabaceae; genus Sophora; species Sophora flavescens. The sequence goes on along the minus strand of CM061070.1, from coordinate 76,173,796 downwards.
ACTGATTTGGGGATTTACAAGATAGAACAGATTAGGGGTAAAACACTTACCCATGGTGAATAAGAGAGAACATGATGGTTGGATGGCCAACTGGCGCGGCGGCTGACTGCCCAGACACGGCGGCAGAGACAGGGATGCATTTTCTGGGACATTCAAGAACAAAAGGATAAGTTTTTCGAAAGAAAGGAAGAAGGTTTAGCAACCCAAGGTGGCAGAACCACCATCAGCAGCGACTGAGAACACTCACCACGATGGCTCACTGCGGCGGCGATGGTTCTTCACGCGACGGAGATCGCGAGCGTCCAGAGTAGGAACACGCATCTTCTCCCTTGCCAGGCGAGCGGCGGTCGACGACGGTCCAAGGACGGTGGCTCGCGGCTGACTTATGGAGAAGGAGGAGAGAACTTGACTTAGATGAAGAAGGAAGGAGGAAGAAGATGAAGTGGGAAGGAAGAATAAGAAGAAAGAAAGAAAGAAAGAAAGAAAGAAAGAAAGAAAGAAAGAAAGAGAAAAAAAAAACAAGAAAGAAGAAGGGGTTTTCTGTCACGTATGGGGCAGGGAGATATAAGGAGCAAGAAATTTGTGATTAGTAATAGTATGTACAAAATGAGTAGTAAATATTGAGCCTAATATGTTTTTGGCTTTTTGATTTAAAAATAATGGTTGACAATTATATACTTTCAGAATTTAAATTAAAGCCAAGATTGATAGTTGAACTGATCAACTAAGAAAATTAACAGTCCAAAAGTTAATCTCCGATTAATTTTAAACCAACATATTTTAAAATCTAAAATTAAATATAGTCAAATATGAAAATAATTTTCTTTCAATCATATTATTTAAAATATTTTTCTAAATAAATACTACTAGTGACAATAACATAACATTTTTGTCTAGTAGTTGTGCATACACTGACATAAGACAGTATTAACGCACTCAAAAATAAATTTTAAATGAGTAATTAAAATTACTCAAACCAAATCACATAAAACTAAACAAAAAAAAAATTAAACATATACATATATTTACTATTATTGAAGAATAGTAAAAACCGGGGTGTTACAACAATCAAAGTTGACACTAATGGTATTTTAAAGAACAATAGTTTCCTAATTCTCCCTACGATTAAAAAAATGAATTGATTTGGAATGCATAACTTTGCCAAAATTTGGATGGAAATATGAATGGAGAAAGGTTCTATATAGACCTTGTCATGCCTTTTGGTGAGGAGGAACAACCTTTTAAAGAAGAGATACAACCTTTCATGAATGCATCTTTTAATAAAGTGACACATTTTCTTGAAAGAACACACCCATATGAAAAGAAATGATTGTCCAAAAGGACATAACTCTTGGAACAAGTCAAACACTACAAGAAATTTGCTAATTAGCGACCGACATTATTCAGTCCCTATAGTGACCAAATTATGGCGGAACACATGGTTTATATACATTGGTCATTTGGTTTCATATAGCAATCGAATTAGCGACCAATACACTTCGGTCGCTATGTATTCAGTCGCTAATTCGGTCGCTAATGTCTAAAAAAATTATATTGCTCATTTATGACTGACTTAGCAACCGAATAACGGTCATAATTTAGTGACCGACTATATTTCGGTCGCTAATTTGAATTTTTAATTTAGAGACCGAATATATTTCGGTCTCTAAATCGAGCCCGCGTCCTTTCCCCCCTCACTTTCACTCTTTTCACTCTTCTTCCTCAACTCCATCCCTCCCTCCCTACCCCTCAGCTCTGGCGACCCAGAACCACCACTGCACACCTCCCTCTCTGTCCTTCTCCCTCACGCAGAAGCCCCCTCCTCCTTCGCCCCCTCCTTGTTCAACCACCGCTACCACCACCACAGAGACACCGCCACCACCACTGTAGAGCCAGCCTACCATCACCCTCACAGACGCCTCCCTATCCTCCTTCTTCCCCCACTTCCTTCCCCCTCTTCCTTCTTCCCCCACTTCATTCCCCCTCTCTATCCCACTTCAGAACCACCTCCACAACCACCGCAGAGCCGCAACCACCACCACAACCACTGTAGAGCCACCACTACACCCCCAATCTGTTAATGCATCAAGTTCCGCCTTTATCTTTTTTTAGGGTTTATTTGTTTTTTTTTTTCAGTATGAAATCATTTTTTTTAGTGACGTGATGATTGTTCAAATACATGTTTGTCTAGATAACTAAAACAAAGGACATGTAATTTGCTTATCGATTCCTTGCTTTGTTCTTTGTTTGTGAAATATGAAACTGGAAATTGGATTATATCTTTTATGAAGTTTCAACTATAAATAGTAGTATTAGTGGTTCAAGAAGATATGACATGTGTTATGTTGATGAATTTTGTAGATGATTGATGAGTGCTAAATATGGATTATGTTGATTAAGAAATGTTGAGATTGATACAGTATATTTAAGTGATGATGAGAGTAAACTATTATTTATGTAATGGCAATTTATTTTTGTGAAAACGACTATATGACTAGGGTAGTGTGGTTATGTCTAAGAGATGTTTTGTGATGATTAATGGTTTAAAAAGTTTTTATCTGCTTATGGTTATTCTCTTAGTTTGAATTTAAACGCTTGCTATGATTATAGTGTTAAGTTGTATATTATGTTTAAGCATGTGTATTCCATTGTCTTAAGTTTTGGATTGATAAATTGATGATGATTGATTTATGCGGTTGAAGTATACAGAAAATACTTGGTGGAATGGATTGCCAAAGGATAATTATGAATGATTTATGTTGTTGCCCATACTATTGGGACCTCATTGATTTTGAACTGGGAACTGAACTTTGAACTCTTTTCTTCCAACACCCCTCAATCTTTGGCCACTGCTCCAGTACTCATCATTTTTCTGTTGTCTGCTTGGAGCTAGAGGTATGTAGGTCAAATACTCTAGTGCTATGAATACTTTGAATTGAATGAGACTTAGTATATGTTAATAATATGGTATGATTGTGTTGTGTTTAATGTGTTATGTGAAATGATATGTTGTTTGAGAGTAGAGAGCATAGCTTAATAGGGTATAATGTTGTTTGATATGCATGACTGGTTGTGTATTGATAGTTTAGAAACCTTGCATGTGTTTGTCTATTTGATTTGTTGTTTGTTAGTAGAGAGCGAAGCTCAATAGGGACTAGTTGTGTGCTGATAGTTTAGGAATTGTGCATTTCTCGATATTTACATTCGCCCTATGAACTTTAATTTCAAGTACTTTGGGTTAAGATTTTTTATTTTTTATTTTATTGGAAGCCTTAGTTTCCCATTTGAGATGCAATATGAATGAGCACATGTACCTTTTCAAGGTACCGCTCATTATATTGAATCTTGAATTGTCCAAGTTGGACAGTTTGGGAGAAACATTTTCTTTACAAAGTTAACGGTTATTCTTTGGATTCTCGTATCTTACACTTGATTGAATTTTGGTATGTTACATTTCCTATTGTTCTCCGGGTGCATATTTGATCGTGGTGGAATAACTGCGTTCAACTCATGTATACCGGAGACCAATGGGAAATGCTGCCGAAATTTCGTCTGGTGTAAGGCATGAGAGTTAATGAATAACTGTTATTGGAGTGTTGAAAAGGTTTGTTCTCGAATGGGTTAGGACCATACCTTGTAATAAGAATTGGAGAACAATGGAGCTATGAGACTGAGAATTCTTGTGGTAGTTAGCGAGTTCAACCACCGTAGAGATGACTCCATTAGTCTGGGGCAAGAGCCTTCTGATGCCTCTAACAATGCCCTTTTCTTGAAGGTGGTTGGTGGCAGGAACAAGAAGGGCCATGTATATGGTTTGGGAGCCCTGGGAGATGAGTATGTGGCATCTGCCACACCATCTTCTCAGTCATGCCATGGCCCTACACCAGACGTCAGAAGGGTCGTGGCCGACCTCAATGCTGGGCTCGTTACTCATCTTGCGGAGAGGGTGGCTGCACTGGAGAGGGAGAATCATCTGCTGCACCAGCACTTGGGCTTAAGACCCGACGGATCTGGTTCTACCCCTGAGGATGTTGCTGCTTCGGGTACCCATGCTCATGGACCTACTGCTCCTGATGACCCATTCGTTCCCCCGACCTCTAGCCAGCAGCATGATGCAGATGATCATGAGGCTGATGATCATTGCCCCCCCCCCCCCACCCCCACCCCCACCGGTCCCCCGACCATCCCCATTCACCCCCACCCCCACTCAGATGACATTTACTCTTTACTTACATTGACACAATTTGTAATTATTTAAATTTTGACAGCATTTACTATTATTTTTTTATTTAATTTCTTTTCTGTATTTTTATTTACAATTTTTTTTAAAAAAAAAGTAAATTAACAAGAAAAAATTATATATAGCAATCGAACTATATCGGTCGCTAAATTGTGGTAGCAATTAATTTTATCATCAAATTAAAAATAAAATAAAATATATTTAGTGACTGAAATATATCGGTCGTTGTTCGGTCCCAAATAGGACCAAATAAACATTTTTGGTACCAAATATTAGCGACCGATATGTTTAATTTAGCGACCGACAAATTCGGTCTCTATTTAGCGACCGACTAATATTCGATCGCTAAACAGATAGCTACCACGGTTTTAGTAACCGGTTATGTTCGGTCGCTAAATGATTTAGCTAAATGATTTAGCGGTCGAATTCTATCGTTTAGCGACCGAATATGTCGATCGCTAAACACTTAATTTCTTGTAGTGAAAGGCAAGTTCTTTCGAATTATGCAGAATTCTATGTCACAAGCGTTGGGTGCACCGAACCCTGCGTTGATGATGCAAACCAAGAATGATGTCCAATTTAAGGCTAAATTAATTTTTGATGAAAATTTTATTTTCATTAGTGATAAACCCGTATACTTGTTTTGGCTGTATCTTGAGCTACAAATCCCTGATTTATATATTCTTTGATGCGTTAGAAAGCTAATGAAATTATCTACAAATAGTATTTCAAGCCTCTTGACTAGATTCGGCTTTTATCATTGTAAAACACTGGCTCAAAGTTTAATACGAATTTTTGGACAAGTTTGAGCTTCAAAGGAGGGTGACTTTTGGCTTGTATGCCCCAATTCCCTATATGTACACACCTATTACATGATGAAATACAAATTTGATGTTCAATTTGTATTTGTTCCAATTGTGAGAGTATTTAGCCTCTCTTGGGTTCTTCATTGAACCACCTATTTGAACTTATCAAGAATCCAAGATTCTTGTGGCGATCCTCACCTTGGCTTATCAATTCCCCTTGGAATTGTGGCGCCTACCTTCCATTCCTTATCTTGTCCATTTTTTATTCTTCTTCTTCTTTGAATTTTGGTAGTCGCTCAAGGATAAATCCGAAAATCTATATATTCCTTATTAGGATCATATCATTTGGTATCAGAGCCATCCTTCCTAGAGTGATTTTTGATCTTCTTCTTCAATTTTTTTCCCGAAAATTTCTTCTTCCCACCACCTATCATGGCAACACTATCCTTTGAAATGCAAAGATATCTAAGATGCTTGGAGAAGGGTTTTCCTCCAAAGGAAGCTTGCAAGACATTCAATGAAATTGAAGATGTGATTCCAAACGAAGCTTCCAAGACAATCAATGAAATTGAAGATGTGATTCCAAAGGAAGAATGCCAACAATCAAGTAGAGTTTAATTGCAAGAGGAAGATAAGGAGATGAAGACAACTAGAGAATGACCTTCCCCTCAAGCCGAGAATAACTCTTCAAATTCACTTGGGAAGTCATGGTCATCTTTTACTCTAATACCTTCTTCTAGATTAGTTTGTGGAATCAAATGTTGGGATTCTTCTACTTTGTCTAACATAATTTCTCCCCTAGGTCATGAATAAAATAATAGTGAAGACCAAACCACAAAAAGCAAAGAGCAAGAGAATAATAGTGAGAAGGAAGAGAATGTAAACGATATTGAGGAAAAATTTGACAGTATCCGTGTAAAAGAAATTAAGGAAGTTGAAGAGACAATTCCAAGAGAGGTGCCCCATTGATTCAAAAGAGTTGTGTTTGAACCTGGAGGATGAAGACGACTCCCCAAGGCAATAAGTTCGAGGTCGAATTCTCTTCAGAGGGAGGGAATGATGCAAACCAAGAATGATGTCCAATTTAAAGCCATACTAATTTTTGATGAAAATTTTATTTTCATTAGTGATGAACCCGTATACTTGTTTTGGTTATATCTTGAGCTACAGATCTCCAATTGATACATTCTTTGGTGAATTAGAAAGCTAATGAAATTATCTACAAATAGTATTTCAAGCCTCTTGACCAGATTCGGCTTCTATCAAGGTGAGACACAGGCTGGAAGTTTAATACAAATTTTTGGACGAGTTTGAGCTTCAAAGGAGGGTGACTTTTGGCTTGTATGCCTAAGTAACTCCTTTTTAGAAGTTATGGATCATTTTTATTATTTTTCTTAAGTATGGTAGTAACTCCAATTAGTGGAGAGTTAAGTCTTTAATTAGCCACTTAGTGGGTAATAAATGTTTTTATTACTCCATTAGTGCAATAGTTATGTTTAGTTATGCTAGGGGTTATGTCATCTTATGATGACCTTTTGTAAGCCTTCTCTTGGCTACCCCAATTCCCTATATGTACACGCCTATTACATGATGAAATACAACTTTGATGTTCAATTTGGATTTGTTCCAATTGTGAGAGTGTTTAGCCTCTCTTGGGTTCTTCATTGAACCACCCATTTGATCTTATCAATAATCCAAGATTCTTGTGGCAATCCTCACCTTGGCTTATCAATTCCCCTTGGAATTGTGGTGCCTACCTTCCATTCCTTATCTTGTCCATTTGTTATTCTTCTTCTTCTTTTAATTTTGGTAGTCACTCAAGGATAGATCCGAAAATCTATATGTTCCTTATTAGGATCATATCAGTTGAGCACCCATGAGAATTCATGTCTTGGATTACTAGGTGACAAGTGCTCGTGAACCTGTGTTGGTTGCCCATGGCCGGTGCTGAAAGCCCAAGTCCCAGTGTCGAGAGTCAAACCTTGCTTAGAAATGGTGGTCTCGGATATCCGGGCACTCGAGTCCCAGTGTCGGGTGCTCATACTCCTTCCTATTTAGGTGTTCTTAAACTTCTATATTTTGGAAATCCCTCATTGTCCCCCATCATTTTAAAAAATGAACCCAAAATCATTATTTCAGAGATCAAATGCTTTCATATAAAGGTATCTTACGATTTGAATATTCACTTAGTAAGTCGTGGCTTTCACTCATCCCGAATAAAATGGTAGACAAAATTTGAACCAAATATTCATTAGAACAATTGTGCATAACTTACAAATGAAATATCATTACCATTGAATGTGTAATAAAGTGACACATTTAATGAGAGCTTTAAGAGTCGAGCCCTTAACTCCAAGAAGCGGCCCCCATCATTTTAGGACAGAAAAAATTATCCATGGACCCATTATCCATCTATCCCATCTATGAGTAAATCCAATCCATCGTTTGATAAAAAGGCTTAAATGGATTGCATTGGATTGGGTTGGGTTATTTTTACAAATGGATGATTAATGATCCATCCATTTTTTTTTTTCAATCCATTGGATCATTCAAATATATGTCATGATCTTGTAGTTGTATCTCTGTCATCCTGGATGTATCCTTGAAGAGGAACGCCAAGTCAAACTCTCTTTCCTTCATCTTCAACTCTTTCTCCTTCAAATTGTTTTGTTCATCCTTTACATGAACCAATTCTGCCATAAGGAGAACTTTTGACTTTTGTGTCTCTTGTACTGCAAGTAGATCAATATTAGCAGAAGATGTTTCATTTGCTTTTGATTTTCCCTTTCTTTTTGCTGTTTTTGTCCCCATTGGACGAACCATAGTAAGTGGACTTGGGTTGTATTCACAACCTGATGGTGTATCCAGATTAGAAGAGGATGAATATGCTCCAGAAGCAGATACATGTGTTCTCTTACTAGCTCCTTCAAATGATGTTTGACCATTTAAGCTCATCTTTCAACAATCGCCATGCATACTCTAACTTGAATCGTTCACTTACATCTTGAGAATAAATCATATATGCATATCACATGATGTCAGTCTTGGAGCTGCCGGTGTTCCTTCTTTGATTGGCTTGTTTGTAGCACCCTGCAAAATTTTGAACTACGTTGTTCAGCTTCTGTTATCGACATTTTAGTTGTGTTGCTTCCCTCACTTGCAAATGGCCACGACTATCATTGTAATTTTCTTTAATTCATAGCAAAAAGAAATCTACTTTTTGGTTTACCCCCACAACTGCATCCATAGAGACATTTAGCCATGCTTCGATGAGATGTTTATCTTCACTAGTACAATAAGTGCTTTTTACGTCAGTTAAAATTGATTTTTTACGTCAGAATACTGACTGACGTAAATACAGCTGACGTTAATAGTTAATATTTTAACATCAGTTGAGAACTGACGTTAAAATTAAGGCTATTAACGTCAGTTCTTTAACACAACTGACGTTAATTTTGTAAAAATTAACGCCAGTTCTATAGAACGGACGTTAATTTTGTTAAAACTAACGTCAGTTGTTATAAAGAACTGGCGTTAAAGGTCTTAATTTTAACGTCAGCTGTAATAAACAACCGACGTTAATAGTGTACTGTATATTTTATAAAATACTATTAACGTCAGTTGTTTGATACAACTGACGTTAATAGTTTTTTTTTTAAATCAGTTTTGAAATATCACTCCCCTCAACTATCCCTGCATTCAGTAAATATCCCAGTAACACATAATATCACACACATTACAGAATTGCAAAGGAAAAATGGAACAATGATCCATATGTATGCCTGTTCAGAAACAATATATATTTATTAACATAGGTTATAACTCAAAATAATAAATAAAAATAAATGTATACAAAGTTTAAACTACCTATATCAATATCCCTTCGTGATGATCATCACGAGTGGCATGTACATCGTCCACCTGTGTCTCCTCGATTATAGTAGGCATGTTTGTTGAAAAAGAAGGAGTCTCAAGAATATCAAGATTTGAATCTTCATTTTCATCACTACCATTATACATGCTTTTTCCTTGGAGAACCATGGACAACCTTTTGTTAGAAGGATCAGTGATGTAGAACACTTGTTTTGCTTGGGAAGCCATTATGAAAGGCTCATTTATATGACCTAACTTGTTGAGGTCTACCAATGTGAACCCCAATTCGTCGGTTTGTACACCACAGTTACTATCAACCCACTTACATTTAAATACCGGCACCGTAAGCTTAGTGTAATCGAGCACCCAAATATCATCAATATATCCAAAGTAAGGTCTCGATGCTTTAACGGGTTTTGTGTCCTTTGTACTAGAGAAGTGCATTGCTTCGGCCACGATCATAACCCCACTATTTTGCATGGTACTCTTGTTATCTTGTTCCTTTGTATAAAAGGAAAAGTTATGTATGTCGTATCCGCTCCAACATATGACGTTGAAGCTAGGCCCACGTGCTAGCCATCTTACGTCATCAGAAGCAGTACTACCATCCTTAAGCATTTCTTCCTTGAACCATGGTAAGAAAGTCTTGTTATGCTTGTTCAACAACCACCTTTCGCTCATTCGAGGGTTTTCTTGATTGACTTTTCTTTTATGTTCAAATAAGAAAGGATGAACACATTCGATGTTGTTCAATACATACAAATGTGCTTGAAGCACTTCTTCCCGATCCTTCCTATTGATTCTTAAGCCATGTGTACCCTTACCTTGACATCTGATCTCATCATGCCGAGGCTTAGGAACCCCTATAGGATCCGTGTTATGAAGGTAGTCCGAACAAAACTCAATAGCTTCTTCTGCAACATACCTTTGAACAATAGATGCTTCCGGATGATGAGGATTCTTCACGTACCCTTTCAAGATCTTCATGTAGCGCTCAACTGGGTACATCCATCTCAGAAAAACCGGTGTACAATATGCAATTATTGGGGCATGCGTGTATCTTCTTATACTCCATACCCATAGGACACAATACCTTCTTGGCCTCATAGTTACGGTCAGGCAATGTGTTGTCCTCCGGAAGCAAGTCTTTCAACACTTCAAGCAATTCCGTGAAGCTTTTATCGGTCCAACCATTTCTCGCCTTCACATAAACCAATTTTAGCACCGCCGACAACCGTGTATGAGTAGTACACCCTGGATATAAAGGCTTATCCGCATCACCGTACAACCTATCATACACATGAGCTCAATGAAAAGATTCTTGTCCAATATCACGGATCATGTCCTCTACTCGATCATCCTCCATATCTACGTCAACGTCCTCACTTTGGGAGACACTTGCCGTACTACTCAACAACACATCACCATGCCATATCCATCTTGTATAACTCAAGCAAATCCCTTCACAAATAAAACGAGTACGTATATCCTTCACCGTACATTTCCTCGTATTCAAACACTCGACACAAGGACAACAGAACATTCCATTACTATTAGGAACATTCCTTTGAGCAAATTCTATAAATTCTCCCACCCCCTTCAAATACTCAGTACTAGTGCGCTTACAAACCATCCAACTACGATCCATAACTAGATAGGTCCTGTAGATATACAAAACATATATCCAATATAAGGACAATACGGGAGATTGAAAACTATAGTTTTTGAATATTGCTAAGCACTGGTCACGGCCTGGCAGTGATGTCCATCACGGCCGTAACGTGCCAACTGAACCAGACCATCACAGGCAGAACTGATCACGGTCTAGTCGTGATGAGCATCATGGTCGTGACAGATCAACCAGAAGAGCAACATGCACTCAAAACCAAAAATAGAGACATTCCAAACAACTCAAACTCACGGTTTCAAGTTTCACTACTGAGACTACAGTTTCAACATACACTCAAAACCAAAAATAAAAAAATGTGCCCTAAAGACTCACCAGAAATAGGTGCTCGCGTGGTGGTGGGGAGGGGAGCTCGAGCGGTGGCCAACGTTCGATGTGGTTACTGAGAGCAGAGGGACAAGGAGAGTCAGTGCGCGGGAAGGGGAAAAAGAGATGTCAAGTTATTGCAAAGAATGAATGGAAAGACAGAGTTAGGGTTAATAGTGTACCTCACGGTGGTGGCGAAGAAGCCCTCGCGGTGGTTGCGATGGAGATGAGCTCGCGATTAGGGCAGAGTGAGAGTGAGAGTGAGGGTTGAGAGTGAGGGTTGAACGTGATGAAAAGAGAAAAGAGACGTACAGAGCGAAGTGCAGAAGGCGCGCGGGTGAAAACCAAAATAAAACAACATTTCACGTCAGTTGTTTGTAAAGACTGACGTTAAAGGTCATATATTTAACGTCAGTTGTCTTAAGAAACTGACGTTAAAAGTGTATACGTTTATCCAAAAACATTAATTCCTTTGTCTATTTATTTAATTGAAGTAAAAATCAAACTTTTAACGTCAGTTGTATTAAACAACCGACGTTAAAAATAAATATTTTTTTATTTTAAAAGCACTTTTAACGTCATTTGTTGAAGACAACTGACGTTAAAAGTATATAAGTTTCTGCAAAAAAATCCATTCCTTTGACTATTGTGCTAACCCATGCACCTTAAAACTTAATCCTCTTAATGAGCATTAAGTTTCTAGATAAGTTTTCAAGAAAATCAGAGAGACTCTATTCTCTATATAAAGTGTCATTCTTCTGTATCAGTCTGTAAATACACCCTCTTCTTTTCCTCTACACAATATGGTTCTATCACATTTGAGACTTTTGTTATTTCTTCCTTTACTAGACTTAAAGGTCTCTGTCTTAATGGTCAAAAAACTTATGAGGTTGAGTAAATCACATAATATGACTCCCTCACTTTATTCCATCTCCTCCCCAAGTGACTGCGGATAAAGCACAGATGGAGCATCAAGGACTTCAAATGAGCAGGGAGGGGATCGATGCATCCATTGGAGTTTCTGAGGACAGAACTGAGAAGAAATTGATGTTGACGCAGAAACTTTTTAATATTTTAGTGCTATGTTGCAGAAATTTTTTATCTTTTAATCATGTAATTGTAACTTATGAATCGCTTCAATGAGATACGATTTGATTATACATATAACACTTTTATGTTAAGTGTTTATTTATTTTAATTTTCACAAGAATATGTTTACTAATTCAAGCTAATTAATGAAGATTAAAAATAAACTTGTTTAATATTTACACAAGTTCTTTACACAACTGACGCAAATAGTGAGGGACTTGTAGTATTCTAGTTTAATAGATTCTTGATATGGCAGTCATAGCTCTATGACAACAATCAGGCGTCCCTTAATTGCTAGTACCATATCCTAGCCTTCAAGAAATTGAAGGACTTACAAAAACATAACTCACCCACAATTACTTATGTGGCCTTAATGGCTAATTTGGTTCCGAAACAATTGTCTCACCAAAATATAGACCATTTTAGATTTTTAATGCCCTGCTATACTTCACTTTAATTTGACTAAGAGAAATAATCCAAACAAAGTTAGGACATCAAGAGTGAACTTACAGCAAAAACCTAAGCCATCGATTCAATAAAACTTAATTTATCACAATTTGGAGGATAAAGACTAAAGTTACCATTCCCACCATTTATTCCACAGTCTGAACTTCTAATCCCAAACAGTTAGGAGTTCATATAACACTAGTCAAAACTAAGCATGTCGACAATACATTATAACCAATCTCAAGTGTCCAAAACCAAGAAGGATCATGCAAAAATTCAAGTGTTATCAAATTTGAAAACTAGTAGCTGAATTTTCAGTAAATTGAAATGGAGATTCCTACACCAATACCAACTCGAATTCAAAAAATCCAAAGCCTGGGTTGTTACAAATTTTGTCTACTTTCTATTAGCACATGATTCAACTTAAACCGATATTTGGACAATTTAATACAATTTAAATATTAAGACAGTTCCAGTTCAGAATTATCAGTACAAGCAATAAAATAAATATCATTTTTATCATTCAATACTTAATGAAATCGAATCGTTCCAAAGCCTATATTGTTAATAATTCTATCTATTTTCTATTAAAGCAGGAATCAAGTCAATCCAATTTTTTTACAGTTTTCTACAATTTAAATATTAAGACAGTGTCAGCACAGAGTCTCCAGGACAAACAACAGATTGCATGTTATTTTTCTCCCTTGATAATCAATGAAATTGAATCGTTCCAAAGACTATAATGTTAAAAATTCTATCTATTTTCTATTAAAGCAGGAATCAAGTCAATCCAATATTTTTACAGTTTTCTACAATTTAAATATAAGACAGTATCAGCGCAGAGTCTCCAGGACAAACAGCAGATTGCATGTTATTTTTCTCCCTTGATAATCAATGAAATTGAATCGTTCCAAGGCCTATTTCGAAGGAAAACAAGTCTATTTTCTTATGGTACAAAGATCACTTCGAAACAAGCCCTATGGAGGAAGTTATGGATAAAACACTAACAAGGGTGCATTACGGGTTTGGAGGATTTGGAGCCCCTTGTCAATTTTTATCAAAAACTACCTCTAATCAACATGCAATTCGAAAACCCAGTTGTCAACAAGCATATATCAGATCAAAATAGGCTTTCCACAGAAACAATTAGAACAATTAACAAGAAATTGGGATTTATGGTTACCCAATGTTACAAACAACAAAACTCACCTAACCAAGTGGTAGATTGAAAGTGGTGAGTGTTGATCTCCTTGTGCTTCTTCCCTAATCTGATTTGTGCTCCTATTTTCGAAATTCTAGAGGTCTTGCATGTTGTCTATTTTTCTTGATTTAGGTATTTGATGAGTTGAAATTGGTGGAAAGGAAAGCACCATTTTGGGACGAAAATGATAGTGAGGGAGGAGGAGTAGGTGGCGGCTAGGGTTTCATTTGGGAGAAGGAAGAAGATGAGTGTGGCTGCTGTGATGAGTGTGGCTGCTGTTTTATTTGGGAGAAGGAAGAAGATGAGTGTGGCTGCCAGGGTTAGAGAATAGGAACTAAATGTGATGTGGGTGGTGGATCCGGGTTTAGTAGGAAAAAATGGGCTCTTGGAGAGCTCTTGGACAGTGGGCTTCTGGTTTGACCCAATAATAAAAATAAAACTTGACCAATGAAGGTTAGATATCCTTGAAGAGTATTGGTCACTTAAGGAGATTTGAGGATAGAGATAGGTAAGTTGGATTAAAATAAGTGGGTGTGTGTTTGATACTAAAAATAAAAATAATATTTCCATTCCATTTCAATTCACAATTAATTAACCTCACTAAATAAATCAACCATACAATTTCACATTTAAGAAATATAAAAGGATTCAAACACACCCATGGAAAAAGTAAAATGAAAAGACTAAATTACCCTTGGGGAGGAATGTTACATTTCTCTCCCCCTTAAATAAATTTTATCCTCAAAATTTTAGACAACTTACCTACTCAAACAAGTAAGGATACTCCTGGCGCAAGTCATCCTCAAGCTCCCAAGTTGCCTCCTCAGGAGTTGACCTATCCCAAATAACTTTCACCAGAGGAATTGTTTTGTTTCTCAGGGTTTTCAAGGTACGATCAATCACTTGAACCGGTATGGGTTGGAAGGTTAAATCTGGTCTTAACTGGACAAGATCATGATTGAGGGGTTGACAAGGATTAGGAATATACTTTTTGAGTTGAGATACATGAAAGACATTGTGTATTCCTGACAAGGAAGGAGGTAAAGCAAGTTGGTACGCTACTGGACCGACTCGGTGGATAATCTGGAAAGGTCCTATGAAACGAGGACGGAGTTTCTTGGCCCGAAGGGCTCTTCCAATGCCTATTGTGGGGGTTACTCTTAGGAACACATGGTCACCCTCTTAAAATTCTAAGGGTCTCCTTCTTTTATCAGCATAACTCTTTTGCCTACTTTGCGCAGCTTTTAATCTATCCCTAATAGTTCGGATTTTCTCCGTTGTCTCCTGGATTAATTCCGGTCCTAATATCCCCTTGTCACCCACTTCAACCCAACAAAGTGGAGTTCTACACTTACGGCCATAGAGCTCCTCATACGGTGCCATACCTATGCTGAAGTGATGACTATTATTGTAGGCAAATTCTACTAAGGGTAGGTGATGATCCCAATTTCCTCCATCCTCAAGAACACAGGCCCTGAGCATATCCTCTAAGGTTTGGATGGTTCTCTCTGTCTGACCATCATCCGGGGATGGTAGGCAGTACTAAAGTTCAACCGAGTACCCAAGGCTTGGTGAAAAGCCTTCCAGAACCTAGAAGTGAACTTAGGATCCCTATCCGACACAATGCTAACTGGCACCCCATGCAACCTCATTATTTCGCTTATGAACACCTTTGCTAGTTTAGCCGTATTGTAAGAGGTCTTAACAGGTAGGAAGTGGGCGGACTTAGTCAATCTGTCCACTATCACCCAAATAGAATCATGCCCTGCCTGAGTGCGAGGTAAACCTACAACGAAGTCCATGGATATGTTCTCCCATTTCCACTCAGGTATTTCTAAGGGTTGGAGCATGCTTGAGGGTCGTTGATGCTCGATCTTGACCTTTTGACACGCTAAACAGTGAGAGACAAATTTGGCAACATCATTCCTCATTCCTGGCCACCAGTACATCTTTCTAAGGTCTTGATACATCTTAGTAGAACCAGGATGTATTGAAAAACTACTCTTATGGGATTCCTCTAACACTTGTCTTTTCATCATTGGGAATGCATATTCTCTCATGAAAGATGAGGGTTCCATCCCTGGCTTCGGAGAAGCCAAGTTGATTCTTCCTAGCTTGTAGGTCCTCGTCCCGAAGTTGAGCATGTCTAATTTGAGTTCTAAAATCACAATTGATCTTAAGGTGGCTCAAATAAATGCTATTGGGACCCACAATAACATTTAGGTTTAAGTTACGGAAATCTTCCAATAGTTTCAACTCATGTAACATCATGGATGAGACGTGAAGAGACTTCCGGCTTAAAGCATCTGCTACTACATTTGCCTTTCCTGGGTGGTACTTCAACTCAAACTCATAATCCTTGAGGAACTCCATCCACCACCTCTGTCTCATGTTAAGTTCCCTCTGATCAAAAAGATACTTCAAGCTCTTATGATCGCTAAATACTTCGAATTTTGCTCCATAAAGATAATGTCTCCATATCTTTAGAGCAAAAACTATGGCTGCTAACTCCAGGTCATGGGTAGGATAGTTTTCTTCATGAGGTCTCAACTGGCGAGAGGTATAAGCCACTACCTGCCTATTCTGCATCAAAACACATCCTAAGCCTTTTAAGGATGCATCACTATAAACTTCAAATCCTAAGGCTGGGTCTGGAATGGTCAACACAGGAGCCGAGGTCAAACGGGCTTTGAATGTAACATTCCTCCCCAAGGGTAATTTAGTCTTTTCATTTTACTTTTTTCATGGGTGTGTTTGAATCCTTTTATATTTCTTAAATGTGAAATTGTATGGTTGATTTATTTAGTGAGGTTAATTAATTGTGAATTGAAATGGAATGGAAATATTATTTTTATTTTTAGTATCAAACACACACCCACTTATTTTAATCCAACTTACGTATCTCTATCCTCAAATCTCCTTAAGTTCCCAATACTCTTCAAGGATATCTAACCTTCATTGGTCAAGTTTTATTTTTATTATTGGGTCAAACCAGAAGCCCACTGTCCAAGAGCTCTCCAAGAGACCATTTTTCCTTCTAAACCCGGATCCACCACCCACATCACATTTAGTTCCTATTCTCTAACCTTGGCAGCCACACTCATCTTCTTCCTTCTCCCAAATAAAACAGCAGCCACACTCATCACAGCAGCCACACTCATCTTCTTCCTTCTCCCAAATGAAACCCTAGCTGCCACCTACTCCTCCTCCCTCACTATCATTTTCGTCCCAAAATGGTGCTTTCCTTTACACCAATTTCAACTCATCAAATACCTAAATCAAGAAAAATAGACAACATGCAAGACCTCTAGAATTTCGAAAATAGGAGCACAAATCAGATTAGGGAAGAAGCACAAGGAGATCAACACTCACCACTTTCAATCTACCACTTTGTTAGGTGAGTTTTGTTGTTTGTAACCTTGGGTAACCATAAATCCCAATTTCTTGTTAATTGTTCTAATTGTTTCAGTGGAAAGCCTATTTTGATCTGATATATGCTTGTTGACAACTGGGTTTTCGAATTGCATGTTGATTAGAGGTAGTTTTTGATAAAAATTGACAAGGGGCTCCAAATCCTCCAAACCCGTAATGCACCCTTGTTAGTGTTTTATCCATAACTTCCTCCATAGGACTTGTTTCGAATTGATCTTTGTACCATCAGAAAATATACTTCTTTTCCTTCGAAATAGGATTTGGAACGATTCAATTTCATTGATTATCAAGGGATAAAAATAACATGCAATCTGCTGTTTGTCCTGGAGACCCTGTGCTGACACTATCTTAGTATTTAAATTGTAGAAAACTGTAAAAATATTGGATTGACTTGATTCCTGCTTTAATAGAAAATAGATAGAATTGTTAACAATATAGGCTTTGGAACGATTCGATTTCATTAAGTATTGAATGATAAAAATGATATTTAATTTGCTGCTTGTACTGATAATTCTGAACTGGAACTGTCTTAATATTTAAATTGTATTAAATTGTCCAAATATTGGTTTAAGTTGACTCATGTGCTAATAGATAGTAGACAAAATTTGTAACAACCCAGGCTTTGGATTTTTTGAATTCGAGTTGGTATTGGTGTAGGAATCTCCATTTCAATTTACTGAAAATTCAGCTACTAGTTTTCAAATTTGATAACACTTGAATTTTTGCATGATCCTTCTTGGTTTTGGACACTTGAGATTGGTTATAATGTATTGTCGACATGCTTAGTTTTGACTAGTGTTATATGAACTCCTAACTGTTTGGGATTAGAAGTTCAGACTGTGGAATAAATGGTGGGAATGGTAACTTTAGTCTTTATCCTCCAAATTGTGATAAATTAAGTTTTATTGAATCGATGGCTTAGGTTTTTACTGTAAGTTCACTCTTGATGTCCTAACTGTGTTTGGATTATTTCTCTTAGTCAAATTAAAGTGAAGTATAGCAGGGCATTAAAAATCTAAAATGGTCTATATTTTGGTGAGACAATTGTTTCGGAACCAAATTAGTCATTAAGGCCACATAAGTAATTGTGGGTGAGTTATGTTTTTGTAAGTCCTTCAATTTCTTGAAGGCTAGGATATGGTACTAGCAATTAAGGGACGCCTGATTGTTGTCATAGAGCTATGACTGCCATATCAAGAATCTATTAAACTAGAATACTACAAGTCCCTCACACTTGAAGTTATCTAGTAAATGTTTTAAGTTAAAGTGCCCATGCTCATACTCATTTTGGGTTGTTTATTTGAATTTATTTGTTTATATATGTATGTATATCCTTGCTTGAAACAAAGCTCACTGAGAATTAATTTTCTCACTAGGCTTTCTATTGTTTCAGATAAGCAGGTTTAGGTCCTTCGAAGGATTAAGGAGATAAAGAAGGAATTTCTTTAACTCAATATGTTTCATGGGAGCCTTAATATGTAACTGTCGGCTTCATAAACTGATTAAATGAAGTCCGAGAGTAGTTGCTTGTGTAATGATTTTCTTTTGATTGTTTTTTTTTTTAGTTTGTAAGGTTATGTGTGACCATTATGTTAAGACTCTCTATATGACTATCATTGTAATGTGGATGTCTTGTGTTTTCTTTTGAGACACTCAGTTAAGGCATTACATTTTTGGTATCAGAGAAGTTCGATCTAATTGAACTGTGGATAGTTTTACATAGTATCGTTGTGCTTGAATTTCCCATTTATTTTTCTAAATGCCAACTTACTAAGTATTAAGCCTGATCAACTTGATATTGGTATGTGGTATGCAGAATCATGAGTGAGGAAACTACAGGCCGCGGAGGAAGATGAAGAGGTAGAGGAAGAGGTGCTCCTGAGTGGTTGGATGAGTTTATGCAGGTCGTACGGGACCAAACTATGGCTACTAATAATCTTCTCCATCACCAAACTCAGGTTGGAGGACTAGCACCACCTCAGGATGAGGCCAACCGTATTTTCTTCCAATTTCTCAAACTTGACCCACCTGCTTTCTCTGAGATTAAATATGCTCTGGATGCTTATCATTGGATAGAAGCAATGGAGCAGATTTTTGAGATTATACAGTGTACCGAGGAACAAAAGGTTTCTTTTGCCACTCATATGCTACAGAAGGAAGCTGCAAATTGGTGGAAGGGCATGAAGGCTCACATGACCGTTGTGGGGACACCCTTGGATTGGGAGCATTTCCAAGGGGTTTTTCTTAACAAATATATTCCCTTCAACCTCGAGGCAACGAAAAGAAAGAGAATTCATGGAACTAAAGCAAGGGAACATGTCGGTAGATCAATATGTAGCAAAATTTGAAGATTTGGCAAGACATGCTTCGCAGGCAAGTTACGCTCCAAATGAAGAATGGAATATAGATCAGTTTCGATGGGGCTTGAGAGCTGATATCAAGAATTGTTTGGCTCAGACCAGATTTACTGAATACCCTACCATTGTCCAACAAGCTTATGTGGCGGAAGAAAGTTTGCAAGAATTAGAAGTGGAGAATCAGAAGAAATGGCTTAAGAATAAGAATGAAGGTAAACACCATCAACAACTCAAAGTAAAAGGGAGTTTGGATAAAGGTAAGCAGGTGCAGGACATCTAACTCTCCCGTGAAGAGTTGGATGCCCAAAATGTGGGAAGAAACATGGTGGGGAGTGCTTGGCAGGTCAGAATGTTTGCTATTCTTGCAAGCAGTCGGGACACTCTTCCCCGTCTTGTCCTCTCTTGAAGAAGAAGGGAGTTGCCATTCCTGGTAACCAATCCTCTGGAAGAGTTTTCACTCTCAGTGGTAAGAAAGCTAAGGGTATAGATGGTCTCATAAAAGGTACCGGCCTCCTTAACCAAGAATATGTTGTTATTCTTTTTTATTCTGGGGCAACCATTCTTTTGTCTCTTGTGAATGTGCTTTACGTCTACAACTGTCTTTATCCTCTCTGCCACACCCTTTATCTGTGTCTACCCCTGCAGAGGGAAGCATTGAAACTTCTCTTATTTGTGAAAATTGTATACTGGAAATATCCAATAGGGTGTTTCTAGTTAACTTGATTTGCTTGCCCCTAAAAGATCTAAATGTCATTTTAGGTATGGATTGGCTATCAGCCAATCAAGTTGTACTAAATTGTCCAGAAAAGTCTATAATTTTCCTATCTTCGGGAGAAAATCCCAAAGAGATATGTCCTTCCTTGCTTGCTAGTGTGTCACAAATTAACCAATGCCTAAATAGTGGGGAACCCGTGTTCATGTGTATACTTTCTTCAAGTTCTAAGGAAAATGTGGATGTCGCAACTATCCCTGTAGTGAGTGAATTCATAGATGTCTTTCCAGAAGACATACTCTCCCTACCTCCTGAAAGGGAGATTGAATTCTCCATAGATTAGGTTCCTGATGCGGGACCAATATCTATTGCACCCTATAGAATGTCCCTTTTGGAATTGAAAGAACTTAAGGCTCAATTAGAGGATTTAATCGCAAAGCAATTCATTCGACCTAGTGCCTCTCCTTGGGGTGTGCCTGTTCTGTTGGTTAAAAAAAAAAGATGGGAGTATGAGGCTCTGTGTGGATTACAGACAGCTTAATAAGACAACCATTAAAAATAAGTATCCACTACCTCGAATAGATGACCTGTTAGATCAGATTAGAGGAGCCTCGGTATTCTCAAAAATTGATCTGAGGTCGGGATATCACCAAATAAGGATTAAGTCTGAAGATATACCCATGTCAGCGTTTAGAACCCGATATGGGCATTACGAGTATCTAGTTATGCCTCTTGACTTAACGAATGCTCCAGCGGTCTTCATGAACTACATGAACCGCATCTTTCGACCCTTCTTGGATGGTTCTCTCTGTCTGACCATCTGACTGGGGATGGTAGGCAGTATTAAAGTTCAACCGAGTACCCAAGGCTTGGTGAAAAGCCTTCCAGAACCTAGAAGTGAACTTAGGATCCTTATCCGACACAATGCTAACTGGCACCCCATGCAACCTCATTATTTCGCTTATGAACACCTTTGCTAGTTTAGCCATATTGTAAGAGGTCTTAACAGGTAGGAAGTGGGCGGACTTAGTCAATCTGTCCACTATCACCCAAATAGAATCATGCCCTGCCTGAGTGCGAGGTAAACCTACAACGAAGTCCATGGATATGTTCTCCCATTTCCACTCAGGTATTTCTAAGGGTTGGAGCATGCCTGAGGGTCGTTGATGCTCGATCTTGACCTTTTGACACGCTAAACAGTGAGAAACAAATTTGGCAACATCATTCCTCATTCCTGGCCACCAGTACATCTTTCTAAGGTCTTGATACATCTTAGTAGAACCAGGATGTATTGAAAAACTACTCTTATGGGCTTCCTCTAACACTTGTCTTTTAATCTCTTCATCATTTGGAATGCATATTCTCTCATGAAAGATGAGGGTTCCATCCCTGGCTTCGGAGAAGCCAAGTTGATTTTTCCTAGCTTGTAGGTCCTCGTCCCGAAGTTGAGCATGTCTAATTTGAGTTCTAAAATCACAATTGATCTTAAGGTGGCTCAAATAAATGCTATTGGGACCCACAATAACATTTAGGTTAAAGTTACGGAAATCTTCCAATAGTTTCAACTCATGTAACATCATGGATGAGATGTGAAGAGACTTCCGGCTTAAAGCATCTGCTATTACATTTGCCTTTCCTGGGTGGTACTTCAACTCAAACTCATAATCCTTGAGGAACTCCATCCACCTCCTCTGTCTCATGTTAAGTTCCCTCTGATCAAAAAGATACTTCAAGCTCTTATGATCGCTAAATACTTCGAATTTTGCTCCATAAAGATAATGTCTCCATATCTTTAGAGCAAAAACTATGGCTGCTAACTCCAGGTCATGGGTAGGATAGTTTTCTTCATGAGGTCTCAACTGGCGAGAGGCATAAGCCACTACCTGCCTATTCTGCATCAAAACACATCCTAAGCCTTTTAAGGATGCATCACTATAAACTTCAAATCCTAAGGCTGGGTCTGGAATGGTCAACACAGGAGCCGAGGTCAAACGGGCTTTGAGTTCAAGGAAACTCTTTTCACACTTTTTATCCCACTCGAAAGGATTACCCTTGCGGGTTAAGCGGGTTAAGGGTAGGGCTAACTATAAAAATCCCCTTATAAACCTTCGGTAATATCCTGCCAAACCTAGAAAACTCCTAACCTCGATAATGTTCTTAGGTCTTTCCCAATTAAGGACAGCATCAACCTTACTGGGGTCTACTTCTACCCCTTCTTGTGAAATTACATGTCCTAAAAACTTCACTTCAGTCAGTCAAAACTCACACTTTTCTGGCTTAGCAAACAACCACTTTTCTCGGAGTATTTGCAAGACAATCCTAAGATGTTCTTCATGTTCTTGAAAACTCTTGGAATAGATAAGGATATCATCAATGAAAACCACGACAAACTCATCCAAGAAGGGTCGAAAGATACGGTTCATGTAGTTCATGAAGACCGCTGGAGCATTCGTTAAGCCAAAAGGCATAACTAGATACTTGTAATGCCCATATCGGGTTCTAAACACTGACTTGGGTATTTCTTCAGACTTAATCCTTATTTGGTGATATCCCGACCTCAGATCAATTTTTGAGAATACCGAGGCTCCTCTAAGCTGATCTAACAGGTCATCTATTCGAGGTAGTGGATACTTATTTTTAATGGTTATCTTATTAAGCTGTCTGTAATCCACACAGAGCCTCATACTCCCATCTTTTTTTTAACCAATAGAACAGGCGCACCCTAAGGAGAGGCACTAGGTCGAATGAATTGCTTTTCTATTAAATCCTCTAATTGAGCCTTAAGTTCTTTCAATTCCAAAGGGGACATTCTATAGGGTGCAATAGATATTGGTCCCGCATCAGGAACCTAATCTATGGAGAATTCAATCTCCCTTTCAGGAGGTAGGGAGAGTATGTCTTCTGGAAAGACATCTATGAATTCACTCACTACAGGGATAGTTGCGACATCCACATTTTCCTTAGAACTTGAAGAAAGTATACACATGAACACGGGTTCCCCACTATTTAGGCATTGGTTAATTTGTGACACACTAGCAAGCAAGGAAGGACATATCTCTTTGGGATTTTCTCCCGGAGATAGGAAAATTATAGACTTTTCTGGACAATTTAGTACAACTTGATTGGCTGATAGTCAATCCATACCTAAAATGACAACTAGATCTTTTAGGGGCAAGCAAATCAAGTTAACTAGAAACACCCTATTGGATATTTCCAGTATACAATTTTCACAAACAAGAGAAGTTTCAATGCTGCCCTCTGCAGGGGTAGACACAGATAAAGGGTATGGCAGAGAGGATAAAGACAGTTGTAGACGTAAAGCACATTCACAAGAGACAAAAGAATGGGTTGCCCCAGAATCAAAAAGAATAACAACATATTCTTGGTTAAGGAGGCCGGTACCTTTTATCAGACCATCTTTTCCCTTAGCTTTCTTACCACTGAGAGTGGAAACTCTTCCAGAGGATTGGTTACCAGGAATGGCAACTCCCTTCTTCTTCAAGAGAGGACAAGACGGGGAAGAGTGTCCCGGCTGCTTGCAAGAATAGCAAACATTCTGACCAGCCAAGCACTCCCCACCATGTTTCTTCCCACATTTTGGGCATCCAACTCTTCTGGGAGAGTTAGATGTTTGCACCTGCTTACCTTTATCCAAACTCCCTTTTACTTTGAGTTGTTGATGGTGTTTACCTTCATTCTTATTCTTAAGCCATTTCTTCTGATTCTCCACTTCTAATTCTTGCAAACTTTCTTCCGCCACATAAGCTTGTTGGACAATGGTAGGGTATTCAGTAAATCTGGTCTGAGCCAAACAATTCTTGATATCAGCTCTCAAGCCCCAACGAAACTGATCTATCTTCCATTCTTCATTTGGAGCGTAACTTGCCTGCGAAGCATGTCTTGCCAAATCTTCAAATTTTGCTACATATTGAGCTACCGACATGTTCCCTTGCTTTAGTTCCATGAATTCTCTTTCTTTCTGTTTCCTGAGGTTGAAGGGAATATATTTGTTAAGAAAAACCCCTTGGAAATGCTCCCAATCCAAGGGTGTCCCCACAACGGTCATGTGAGCCTTCATGTTCCACCAATTTGCAGCTTCCTTCTTTAGCATATGAGTGGCAAAAGAAACCTTTTGTTCCTCGGTACACTGTATAATCTCAAAAATATGCTCCATTGCTTCTATCCAATGATAAGCATCCAGAGCATGTTTAATCTCGGAGAAAGCAGGTGGGTCAAGTTTGAGAAATTGGAAGAAAATACGGTTGGCCTCATCCTGAGGTGGTGCTAGTCCTCCAACCTGAGTTTGGTGATGGAGAAGATTATTAGTAGCCATAGTCTGATCCCGTACGACCTGCATAAACTCATCCAACCACTCAGGAGCGCCTCTTCCTCTTCCTCTTCCTCCGCGGCATGTAGTTTCCTCACTCATGATTCTGCATACCACATACCAATATCAAGTTGATCAGGCTTAATACTTAGTAAGTTGGCATTTAGAAAAATAAATGGGAAATTCAAGCACAACGATACTATGTAAAACTATCCACAGTTCAATTAGATTGAACTTCTCTGATACCAAAAATGTAATGCCTTAACTGAGTGTCTCAAAAGAAAACACAAGACATCCACATTACAATGATAGTCATATAGATAGTCTTAACATAATGGTCACACATCACCTTACCAACTAAAAAAAAACAATCAAAAGAAAATCATTACACAAGCAACTACTCTCGGACTTCATTTAATCAGTTTATGAAGCCGACAGTTACATATTAAGGCTCCCATGAAACATCGAGTTAAAGAAATTCCTTCTTTATCTCCTTAATCCTTCGAAGGACCTAAACCTGCTTATATGAAACAATAGAGAGCCTAGTGAGAAAAATAATTCTCAGTGAGCTTTGCTTCAAGCAAGGATATACATACATATATAAACAAATAAATTCAAATAAACAACCCAAAATGAGTATGAGCATGGGCACTTTAACTTAAAACATTTACTAGATAACTTCAAGTGTGAGGGACTTGTAGTATTCTAGTTTAATAGATTCTTGATATGGCAGTCGAGCTCTATGACAACAATCAGGCGTCCCCTTAATTGCTAGTACCATATCCTAGCCTTCAAGAAATTGAAGGACTTACAAAAACATAACTCACCCACAATTACTTATGTGGCCTTAATGGCTAATTTGGTTCCGAAACAATTGTCTCACCAAAATATAGACCATTTTAGATTTTTAATGCCCTGCTATACTTCACTTTAATTTGATTAAGAGAAATAATCCAAACACAGTTAGGACATCAAGAGTGAACTTACAAGAAAAAAACCTAAGCCATCGATTCAATAAAACTTAATTTATCACAATTTGGAGGATAAAGACTAAAGTTATCATTCCCACCATTTATTCCACAGTCTGAACTTCTAATCCCAAACAGTTAGGAGTTCATATAACACTAGTTAAAACTAAGCATGTCGACAATACATTATAACCAATCTCAAGTGTCCAAAACCAAGAAGCTAGGATCATGCAAAAATTCAAGTGTTATCAAATTTGAAAACTAGTAGCTGAATTTTCAGTAAATTGAAATGGAGATTCCTACACCAATACCAACTCGAATTCAAAAAATCCAAGCCTGGGTTGTTAAAAATTCTGTCTACTTTCTATTAGCACATGAGTCAACTTAAACCGATATTTGGACAATTTAATACAATTTAAATATTAAGACAGTTCCAGTTCAGAATTATCAGTACAAGCAGCAAATTAAATATAATTTTTATCATTCAATACTTAATGAAATTGAATCGTTCCAAAGCCTATATTGTTAAAAATTCTATCTATTTTATATTAAAGTAGGAATCAAGTCAATCCAATTTTTTTTACAGTTTTCTACAATTTAAATACTAAGACAGTGTCAGCACAGAGTCTCCGGGACAAACAGCAGATTGCATGTTATTTTTCTCCCTTGATAATCAATGAAATTGAATCGTTCCAAAACCTATATTGTTAAAAATTCTATCTATTTTCTATTAAAGCATGAATCAAGTCAATCCAATATTTTTACAGTTTTCTACAATCTAAATACTAAGACAGTGTCAGCACAGAGTGTCTAGGACAAACATCAGATTGCATGTTATTTTTCTCCCTTGATAATCAATGAAATTGAATAGTTCCAAACCTATTTCGAATTAAAACAAGTCTATTTTCTGATGGTACAAAGATCACTTCGAAACAAGCCCTATGGAGGAAGTTATGGATAAAACACTAACAAGGGTGCATTACGGGTTTGGAGGATTTGGAGCCCCTTGTCAATTTTTATCAAAAACTACCTCTAATCAACATGCAATTCGAAAACCCAGTTGTCAACAAGCATATATCAGATCAAAATAGGCTTTCCACAGAAACAATTAGAACAATTAACAAGAAATTTGGATTTATGGTTACCCAATGTTACAAACAACAAAACTCACCTAACCAAGTGGTAGATTGAAAGTGGTGAGTGTTGATCTCCTTGTGCTTCTTCCCTAATCTGATTTGTGCTCCTATTTTCGAAATTCTAGAGGTCTTGCATGTTGTCTATTTTTCTTGATTTAGGTATTTGATGAGTTGAAATTGGTGGAAAGGAAAGCACCATTTTGGGACGAAAATGATAGTGAGGGAGGAGGAGTAGGTGGCGGCTAGGGTTTCATTTGGGAGAAGGAAGAAGATGAGTGTGGCTGCTGTGATGAGTGTGGCTGCTGTTTTATTTGGGAGAAGGAAGAAGATGAGTGTGGCTGCCAGGGTTAGAGAATAGGAACTAAATGTGATGTGGGTGGTGGATCCGGGTTTAGAAGGAAAAATGGGCTCTTGGAGAGCTCTTGGACAGTGGGCTTCTGGTTTGACCCAATAATAAAAATAAAACTTGACCAATGAAGGTTAGATATCCTTGAAGAGTATTGGTGACTTAAGGAGATTTGAGGATAGTGATAGGTAAGTTGGATTAAAATAAGTGGGTGTGTGTTTGATACTAAAAATAAAAATAATATTTCCATTCCATTTCAATTCACAATTAATTAACCTCACTAAATAAATCCACCATACAATTTCACATTTAAGAAATATAAAAGGATTCAAACACACCCATGAAAAAAGTAAAATGAAAAGACTAAATTACCCTTGGGGAGGAATGTTACACTTCCTCTCTTTGTGGTTCTCAGTTCTTAATTGCTATCCCCTTTCTCTGGTTTCATGTTTCTTACTTGATCTTCATTTGGACGTGGTATGCATAGTTGAAGTTGCTGCCTACGTCTCTGTGGTACTATGAATAAATTAGTTTAGACTTCAGGTTGAGGTTGCAACTTGCTTCATTGTTGTTGACTGAACTATATCCTCTATCACTTAAGAGCTTGAGATGTTAATCTCAAGCACTGTTCTACTTTTAAATTATAAAGATGTGTCATAACAAAGTCAACATTAGGCAAAGAGTCAGCGAGAAAGGTTAACAACCACTGTAGTCATACATGTTGACATTCCCAATGATACCTCATTTACTCATACATTTTAATGATGGGAGGGAGGGAGAGAGGGACAGTTCAGGGGTTTCAGGTTTGGTTAGCCATTCACATTAATTGGTGCTCTGCTTTTGTATGCATCATATAGATCAACATCAAATATTGCATTCTTAAATCTAATTGTAGACATGAAGGGGAAAATGACATACTTACGGTTAGTTCCAGTCACCTATAGCTTCATAGTAGCTTACAAATTTACAAATTAAAGGTGCTTTATGATTGAGACTAAGATGCACTGCACATTTTTTACTCTATTTGTGTTCATTTTGTGCTTTTAGATCATCCTTTTTTGTGTTGATTGTTTTCTTTTGGTCTTTGTTGTTTCAGAAAACATCCCATGATGTGAATCCAAGTTGCTGGGACATATTTCAAAAAACACACACAGTGAAAGGGGATTGTTCGAATTGGGTGTCTGAGAAATCAAGAACGGTTGCTGTAAGTTACAACTTTTTAAGCATGTTTTCCTTTGACATTTACTAGTACTTTGAATGACTAACACAAATTTTTGTTTCTAGACTGAGTATGAACGACACATTTCAGAGAGACTCACAGCAGACACTTGGGGATGATACGTCCAGCCAACAGTCTGACAACAACATTTTCTTGGATGTTGTTCAGGGTGCAAGCAAGAAGGGATGCATATATTGCTTAGGTACAGAGGGTGGGAAATATAGACCTTCTACCTCATCCACGTCATCCTCTGAGGGCATCTCCCAAGTTGAGTAAGAGCGTATGAGAGATTTAGTTACAAATTTGACGGTCGAAAATAAGAACCTTAAGATACGACAGGAATCTAACGAGGAGTTGATTCATTCATCTTGGGAGGACAATCGTTTAATGCGGGAACAAATGCGTCAGTTCATGGAGAGATTCGCTAAGGGTCGTTCTATTGCACCACCTTTGCATCCACCTTCATCTACTAACCAGGATAATCAGCAAAATGAGGGAGATGGATCTGATGATGGGTTTGAGTAGTATCATTGATGTGTTTGACATTTTCTTGATATATTGGTTCTCTTCGGATTTGGTTATATTAGTATGGAAAACTTTTATAACATTAGATATTTGTATGATGTATACTTGATATTGATTTTGGGTCTATTTGGTGTGTTAGTAATTGATGTATACTTGATATAGATATTTCTTCGGATTTGGTTATATTGGTGTATACCTGATATTAGGTCTATTTGGTGTGTTTTTAATATTGAGATTGGTTGATCCACTAAAAAAAAATCAGGGATTACCGACGGCCAAAACCCGTCGGAAAAGTAAAAAATCTGTCGGTAATGCACGTTTTCGACGGACCAAATCCGTCCTTATCCGACTTGTAGGAAATGGTTTCCAACTGACGAGCCAAGTCCGCCGGAAAATTACCGACGGATTTTTTCGTCAGTAACGTTTCCGATGGATTTTTCCATCGGTAACCAGCATTTTCGACGGATTTAAAATTTTTTTAATTAATAATTATTTTTATTTAATTTTTTTAAAAAAATTAGTAATTCTTTTTGATTTAAAATATTACATTTTTTTATTATAATTAATTTAT
Source organism: Sophora flavescens (assembly GCA_030762895.1). Taxonomy (NCBI): domain Eukaryota; kingdom Viridiplantae; phylum Streptophyta; class Magnoliopsida; order Fabales; family Fabaceae; genus Sophora; species Sophora flavescens. The sequence continues at coordinate 76,144,554 of CM061070.1, read as the reverse complement.
TATATTATTATATTAGATCAACATAATAGAAATTATAAATATTTAAAAAGGCAATTAAATTTAAGATAACATAAGTATTCTATATATAAAATATCCGTCTGTCTAGAAAACACAAGTAAATATAAAACTATACTAATAATCATCATCATAATAACAGTCATCGTCATCCTGTAGGGGGAGTTCACCGGCGTCAGCTAACCATCATGTGTTATGGTGCAGGAGTCACACTGGCATCATGCGGCTGTGGTGGTGGCACGGTAGAAGTAGTGGAGGGCTGACTGGCATGGATGACCCCCAGAGCGCTGCACCTCTTTGGTGGAAGCAAATCGAGCAGAGAGGTCATCACCATAGACCAAGTCTCCATCTGCTGCTGCATGCGCTCTGCATTCTGCTGCATGAGCTCTGCATGCTGCTGCATGCGCTTTGCAGTCTGCCTCTACTCCCGCACCTCCGCCCTCGCACTGCCGCACCTCCTCCGTGTCCTGTGAGTCGGAGGATGTAGGCTCCCGAATGGTCACGCTCGGCGTTGAGGCTCGAGTGATGGAACGAGCCATAGTCACGATACCGTAAATACGACCCTTCTTCTTCTCGCCCGCCACTTCCATCCGACACTGGTGCGTAGTCGATCGACCTCGGCGGGGTCCAGCTGGGAAGGATCCGAGGCACCAGAACAGGAGGCAGCCTCAGACGCTACCTGACTGAACTTGACATTGTACTCTGCCTGCGTCAATACATTAAAAAAATTATATTATTATACTATAATAATGAAAAGATACACTAAATGTAAAAAGATACTTTAATCAGCTCACCACTGTCTGCCTCGACCTCTCATCAACAAACTCGTCGGTGTCTGCGCGAATATGTGTTTGCTCAAACAAAGTAGGGAATTCAACCTATTGGTCAAGCTTTCCTAACTTCAACTGACAAAGAATAATTATAAAATAATTTTTTAATAAAAATACAAATATACTATTATTTATATTTGTATACCATGTTAATGGCATGCTGCATATGACTAATCGAGCCACCGGTGTGCATGCTCCCACCCTTCTCTGAAGCCCGATTTCTCTTTGCTTGGTCACACTTCGCCTTGTACTCTTGAGTGTCCCAGTACGCACAAAGCTGGGCCCAAATTTTGGGGCCGATGTAATCTGGGCGCACCCAACTTTCCCTAGCCTTCCCAAGCATGTCCCTCAGTCGATTAGACGCTCTGCCATCAAATATAGCGCGTATCTGTGCAGCATGCTCTGGTAACCAGCGCACAAGGGCCTGTTAACAAAGAAGAAATATCAATACCATTATACAAAAAAATTAAAAATATATAAAATGCATGAAAAATAAAAATATAAAAATACAGGGAAAAATAAACAAGTTATCCCGAATCGTTTGAAGATACGATCCCGGTCATCCTTCGGTATCCTCCCCCATGATGGCCAGAAGCGACGATATTGCGCCTTGAGGGCATATGTAACGTTCTTCGATCCCACTTTCTCCTATTTTCATTATGTCACCTCATCTGTCGTGCAGTTTGCGATGATGCAAATAGTCTTTGCAACCTTGGAATTATTGGCAGATAGAACATTGACTTTGCAGGAACTGGTTTGTTCTTACTACAATCACTGCTTTGAACATGATACCTGGGTGTCTGACAAAATTTACATTCTTCCAACATGTTGTCATTTGTACCTGAAGCACTGTCATAATACAACATGCACCCATTCGGACAACAGTCTATTCTTTTAGCCCCCAACCCTAGTTTCAACACCAACCGCTTCACATCATAATAACTTTTTGGCAACAAGTCTTTGACGAGTGTCACATCTTGAAACATTTTACAAAAAAAAACTCCAAACACTGCTCGGGCACATTCCAAATGGACTTGCATAGAAGCCTAACACAAATTGATAATTTTGAATCTGACGCCCCTTCAAACAAAAACTTATTTGTCTCTAACAATAGATTGTAGAATCTCTGTGCCGATTCATTAGGAGGCTCTTCCATTTCATCAGACTCATCCATCTCGAAGTTCCCACGTTGCCCAAGACAATCGTCCACCATCATATGCATTGACTGGAGTTGTTCGACATAGTCGTCATGTAAGCCATTGCTAGATGCACCCATGTGAAGATCGTCACCACCGACATCATTCAGATTAATATCCGACAACTCCTCACCATGGTCAGTCCATATCCAATAATTAGGCTTGAATCCACGTCGATATAGGTGTACCTTCACGTCATCATCACTCAAAACTGTCATACAATTGCACTTTATGCAAGGACATTGAATCCCCCCTCTTCTGCATAATCACAATGTTGTTTGGCTTTCGATATAAACTCCGCAACTCCAACTACAAATGATTGTTTTAGAAGTCGTTTCCCAGGCTCGTTCCTATCATACACCCAACTACGACTCATGAGATAATATTCCATCCTTCTGCATATCCAGATGAATTGACGTATTTTTAAACATGATACTATTATAACCTCGAATCTCTCCCTTTCCTTCAAAGGTGTGGCCCTATCCCATTCGAGGAAAAACTTTTTCACCACTGTATTATACTAGTTACTCATCGTTTCTCATGTCTTATAGCTGACGAAATTTCGGTAGCATTTCCCATTGGTCTCCAAGTACACGACTTGACCGCAGTAAGATACCACAATCAAGCATGGACTCGGAGAACAAAAGGAAATGATTTGACCCGAAATTTCATCAACTATATAACAGATGAGAATCAACGAGTGATTAGTATATCAGTGGAGAAATAGTTTTTTCCCAAACTGTCCCAATTGGGCAATTCAGGATTCAATAAAATGAGCGATACCATGACCACGAGTACACATGCTCAATAATATTGAACCTTGAACGGGAAGCTACGGTTTTTCTCAATTACGTATTAACTCTATATACCTTCAGATAAAATAAGACTTCAAGTGACACAAATAATTTGCATAAAGATTTTTTAATTAATTATCAGTATATTAGTTAATTACTTAAATACTAAGATTTTTTAATTATAAGTATATTATTTAATTACACAAATACTAAGATTTTTTAACACAACGATAAGGCATGGAGTAATCATTTTAAGAGGCATATAACAATTTACCTAAATTAAGTATTAATTTAAGTTTTGTAAAAAAAATAATACTATTAATTTAAGTTTTATATGACATCAAAAGCTAACGGTGAATTTTACACTACCATAAACCAACATTAAATGACACATGTTTCTAACCACAATAAAATTCTAAATAACAATATCATAAATAAAACAAAACTAGCATATGCATTTGCAATTCAAACCACAAGTAGATAAAAATTTACTAAATTGATCCAACATATATAACAGTCCAACACACATAACAATTTACAATATAACAGTACAATACACCTAACTGTCCAACACAGTTAAAAAAAATCGATCCAACAATATATTCCAATACATTTTATCATTGTCCGAACAATTTACAACATCATAATCAACAACTATCCATTCAACATTTAAATTAATAAACAAAAAAAATCTAAAAAAATTTAAAATTAAATTGGAAACTCACCTGAAACAACCGCACTGGCGACTGGTGCTCCAAACTGGTGGTTGTTCACTGGAGAAGACAAAGATTGAGTTACTAGCTATATTGCACAAACAGAGAGAAGAGGGTTGGAGAAAAAGGTAGCTCACCTGAATGGGTGGCAGCGTGCGGCGGGGCAGGCGACTGAACGACGGCGAGCGACGGTATATGGCGGCGTCGGTTGTTGGGAGGTGGGGGAGAAAAAAGAGAAAGGAAAGAGAGGGAGAAGAAGAAGAAGAAGGAGAAAGAGGAAGGGGAAGGGGGCCGTTGGAAATTTCCATCGGTAATTTATTCCCGCCAAATTTCCAGCCACTTTTTCGACGGAATTACCGACGGCTTGTCCGTCGGTAATGTTTCCGACTGTTATTTCCGTCGGAAATGACGCTGATTTTTCCCTTCCATATTTCCGACGGTTTTTGCCGCCGGTAATAATAAAATTTCGTCGAAAAAATGTCCGTCGGTAATTCCATGTATTCCATGTTGCAAAAATTAACGACAAGTTATTTGTTGTCATAAAATTCATCATACCTATTTTAGTTGTTAAATTCATCGCTAAAATCCTATATTCGTCGTAAAATCTGTCTTTAATTACAATGAATACTTTAATTTTTGTCGCAGGTAGCGACGCCATATTCTCGTCGCAATCAACGATGAATGTATTTTTGTCGCAATCAGCGACGAATGTATTTTTGTCGCTCTATCCGTCGTAAACAGCGACGGAAATACAAAATTCAAAGTTATGTCTTTTAAACATTTTTAGCGATGAATTTTTTATTGTTAGCAACGATTTTTTTGTCGCTGATAGCGACGTCAAATAAATTTCGTCAAATGATGTGTGAGCTATGGATAGTTGTGTGGATTATACTATTATATGTTATTCTTTCAAACTCTGTTAGTCTTATCATTCTTCCTATTTCATTCTATTTTTAAGTTTATTGTATCAAATGGATAAGAGTTGGATATCTGACACCTCTCTAAATAAAGAGAAGTAAATTAGAGGGGTTTAAATTTTCTTGATTTTGCATTTGCAAAATCATCCAAGGATGGGAACATTTTATGCCCTTGCACCAAGTGTGTTAATTGCAAGTGGCGCTCTCGAATGGATGTTATTGAGCACATAATCAGTTATGGGTTTTTAAAAGGATATGTTAATTGGATCTTTCATGGTAAACAAGTTGGTTCTTCTAACTCTGTGAGTACATCTCAAGTAGAAGGAGAGTTTGGTTATGACATGGATACATTGATTCAGGATGCATTTGCAATGCATGCAACTATTGAGAGTGATGATACAGATATAAATATGGAGGATGAGGATCCCGGGGCATTCATAAACGAACCCAATGTTCAACAATTTGAAGTGGGTAATAATCTAGATAAGTTCTATTAGTTGTTAAAGGAGACATGGCATATTCTTTATCCTGGTTGTAAGAAATTCACAAAACTCTCTTTCATTGTGCATTTGTATCACTTAAAGTGTCTAAATGGGTGGACTGACAAAAGCTTTTCAATGTTGATAGGGTTGTTAAGTGACGCATTACAAGAAGAAAATACTTTGCCCAAATCATTTTATGATACAAAGAAGATTATTTCAGGGTTAGGTCTAACATATGAAAAATTTCACGTGTGCCCCAATGATTACATATTATATAGGAAGGGTTTGACTAATGCTGAAATTTGCCCTAAGTGTGGTCTCTCAAGATGGAAACACACCTCTGATGCTGTTGAAGGTAGAAAAAAGATACATGTAAAGATTCTTCGATGGTTTCCACTTAAGCCTAGACTGAGACTTTTTCTATCATAAAAACAACTTCTTCTATGACATGGCATGAAACTAGTCGAACTAAAGATGGCTTATGAGACATCCAGCTGATTCTTTTGCTTGGAATGATTTGATAATGATTTGGTCATACCAGAAGCTGATGATAATGATGATATCATTGAAGTTACAATAACTATGGAGAACATTCTCCAAAATGATGAGGATGATGATGATATAGAGGATAAGAGTGAAGAAGGCTTCTTCTAATTTATTGAAGTTACAAAGGTGAGTATCTATTTTTACTTTCGGTATTGTTTGGATGCGGTGTTAAGCTGGCCTGATTCTTGGTGATTTGGGTGTACTATTTCCCCCCTTTTCTGCTTCTGATTGTAACTGTGATAGCTTATTAGCAATCATTTAAGTTTTACTTTGCTTTTCATTTTCTCATCTTAACGCAAAAATTTGATGGGTGTTCACAATTGGCAATGCAGCTTAAGTTTTGCCTTGTTACTCTTATATTTAAAGTCAAGATGCATAGTGAAACTGACTGTCGGTTAATTGCAGAAAATTTTGTTATGTGTACGCAGCTTCCATGTGAGTAATGTTTATTGATGCTTGAGAGTAATATTTGCTTCTTTCTTGTCTTGAAACCATTTTGCATCTGGTACAAGCAGGTATGGCATTAACGGGATGTTTTATGTTAGTCATAGTTCGATGGATCAATAAGTCCCAATTCGAGAGTATTTGAATTGTAAGCTTTTTTTTATCCCAAGAAAAATTAGTGTTCATGGTTGCTCATTACATCTAGCCTTAACACCTATATAATCACTCAATGATTAGTTTTACAATCATGACCTGTTGGAAAGAGAGACACTGGATGTTCTTTAGGAAGCGTCTTCGGTGCACCAGCCTCCCAAGTGGAGTAGTGGTGCACCACCCACTTGTCCCTTTGTCCTCCAATGAAATTGTCATGTGGGTTTAGGAGTGTCAGTTTGACTTTTCAAGCTAAAAATTAGTCAAACTTGTATTAAAGTAGTATGATGCCATAAAATACATGTATATTAATAGTATTCTTGACTGAAATACTTTAAATAAATTGTTTTAGTTTATTTATTTGTATTGTCATTAATACCCCTAATATAAAATTTGTTTTATTAACTCATGTTTAACCTTTAAAATTATATAATCAATGTATTATGGAGAAATTAACTTGTGCATTTTTATGCCACCGGCAACGCCTCCACATATCACCTACAATGCCACCGGCAGACATCATATATATTTTCACGGTGCTGTATTTTCACAGCGGCGTTGTAGGTGACGAATGGTTGCAAGGCGACGGTGGTGGGTCGGGTTCATTTTTGTTGTTTGTACGATGGGTTGAGATCTTGTTGTCGTTTGACCTGGGTGTATACGAATGGTGAGATGTGGAGGTTGAGTGACCGTCGTCGTTCTTCATCGGTGGTGCTTCTATATTCTTCTTCGTTTGCATGGGAGAGTATCCGGGTATTGAAGAAGGTAGGCGGGTCCAGTTGTTGAGTTACACTCAACCCGGCCAAAATCGTTCCTGATTTACAGAGGCCCACTGTTGGTAATGGTAATTAAGTGTTGGCCCAATCTGGTCTATTATGTATGCACCTGTTATGAAGTGTTGGCCCAATAAGTGTTGGTACATTATTTGGGATTGGAGATGAACTTACCAGCGAAAATGATGCCTAGCGGCGACCGGAGATGAGCGCAAATAGGGCCTACCGAAAACTAGAAGTTGAACGCAATCTGGCCTTGCGACCACCGGGAGCTGAAGCTGTACGATGATGGCGAGATGAGGCTGTCCGATGATGGCGAGCTCAAGGATGGAGACAACCGAGAGATGAAGGTAGTTGACGACCGCGAAACAAAGGCCCAGCAACAGTTGGTTTCAAGGTATCAATGGAGCTATGCACTACAACATTTTTTGCTTGTGGCAACACTTGCTTTTCCAACATGTATCAAATGTTACTTAAAAGTACATTAGCCAACATTTTATGATTGTTACCATAAAATATATGATTTACGCAACACTCATTTTGCAATATTGAATAAGTGTTCCCTTAGCTTTAATAGAGAACAATTTTTAAATGTTACTACGATAATTCTTTTGCAACACTTGATAACTATTCCCTTAACTTTGAATGGGAACAGTTTTAATTGTTACATTATTAATTAAGAAAAGCTACATTTAACAATTGTGGCCTTTGATATGTGTAGCCCCTAATTCACTATTCCATACAAAGATATAACTGACCCTAATTCACTAATTCTAATAAAATTTAAAATTTAACGAAAAAAAACATTAATTTCATTAGAAGGAAAGGTCCAGTTAACAGAACCCCTAGCGCAGTCCCTGTCGTCGTTCATCCCATTCGTCGTCGGCGTCGCTGTCCTCCGTCAAAAAATTCCTCTCGCCACTGTTGTCGTCTCTCTCTCCCTCTTTCACAGTTGCAGGTTGCTGCCATCTCCACCCTTCTCACAGGCTCTCCCTCTCCCTCTCTCTGTATTCAATGGGTACTCTGAATGGCATCTTCATCTAAATCATTATCATCATCATGTCACTTCTTAATAAACTCTTTAGCAGATGCATTTTTGCCACTCAATTGTGATTTCCCTTTCTAAACCATTCAATTTAATGCTTCATTGCTTCCTCGTTTCTCACTCATTTATTTTAGCTATAATACAACTTTTTGTACAATTTTGATATGTGAATTTTTTTATTCTTTCTAGGTTTCCGATGCTAGAATATGGTTTGGATTGGGTGCTCAAACACAATTCAGATATACAATGCATACTATATGTTTGATAAAATGTCTGAAATTGAGTTTGAGTTTTGTTTTCTTAAGTTCCTAATTGCTTGACAATTTTGTTTTATTAGGTTCCTAATTTGTTGTCTCAAACTCAAAAGATTTGAATTTATGTCATTCAACTTTGAATTTCTAGATTATAGACTAGGTTGATTTAAATCATGTTTCCTGAATAATCTATATTATATTCAAAATGAGAGAGATTAATAAAGAGCTCTAACTTAAGATGTATAATAATACCCCCGTTATGTCTTAATGCTTCCGGTAAGACAATGATGCTTTGTTATCCTTATTTGTTTAATCTCTTAGGTACAGGACAATTTGGTTTTAAAAGAGATCTCGTGATGAAGAAGAGTGTAATGGTGAGAGAGTGATACACTTGAGTGTAGTTAGGGAGTGAAATAGTTGTTGGAGAGTTTGGTTTTTTTATTGTGCTTTTGCAAGTATAACAACATCTTGGTTCTTACAGGCGTCTACATGGTATAACCGAGTGTTATGGTGAGAGAGCGAAATACTTGAGTGTAGTAAGGGAGTGAAACAATTGTGAGGCAATAATGTGAGAGTTTGATCAATGTCAGTCTGTGAGGGTTTCTGTGGCCCTTAGTTTCTGTTTAATAGCTCCCTGTTGATGCTGGATCTGTAAAATGTTGCAGCTAATGAATAGTGGGATCTCAATTACCCCATCTTTATTTGGTTATGGTGTGAAGGGTCTTTGTGTGTTAAGGACCGAGGTGCACAATGTTAAGTGATCTATTGAAGCTACTACACTCATGGAGGTAGTGCTGTTGCAGGATGCCTCAACTAATATGGTCTTGGGGTCAAGATGTTATTAGTGGACGGTCTAAACACTAAGGTAGCAAGTACAGAAACAGATGTTTTAGCTTCTGCATTGGTGAGAATTTGATGTCTAAATCTTTTGCTTGCTACAATAACATATAAGGATTTTAAAGCATGCTTATGTCTCATAATATGTCTTTTATTCTGATGGCAGTCTGTTAGTTCAGAACGTGAAGGTTTTCTGGGGCTTGTTAATAAAGAGGTATTTTGGAACTTTTAGTACTCATTATTTGCCTTTTCATCTTATATATATTGCACGCGTTTTAATTTCTTAAATTTTGGTATGTTGAAATTTCCACATGCTTTAGTACTCAAATTGAGCCGATGTTTTGAGTTATGTTATTGGGTTCATTTAAAATTTCTCACTTTAAGGATTATGTTATTTGATTTTTGAAGTTGGCCTGTATGATAGCTCACCATCTATCATATTTTTGAAGTTGTTCCTAGTAGCAAAACACAATAGCCTGAGCCATCATATTTGAACCCAATGGAAAGACACTTTGTTCTGCAGTTGCTTCAAACATTGTGAAGTTTTGAGCATAGATTTGCTTCATCGGGCTATTGCTGGTTTAGTTTACAAAATCTAGCCTTAGAAAATGGGTGTGTTTGGAAAGTGGGATTTTTCTTGAGCACTGTTGCACCCTCACCTCTATGCACCGAAACAAAACAGCAAAATAAGTCAACACACTAGCCATACAAATGAAGCCATAATAAAGAATGTCTCCTATACACTGGCCCCTCTTGTTTGCTTCGAAGAACAACCAAAATGGCCATGTTGCATGATCCTGATTCAGCCAGAAAATCCATGATGCAGAACCAAAAAATAAGAAGAAGATAATTGACCCTAATGATTAAAAGCATGAGAAACATATTTTTTTTACATAAGCTTGCATTATCCAAAAAGTTTTCATCTAATAATTATTGTATTATTATTTTCTTGTGTAGGAAGGTCCTAATGGAGGAGATACCCGTTTTGGATTATTATTATTATTATTATTTTGTAAGACTCGAACTTTAATGTATGATATGATATTTGATCAAACCATGTGGTCCTATTGTTGACTAGTTTTGTGTATTTAGGTTGACGTTCAAACTTATAATTCATGAATTATTTCTTTGTTAAATTATATATATATATATATATATATATATATATATATATGTGTGTGTGTGTGTGTGTGTGTGTGTGTGTGTGTGAGATAAAAAAATTGAACCGGTTATATAAATTGTGTATGGGATCAAATTAAGGTTAAATTTAGAAAATTAATATTAAATGTTCTAAAAATTTATGAAACTAATTAAATTGATGGATGATTCAAATTTAATATATATATATATATATATATATATATATATATATATATATATATATATATATATATATATATTAAATGTTGTCTTTAGTCTTTTAAGCAACAATTATTAATTGTAGTCAAAACATGGTTAAAAATTGTTGTCTATACTCTAAGCATACATTTAAAAAATGTTGCCTATAAATTGTGGTAACATTAGAGAAATGTTGCATTTGGATCTTTAGGCAACAGTTAAGAACTGTACTAATTGACATTTGGTTACATTTGAAAACTTTTGCGATAGGTTCACCTGAAAATTGTTCTCTATTTGTATAGAACAGGCAACAGTTAAGGAAAATGTTGTCATAAGATACAAAAATAGTTGCCTTTGACAATAGGTAACGCTTGAACAGACAACCCTTAAAAACTATTGCATATACTTTTAGGCAACAATTTTTATAGTATAGGCAACATTTTTTAACTGTTTCCATAAAGCAAAAATGTTGTAGTGATGGAAGAAGAGGATGTCGTAGACAGGGCACTACTATGGGAAAAGGGATTACTCTCTTTTAATTTGTGTACAATACTTACTGAATACAGAATACTGAATGTTTATTTGGAATAAAACTTATACGAGTCTGGAATACTATATGGGATTGAGGTTTGAATACTCTCACATTGGTAGAAAATTTGACTGGCACACATGTCAAAGATCAATATAGCCATTCGCAAACAATAATAATTCAAAATATAAATATGTCCAGCAAATTGAGTCTAACAATAATAATCTCCAAAATAGAAGCCAAATATACACAAACAAAATAAAAGCCTAATATTACTAAAATTAAAAATATAGAAATAATCAACACATAAATTATAAATGCATCTTGCTTTATAGCCCATCACATCATCATCAAATCCTCATTCGTTATCACATTCTCATTATCTTCCTCACAAAAGATATTCTTTGGGGGCCTTGGAGCTCCCAAAAGAATTTTTCAAATTGTTGGTTTTGAGCAAACTTTATAATCAAGTCAATTTCCTCCTCTTCAGTCAATCCTAATTTCTTAACCTCTTCAACCAATTCTCCTTTTGATTTTGAAGGTTCTGGCAATCTAGCTGCAATCTTTCCAAAATCAGTGGTCACCACATTCATATTGTTATCAAAACTTTCGAGAAATCTATTGAATAATTCAGCAAGGTCTGGGCGTTTAGGAGGTCGTCCACTAGAAGCATGTTCAGTCCTTACTGAAGTGTTTCCATTAGAGGGAGGTGAGTTATCATGTTGTAGCCAATCATTTTCATCTTCAGCAGCTTGATTCTCACCAATTTCATTTTCCACCGCATCTGCAGCAGTTGCAGCCCTACAACCATTTGCACGATCTTTGCCAAATATACCTTTCAACCTTTCAAACTCTTTAAACTCTTTATTGACATGGTTGCCAACTTTGGGATGCTTCTGTAAGTCAAAAAAAAATAGCTTGCCACATGAATAAAAATATTAATAAAAAATTAGTGCACTTTTAAAACTACAAAGTTAAATACCTCCAGATACTCAGATAAGACTTGACTGTTGTGACAAGTAACACATTTTCTTGTATCATCCCAACCAAACCCACTAGTATTCAACATGTCGACAACATCATTAAGCTTTGTTGACCACCTTTTCATTTTGTTAACAACTTGCTTGACGTTTATAACAATTCCAGGAATCTTATCTTTCATCCTCTTACAAACTTCCTCATGAGTGCCAGACTTGAATGTCCCATTCTCTCCTTTTTTTTTTTCCAGCCACCACCATCTCCTCTAAAATAGTGAGCAAAGTTTCCTCCTCAAGTTCGCTCCAATTACGTCTGACTCTTGTGTTGCTCATTGGATGTTCACTATTATTCTCACCTTCATTTTCCATCACTAAAGACCACAACATTGAAAGATTATCACAATAAACATTTTGAAGAATAATATAACAATAAATAAAGGCACAAGCCCAACCATCACAGAAGACAGAACCAAACTATACAAATACAATATAAAAACAACAATAGTGCAAGTGCCATCACATTTACGCTATAACCCAATATTTCATTCATAACACAAACAAGATAAAATCCAAAAAAGGAACCATTTAAAAGTAACTCACTTTATAATGTATAACGCATTAATAAGGATAGTTATGATGATTTTAGTATGATCATGTTTTTATGGATCATGTATCCCATAAAATAAGTTTATAAAAATTAATTTGATAATAATAAAATAAAGTATATTTAATTTAACAACCGTTAATGAATAGTGACCGTAGATAATTTTTTTTTTTACTAATATTTGTCTTTTACCTATGGTTGGAGGGTGTAGCTATAAGTTAATGACTTTTACCTATGCTATTGAAAATTATAGGTACAAACTATAGTGACAAATAGATGCAACTATAGGTAAAAGTATGTCATCCGTAGGTAAAGGTTATAGTGACACACAAATAACCGTAGCCATTTGTCTCCTCAAAGTTGACGCCCTTGGAGTCCGCAAGTCAATGTCATATTGACATTTACCTACGAATTTTGGACATATAGTGACAGATTTTGTCCGTCACTAAAAGTGAAGTTCCTTGTAGTGCCCAGAAAAAGATGGGTACGAGGACCCGAAAAGCATTGGGTGTGGGGACCCTAAAAAAGGATGGGTACGAGACTCTAAAAAGGTGATGGGTACGGGGACCCTAAAAAGCATTGGGTATGGGGACCCTAGAAAGGTGATGGGTATGGGGACCCGAAAAGGTGATGGGTACGGGGACCCGATGAAAGGATGGTACGGGGACCTTAAAAAGCGATGGGTACGGGGACCTTAAAAATGGTACGGTGAATGCGTTAGCACTGCCTTATTGCATTGTATGCATGTTTACTAGACAATAATATTACGTTATTGTCACTAATATTGTTTGTTTAGAAAAATATTTTAAATAATATGATCGAAAAAATTTTATTTTCATATTTTATTCGATTTAATTTTAGATTTGAAAATAGGTTGTTTAAAATTAATCAGAGATTAACTTTGGATCATTGATTTCATGATAAATTCAAGCATCAATCCCTATCCTATTTCAAAATTTGAAATTTTATATTTTTTCCTAATTGCTTTTAGATCCAAAAGCCAAAACCTTGTTTATTTTTAGGCTCAATCTTAACCACTCATTTTTGTACCTACTACTCATTAAAAGGAACCCAATTTCTTTCTTTTAACTTCTTCATTCTCAGACTTCTACTTCTCTCTCACTAAGTCTCAAACTAGCTCCTCCTTCTCTCTTGCTTCAACCACCGTCCAACCACCCTTGTAGCTCCGTCCGACCACCGCCTGAGTGGGAGAAGACAGCCGCAAGACCCAGCTCTTCGCCTCTCACCTTTGTTTCATTTTGACTCCATAACTGTGCGTGTCTCCGCCGTGAGAATGAACTCCGCTGCCCAGCTTGTTGTCCGGTCACCGTTCGACCGCGCCAGGTAGGGAGAAGACAGCCATGCTACAGAACTCGTGGAATCACACATGTGGCTGTATGGTTTCATTTTGAATTGTAGTCGCCATGGAATCGGAGCTCCGCCGCATCGTCTCAGTTAGCGGCAGCGTCAGACCAGCTTGTACCACCACGTCCTTCTTCTCCTTCCTTGTGGGTGAGTGATTCTTCACCTTATCATGTTAAATATCAAAAATCCCCAAAAACTGAATTTGAAACCCAAACCCCAACTCTTGATTTCATTTTTAAACTTTGAAATTAACTATGTTGGAGAACAATTGGGACTGTTTATTGATGAATTCCAAGGCCAATTTCATATTCCTATGAGCAAATATCATTTTCCCCAATTTCACTCAAAAACCCTACCTTTTCATCTTACTTAAATCATGAAATTGGTTCAGTTTTAGTGCAATTAGGACTTGTAATTAATGATTTCTAAAGTTAAATTCATGATTCTCTAATTAAATCAAAATTTCCTCAATTTTAATGATGGATCCTTTTTACCCAATTTGATCTTATTGAGAAATCGATTCAATTTTATTAATATAAATATATAGTTTCCTTTGATTGTATGTTTTGAGGATGATAATTGATTTTTATGTTATTTGATTTTGTTGTATGTGCTTGGACGCTCTCCCTATGTTGATGGTTGTGTTTGGGCTTGCTTGGGAGAGCAACTTTTTTTTTTTGGAGCTGTCGCAGAGTTTGCCTGCGTGAGTTGTGAAACGTCAGAGTAAATCGGGACATCGTTGAGGAGGAAACCAATTGTTGAAGCTTCAAGAAGAGGATCTTTCTCTTGTCTTCAAAGGTAAAGGGAGTTTACCTGAGAGGTTTTGATAACTACGTGCTATTTGTCTGTGATGTGTAAATTGTTGTGTAGTAATGTTGTGGGGTTTAATTTAGTTATCATATAACTGTTTTACGTGATTTCAATTTTTTTGTGAAAGCATGATTATATCTGTGATGTATGGATTAGTTGTTGGTTGATTGATTTACTGAAAGCCTGACATTAGTTAGAGCTCAATGATGAGTAAGAATAATGCTTTGAAAGCTTGAGAAGGGAAATTTGAAGTTGAGTTATGATTTTGAGAAAGTCCAAAATGATTTTTGAGAATAACATTTAAGAACTGAGCATTAGTGAGGGCAAATTGTGAAAAAATAGTATTTCATTTATTTGCCAAAAGAGAAATAGTTTCAAATGAATAAAAGAGAAAGTAAAACTCTAGAAGAATTTTAAGCATTGAATTTGAAGAATTTATTGGAAAAGGAGAAAGTCATTTGAGTTACAAATGAATTTATTTCAAAACGAAAATTTATTTAATAAAATTGATTTATAGTGAGATTACGAGAAATATTATTATTTGGAACAAAAACGTGTTAGAAATGATTTTCAAAGATTTTGAGGTATTTTTGGAAAAGAGATTTCAAAAGAGAAGGAATTTGAGAAAAGTTGTATTTCGGGGTGATTTAACGTTTTATAAATGAATTTCAGTGGAAAAGGTTTTTCTGTAAAGGAGTTTTAAGTGAGTGAAAACATTTTAGAAAATCTTGTATAAGTTTCGGAGTTTTGTTTTGATAAGTTGTTTTTCACATAACGAAAACTATGTTAAAGGTGAAAGTTGTGAGGACCTAGATAACCTAAAAGTCGGGCTAGTGTTCCTAGGAGTAAGTACGTGGACTACGTGTCCTGTGTGTGTCGTGGGTTAAAGTCTCAGTTGACCCATTTGAAATGCGTGTCCTATGTGTCATGGGTTAGAGTCCCAGTTGGTACAGTTGAATCTGTGTTGTGTGTCATGGGTTAGAGTCCCAGTTAACACATTGGAATCTATGTTCGGTGTGTTGTGGGTTAGAGTCCCAGTTAACACATTTGAATCTTTGTTGTGTGTGTCGTGGGTTAGAGTCCCAGGTCGCACAATTGAATCTTTGTTGTGTGTGTCGTGGGTTAGAGTCCCAGGTCGCACAGTTGAATCTCTGTTGTGTGTGTCGTGGGTTAGAGTCCCAGTTGATGTATTTGACTTCGTGTTGTGTGTTGTGGGTTAAAGTCCCGTGTGTTGCGGGTTAAAGTCCCAGTTGGCACATGTGACTGCGTGTCCTCTGTTTAGAATGAATGAACTAGATGTCTAAGTAAGAATAGTCGTGAGCGATAAGCCTCGACAAAGAAAGAATGAATGAAAACAAAAATAAGGAGAACCAATATTAAGATTTGATGGTGAATGTTAGTGTAGTGCAATTTTTATGAATTGCGATGACTGACGGGTATGAATCCCACTGCTTATAACAGTATGTTTATTCTGAGAATTTATGTGAAGTGCATATGTGTAAATATTGTTGTCGTCTGTGTGTCGCGCATGTAGTTATCATGATAAAACTCATTTGTCGGTATCTCGCCTTTGCAATATATATGTTTTCTTGGTTTTGTTGTTATGTCGTGGGATGCGAATACTTTAACATCCCTGTTTTTGCTTATATGTTTAATTTCTTTATTAAGAGTGATTAATTTTTATAAACATTTATTTTTGCTTATTTTAATGTTATTTAGGTTGAGTAATTTTATTTACTCATTTAAAAATATTTTACTAAGTGTGTTAACACTGCGTTATTACAGTGTATGCACGCTTGCTAGACAATAGCATTATGCTATTATTCTTTGTTTAGAAAAATATCATCTAAAATTATTTTGGTTAAAGAAAAATTATTTTCATAGGCCCTAAAAGAAATTTTTAGTATCAGAAAAAAAAAGGGTTCAGTTTTAAGTTTTATTTTTTTACTTGGCTCAGGTGCAACCATGTTTCTAACTTCTCTTCCTTTTATTTTTTTTTCTTCCTTCTCTATCCTCCTTTCTCTTCTTACCCGTATCCTTCTTCGTTCTCAGAATATCATTTCATTTCTCTTCTATTCTCCATAACTTCAAACCAAAGAACTCATCTACTCCTTCCACCTTGCTAGAACAGACCACCACCACATCTGCACACCACCGGTCGCCCCTGCACGACCGCGACAGACACCACCACACAACCAGTCAAAGTCGTGCGATACCACATCCGGTTTGGATCCCTTCTCAGATCGCGTCTTCAGCTGTCCCCGCCGTGCGAAACCGCTCTATCCACCGCAGTAGGTGCTATCTGCCTCCGCCTCTCCATGGTAGTTTCCACCATGTGAGTTATCTTGAGCTCCTTTTCCTTCTCCTTCTCCTTCTCCTTCTCCTTTGGTCCTACTCTCTCTTTTGGTCCTTGTTTGCTCCATAAATCATCCAACCGCCCACTGCCGCTGGCTGCAGCCACCACAACACCACCTTCAAGTTCATCTTCTTCCTTGGGTGAGTGGTTTTCTCACTTTCCTTTGTCCATTTCAAGAAACCCCAATTTTCCCCCAATTTCAAACCCTAGTCTTTGATTTCAGATTTGGATTTTGAAATTAATTGGTGTTTTATGAAATTGGGATCATGATTAAGTGTTCCCCTAAACCAATTTTGTCAATCTCTTGTTAAATTGATTTTTTCCACAATTTTCATCTTGAGCCTAAAAATGGCAAATCTGTTTTGATTTGAATTAATGTGATTTTTGAGAAATTAAGTATGTTAGTGAGTTGAATCTATAGTGTTGATGTTGATAAATTAATTTAGTGTTTTGTCTGGTTGTTTCTATGCTTGGATCAACTCTCTGGGATGTTTTTCATGTTCGTTCTTGCTCTGGGGGAAACGAAAATTACTTTCTGGGAACTGTTTGGAACTGGCTGCATAGCTGCCAAGTACCGGGAAGACTCTGAACACCTTTAAGGTGGGAGAAAGAACCATTTCATCGTCGGAACTGATAAGTAGTATATAATTTATAATAATGGTATAGGGCGACCTAAACCCTACTAGTGGTTGAGTAATCGACAATACCAAAATCGTATTGGAAACTTTTCCACAACACCAATTCTGATTTGGGAATTGTAGGTTTATCTCCTTAGGTTAGTTTTATAATATCTGAGGATGTCTGAATTATTTATTATTGACTGTTGTGATACGGTGGTTGAGGTATTCTACTGCATGTGACGTTTATTTTGATGTTTGAATATTTTATTGATTATTGTGTTATGCATGATCTGTTTGGTTTGATAAATTGCTTAGTTGATTTTAAGTAAAGATATATGATGCTCTGAGGTATTTTGTTTAGTTGAGAGCTTAAATATGAATTAGAGGTGCCTAGCCATTATTTTATAGAAGTGATGTGATATAGAATGTAAGTGGAGGCTATGAGAAAAGCTTGAGGCACTAGGTTGTTATTGATACGAGTCAGTGAGGTTCATGTGTATTGTTGTTCTCAACCGTGTATTGGGAACACACGAGGTCTGAAGTTCTCGCGGGGCTGTCCCAATTTAGTTTAGATTGTGCAGCTATAGTGTCATTGCTTTGCATGAGCACCCTTGAGAGAGAATCAGGGTGTGCACCGACTGTACCGTGCAGTTATAGTGTCATTGTTTTGCATGAGCATTCTCACCATGGATGAGTATATGCACCGATTAATGGGGATGCATCGCTTGGACGACTGACTAACATCCCTCGGCGGGCAAGGGATGTGTGATAGGATTGGTGGTGGTCACTTCAACATAAAAGTTTAGTTGCATGAGATTGAGGGTAGAGGAAAGTATTGTGAGTTAAAGATGATTGTTAATGATGAGTGTTGTTTGTCTGTGACCGCTATTATATTATATGCTATGAGTCTTTTCCGCTTATGATGATATAACTGTTTCTTATCTCCCTATTTCTGTATTTTTTTATATGTATACTTTATTACATTAGAAGACTCGGTGGAGGAATACACTGCTGAAGAGTTGGATGGAACTCCGTATGAAACAGATGTTGCTGAGGAGTTGGACGGAACTCCATTTGAACCAGATGCTAGAGAACAAGCTACGGATGTTAATGATATAGTGTAGCAAGTTTAGGGCCAGTGAGTCTTAAAAGACGTTTTATTTTCCGCTAGTTATAAAAAGTTTGTATAATTAAGTACCTGTGAGGGATCCTACTAATAAGATACCCTAAACAATGTTTTGGTAATGTAATGAATAAACATGTGTGTTTTTATATATTATAACGTTGGTGTGTTTAATATGCAGAAGTTATATGATTATTAATTAAGTTTTAATTTTTACGGTTTTTCAATGATAAGTGTGTGATTAAGTAATTAACTAATGAGTTTTTAATCTAATAATACAATGGGACACAACAGGGTGTCTCAAATACAGACGTTGTAGAGGAGTTCCTTGTTTTCCTTGAGGACATTAGTCCAGATAATGGAAGAGATCGTTGATTTTAGGGATGACTTCGGGGATCTTCCTAGTAGATGTCGGTTAGATGACCAGCTCAACTAGGGTATTAGGTTGTTTTATGCCTATTGAGGATAGTTTGTATATCTGGCTGCTGAGAACCATTTTTTTGAGTTGTGGTTTCAGACTATCGCTAAGTTATGGTTATGTTTTTATTTCCTAATGTTATGACTTTGGAAATGAACTGTTGTTATGAAGGTCTTGATGTATGAGTATGATGATGTATATATTTATGACGTTTGTTTGTATGGAGAAAGAAAGGAAAAGAAAAAAAAAATCATAACCATTTTCGAGTAATGTTAAGGACACTAGAAAATTTTATTTTCCGGAAGCAACTAGCAAATAATTGTTTTATATTTTCTCCAACGATTCTGAAATGTAGTGACGAGGGAGGCGTTACAATAGGCCATGTTCCCATTAAAGATGAACAAAGCAAAGTTTAAGAGGCGCTGTGCCTACTAAAGCTAAAAGAAAAACAGCTTATGGGCTATGTGCCCGTTAAAGCTGAACAAAACGAAGCTTAAGAGGCTTTGTGCCTGCTAAAGTGAAAAGAAACATAGCTTATGGGCCTCGGGCCCTGTTAAAGCTAAAAAAAAAAAGCAAAGCTTAAGAGAATAGAAATGCCCCCAAGGTATGGCAGCCGAGTATGAAATCTGAGAATCAGAATGCCTAACATAAGGCCCTTGAAAGGAGAGTTTTGCCCTAGTGTAGAACCTTTGCCAATCTTGCCCTTACTTTTGCTTAGACTGCCCTTGCGGATTTTCAGACTAACGAGCTTTTTCTTTTCTTTTTTATGCCTTTTTTCCTTTTTTTTTTAAAGGAAAAATTAAGTAAAAACTCAAAAGAACACAAACCTTTTGTCTCAAAACTAAGGTTAATAAAGAAGCAATCATTCAATGATCAGAGTGGACTTTTTAAGGGTTGTTACGTGGCCAAGGTTGAGGGCTTGAAAGGAAGGGTATAAGGCTCAAAAATAAGTGTATGAGGGTTTAATAGGAGCAAGGATCCATGCCTTTTTCTTGATAAAGTGAACTCAGTAAAACTTCCTCTGCATTTGCAAGAACATGTGCTTTTCGCTTGTCTTTCCTTTTTTCTTCACTTCTGGCTTTGTCATGCATCTTTGTCGTGCGCTTCTTCTTCTTTTTTTTCTTTTGTTTTTTTTTTTGGATTTTGACACTCACATTATTTTCTTCATAATCACCATTTCTTTTGTGCTCTCCCTTTATTTAGGAGTGATTCTTGTCCAAGGTTCATCAAAGAAAACTTTCAGGCTTAAAAAGGGTAACAAGGGATAATGATGATATTTTGTGAAGGATAGAGAAAGATGGTCAATCTTCATTTCAAATCATGATTGCTTATTTATTTATATTTTTTATAAAAAAAATAGAGACAAAAATATTTGTGCACACCAAGTGATTATTTATTTGGTCCTTTTTATTTTTATTTTTTTATTTTTTTTTATTTTTATTCCTTTTTTGGGCAAGGGTACATTCGTCTAAGGCCTACATTAATGTCCCACAAAGGATTTCTAAGAATATGATCCCCATGAATTGAACCAAATAAAGTGATTGGAGAATGATGATGTGGCAATATAATGTGGGTGGAGGTGTAAAGAATAGAAGAGACATGACACACATGTAAGTTCATCACATTAATGCTTTAGGAAAGTGAACATAGTTCAAAAATCAAATTAGTGAATAGGTTGTGGGGTCAATACAACGTAACCATCTTTTTATGGTAACCATTGATAAACAACTCCAGCATCGATTACTCGAAGATTTCCAAAGGAGGGTTGCAGAGTATTACCTATTCTCAATCGCAAGAATGTGAATCTGTTGGATTGGTAAGATACCGTTCATTTTGAACTCTCAGTAATCCATAACCTTCACAGAACGACCTTGGAAGCATCATCATAATTCTCAATAGAGTGATTAGACATCCCACTTGCGAATCTACAAGTGACATTGGGGTCGTATGATGGTGGCTCCTTAGGGAGCATAGACACTTCTTTCTCTATTTGCTCCATTCGCATCACATTTGGAGTATAAACACAAACACGTCAAGTCATTCAACTAATTCTTGAGAAAGTAACTATAATGGTCTTGTCGGCACGACTCTAGCAGATCATCCTGGGAATCTTAGATTTCCATGGTAATGGGAAGAGAAGCGTAATTTGGATAATGGTTGGTTTCGATCCACTTAAGCTCATGTTTAGTGTAATAGACCACTAACGGTTTTAGAGCAACCACGGCTTGCTCAAAATCTGGCTGAGAGATGATTAGAATGGTGAGGACACTTATTTTCTTTGAGGAGCACATCATATTTCCATGGAACGGGGAAGAGATGTAGAAAATGATTAGCTTCGAACCATTTAAGCTCCTGTTTAGTGTAATAAACCACTAACAATTTCAAAACTTATATGGCTTGCTCAGCAACTGGTTGAGGGCTGATTGGAATGATGAAGCGCTCATTTCCTTTTGAGGAGTTGTAGGATCAACAATGATGGTTGTGAACACCCTATTTTGACCGGGTCTTTTAGTTTTCACTAGAAATTTCAAAAAAATAATAAAATAAAAACTTGCAAAGAAAATAAAAATAATAAAAAAGATTTCTAATTGGGCCAGGCCAGTTAAACCCATCTCATCCTCCTCCCTAGCAACCACTTTATTTTGAATTTGAATTTAATTTTCAAATCAGAAATAGAAATCTTAATCTGGGCATATTTTTAGGAACAAGATCATATAGCAATCTTAAATCTAGGCGGAATTTTAGGATCAAGATTGGAGTAATTGGCATTATAAAAAATCACAATCAATACCAAAAAGGAGAGAGCGAAAAAATCAGAAAACAGAGAAAAAATTATTTCCTTTCTTCTTGGTTCCAAAACAACACGTCCTCCCCTCATTTTTGATGATTCTTTCTGGCTTTTAATTTGGCCTCCGTTTTTTTTATCAGACATTTTACTCTCAACTCTCTCCTTCTTCCTCTCATCTCTCTCAAAACACAATTCCTTTCTTTCCACCTTGCTGAACCGTACCAACGCCATCCCTGTTTTGTCCACCTCTGTTCCAGTCACTTCCACCGCGTCCTCTGTCGCGCGAGACTCATCAGATCCGGCCATCCTCGCACAGTTCGAACCCGCCTTAGACCAGTCGTGCACCACTGAACGTCGCTGCCGTCTCACCGCCGGGCTCTGTTCCTCCTTTCCATTCACGCGCACAGGAAGGTGGAGAGGTTTCGTTCGTTTTCTCCTGTTCTGTAACATACTCTTTCACTAATGTCTTGAAACAATGTATTGGTGTTAGTGAGTCATTTTATTTTATTTGTTTTCCTTTATTTTTATTTTTATTTGCTTTATTCATTTGGTTAAGTTAATCCTTAGGCTGTTGGGGGGTTTTGTTGGCCCAAGCCAAGTGAGTCTGATAAACAAAAAGAAAATAGGTTAAAAAGTTTGAATCTGATTTTCTCTTCTCATGACTTGATTATGTTAAAATAAATAAATAGAATGATATTAAAAAAGAGATACTTGAAAATAATTATTTTGGGATTGCTTTGTGAGAGGTCTCACACTCAATTCCTTAGATGGGGGATAGCTCTGTGGACGTATCATGCCATGCTCTATCTCGCTTAGATTTTTAAATTTAAAAAATAATAAATAAAAAAATAATAAATAAAATCCTTTTAAATAAATATTTTTCATAAAAATTAAAATTAACCAACAAATAAAATATTTTCTACAAGAACTACGTGGCTTTGAGTTTTCCATCGAAGCAGGGAATACGTAGGAGCGGGATCAATCATCTCGTCAAGCCAAAATTAATTTTTCCATTATTTTTGTGTAATGTGGATAATTAATTAATAATTTATTTAGTGATTTTTGGGTTGCTCTATGACAAGTGTCATGCTCAATCCCCTAACTTTGAGATTACCCTATGGACTTACATGCCATGTTCAATCCCGTTTAGGATTTATCAATAATTTATTTTTGTGTTCTTTTTAATTTATTTATTTAATGTGGATAATTAATCAATAATTTATTTAATGTTTTTTTTGGATTGCTCTATGACAAGTGTCATGCTCAATCCCCTAGTTTTGAGGTGGCCCTATGGACTTATGTGCCATGTTCAACCTCTTTAGTGTAAATACTAATTACTTATCTCTTTATTTGTGAAATAACTTTTGGGGTAAAATAAATAATTTAAAAGTTATTAATTTTGCACAATTAATTCACGGTATCATTCGTAGGATGGGCGATGTAGGGTGCTTAACACCTTCCCTACTCGTAATCGACTCACGAACTCAACTTGGTTTCAAAGACCATTTTTTTAAAGGTTTTCCAATATTTCCTAAATTAAATAAAATTGGTGGCGACTCTACATTTTTCTTAAAATCTCTTTTATCGCCGTCCCTGCCGTAATTTTTGGTTGCGACAGATGGCGACTCCACTGGGGAATTTTTCAGAGAGTCAAGCCTAGTATAATTGATCGTGCAAATTTTTAGTAAATTTTAATTTATTTGTTTTACCCCTTTCTTTTATTTAAGAAAAACACAAAAGAAAAAAAAGGAAAAAAAGGAAAAAAAATATATTTTTTGTTTTCTTTATCTATATTTGATATTCCTTAATATTCATATGCTCCTTTATTTATTTCGTATACTTCATTGATGATAATTTCGCTTGTTACCTCGACCCTAGGGTAGCTGTTCTCTATTTGATGTATATATGTGTGGCTTAGTTTTGTAAGGTTTGTTGTAGTTTTTAGGGCTGTACAAGTTTGGATGCTCTCTCCACACACACTGCACTGTCACTTGCTGCACACACTTTTTAGCTCTATACCCGAGCTTGTGGAAAACTTAGGACTAGGAGGTGTCTTGGCATTGTCATTGATCGGCCTGGTGCCCCTCTGATATTTGTTGAGTCATCACTCAGATTGTTACCAGTATCATGGACTAGTCATCCTGTGAGGGTTTATCCCTACTTGTCACTAGGGTCATGAGCCCGGTCCTTACCTTTCGAGATAGGGGCAATCTGGGGTTCACAACCTTTAGAATTCTAGATCCACCCTGAAATTTTCACTAATAGTTCAACTTAGTGGCCAATCCCCTTTGAGTCATGACCCTTTACGGCAAAGTGGACTATTTCAGGACACAGAGAGCATTTTTTCCTTCTATCCTACATGTTCTTGCACCTATAAAAAAAAGGATGTATGATCAACTTTTCTAAAATTTTTTTTTTTATTTCATGTTTCTTTTTCATTCCCATAAATTTCCCCTTCATAAAAAAAACTTGTTTCATGTATCTCGTGCATTTTTAAACTTGAAATAAAAAAAACTCACCACATGCACAAACTTGCATTTTTCTTTCTAAGCATGCCGTGCATTATTTTTATTCTTGTTATTTCTTAAAAAAAATTCAAAAAAAAGAAGCTTAATTGAAGATATTTTGAGAAAAAAAGGATTCACTTCAAGCAATATATATATATATATATATATATATATATATATATATATATATATATATATATATGCGTCTCACCTCAACATAAGTTTTGCATCTAAGGAAAAGTAGGGACGATGATTTTATCTATTTTAATCCCAAGAATGACTTTCTCACAGAAGAAAAGTTGAATCATTGCGCGTCCCAGAAAAGAAGTCACTAATCAAACTCACCACCATATGATCCTAATTCTTACTTTCTATACCAGACACCTACATTCATATACCCACCTCACCAGATCTTCCATCCCACAAATGTTTTCCAAGCTCCATCATCACCTTGTCCATACACACAACCACACTCATCATATCCCACTGTTTCCCCACCAAATCACCCTATCCAATTCCAACCCAAAGTGAACCCACAAATGAAAAGAACCTTTCTCCCTCCATCAACCCTACCACCTTTCCCAAGGCTATCCATTTCCAAGTATGAGTTATTCCAACGATTATTTGATGTCCATATGATTTCGGAGAAGCCGTGCGCCCAAAGGAACCCCCATTTCCAGCATGATATGACCCAAATGTCACTTGTAAGTTTCACATGGGGGTAGGTGGTCACTCTATTGATAATTGTGAAGATTTCAAGACCACTGTGAGAAGGCTGTTAGCATCTGGACTAGTTAGTGTTCAAGGGGAAGAGCTTATCGTTACAAATGATTCTTTTGACGATAGTTGAGGAAATACAATATTTGGCATTTTGTTTTGTTCATCAATAGATTGTCACGATGATGGTTTAACTATTTGTTGTGTTTGGTGATTAGGATTTGTTGAGATCTAAGTTTTTGTCATCCTTCTTGAAGCATTAATATAATAAATTTGCATGGATTCCATCATAGTTAGCTTCTTCATTTATGTGTTTACCTCTATCTTTCTTGTCGGTTTCTTCTTTGACATTGGAACTATGTGGGTATCCAGCCCTTGGATTTTTTTTCTTTCTTGATGAAACCCTTTGCGCATGTTCTATTTGCTCCAGGAAAAAAAAGAAAGAAAAGAAAGAAAAAAAAAAGAAAAAAAGAAAAAGAAAGAGTAAATGAATGAATGTGTGTTTTCTTATCATGTCTCAAGTTTAATTCTTTATGAAAAATGAGTAATCCTAATATGAAATGAAGATTGGCCATCTTTATTTATCCTTCATAAAAAAAAAATCATTATCCTTTGTTACCATTGTTGAGCCTTATAAATTCTTTCAAAATAACCTTGGACAAGGATCACCCTTACAAAAGGGGGACTCGTATAAAAGATTGATTGCAACCACAATAAGTGAAGGAAAAGGAAAGAAGAATCTGAAGGAGATGCTAAAAGAAAGAAGAAGAGGAAGCAAAAGAAGGAAAATGTGATGCTGAAAGCAAAAGGAGACAATGTTGGCAATGTAATTGAATTTATAAAAAAGGGATGAGAAGGAGAAAAATGAAATGAAAAAAAATAAAAAGTTGTGTGTGCAAGTTAAATAAATCAATTCTCTTGATGATGTAAGATCCTTTGTCTCACTCACCCTCAAACACTTGCTTAAGCCTTTTATACCTTTTGTTTCTTAACCCTTAAACTATGGCCATGTTACAAGCTTTAAAAGTCCATTCTGATCAATGAGGAATTACTCTTATTTTCATAAAATATTAATCGTGAGACAAGGTATCCACACTTTCTTTTCCAAGCACTTTGCTCTTAAAAAAAAAAAGCCCGTTAGACTGAAAACTCGAAAAGGCGGTCTAAGAAAAAGTTAGGGCAAGATTTGGCTTGAATGAGGATAACTTTATCCTCAGAACCATAAACTGGGGCAATTTTTTTGGGGGGAATTTCGTTCTTAAAAGGTGTATCCTTGGTTGTGTTTATTCTAGAACGCCTTACACTGGGGCAATTTTGTTCTTGAAAGGTTTACCCATGTTTGAGTTTTTTGTTTTGGAATACCTTACACTGGGGAAAATTTCGATCGTGATATCCACTTGTTGAGAAAAGGTCAATCTCATTAAGATCAGAACAATCCAGATTAAGAAAACAACCCCTTTGAAATCCCTACCATCCTTTGTGTGCCTTTCCTTGTTTTCCGTATCTTGTGAAGTCAAACGTACAAGTCAAAGTTATCGAGTCAATCAAATCCTTTTTCATCACACTTATGAATCAATGCATATCTGTTATATTATGTTTCAAGAAAGATGAACCTGGACATAATAGTATGATTTAACCATCTAATGGTAATCTTTTGATGAACAGTCCAGACCAAAAGAGCTCTGAAGTTTCAGTAATGGAAGGAAATGACATCCTTATGGACAATAAAGACTGAGAGGTAGAAATGGATATACTGGAAGTAGCAAGCCTCAAGGGGGCATTATCAAGTGAAAAAGGATATAGGCAAGATCAATTTTGCAGAAGATTCCATTTGAATATGAGTTTGATTAGTGAAAGCTTTTCTGAGAAGCGTTTGGTTCCACATTTTCTAAAAGGCAGTTTTCAATAAATTTCTGGAGTCATGGCCCAATCATAAAATTTTCGACTCATTGGTCTTTTTTTTTTTTTAAGGTTCATGGCTTGCTTGTTTTGACTCAAGGTCCATCGCATTCTCGGGTCATTGCCCAATCATAAAACTTTTATGACTCAATGGTCTATTTTTATAAGGCTCTTGGCTTGCTTGTTTTGACTCAAAGTCCATCAATATCTCGGGTCATGTCCCAATCATAAAATTTTTCGGACTCAATGGTCTACTTTTTAAGGCTAATGGCTCACCTGTTTTGACTCAAGGTCCATTGCATGAAATTCTCGGGTCATGGCCCAATCGTAAATTTTTTCTAACTCAATGGTCCATTTTTAAGGCTCATGGCTCGTATGTTTTGACTCAAGGTCCACTGCATGAAATTCTCGGGTCATGGCCCAATCATAAAATTTTTTTGACTCAATGGTCTATTCTTAAGGCTCATGGCTCACTTGTCCATTGCATGAAATTCTCGGGTCATGGCCCAATCATAAAATTTTTCTGACTCAATGGTCTATTCTTAAGGCTCATGGCTCACTTGTCCATTGCATGAAATTCTCGGGTCAAGGCCCAACCATAAATTTTTTTTTTGACTCAATGGTCTATTTTTAAGGCTCATGGCTCACTTGTCCACTGCATGAAATTCTCGGGTCATGGCCCAGTCATAAAATTTTTGACTCAATGGTCTACTTTTAAGGCTCATGGCTTACTTGTTTTGGCTCCAGGCTCACATATTTTGACTCAAGGTGCACTGCATTTTATTTTTGGAGCTCTGAGGCTCACTGCGTTTTTATTTCTGGGATCTGAGGTCCACTACAATTTATTTTTTGAGCTATGAGGCTCACTGCAAATTTACTCTTGGGATCTAAGGCCCGCTGCAAATTTATTTTTCGAGCTCTGAGGCTCACTGTTAATTTTATTTTTCGAGCTCTGAGGCTCACCACCACTTTATTTTTGGGATCTGAGGCCCACTGCAATTTTATTTTTCGAGCTCTGAGGCTCACAACAACTTTATTTTTGGGATTTGAGGTCCACTGCAATTTTATTTTTCGAGCTCTGAGGCTCACTGCAAATTTTATTTTTCGAGCTCTGAGGCTCACCGCAACTTTATTTTTGTGATCTGAGGCCCACTACAATTTTATTTTTCGAGCTCTGAGGCTCACCGCAACTTTATTTTTGGGATCTGAGGCCCACTGCAATTTTATTTTTCGAGCTCTGAGGCTCACTGCAAATTTACTTTTGGGATCTGAGGCCCGCTGCAAATTTATTTTTCGAGCTCTGAGGCTCACTGCTAATTTTATTTTTGGGATCTGAGGCCTGCTGCAAATTTTATTTTTCGAGCTCTGAGGCTCACCGCAACTTTATTTTTGGGATCTGAGGCCCACTGCAATTTTATTTTTCGAGCTCTGAGACTCACTGCAAATTTATTCTTGGGATCCATGACCCACTGCAATTTTATTTTTCAAGCTCTGAGGCTCACTGCAAATTTATTCTTGGGATCCGAGACCCATTGTAATTTTATTTTTCGAGCTCTGAGGCTCACTGCAAATTTACTTTTGGGATTTGAGGTCCGCTGCAAATTTATTTTTCGAGCTCTGAGGCTCACTGCTAATTTTATTTTTGGGATCTAAGGCCCACTGCAATTTTATTTTTCGAGCTCTGAGGCTCACCGCAACTTTATTTTTAGGATCTGAGGACCACTGCAATTTTATTTTTCGAGCTCTGAGACTCACCGCAACTTTATGTTTTGGATCTGAGGCCCACTGCAATTTTATTTTTCAAGCTCTGAGGCTCACTGTAAATTTATTTTTGGGATCTGAGGCCCGCTGCAAATTTCATTTTTAGAGCTCCGAGGCTCACTGCAAATTTATTCTTTGGATCCGTGTCCCACTGCAAATTTATTTTTTTGAGCTGAGGCTCACTTCTGATTTTATTTTAGGGATATGAGGCCCGCTGTCATTTTTATTTTTCGAGCTCTGAAGCTTAATGATGAATTTTCTCCAGCCTATTTCCCATCCCGGCCAAAATGTGAGTTCATTTTCTTTACTAGTTCCTTACTACTATCACATGAAAAATCGCTCATTCTTCATGCATTCTAGTAATGAACAAGTAAAGAGGGGCAACTGTGAACACCCTATTTTGACCGGGTCTTTTAGTTTTCACTAGAAATTTCAAAAAAATAATAAAATAAAAAATTGCAAAGAAAATAAAAATAATAAAAATGATTTCTAATTGGGCCAGGCCAGTTAAACCCATCTCATCCTCCTCCCTAGCAACCACTTTATTTTGAATTTGAATTTAATTTTCAAATCAGAAATAGAAATCTTAATCTGGGCATATTTTTAGGAATAAGATCATATAGCAATCTTAAATCTAGGCGGAATTTTAGGATCAAGATTGGAGGAATTGACATTATAAAAAATCACAATCAATACCAAAAAGGAGAGAGCGAAAAAATCAGAAAACAGAAAAAATTCTTTCCTTTCTTCCTGGTTCCAAAACAACACGTCCTCCCCTCATTTTTGATGATTCTTTCTGGCTTTTAATTTGGCCTGCGTTTTTTTATCAGACATTTTACTCTCAACTCTCTCCTTCTTCCTCTCATCTCTCTCAAAACTCCATTCCTTTCTTTCCACCTTGCTGAACCGTACCAACGTCATCCCTGTTTTGTCCACCTCCATTCCAGCCACTTCCACCGCGTCCTCTGCTGCGCGAGACTCATCAGATCCGGCCATCCTCGCACAGTTCGGACCCGCCTTAGACCAGTCGTGCACCACTGAACGTCGCCGCCGTCTCACCGCCGGGCTTTGTTCCTCCTTTCCATTCACGCGCACAGGAAGGTGGAGAGGTTTCGTTCGTTTTCTCCCGTTCTGTAACATACTCTTTCACTAATGTCTTGAAACAATGTATTGGTGTTAGTGAGTCATTTTATTTTATTTGTTTTCGTTTATTTTTATTTTTATTTGCTTTATTCATTTGGTTAAGTTAATCCTTAGGCTGTTGGGGGGTTTTGTTGGCCCAAGCCAAGTGAGTCTGATAAACAAAAAGAAAATAGGTTAAAAAGTTTGAATCTGATTTTCTCTTCTCATGACTTGATTATGTTAAAATAAATAAATAGAATGATATTAAAAAAGAGATACTTGAAAATAATTATTTTGGGATTGCTTTGTGAGAGGTCTCACACTCAATTCCTTAAATGCAGGATAGCTCTGTGGACGTATCATGCCATGCTCTATCTCGCTTAGATTTTTAAATTTAAAAAATTAGAAATAAAAAAAATAATAAATAAAATCCTTTTAAATAAATATTTTTCATAAAAATTAAAATTAACCAACAAATAAAATATTTTCTACAAGAACTACGTGGCTTTGAGTTTCCCATCGAAGCAGGGAATACGTAGGAGCGGGATCAATCATCTCGTCAAGCCAAAATTAATTTTTCCATTATTTTTGTGTAATGTGGATAATTAATTAATAATTTATTTAGTGATTTTTGGGTTGCTCTATGACAAGTGTCATGCTCAATCCCCTAACTTTGAGATTACCCTATGGACTTACATGCCATGTTCAATCCCGTTTAGGATTTATCAATAATTTATTTTTGTGTTCTTTTTAATTTATTTATTTAATGTGGATAATTAATCAATAATTTATTTAATGTTTTTTTTGGATTGTTCTATGACAAGTGTCATGCTCAATCCCCTAGTTTTGAGGTGGCCCTATGGACTTATGTGCCATGTTCAACCTCTTTAGTGTAAATACTAATTACTTATATCTTTATTTGTGAAATAACTTTTGGGGTAAAATAAATAATTTAAAAGTTATTAATTTTGCACAATTAATTCACGGTACCATTCGTAGGATGGGCGATGTAGGGTGCTTAACACCTTCCATACTCGTAATCGACTCACGAACTCAACTTGGTTTCAAAGACCATTTTTTTTAAAGGTTTTCCAATTCTTCCTAAATTAAATAAAATTGGTGGCGACTCTACATTTTTCTTAAAATCTCTTTTATCGCCGTCCCTGCCGTAATTTTTGGTTGCGACAATGGTCACATCGTTGTCATCAATAATCGGGTTGCAGCGATTTCATGTCCACCAATTGTAGTAGGACTCATTTAAACTCACTACTTTCTTCAAGTGAATGAACCTCCATGATCAAGTCAAACACTACAACCCACCTTTCTTTTGGCTGCTTGAACGAGTCTCGTTTCTGCCAAACCTCATGATTTGGAATTAATAAGCATGAAATAGGTGATTTTTTTTTCAAGATATATTGATGAGTAACTTTTTTTTTTTCAAAATATTGATGTATGAGTTGGGTGAATATTTTTTTTATGAGGTTAACGAAATAAAACTTTCTATTGGCACGGAAAAAATCAAAGCAACAGATGCATGAAAAAAATTATTCTTTTAAAGCTATGAGATGAACGAAATTTCCTCTTGTTTATTTTTTTTTTAACAAAGATATAACATTTGAAAAATAGGACCCAAAAATTTGTTAGTGTATGGGTCCTTTTTTTTTAATTATTTACAAAAGTTCCGGATATTTTATTTTTTAAAAAAATTGAGGGATAAGCCCCTCCCCTTTATTTTTAAGAAAATAAATATAAAAATATAAAAGAGATGTGTAAAGAAGAAATGCCCCCATCATGTCCTAGAATGGTAGAGCCTAGGGGCACGTATAACTAAGGTCATACCCTAAATTGGGTAGCAACTAAGTTGATCTATCAGTGCAACATTGAGGTGGATCTAGATTTCTAAAGGTCATGGTCTCCAGTTTGCCCCTGTCCTGAAAGGCAAGGACTCAGCCCATGATACCAATATCAATTTGAGAGGAAAATCAACAAATATCAGGAAGACACTAGGCCATCATTAACAATGCTGAGGCACCACCTAATCCTTAAGTTTCTACAAGCTTGAGTATAGAGCTAAAAGTGTGTGAAATGAGTGTAACTGATGTGTGTGTTTGAGGCATACAAACATGTACAATCCTAAAACAAAACTACCCTAAACAAGTAGTCAAAATAATTATTAAAGCTTATATTCAAGCAGAGCATAAAAAAGAAAAATGAGTAACAAAATATATACAAAGATAGATCGAGAAAAAGAATATTTACATAAAAGGATAATGGGGTAAAATAATACATACCACATGCTTCAAATGATGGATGGAGTTTGAGGTGCCAACCTAGTTGGGATGTCTTTCTCCATAGTGATGCTTTTGCACACCTATTATTTTGTTTTAAAAAAATGTTAGGCCTGACTCTCAAAAGTCCCCAGCAGAGTCGCCAACTGTCGCGACCGTCCCGTCCAGGCGCCACTAGAAAAGAGGAGTTGCCCCCAAAATTTATTTACTTGAGAAACTTCGGAAAACCCATTAATTTAAGGAAACTGATCTTAAAAGAAAACGAGCTCGAGAGTCGGTTACGAGCAGGGAAGGTGATAGCAACCTACATCACCCATTCTATGAATGATACCTTAAATTAATTGCTCACACTTTATAGTTTCAAAAATTATTTATTTTAACCCCAAAAATTATTTACAAAAAAAATGAATTGATATTTACAAAAATGACCAAGGATTTTGAAATGAAGAAGAGCTATTTTTTGTTTTGATTTTTTTTATCGTAGTTTAAAAATTTAATATTGACAAGTCCTAAGGGATTGAGCATGACACTTGTCATAGATCAACCCAAAATATCACAAGTTCAACTATTTTAATTAGCTATTCAAAAATTAAAAAAAAACACAAAAAAGGGAAAATTTAGTTTTGGCTTGACAGGATGATTAATCCCGCTCCTACGTATTCCCCGCTGCGATGGGAAATTCAAAGCCACGTAGTTCTTATTATCTTATACAAAATATTTGATTTTTTGATAGATTTTAATTTTAATGAAAATATTTTTTATTTGAAATGGTTTTGATTTTTTTTCTTTATTGCCTATTTTTTAAAAAATATTGAAAATTCCTAAGCAAGATAGAACATGGTACATGCGTCCATAGAGTGATCCCGAATCTAAGGAATTGAGTGTGATACATTTCACAAAGCAATCCCAAAAAAAAAATATAACAAAGATACTACTTCTAAAAATAAAGAAAGGAAAAAAAAAAGTTACTAATTCTAAAAATAATAATAATAAACTTATTATTGGTCAAAAAATAATAATAAACATATTAAGCTAGAAATGAAAATAAGGAAAGAAATGAAAACTTACCTCTATGACGTGCAGGAACACTATGCATATGACCCATGTACGCTACCTTCCAAGGTGTGCCAAAACACAGTTTCATTTGCTTAAAATACAAAAAAGGAAGAAAAAAGGAAAAAAATAACAATAATAATAAAAAGAGTTTTACTAAAATGTTCAGGCTTTATATTTAGAATTAAGCCCGAACATTAGAAACCAAACTTTTTATTCAAAAGCCACGGGACTTATACATAGTATTAAGCCTAAGGGGGCGTTTGTCCTATAACAAAGTCCGAGTTTGCTGCCAACAATTCAAAAACCGATAGACCGACGACAAAGGGGAAGAGTTTACACCATGAGTGATGCAGAAGCTTTACAATATGAGGATCTCATATAAGATAGTTGCGATGTAACTGGTAATCTTCTAACTGTACCTTTTGATTCAGACGTAACGCCTTCTTTTACTTCAATGGATGGTGTGAGGCAATTGAGTTTTCCCTGTTTCTTTCTTGCCATATGATTTGATTGTTTCAACTCCAGCTGCTGAACCGGTTATTGTGAATTCTATATGTTTGAACTCTCCTATTGTTGTTCAGGATAGACACTTCATTGATAAGAGAAGTTTCTTGATAAGACTTACGCTAGTCTAGTTTTTGGTCGGACTAGTTCCCTTTCAAATTGTTGTCTTGGTAAATTCCTTGTACTAAGAATAAATCCTCTTGAGGTTAAGAACTGTTCGTCTTTTGATTTCCTAATCCGCTGGAAATTCTTGTGAAAGAATGAACTTTATTAGAGTCATGGTTGTAAACATGTATTGACTATACATTTTTACACTCACGAACCTATTAAAGAATCTTTTTACATACGGGATATTCCTGTATTCTTTTCAGATTGATAAAATTCTTTGATATTTTTTTTTATTGTGAGAGTAAGATCTTGGGATTAAGAGATCCTATCTAGTTTCGAGTCACGAAATTTCGAGGACAAATTTTTTTTAGTGAGGTAGTAATGTAACACCCTGGTTTTTACTGTTCTTCAATAACAGTGAATATGTGTATATGTTTATATTATTTTGTTTGGATTGAGTAATTATCTGGATAGTTATTTTAATTTATTTTAAGGGGTTTGATTTGAGTAATTTATTTACTCATTTAAAAATATTTTAGTGGGTGCAGGACAATAATGTTATGCTACTGTCACTGTTATTATTTGTTAAGAAAAATATTTTAAATAATATAGTTGAAAGAAAAATTAGTTTCATATTTTAATCTAATTAATTTTAGATTTGAAAATAACTTAGTTTAATATTAATTGGAGATTTATTTTGTATCACTGATTTTCTTGGTTGACCAGTTCAATCATTAATCTTTACTCTAATTTAAATTTTGGAAATATATATTTCTCGCTCTTTATTTTTTGATTCAAAAGCCAAAAACGTGTTTATTTTTAGGGTCAATATTTACCACTCATTTTTGTACCTACTCACTAAGTAAATGAAAATTTTTCTTTCTATCTCCTCTCTCACTCTTATACTCGACAGCCCCACCCCATTCTCTTTTTCTTTCAGGTTTTTCCCCTCCTTCAACAGAACACACACACTTCTTCGCCTCTTCATATCACTTCATCTCCTTCCTCCTCCTCCATTAGCGTGCGCCGCCACCTAGGGAGGACTTCTGACCGTCGCGTGCCGCCTAGACCAGGGAAGAAACCCCACGCTTGTTCCAGTGGCTCCGCCGTTTTGCATTGCCGTTTCGTGTCGCTTCTCCGCCGCGGGTAAGGATTTCCAGTCATCATTTGTGGTGGTCCTCCACCATATTTGTTCAATGAAACGTCCTCCCCTCTTGTCCAAACTGTAACACCCTGTTTTTACTGTTTTCACCGTTTTGCTGTTTTTACTGTTTTTCAATTATCGGTAGAATTTTAATTGTTTGTAATTTTTATATTAGATCTACAAAATGATTTTTAATAAAATAAAATCAAAATTTTACTTTACCTTATGGTGTAATGTTACGGTAAAAATTTAGGTTTAAAATTCAGACGAAACCCGGTCTGCGTTTTAATTGACAGTAAGATTTTACTGATCAGAAAACCTAATTTTGACCTGAGAACGAAACAGTTTAGATTTTTATTTTATTTCCAACAATAGTGGTTATTTTGAAAATTTTCAAAATAAATTAGTTATTATACGTTATTCGGGCGAATACTCGATGATCGGGGATCGACGGAATCGAGAATGGAGATGCAGAGACAAAACCCGACACTGAACGGATGAGAACAATGAGTCATTTGTGATGACTCATGGGGGTGAGTCATAGGGGTTAGTCATCATGCATTTAATGCATGTAATGATGACTTAAGTGTGAAATGTCTAAAATACCCTTAAGCTTGCATTGTAATTTCAAATGTGCCATGACAACACTTTACCTTATTCTCCCAAGAAGCTCACGACCATCCTCCTTAAGACCACACTTGGTCATTCATTTCCTTCATTGTTCATGTTGTTCTTCATGAACATGAAAGAAAACACAAAGTTCTTCATTTTCAATTTTCAAAGGAAGTACAAGTTGTTGTTGGTTTCTTGAAATTCCAGAGGTAGATTCTTGTGATTCATGATCATGCTGTAACACCCTACTTTTTATTTTCCGATTTTTATTTTTTCAGTAAAAATATTTTCGTTGTATTAATCGGTATAAATGTATTTATTTATATTTTTATCCGAGTTCATGGAGATTGATTTTTATGAAATAAAAATCATATTCATACTCTATCTTAGGGTAGAAGCTTACGATAAAAATTTGGGTTGAAAATTCAGACGGAACCCGGTCTGCGTTTTCACTGACAGTATAATTTTACTGAGCAGAAAACCTAATTTTGACTCGTGAACGAAATGGTTTATATTTAAATCATATTTCCAACGAGTTTGGTTAATTTGAAAATTTTCAGTCGAAAACGAAATATTACGCTTTTACGCAGGCGTAAAACCCTAATCGGGAAATCGACGGAGTCGAGAAGGGAAGTGCAGAGACCTGTCAAGAGATCGGTACAACGAGTCATACATGATGACTCAGGGAGGATGAGTCACCAAGCATTTATGAGCATTAAATGCATGTAATCATGACATTTAGGTAAAAAGACCAAAATACCCCCAAGCTTTTGCGGGTATTAACAAGACGCATCTACGCACTCTTAACCACTCATTTTACGTGGTTGAAAACCTCCCACATCTTTCCAATTTCGTGCATCCACCTCCAATAAATCTTACCTATTTCATTTTGTTTTCGTTTCATTATTTTCCTCTCAAAAACCGAAATCGGGTAAACGACGGAGCTGCGTACGGAATTTCCGGGAACCGCTAACGGATAAGATCGGTGACTCATTAGTGAGTCACTTTGTGTGGCCCAAAATCATCCTCAACTTCATCAAATGTGAGCCACATATTTATTAACCACAGTTAAGCAAAGTAACCCTAGTTAAGTTAATTATTAACTATGGTTAAGCTTATATTAATTTAATATTCACAAAACCCATTAAACCAATTCCTTATAACCAAAAGGGGCATAAGATTACCCCTATAAATATCCTCCAAACCGTGGCCTCCCTCACCATTTCACTCATCTTCTTCATTCTCTTCATCTTCCTCACCAACTAAGTTACAAAACCCTAAGAACACCGAATCCCCACCAAACATATGACCCTCTTCCTTTCTGAAACTCGAAAAACACTCAACATAAAAGTTGTTCCTATTTATCTCTTATTTCCACCAAGCTAAAGATCATCAAAAACGGATAATTGTATTGGGAGATAGTATCAAAATACCGAAACTGCCCAGAATTCTCAGCAACCCACGAAACAGCAGAAAGAAGTACCTTTTCACCCCTGTTATGATCCGAACCAAAGGAAACCTTAAACACCAAAGTTGTTCCTTTTCTTATTATCTTTCTATCAAGATAAAGTTCATGATTTTTGGATGAGTATATTGTGAGATACACTCACAATACCATCACACCCTCAAGCTGTCCAGTTTTCAGCTTAGTGAAGGTTGATCATTTTCTTCATTTCTTCAATCTTCAAGAGGTAAAATCTCATCTCATTGATCATATAAGCTTTCATATTCATGTATTTTTCATGTTTATTCCATGAATCATATTTTTCCATTCCAAGATCTAGAACTTCAAATAATTCTAGAAAATTGTAGAAAAATCATAAAAATGTGAAACCAATTTCTATGATCTAGTTATGATCCCTCCTTTATTTATCCAAGAGCATGTGATCAAAATCATTTTCCTTCCCTATTAACCATTAATGGCCGAACCTAGGTAGGAAAATGGGTTTGGTGTTTTGTTGTTTGTTTTGAAAGTTAGTACTTGACTTAAGTTCTATAATACATGTATAGCTTAAATCCAAGAGCTTAGGTCCAACAAAAATCCCTAGCTTAAATTCCTAATATGGGCCGAAACCCTAACCCTAAAGGTTAGAGGATTTGTTTCAAATTTTAGTCTTGTAATAAGTAATCTATGTTAGTTAAGACTCTAGTAACTAGGATCCAAAAGATGGCATTAAGAAGATAATCCTAAACCTATTTTCTAAGTCTTGGCCGAACCTAGCCCTAAAGTGTCATAGATGGTTGTTAGTTGATTAATTATAGTTATGTTGTTTGAATGAAGGTGGTTGTGTTAACTCATGGCGGGATAACGAGGATCGTCGTGTACATGTTTCCGGTGATAACTCAGGTGGGAGAAAGAACCATTCCATCGTCGGAAACCGATAAGTAGTATATAATTTATAATAATGGTGTTGTGCGACCTAAACCCTACTAGTGGTCGAGTAATCGACAATACCAAAATCGTATTGGAATCTTTTCCGTAAAACCAATGACGATTTGGGAATTGTAGGTTTATCGCCTTAGGTTGATTATTCATATTTGAGGATGTCTGAATTATTTACTTTTGACTGTTTGTGATACGCTGGTTGAGGTATTCCATCTGCATGTGACGTATTGTTTCGGTGTTTGAATAATTATGATATTGAGGATGTTTGCTGTTTGTCACGGCCGTGATGGTTGTCATGGCCAGGCCGTGACAGGTTCTATTTTGTAGAATTCTTGCCTTTGTTGTCTGTCACGACCGTGATGGCTATCACGGCCAGGCCGTGACAGAATCTGACTTGCCTTTGTTGTCTGTCACGGCCGTGATGGATATCACGGCTAGGCCGTGACAGAGTCTGACTTTGTTAATTATTTGGTTGTGATAAATTGCCTTATATGATATTGAGATGTTGGAATATTTTGTTGATTAATGTGTTATGCATGATCTGCCTGGGTTTAATACTATGCTTAGATGATTTTAAGGAAAGATATATATTACTCGGAGGTATTTTGTTTGGGTGAGAGTTTTGAATATGAATTAGAGGTGCCTCACTATTATTGTATAGAGGTGATGTGATATAGAATGTAAGTGGAGGTTATGAGGAAAAGCTTGAGGTACTAGGTTGTTATTGATAAAAGTCAGTGAGAATCATATGCTGCATTGTTGTTCATAACCGTGTATTTGAGATACACGAGGTCCGAAGTTCTCGTGGACCGTTCCAAATTAGAAGTTAAGTTGTGCAACTATAGTGTCATTGCTTTGCATGAGCACCCTTGACAGAGTGAGAGAGAGAATCACGGTGTGCACCGGCGGTACTGTGCAGCTATAGTGTCATTGCTTTGCATGAGCATTCTCACCATGGATGAGAATGTGCACCGGCGTTGGGAACGTGTCACTTGGACGACTGACTGACATTCCTAACGAGGGATGTATGACAGGATTAGCATTGGCCACGTCAGCATAAAGGTTTAGTTGCATGAGTTGGAGGGTAGAGGATGATATAGTGAATTGAGGATGATTGTTGATTTTGAATGATGCGTGTCTGTGACTATTATTGTATTATATGCTATGAATCTTTTCCACTTATGATGATAGAACTGTTTCTTATCTCCCTATTTCTGTATTTTTTGTGTATGTCTACTTTGTTACGTTAGAAGACCAGATGGACGAATATGTTGCTGAGGAGATGGATGGAGCCTTGTACGAGACGGAGGTTGTTGAGGAGTTGAATGACATTCCGTATGAAGATGACGCTGGAGAACAACCTACTGATCCTAATAATATAGTGTAGTAAGTTTAGGGCCAGTGAGTCATATAAGACGTTTCTTGTTTTCAGTTAGTTATAAGCATGTTTGTATAAATAAGTACCGGTGTGGGATCCTACTGAGAGGATACCCTAAACCGTGTTGTGTAAAATAAAGGATAATTATGTGTGTATTTATGTAATATAGTTTTGGTGTGTTTTGTATTTGTAGAAGTTATATGATTATTATTTAAGTTTTAATTTTTACGTATTTTCAACAGTAAGCGCGCGATTAAGTAAATAAATATTAAGGTTTTAATGTAATAATACAATAGGTCACAACGGGGTGTCTCACATGCCTTCCTTTCCTTTCACAACTTTTCTTCATATCTCATGTTTTTACAAATTTCAAATTCCTAGATCTAGAACTGCAAAAATCTCTAGAAAATCATACAAAAATCCTTTTAATGTGATTCCAATTTCTATGATCTTCATATGACTTCTATTTTCATCATCCAAGAGATTGAAAAATTTAGAGATCCCTAGCCTATTTATCTTGAGTTGGACGAACCTAGGTGCTAGTGGTTTAGGATGATTTTCTTCATTCTTTAACTTGTTTTCTTGTTGGTTGTTCATGACTAGGTTTTGGTGGGTTCAAAACCTTGTGATTTAGGTGAACATCCTTCTACTACTTGGGTTTCAAGTGATCTACAAGAGGTAAGGGGGGAGATTACTACTATCCTGCCTTAATGTAGATATGTGTGTGGTTTAAAGTATTTGTATGTGGTCATGAAAATCCTAAGTGTTAGGATGATGTATTATTGTTTATGGTTGTGTGATCCTCTTGGAGGATTTGATTTGATGTTTGGTTGTGGTATGATATGTCATATGGTTGTTTTGGTTCCAATGACCTTAAGTTGGAACCATGATTGTTGTTTGCTTGATGTGTTAAGAAAAATGCCTAATATATTTATTTAAGGCCATTCGGCCATAAATGGTTGAGGGAGTTCCATGGGGATTTAATTTGATTGGATAATTTTTATAAAAGTTAATGAGTATATAAGAGTATAGAAATTGGTTTGGATGGATTTGGATATGTATGTTAAAAGTTATGAATTTTTGAAGATATAGGGACCATTGTACAAATACTGAGAAATTCGGAGACTGTTCTGAAAACTATATTATTATATGTTGGGATTGTAGCTCTTGGTAATATAAGATTAAAGAAATTGGTTTGAAGTCATTTGGATTTATATATAAAAAGTTATGAGCTTTTTAATAGTTAAGGACTTATTTGCAAATATTGAAAAATATGAGACCCAAAAATATAAATTTTTGGAAATTTGTTGGAAACTGAAAATCATTTCTAAAGAAGTTTGTTTGGTAAGATTTGAAGTTTTAAATAAAAAGTTATAAGGTTTTAAGTGAATAAGGACCTTTTTGTAATTAATGAAAGTTTAGCGACTAAAATGCAATTTTCGAAAATAAATGTTATTGAACAGTTATAGATTTTTTTCATACCTATTAAACTTTTTTAAAACTCCAAAATGAGTTTTGGACTATTATAGTGTAAAATCGTTGAAAAAAGATTTATGTGTTTTACAAATTTAACGACGTTCGGTCAAGTTTTAGGAATTTTGTATACATGGAAAGGAAATTGTAAAATCAGTGTTTTAACATCTTAAAATGAGTATTATAACCTAGGTAAGTAATATATTTGAGGTGAAGA
The DNA here is from genome assembly GCA_030762895.1 of Sophora flavescens. NCBI lineage: Eukaryota > Viridiplantae > Streptophyta > Magnoliopsida > Fabales > Fabaceae > Sophora > Sophora flavescens. The sequence continues at coordinate 76,103,458 of CM061070.1, read as the reverse complement.
ACCATATTTTCAAAAGTATGGCTTTTGGGCATAAAACCAACAAAAAGTGCCGAAACTGTCGTCAAACGTTTTTAAGGATTTTTGAGAAAACAATGATGTAGAGTTTGAAATCAGTATTTTAATACTTTAATGTAAGTATGGAAACTTAGGAAAATAAAGGATTTGAGAAAAATAATTATATTTGTGAAAATATGGAATTTTAAGTTGAAATACAGTAAAAAGTGGTAAAACAATATTTTAAGAGTTTCGATGTTTTTCAAGAAACTGTTTTGAGGAATTTGGTACTTATGTACTTTGATGTAATCTGATTTCAAAATGATTTGGTTTTAACCAAAGGTTTTGGGTTTTAAGACAAAAGATTATTTTAGTTTTCAAGACTAGTATTTCAAGTAAATGGAAAACCTAAGTCAAGGATGACTTAGTGAAAATATGAACTTAATACTTTATGACTTATGATGAAGCAAGACCATTTGTCGTAAAGTGTGGATAATTCAATATCCATGCCTCCATAAGATTTAATGGACTAAGAGTTATTTGATTTCTTGAAAGCCCAGAGAAAGGCTCAATTAGAAAAGTGTAAAGAAATAAACGATTGGACTATTGATCCAATATCATAATGTGTTAGGACTTGTAAGCAAGTACCTTAAAATATCTTTACACAAACATAACAAGTCTGTTTGAGAACCGTGGATCAGTGAAGGGCCGATGATTTCTACCCGAGAATATCGTCCGTCAGCGATTGACGGCAAGTGGATTCTGGTGGAATCATGAGGTTATCCGATGGATAGACCAATTGGATGTATTCCGGTAATTTTGCCTAGATACATAGTTAACACTATGTTCGGTGAGGCCGTTGTGCCCAGGGAGCCGAGTTTTGGTTGTAGAGGTTTCATAAAGAGCCTGATGTGTTACAGAGAGTTTGAGATCACATGTGATTATGATAGTACGTACATTATGATTAAAGTCTCGTGAGCGTAAAACAATAGTCACGATTAGACTGTGTGCATAACACGATAGCACCATTACCTGAGGTGGGCGGATGTGAAACCTATACTGACCATTCCTTTCCAAAATATCAAATTAGCTCCGATGTTAGAATCGGATATTCCTTGAGGCTGTGTAGGAATGGGACTATACGGTTTCAATCAGTTTCTCTCTATTCCTGTCCTTCGATGGACAAATCGTGTCTGGTATGCTTGATAAGCTTACCGTCGAGTTTGGTATATTATATTCTTGGAGTTTTGAGTTGCAGAATTAAAATGGGAGATAAAAGGAATATAGTATTGTTGTATTATGTACCTGTGAGTCGTACCACTGCATGTCTGCCTTATGTGTAAGATAAATGGAATCTCACCTCCTTATTTTATTTTGCCTATGTCGGCTGGCTATGTGCTTTCTGTATTCTGTTGAGAAGATTGAGACGTCAAGATGGTGCTTGACTAATTCATCATAGAGATCGAGGTTCGAGCATGCAAACGTTATGGTGGAACTTCTATTGGAGGTCTTCCAGACTTCAGAGGGTTCAAGGAGATGGCATTAGGGTTTCAGTTATGCCTAACCTTTCTTTTCTTGAGATAGGCATAATAGTCATTAGTTCATAAGTTATAGTTTTCCTTAGAAAGGGAAATGGTTTAGTCTGAGAGTTACTTTTGTAGTGACTCTAGTAGAGACTTTTGTGACGACGTCGGCAGTGGACTCAAATAGAGTTTTCACTAGATTTCGTCAGTTGGATATGTCTGGGAATTAATGTTACTATTTATGGAGCTGCGATTCCAAGTATTTTATATTTTAGGAGCTGTGTCTCCATATCTTTATGTTGAGTCTGTATATTCTTATGGCTTCAATCTATGAGTCGGGTAGGATTTTTATATAAGTGACTTTTGAACTAATAATCTTGGTATGATTATGAAACATGTTATTAAACTTTTACCTTATTCCCAACTAATTATATTTATAACTTACGAAAAAGAAAAAATTTCCCATTCGAATATAGCCAATTTTAATTAAACTACTTTTCGGCCTTAAAATGTCACGTACGTTGTAGCGCTTGAGAAGGGTGTTACACAAACCGTATTCTCACTGTTGGTTGTGGATTTTCTCCTAAAACCAGAACACCACTGCATCCTCCGTCGTCCCTCCACTGTTGCCACCGCTCCGGTCGACCTTGTAGCCACCACCTTTGTTTTTTCTCTTTGTTGGGTGAGTGTAAATTTAACTCATCTCTCTTTTAGATTGAAAACCCCCAAATTTTTGGAACCCTAACCCTAATTTCTAAATTAGATTCTAAATCCCCAAATTGATGAGGTTACTTGTAAATTGGATGTGTCAATTTCAAATTCCTCCTAGTAATTTCACAATTTTTCTCTTAATTTCATATTTCTCCAATTCTACTAAAACCCTAATTTTTTATTTCATGACAATCATAAAATTGATTCTGATTTTACGCAATTGAGACTCTAAATTAGTGTTTTCCTAAACTAATTTCGTTATCCTTTGATCACATGATTTTTCCCTAATTTGTACTATAAACCCTAAAGCCCCAAATTTGACTTTTAAGTTGAAATTAGTTTTGTTTTGTGAAATTATGTAAGTAAGGTAATTTAAGGTTATGAATGTTGAATAATTGATTTGGTGAATTGTCTGTTTGTTATCAAGCTTGGTTTGTGTCTCTGGGACGTTGAACGTGGCTATGCTTGCTTGGTGGAGCAGAGTTGCACTCTTAGAACTAATTGGAGCTTCAAGAAGAGGATCTTTGTAACACCCCGATTTTCACTGTTTCAAAATAATCGAAATACGAACGATTATTTGTATATATTTATATGAGTATTAGAAAATTATTTTAAGTAAACGGAGTTCATCACTCAATCCTACTTGAATGTAGGAAGCTACGATTAAAATTCAGGTTGAAACGACGGGCGAATCCCGGCCCACTATTTTCACTGACAGTATATTTATACTGCTCAAAAGACCTAATTTTAATTCGTGAACGAAAGACTTAAGTTTTTTATTTTATTTCCTAAAATTCTGTATTTTTAGAAATATTTCAGAAAAAATGAAATAATATACGTTTTTCGGGTGAAATACGTAATCGGGTAAACAACAGAGTGGATTTCGGAGTTTCCAAGAGCAGATAAAGAGGTTATATTAGGATTTGGAGATGATTCATGGGTAGGAGTCATACTTTTAAGTCTAGAAGGTTCTATAGAGTTAAAGTGAAAATTTATGAATTTTACGCTTAAGTCCCTGAACTTTCTATTAATTACACTTTGGTCCCTAAGTTAGTTTCTATGTTTTTCTAAGTGAATTGGGCCAAAATATTTGTTCCAAGACCACTAGTGGACGTGGCCATGAAGCCCAAATTCCTTACCCATGACTTAAATTTCATAAAGCCCATTTGAAGCCATATAAGTTTCCTATGTCATCATAAGCTGTAAGCCTTTTTGGTGGGCCCCACAAAGATGAATTCAAGCCCAAGTTTTCAAGGCCCATGCGCAAGCCCAAGAAGGTGTGGGGGCTGCCTTAGTTTGGAGGAATCAAGATGATTCTTGAAGTTTCCACACAATTCCACAATGTTCCACTATATTCTCCAAGGTTCCACACAATTCTCAAATGTTCTCAAGTGTTCTCAAATGTTCTCCATCCTTCTAGGTTTTTCCAAAAAGTCTCAAGGAAAATTCAACCAAAAAGAGTCAAGATGAGGACACATTTAATGTACACATGGTCATCATTTCAATTTATTGGCAATTTGCAAAATAGTCCTTATACTTTTGGAATCTTTGCAAAATGGTCCCTAGGAATTATTTGCACTTTAATCCTTTGAAAAGCCACCTCCTTTCCACTTAATCCCTCAAGAGTGGCTCAGCCCACATCCTTATAAATATGCCTTCACTTCATTATTTGACATTTTCACACTTTGCACAAAAACTACTCAAAAGTTCTAAGTTCATAAGCCTTTTAGCATCATTTTGTGAAGCAAGTTCTTGGATCTTCACTTGTTTTTGATCTTCAAGAGATTAATCCTATTCTTCTTCCCTAATCATGTCTATGTTCTTCAATAATTTTCATGATTCAAAGCTTATTTCATATTTGTTCATCACTTTTAAGTTTCTAGATCTAGAACTTTGAAAATTCATAACTAATTCTAGAAAAATCTTTTTGACATGAAACCAATTTCTATGATCTTAAAATCATCTCTATTTTTATCATATAGAAGCATATGATCATGAGAAATTTCTTTCCTTGATTTCTGGACTTGGCAGAATCTATGACAAAATGTGTCCATAGGTTTTGTTTCATTTTCATGTCTTGATTCATGATTCAATCTTCTAGTACCTTGATAGCTCTTGTATGTAAATACATAGAAGATCAAAAATCAAACTCTAACCTATTTGTTTCATAAAGGCCGAACCCTAGGTGGATGAGATTTGATGAGTTTTGTTCAAAGTTTTCATTAACGACCTTAGTAATCAAGCTATTAGTATGTATGCTTAACAAATCCAAGTTGGTTTATCAAACTAAAAACCCTAGCCCCATGAACATGTCAAGGCCGAATCTAAGTATGTGAGATCTAGGAAGTTTTGAGTTTAAAATTTAGTTGTTTAGTCACTAATCCATGATCTTGGTTGATTAAGGACCATTAATCTATGACTTAATCATGATTAGAAATTTTAAAGATTTTGAACCCTAAAAGTCAGCCCTTGGCCGAAACCTAACCCTCATGAGCTAAGTATGTTGTTGTTTGATTTGATTTATTTTGGTTGCAATTCGTTATGAAGGAATCGATCGGGTTGGTTTGACCTAAAGCCGACGGAGGAAACCAAATTAAATCGGGAGGTTGTTTGAAAACGTTAGTTTGAGTCTTCAAGAGGTAAGGGGAGCTTACTTGAGGGATTTTCCCAATAACTATTTGCTTTTAGCGTGGTTGATATGATTTATATGTGGTTGTGATTAATTGTTTATGTGGTTTATGTTGTGTTGTTTATCTGTGTATCGGTGATTGATCTACTTTTAATTTATTGAATTATCTGCAGTAGTATATTATATTGCTATGATGCATGATCTGCCTGGTGATATAATTATGATGATGTTGTTGAATGTTGATTGAGAGGCCTGACAGTGGTCAGTGCACAACCGATTAATCAGATAAAAACTTTAATAAGCTATGAAAATTATATTCAACGTTTTATGGGAAATGTTGGAATATAATAGTGGGGGAAAATATTATTTTGGAAAAAAATAATGAGTTTTGAGAAATATTATTATTTTGATGATTTATTAGTGTAAAAGATATTTATGAGCCACGGTGAGAGCGTAACCGTGAAATTTTTTAGTACTGCTAATTTTTACGCAAGAAATTCCGAAATATTATAAAAAGTTATTTTGTGAAATTAATATTTGAAAATACTTTTAATAAATAAATAAATAAAAGTCAAAGTCAAAGTTTGACTTTAAAAACATTTTCTTGGAAAATGATAAATGACGGCAAGTTTCGAAATCTTTACGGTGAAAGTTTAAAAACAGCAGTACTTAACTTAAGAAGAGATTTAATCTGAATTGATTTAATTTTTAGAGCTGAAGTTTCAGTAAAAGAGTTTTGATGATTTGATGTTTTACAAACGAATTTCAAGTAGAAATGATTTTCTGTAAATGAGTTTACTCAATGACGTATTTCCCGTAACTTGGATAAGTTGCGGAGATCTTATTTTGGATTTGTTTTCATAGACGAAAAACGACGTAAAGAACGATATAGAACTTAGTAACCGAGATGTCGGGGTACTAGTGTTCTTATGACGTTATCCTATTTTGGATTGGTTTTTCACAGACAAAAATGATGTAAAACGATGATGTGGAACTTAGTAACCGAGACGTCGGGGTACTAGTGTTCTTATGACGTTATAGACTTGGTGTCTAGTAGGTAGACGGTGTGTCTACTTCACGAAGTAATAAACGACGGTAAAAGATTTATGATGTTTTCTATTACCACGAACCTAAGACTGATTGCAAGGTCTAGGGGCTTCGTGAATGAGCACTCGAACTTTGAGGTCCTGTGTTGTTAATAAAAGTTGTAACGATGTCTAAAACGATGATGGGTCATAAGCTTTTGAGAGCTTTGACAAATAAAGATATAACACAAAGAAAAGTGTTGAGAATAAAATGTTTTTCTTGCATGCATTTTGGCAGTCGTGCCTACGAGGTTAATCATGATATCTTGATGATGTTCATGTCTCGACGTATTTGTTAATCATGGTATCTTTATGATATTCATGTAATCGACGTATTCATTGTGCCTTTGGGCAATCGACGTACAATGAAATTCATTGCGCCTTTGGGTAATCGACGTACAATGAAATCATGGTATCTTATGATACTCATGTAATCGACGTGTTCATTGTGCCTTTGGCCAATCGACGTGCAATGGAAAAATCCATAAATCGACGTTCTCACTGTTCCGGACAATGGGCTATGGTAAAATCAACGTGCCTCTGTTGGCAAAAATCGACGTGCCTCTTTTGGCAATTGAGCTTGATCAGCTCATTTTAAAATGACGTTGGGGGTCTCCGGAGATTAAGTGTGAATTTTTAGATGATGTATTGAAGTGTTCATGCATAGTTTCCAACGTTGATGTTTGGGGTGTGGAACCCATTGATAAACTGTATGTTATAATATATATTGGTTATGTTGTTATAAACATGTATATGTGTATATGTCTTCTTTTGTGCCGAGCATTTAGTTGTTGTGTTAAATCCATATATTGGTGTCTCACCCTTACAAAAATATCAGAGCCGAACAAGGGGTATGATCCCAACAAGAGGAAGAAGGCTGTCTAGTTACGACCAGCTTAGGTCCTATTATGTTATATTATGTTTTGAAGATAAAACTGATTATGATTTAGGTATGAAAACATATGAGGCAGTATAGTTGTATGACTTATATACGTTGTGTAATTAAGTGTGATTTGATTTCGTTGTTGATGTTATGAGGTTAAAAGAAAAGGAAAAAAAAATTATCACCATATTTTGAAAAGATGAACGTTGAGAAAACATTATTTTTTGAAAGCAACCAGCAACTTAAAATTTATTTCTGCAAACGGGTAACCATGTGATGACCCGAGTTAGGGTGTCGCAATCTTTCTCTTGTCTTCAAGGGTAAAGGGAGTTTACCTTAGGGGTTTTGGTAACTATGTGCTATTTTGGTTGTGGTGAGTAAGGTTGATCCGAGGCCGTACACGGGTCAAAATAATAGTAATTAAAAACTGTAGTACAAGGCAAAACAACCTTGGTCGTCTCACGAGGATCTTTAAAATTATTAGCCAATAGAGAATGTTAGAGAAAGGGGGACTTTCAAAATTTTCAAGGAGAAAATAGTTTGCAATAAACAAATAAATTCAATTAATTATAAACATCAATCCAAGACGTCAAGTTCTTTGGTAGAATTCGTCATTGTTCCAAAAGATATAAATTTGGTTTCCCTCCTCCTCTGTTAATTTGAAATCTACTACATGATCATGTAGGGTTTAAACAACAAAATTGGAGTCACAATCGCAATCCCTAATAATGTTGATTTATGTACAAATTCAATTAACCTAGGTTACCAATCGGTTCCCTAATCTCTATTAGATTTTTGGATTAATCATTCCTAATTCCTAATTCCAATTTAATCATGAAAACTGAATCTACATCTAATCAGACATAGATCAAGCGCAATCACACTCACAACACAGAAATCATAATTGAAAGAAGAGAAAAGGAGAAGAAGCAATTGAAAAATAATTAAAAGTAAGGAACTCGGAATTCAAACCAAATTACTTGAATGTCTAGGATTGATAAAAGGTTTAGCCTTCCATAGTCATCACCAATGGAGAAGCTTTAACAACAAAACATCCAACAAAGTGGAGAAAACTAAAAAGGGGAGAAGAGAGGGGAAGAGAATTCCAAAACTTGCAAAAACAAGAATTGCAAAAGTATCTAATTTTCGTCTCCTGACTTGTGCGGCTGTAAACTGCTATTTATGCTTACTAATCCTGACCTAACCCAAGACAAAATTAAGGGCCTATGAATAAGCTTTCCAACAAGGTATCATATGCCTTAATTGGGCTTAAGATGAGTAAGTTAGACCCATTTAAGTGAAGGAACATTATCGACTGCGCACTGATTCACGCCAGAGAACTCGGGACCCAATTTAGCCTTGATTTTGGCCTAATTTGACAATTCTTGTTACACCTAAAATTGTAGGTCTCTTACTTATCTTTCTAGGGACAACAAGATCACCAAAATTCGATATCTGTAGCTCTAGTTATGATCTGCATAAGGCAACAAGGTCAGGATGAGTGAAAAACCCGAGAATTAACAATGTTTAGCAATTAAGCCCAATAATGAAAAACTTAGCCAAATCACCAATATTAAACAAATATAGAAATTAATTAGGCCAAATATACAACACTAAAAGGTGACTCAAAAATGATTTATCAAATTCCCCCACACTTATTCTTTTGCACTCCTGAGCAAAACTCAAAAATTGAATTCCTAAAAACTTGATGAACAAAACAAATATACTTATCAATGAATCCGAAGAATGGACAAGAGTGAGCAAGATACACACATTCAAAGCATCGAGGAATAAAAAAAATCATGAATACGTCCTTAACATCTCAAGCAAACAAGGAGGCAATTCAAATCAAAGATGAATAAAAAGTGGTAGAGTCCTCACTAGGCATACACTCCAACTCTCAAGTGTTTAATGTTTGTGTTTACACTCAACGCACATCATGAATTCTAACACTACCATAAGCTTGACAAGCCTCTAACTTTCACCACTTGAAACACATGCACATAAAGATCAAAAGGACTTTTTCAAGGTTGTAATAGGGCTAAGGTATAGGTGGATACAAGAAGGGATGCTGGCTATAAACCAAAGAGACTAGAGGAACAATGGGGAATGAGTTTAAATAAGTATGCAAATTTACCCCAAGAAACACAATTCAATGCCAATGAACACCACTTTGTCTTTTTTGAACTTTTTCTTCCTTTGCACTTCCACTCATTTGCATTTTTACATTGCATTACAGTCTACTTTTTTTTTTTTACTTTTTTTCCTTTTTTTTTTCTTTCTTTCTTTATTTTTTTCTTTTCACTTGCCACTGTGCCACACCAACTAAACAAGCAACAAAAATTTTGGGTAGACCACCACACTTACTTAAGAACCCATTCCCAAAACAATTCCAAAGCTCCTTTACTCCCTAAGGTTAGGGGAATTATGGTTTTTTTACTTCATGAGCTTTTGATTAGCTATAAAACAAAGAATGGGTTAGACAGGCCCAAAGGGGCAAGCAATGGACTTAATGAATGGTAGGCTAATTTGGCTAGTAGCTTAAAAACAAAAAAGACCTAAATCATCTCAATACATGCATGTGAGCAAGAGGCTTCAAAGAGTCAGGTCAAGTTCTAGAGTATTAACAATCACGAGTGTAATCACACAAGAAAGGAAAAGCATGGAACAATGCAATCCATCCATGTATAGGGATCAAAAACTCACAAGGGTTAATTCTACCACAAATGATTCACAAATTAATTTTGATGCCCACTTATTACACTAGAAATGCAAGAATTTCTCCATATCAAGTCATGAAACCTCTTAACCAAGAATGATTCAAATCACTCACAACTCATACAAACTTAAAATTCACTAAAAAGCATGCAACAAGACTCAAACACAAATATATTTTTTATTTTTTTAGACCCTAAAAACAACAAAGAAAAAAAAATCCTAAGATACTAAAACACCAAAAAAAACTATACAACTTTTTACGTTTTATTTTTAAAATAGAGAAAAATAACATAAATAACAAAAGAAATGGATGCCAACAAAGTTCAACACACAAGTTAAAAACATCATGACATAGTATGTCTCCCCCACACTTGAAATCTACATTGTACTCAATGTAGAACATATTAAAATCAAGAACAAGAACAAATTCATTCACATAGAGGACACAAAAAATAAAATAGAAAGGGTGAGAAAAAGCCTTATAGAATGTAGTGCAGCAAGTCTCATTGTGGAAGCGCTTCTCCAATGCTTGCTTTGAGAATTTCTCACCAAATTGCTTGAGCCAGTCTTTATCAACCATGAAAGCCTTAGTGGTTGTCTCTAACATAAGTAGTCTTGCATCATCCATCATGACATGATCACCATCTTTTATGGGGATTCTTTCTGTGGGTAGCATGTCCACATGATCCCCATTTTCTACATTTCTTGACTGAACAGGGTCCTCAACCTCATGTGTCTCATCTTCCATATGCACGTTTTGCTCCTTATACCCTAAAAAGGATGAAATTTCAACACATGCTGCACACAAAATAGCACCGTTAAAGTCAACACATGAAGTACATAAAATAGAATCAGGAAAATCTTGAACATCTGGAAATTCAACACAAAGATCATCAATAATAGTTTCTCAACATCATTATCAAAATTATGCTCAGAAGAAGTATTGTGAAGAATATCCATTTGTGAATCTGAATGTTGTTCAAGGAGATGTTGTGATTGCAGTGCAGTCAATGTGGAGGCAATGTGACCAATTTGACTGGCCAAATTATGAAGACTTGCTTCTGTCCTCTGTTGGAATTCAAGAGTGTGTTCTGCCATTTTTTGTACCAATTCTTCCAGACTAGGTTGGACAGGTGTGGGGTCAGGCTGATATTGTTGCTGACTTATTGTCAATTGATGTACCAAAGAAGCTAATTCGTCCAAGCTGGCATGTTCTCCCCCATGTTGGTCAGAATAGGAAAATTGCACCTCATTCACTCCAATCATGACAAAATCACTACTAAACTCATAATCACCAGTAATGTCAGTATAATATATGCATGGTGGCTCAACCTCTTTCTCTACATAATGTATGCATGGTGGTTCATAAAATGTGGCAAAATCTCTCAAAGTGCTATGAGACAAATAATTATTCATTGACGCAGACATACTTGAATCTATATAACCTCTTACAAAATGAGCAAAATTGGTTTGAGGATAATATATGCATGATGGTTCATAATCAACATTAGGCATATAATTTTGCATACAAATATCCATGGGAAGTACTAAGTTTCACAACCACGACAATCACAATCTGCAATGTCATTAATATGATATAAACATATGAGCTCAAGACACTCACATATAAGCTCCAAACAGTAAAATAAAAATAAAAAAATAGAAAAAAAAACAAAGATGAATATTATGGGACTAAAAAAAACAAACTGGTATTAAAAAAAATCCTAATATGGCTTATAAAAATCAAAGATCCCCGGCAACGACGCCAAATTTGATCCGAGGCCGTACACTGGTCAAAATAATAGTAATTAAAAACTGTAGTACAAGGCAAAACAACCGTGGTCGTCTCACGAGGATCTTTAAAATTATTAGCCAATCGAGAATGTTAGCGAAAGGGGGTTTTCAAAATTTTCAAGGAGAAAATAGTTTGCAATAAACAAATAAATTCAATTAATTATAAACATCAATCCAAGAAGTCAAGTTCTTTGGTAGAATTCGTCATTGTTCCAAAAGATATAAATTCGTTTGCCCTCCTCCTATGTTAATTTGAAATCTACTACATGATCATGTAGGGTTTAAACAACAAAATTGGAGTCATAATCGTAATCCCTAATAATGTTGATTTATGTACAAATTCAATTAACCTAGGTTACCAATCGGTTCCCTAATCTCTATTAGATTTTTTGATTAATCAATCATAATTCCTAATTCCAATTCAATCATGAAAACTGAATCTACATCAAGTTAAAAACTGAATCTACATCAAGTTAAAAACTGTAGTACAAGGCAAAATAACCTTGGTCGTCTCACAACGATCTTTAAAATTATTAGCCAATAGAGAATGTTAGAGAAAGGGGGTTTTCAAAATTTTCAAGGAGAAAATAGTTTGCAATAAACAAATAAATTCAATTAATTATAAACATCAATCCAAGACGTCAAGTTCTTTGGTAGAATTCGTCATTGTTCCAAAACATATAAATTCATTTGCCCTCCTCCTCTGTTAATTTGAAATCTACTACATGATCATGTAGGGTTTAAACAACAAAATTGGAGTTACAATTGCAATCCCTAATAATGTTGATTTATATACAAATTCAATTAACCTAGGTTACCAATCGGTTCCCTAATCTCTATTAGATTTTTGGATTAATCATTCCTAATTCCAATTCAATCATGAAAACTGAATCTACATCTAATCAGACATAGATCAAGTGTAATCACACTCACAACACAGAAATCATAATTGAAAGAAGATAAAAGGAGAAGAAGCAATTAAAAAACAATTAAAAGTAAGGAACTCGGAATTCAAACCAAATTACTTGAATGTCTAGGATTGATAAATGGCTTAGCCTTCCATAGTCATCACCATTGGAGAAGCTTTAACAACAAAACATCCAACAAAGTGGAGAAAACTAAAAAGGGGAGAAGAGGGGGGAACAGAATTCCAAAACTTGCAAAAACAAGGATTGCAACAGTATCTAATTTTCGTCTCCTGACTTGTGCGGCTGTAAACTGCTGTTTATGCTTATTAATCCTGATCTAACCCTAGACCAAATTAAGGGCCTCTGAATAAGCTTTCCAACAAGGCATCATATGCCTTAATTGGGCTTAAGATGAGTAAGTTAGGCCCATTTAAGTGAAGGAACATCATGGATTGCGCACTGATCCGCGCCAGAGAACTCGGGACCCAATTTAGCCTTGATTTTGACCTAATTTGACCATTCTTGTGAAACCTGAAAATGTAGGTCTCTTCCTTATCTTTCTAGGGACAGCAAGATCACCAAAATCCGATATTTGTAGCTCTAGTTATGATCTGCGTAAGGCAACAAGGTCAGGATGAGTGAAAAATCCGAGAATTAACAATGTTTAGCAATTAAGCCCAATAATGCAAAACTTATCCAAATCACCAATATTAAACACATATAGAAATTAATTAGGCCAAGTATACAACACTAAAAGGTGACTCAAAAACGATTTATCAAAGGTTGTTGTGGTTATGTATGATGTGTGTTTTAAATTCGATGTGATAACTGTTTATATGGTTTAAGTATATCTGTATGTCTGGATTGAACTGTTGATTGTTGGTTTGACTGAAATCCTGACAGTGGTCTGAGCTCAATTATAGTAAGAATAATGCTTTAAAATCTTGAGAGGAAACTTTGAAGTTGAGTTATGTAAGTGGAAGAACATTTTTAAAATAAGAATAATTAAATATAGTTCGGAGAAGTGAGTTATGATTTTGAGAAAGTCATTTGGTTTACAAAATGAATTTTATTACAAAATGAAACATGATTCAAAAAAGTGATTTATGGCAAGACTATGAGAAATAGTGCATTATTTGGAATGAAAACATGTTGGAAAGGATTTTTCAAAGATTTGGGGTGTTGTCAGAAAAGAGATTTCAAAAGAGAAGGAATTTGAGAAAAGTTGTATTTTGGGGTGAATCAACGTTTTATAAACGAATTTTAGAGGAAAAGGTATTCTGCAAAGGAGCTTTAAGTCAGGGAAAACATTTTATAAAATCGGGGATAAGTTTCGGAATTTGGTTTTGATGAGTTGTTTTTTTTAGAAAGAAAACCGTGTTAAAAGTGGAAGTTGTGAGGACCTAGATAACCGAAAACATCGGGCTAGTGTTCCTATGAGTAAGTATGTGGACTATGTGTCTTGTATGTTGAGGGTTAAAGTCCCAGTTGGTATAGTTGAATTCATATTGTGCGTGTCATGGGTTAGAGTCCCAGTTAACATATTTGAATGTCTATTCGGTGTGTTGTAGGTTAGAGTCCCAGTTAACACATTTGAATCTCTGTTGTGTATCGTGGGTGAGAGTTCCAAGTCACACAATTGAATCTCTGTTGTGTGTGTCATGGATTAGAGTCCCAAGTCACACATTTGAATATCTGTTGTGTGTCGTGGTTTAGAGTCCCAAGTCACACAATTGAATCTTTGATGTGTGTGTCGTGGGTTAGAGTCCCAAGTCACACAGTTGAATATCTGTTGTGTGTCGTGGGTTACAGTCCCAGGTCGCACAGTTGAATCTCTGTTGTGTGTGTCGTGGGTTAGAGTCTCATTTGGCACATGTGACAGCGTGTCCTATGTTGAGAATGAACGATTTCTATGTATAAGTAAGAATAGTCGTGAGCGTTAAGCCTCGACAAAGAAAAAAATGAACGAAAAGAAAAGTAAAGAGAACAAATATTAAGATTTGATGGTGGATGTTAAGGTGTTGTGAAATTTTATAAATTGCAATGATTGCCGAGTATGAATCCCATTGTTAAGAATATCTTGTTTATTCTAATAATTTATGTGAAGTGCATATGTGTAGATGTTGTTGTTGTCTGTGTGTCGCGCATGTAGTTATCACGATAAAACTCATATGTCGGTATCTCACCTTTGCATTATTTCTATTTGGTTTCTATTTGTGGTATCTTGTTTGCGTGTACAGATGATGCAGAGGAGTTCTCTGCCCCACTCGGAGGGATTGGTCCCGACTTTTGAAGAAAGTTGATTAACCGGAATAACCATGGTGTCTTTTCCAGTAACAGTCTCATAGTACGACCAACTTAGTTTATCGAGTCAAATTTTATTTTGGAGAAGGTCTTAATTTTCTGTATTATTGCTCTGAGAGCCTTTCTTGGATTACTGTTATGTCTATGACATTTCATTTACGGATGATTTAAAGTATGACCAGAAATTTACTTATCTTTGAGTAATTGTGTTGTTATTAAGTTTGGTGGAATGTTGTTTTACTGGGATGATGTTTGTATTACATGAGGGGTTTTGGTAACTATGTGTTATTTTGGTTGTTGTGTGTAAAGTTGTTGTGATTATGTATGATGTGTGTTTTAAATTCGATGAGATAACTGTTTATGTGGTTTAAGCATATCTGTATGTCTGGATTGAACTGTTGATTGTTGGTTTGACTGAAAGCTTGACAGTGGTCTGAGCTCAATTATAGTAAGAATAATGCTTTAAAAGCTTGAGAGGAAAATTTGAAGTTTTGAGTTATGTAAGTGGAAGAATATTTTTAAAATAAGAATAATTAAATATATTTCGGAGAAGTGAGTTATGATTTTGAGAATGTCATTTGGTTTACAAAATGGATTTTATTACAAAACAAAACATGATTCCAAAAAGTGATTTATGGCAAGATTATGAGAAATAGCGCATTACTTGGAATGAAAATGTGTTGGAAAGGATTTTTCAAAGATTTGGGGTGTTGTCAAAAAAAGAGATTTCAAAAGAGAAGGAATTTGAGAAAAGTTGTATTTCGGGGTGAATCAACATTTTATAAACGAATTTTAATGGAAAAGGTATTCTGCAAAGGAGCTTTAAGTCAGGGAAAACATTTTAGAAAATCGGGCATAAGTTTCGGAATTTGGTTTTAATGAGTTTTTTTAAGAAAGAAAACCGTGTTAAAAGTGGAAGTTGTGAGGACCTAGATAACCGAAAACGTCGGGCTAGTGTTCCTATGAGTAAGTATGTGGACTATATGTCTTGTATGTCGCGGGTTAAAGTCTCAATCGGTATAGTTGAATTCATGTTGTGCGTGTCATGGGTTAGAGTCCCAGTTAACATATTTGAATCTCTATTTGGTGTGTTGTGGGTTAGAGTCCCAGTTAACACATTTGAATCTCTGTTGTGTGTCGTGGGTTAGAGTCCCAAGTCACACAATTGAATCTCTATTGTGTGTGTCATGGATTAGAGTCCCAAGTCACACAATTGAATATCTGTTGTGTGTTGTGGGTTACAGTCCCAAGTCACACAATTGAATATCTGTTGTGTGTGTATTGGGTTAGAGTCCCAAGTCACACAATTGAATATCTGTTGTGTGTCGTGGGTTAGAGTCCCAAGTCACACATTTGAATCTCTGTTGTGTGTGTCATGGGTTAGAGTCCCAAGCCACACAGTTGAATCTCTGTTTTGTGTGTCGTGGGTTAGAGTCCCAGGTCGTATAGTTGAATCTCTGTATTGTGTGTCGTGGGTTAGAGTCCCATTTGGCACATGTGACCGCATGTCCTATGTTGAGAATGAACGATTTCGATGTATAAGTAAGAATAGTCGTGAGCGGTAAGCCTCAGCAAAGAAAGAAATGAACAAAAAAAAAGTAAAGAGAACAAATATTAAGATTTGATGGTGGATGTTGAAGTGTCGTATAATTTTATAAATTGCAATGACTGTCGGGTATGAATCTCATTGTTTAGAATATCTTATTTATTCTGATAATACATGTGAAGTGCATATGTGTACATGCTGTTGTTGTCTGTGTGTCGCGCATGTAGTTATCACGATAAAACTCATATGTCGGTATCTCACCTTTGCATTATTTCTATTTGGTTTCTATTTGTGGTATCATGTTTGTGTGTACATATGATGAAAAGGGGTTCTCTGCCCCACTCGGAGGGATTGGTCCCGACTTTTGAAGAAAGTTGATCAACTGGAATAACTATGGGGTCTTTTCTGGTAAGAGTCTCATAGTACGACCAGCTTAGTTTATCAAGTCAAATTTTATTTTGGAGAATGTCATAATTTTCTGTATTATGGCTCTGAGAGCCTTTCTTGGATTACTGTTATGTCTATGACATTTCATTTATGGATGTTTTAAATTATGACCAGGAATTTACTTATCTTTTGAGTAAATGTGTTGTTATTAAGTTTGGTGAAATGTTGTTTTACTGGGATGATGTTTGTATATATCCAAAAAGAAAAATTTTTACACCCACTTTCATAACTTATAGAGAATTACACGAGTTATTTTCCAAAAGCAGCCAGCAAATTGTTTTCTGTTTTTATTTTCCTTATGGATGAGTAAGTTTTTATGTAACGCCAAGGGAGGCTTACATGTGTGTGGCAGAGGAGAGACGTGGGGGAGATGTGGGGGAGTAAAGCAGTTATATAGGGTCAGTTTTGTATTTTTAGTGTAACAATATTGATGGGAATAGAATATACCCACCCTTGGAGGTGGAAATGAGAGGAAGCAAAAACATGAGCATGTCACTTTCCTGGGAATAATAGATTCCTAGGAATAATAGTTTCCTAGGAATCTTTTTTCAAAACTTGAAACAAACATAGGAACATTTTATTCCCACCCTTATATTCCCAAGAATGAGTAAAGATAACTTGAAACAAATATACTCTAAGTGTGAAGGTTTTTTGGTGTGTCTCATCACTTAACAAAGTAAGAGGAGAGGGAAGGGGCTTGCTTTCTCCAACGTGGAACTTGAGTAAGGAGGTAGATGTATATCCTTTCCTTCTTTTTCTTTTTACCCTTTTTTTCTTTTCCTTTTCTTTTCTTTTTATTTTTTCTCATGCTTTTATCAAAACAAAAATTAAAATTTAAAATTAAATATTTGAAAGAAGGGTTGGCTATGGTGCACCACCCACATTTTACACCACCAACTACACCACCCATGTGGCAAATTTTGGGTCAATCAAATTGCCACATAGTTTGGTCGAAATTTCAAACTTTCTTGTTGTATTATACTGTAGTCAAACTATATGAATACAGTATATTATAGTATAATATATGTGTTTTTTGTATTTGTAAATTTAACTCATATTAAAATAATGTTTTTTGATTAAAAAAACTGTATTCATATAGTTTGGGTTAAATTTTGTAATATAATCAGTTTTTTTAATAAAAAATATTATTTTAATATGGGTTAAATTTGCGAATACAAAGAGTACATATACAATACTACAATATATTGTATTCATAGAGTTGACTACAGTAGAAATACAACTAAAATGTTTGAAATTTTGACCAAACTCATATGGTAATTTGATTGGTCCAAAATTTACCATATATGGATGGTGCAAAATATAAGTGATAAAGAAAAAGCAAACAAATTTGGGTATCAACACCTGACAAGGCTGATCAAGTTGGACCAAGGAAGTTAACTGGATTCAAAAGTGAAATGACATTGAGCTCATCAAGTCAAAGTATCATTTGTGCAACAAAATCATAAGTTAAGGGTTATGGGGAATTTCGTAAGTTAAGCACAAAGTGGAGTTGAAGTGCTGAAATTAGAGATTCTAGGAGTTAGTTAAGTCAATGACGTGTTTGAAGACTCCCTCCCTTAATAATAGGGATATGGAGGACGTTGTTAAATGATAGAACGTTAATTAGTTAGCCGAGACAGTTAGTTTTGGTCCATATAACTTAATTGACAGAGCAATTACCTATATGATGTTGTCAGCCATGATCGTACATGATTGTAAACATGAGTTAGTGAGTCAAGCACGCTTGCAGACAAGTTTAGCGTAGGTAAACCATAAGTTTCTGGCTATAAATACTTGTTCTACAATTATTTTGAAACACAACACATCAATAAAAACAAAGTTTTACATTTATCTTTACTTTATCATTTTATTTATATCATTTCTCCAATTTATCTTTGGATTTAATTGGTATACATTCATAGTGTAATTTTTTTTTTACACTGTCAAAAAAATAGACACATCATTAGAAATCTTTAATTCTTATCCTAACCACCTTAAAAGTCATCAATTTCATGATTTCTGATTGGTTGTCAGTGTAAAAAATTTTACACTATAATTGCATAGAAATTAAACTTTATACAAACTTATGATACCATGCACCAACCTTTCAATTTAAGCACATTTTGGAGTAGTCTAAAAACTTGATAATTGAGGAACAAAGTCCCTTCCTTATCAAATCCCCGAACAAGGGAAATTAAAGATGTGATTTAACTGACCCACTCAGCTAATCATAAATTGCAAGCAAACAAATATATATAAAATATCACTATCCATTTCTTATATTTCTACATTCAAGTACCTATTACCCTATGGAATAATTCACTCATGTAAAGTAACTACTAATACAAATCATGTTGTTTAACCTTCCAAATTTTTATTATTAATCCTTTTTTTGTCCACTAATTTGGGAAGAACGGAACCAAAGCAGGTACACAAGGTAGAACGCAACTCCTGATTTTTTTCATTTCCCTTTACACTGTAAGTCCATATATACCTTCCCAGGAGGAACAATGGAAGACAATCATATTGTAGCTAGTGTTTTAATATCAGAAAGTAGATGATGTCAAGAGGCAAGAAAATAAGTGTTGAAATGATGACCCTGAGAAAAGCAACAAACCAAAATCAATGATTTATTTTATTTTTTGCTTGCAATGTTAATTTAACAGCAATATCAAGAGATTAAAGAATATAGAACTTACGAAGTGCCAAGTATCTCAGGGTGGACATTGTTTTGCTTGGCAAATACAAAACAAACAATTGCTGTGGGAAGAGCAGCCTGCAACAACCAAGATCACTAATTTAAATTGAATAATGTGTTTCTATTCCAACCTTAATTTCTATTTCGAATTTTAACTAAAAAAGTTAATCAAATTCTTGATTCTTGAAATGGGTTTATATGAGTATCAGTTATACCATCTCCAATAGGAATGTAACTTGAAAAACTATACAATATTAGTGTTGAGAAGATGGACACAGAATTTCAACTTTAATTATTATTGGCACCTGCATAGTTGCTGATTGAAATATGTCTCCTTTTAGACCAACAGCAGCAGAAGCTGCAGCCATTGTTGCTGGGGCTACTAAGAACCTAAAAGCAGTAGAGATCACGGTTGTCGATATTTTAGAAGCCATGAACTTTGGTTGGAGAGCAAAGGACAAACCTGTTTACACAAATGATATTAATCATTTCATTTTTAAGGGACTATAACAAATAGTACTTATTATTTTCACATATAATGACAGATACCTAGACTGAACATTGCCATTCCTGATGCTGTTTTTGATATCAATGTTATGCTTTCTTTGATGATGGATGGTGTTTTGAAGTTAAACCTGTAAGCAAATTACATATTAAAATATTAAAAATTGAAAATATGGAAAAGTTTGAAAAGAAAATTGTCTCTTTCTAAAGAGATTCATTTGCAATTTAAGTTTAGGGTCGTACATAAAATATGTTATATATATATATATTATTGAGTTATAATCTCATATTATATATACCTGAATGTTATGAGAGACCACACTATACCAATAACAGTTGCATAGGTAGTTGTGTTTCTTGCAAACTTCCTCCACATTGAGATCAGGATGAGCTTTATTAAAACACCTCTTGGAGCCTTTTCCTTTACAACACCATCTCCTTCGTCCAAGTTTTTTGCAGGACTTGATGAAAATGAAAACGATTTAGAATGTCAAAGAAAAAAAAAATTATATTTTAGCTAACACAATTTTCAAAAGTGTTATTTATATACCCAGACACTAGACAATTTGGTTAATGGTGTTAGGGTGTATGGTTGATAAATTGGTTGATGTTGTCGAATTTGTGATTAATGATGTAATTATCTTTGTTTAATGTTTTCAAAATCTCTGATGTTCAAATAACATTGCAGCTAAATTTTCAATGGCTTAAATATCAATGGACATACATACCTTTTTGGTGTTATTCCTTGTTGAAGAGAAGGCTCTGGAGATCCAACTATGACATCAACTTCAAAAGAGTCATCTGCTACTCTATTGTTATTAGATAATTGTCTAAGAAAGTTTGGGGTTAATTCTCTTTTTGAAGATTGCAAGGAAAAAGTATCTTTAGAATAACTAGTTGACTTGAGTTCATGCGAAGAATGGATTGAATGTAAAGTATGATCCATAGAATCCATGGAATGCCTAGAGGATGTTGTCACCACCACATTGAGGTTCCCATTGGCATCTCTCTCAGCACTGGTTTGTAATGGTTCTCTGCCGTTAAGGGAAACACCATGCTCAAGTTTGATAGAGGCAATAGAGCTAGCAGTGTCGGGGAATTGATCTTCAATAAGGAGCCTAGCTGATATATATTCATACATACCAAACAAGACATTCAACCATATTACACACTGAAAAACCATGATTTGAATCAAAATACCGATTTGTCCTTCCCCATACATGGATCCAATAAGAGGGATTCCCATAACAATACTATTTGTAAAAGCTGAAAGGGAATACAATGTGACCACCCACTCAAAGGTGAATTTCTTGCTTAGAGATTTCCCAAGAAACAAAATAGCTAAAATGATTATCTTTTGAAGAGAATCAGCAGCAATGACTCTAAAGTTTATGGTGTATATGTTGGTGGAGGAAAGCAAATCCAAAAGAAGAAATGGGATCCCAAATTCTGCCACATACCTATTGATTCCATTGCATTGTTCTGGTGTGAATATTTTCCACCAACGAACCGAAGCAAAGGCTAGGCCAATGGCAAAATATAAAGGCACAACTGCCGTAAAAATACCATTCCAATTAATATGCATGATAGGAAAGAGTAAAATGAATTATGTGAAGATAGAGAGATACAGAGAAGAAGATATCTAGTTAAGTATTTGAATGCTTCCTTGTGTCACATGCAACAAAGTTTTTATGTGCTACAAAGACTATGTATATGTTTAAAATAAGCATATACATATATACCACTTAAAAGAAGAAGCAGGTGAAAGTCACTGTGCGGTAAGAAAAGAGCAGTATCAATATCGTAAGAGATATTCAAGATTTTGTGACTTATGTGAATTGTACGGTGTGTTGTCATCATTTCACCTCTTATTTTCGAAGACAATTTTTTTAAAACTTTTTTATAATGTCAATCAATCACAAATATATGAATGTTAAAATAGTTATGATAATAAGAGCAAATATTTTTAATGATGTACCAATTTATAATTGAATGATAATGTAAAAATCGTTTCAATGATATATTAACAATGTGAATTGCTACTTTTCCTATTTGCTTTAAATATTTTTCTATAACCTTCCAGTAGAATAATGTGAAAATATTTTAATGGGATTTACTCATATAGAGCTAAACCACGAAAGTTGTAGATTTTAGAAAATCTTAATCAAGTCTACTTTGATTATGCACATTATTATTTTTTTTGATAAAATGATTATGCACATTATTAAAGATGAGATAAAAGATTTTGGGAAATCCTTAAGAATTAAAGACATCATTCTATTCAAGTCAAACAAAAAAAAAAAGATACCTTTCTATTAAAGACACCTCTTGTCAAAAAAAAATAATATTAAAGATACACAACAGTCAATGAAAAAACATAGAAAAATATTTAAAGAAAATAAACCAAGTCATGTTTGACCAAAGTGACCTCCTTTGAAAAATTACTTACCAAAATAACTCACTTTTGAACCAACTTACCAAAGTGACCTCCATTTTAACAAGGTGGATTAAAATATATTTTTTTGCTGACCTAATGGCACTAGTCAAAATGGCGTCATTGACCTGTCACGTAGTAAGTCCCTATTGGTCAGTTTAATTTTACAGCAAAAATTTAAAAAAATTAACGAATTTTTTTTTTTTTGCATAGGAGCGCCACATGTTGGCCTTTTGACCAAAATGGGTTCATTTTAGAAATTATTTACCAGTTTAGAGTTATTCTGAAACTATTTACCAATGGGGGTCCTTTTTGACACGTGGCATATTTTATTTTTTCACTCTGACGGGTCAAAGGCGCAAGTCAGACTGGCGTCTTCAAAGACGCCAGTCAGACTGGTATCTTCAAAGACGCCAGTCAGACTGGTATCTTCCATTATTGAAAAAAAATAACAAGAGGCATAAAAAAATAATGGCAATAACAATTTACACCAATAAATATTCATCAATTATTACGGTAGTAAAACAAAATTATACCTTGTAAGAATTAAAATAAAGTTACCAGCAATTTTAAAGGAACACTGCTAAAAAAAATTATGCAATAAGTATAGGGAGTAACGATGACATTAATGATAAAGTATCTATTTAAAACAACAAGAGATAATAAAAAGAATCCCCCAATAACAAGTAGCAAATAATATCACAAGAGGCATAAAAAAATAATAGCAATAATAATTTACACCAATAAATATTCATCAATTATTACAGTAGTAAAAAAAAATTTACCTTGTAAGAATTAAAATAAAGTTACCAGCAATTTTAAAGGAACACTGCTACAAAAAAAAATTATACTATAAGTATAGGGAGTAACGATGACATTAATGATAAAGTATCTATTTAAAACAACAAGAGGCAATAAAAAAAATCCCCTAACAACAAGTAGCAAATAATATCACAAGAGCATAAAAAAATAATAGCAATAACAATTTACACCAATAAATATTCATCAATTATTATAGTAGTAAAACAAAATTTTACCTTGTAAGAATTAAAATAAAGTTACCAGCAATTTTAAAGGAACACTACAAAAAAAAATTATATTATAAGTATAGGGAGTAACAATGACATTAATGATAAAGTATCTATTTAAAATTGTAGCAGTGTTCCTTTAAAATTGCAGGTAACTTTTTTTAAATTCTTACAAGGTAAAATTTGTTTTTACTACTGTAATAATTGATGAATATTTATTGGTGTAAATTGTTATTACTATTATTTTTTATGCCTCTTGTTATTGCTATTAATTGTCTTCTTTTTTTTTTAATAATGGTAGGCGCCAGTCAGACTGGCGTCTTTGACCCGTCAGAGCGAAAAAAAATAAAATATGCCACGTGTCCAAAAGGACCCCCATTGGTAAATAGTTTCAGAGTAGCCCTAAACTGGTAAATAGATTCTAAAAGAAACCCATTTTGGTCAAAAAACCCACATGTTGGGTTTTGGCGCGGTGGCGCCTCCCCCACCCACATATCCTACCTACCCCAAACCCCCTCCCATAAATTTCCCCAATCAGTTCCCCCTCCCCAACACCCATATTAGCTCTCATATTTGCTCAATTCTCCAACATTCTACTACACTCTATCCTCTTTAAACTAATATTCTATATTAATTTTTAATTTAGGTATTTATATGTAATTTTAGTTGTTTCCTTTTTAACTAGTTTTGTTATTTATTAATTTATTTTTATTATTTGTTTAATTATTATTAATGAAATCAATGCTTATATATTATTATTATTATTATTATTATTATTATTATCATTATTAGTTTATTTAATATATTAATGTTATTATATTATCATTAATATTATTATTATTGATATGTCTTTGTTAAATTTTGCCATTAATAATGTTGTTAATTTTATTTTATTACTTTGTTTTAAATATTTTTTATTATTAAATGTCATTAGTGGTGATAATTATTTTTATTTATTTTCATTCTTATTTGTTTATGTCTGATTAATGTAGGTCGACATTATGAGTCAAGTTATTATGGTTTTGGTGTACTGGAACGGGAAGGTATATGCAGGAGATAAAGGTCTCACTTTCGAAGGGAATACCAAAATGATGCAAATAAAACAAAGAATCGGGTATGAAGCGTTGAAGGCAAAGATACATTTCAGGTTGAAACTTCAAACAAATCAGTGTATTTCAAAGGTAATGTCCAAATATATGGTACAAACAAATCTTTTAACTTATACTGACTATGAAATAACTGATGACATGGATGTGAGTTGCACGATTGACGCTTTTCTGCAAAATATGAACATGACAACACTTGAGATATATGTTGAGATCGATGTGGTTGGTAGCTCCATTGTACCTGTCCAATCACTGTGCGGTAATTTTGAAGTACAACACTACGACATAGCAGATCAATCATCAAGCGATGATGAAGATTGGAATAGTGAAATGGAGGTCGGGTCAGATGAAGACAAAGAGGACGATGAACTTACATATTATTATTCAATTGATACTGAAGATGAAGCTGAAGGTGCCTCTAATCTAATACCATCCTCATTGGTCTCACCATCACACATGGTTTCTCTAGTGTCATCCTTAACCCCCGGATGTGGTGTTTCACAACAACCAGGTTTATTTTTAATAATGTTACTCCATTTTAATATTAATATCTTCGATAGTTTAAATGTATAAAAAAAAGTTAATCTATTACAGGTCAATCACATGGTGCATTCATCAATTCATCTCCACATTTCAGTTATAATAATTGGAATCATCTAGACGAAGAGACGGAATTCACAGGGACGTTCCTAGATCTTGGCAAGTGGGCCAGGAGTTGTATGAGGGGTTGTGATTTGAGAGCAAATAATCGGTTCAGATGGTACTGAAGCAATGTTCAATGAACATTCACCAATCATTTGAAGTCGAAAAATCAAACAAGTCCTTATTCCTTGTGCATTGCTCAAATCGTTAGAGGGTTGTCCATGGAGGTTAAGGGCCATTTTATCTAAGATGTCAGACAAGTGGGAAGTGTTGAAATACGGTGGTCCTCACAATTGTGCGAACGCAATGTTGTCACAAGATCATGCAAAGTTGGACTCTAACTTTGTATGCTCATGCATTCGATCAGTAACCATGTTTTTCAATTTGATACTTTAAATAATTGATATATGATTTAAAATAAGGTATGATGATGTGTCAGGCATGGTCCGGGAAGAACCATCTATTACGACCAGGTTGATATGAGAAAGGACAAAAAATACGTTCAGATACAAAATTTCTTATAGGAAAGTATTGAAGGCTAAACAAAAAGCCATAGTACAGGTATTCAGAGGCTGGGATGAATCATACGCATTGTTGCCTAAATGGCTGGAGCATTTGCAATTGTATGCCCCTGGAGCCTATCACAAGATTGAGACAAATACAGTCATCGTTGGTAACCGGATTAATGCCAAATTGTCTCATTGTTCTATCAGGTCGATGCCACTTTGCAAATGAAAGCATATCAACGATACAATTGAACTCCAGATATGTTGGCCTTCGACGCATATGAATGACAACGTTGCCATGATCAATTCGTTATACGGCTCCCACACGATCTACAAACATTCAACAATTATCACAATAACGAACTAATAAAAATATAAAATCAATATTGTATTGCAGCAAAACCCTTACATCTGTGTGGTCCATCCAATCAAAAATATCTCAATAGTAAGGCAACTCATTATAATGTCTTGAAAAATTAATCACACATTGCCACCTGTCATTCAAATTTTAGTCAGAACTTAATAATAACACAACTATCAATTACTCTATAAGAAATTTGTTTCACCTAGTTCCATATGGTGTCCCTGGAGGTCTATCATCGCTTCTGAGTTTGGGTGCAACTTTTGGGAACCGCACCCATGCCCACATCTGTACCAATGCAACAAAGCCTGCCATCTCTATGTAGACATAGTTGCTGGACTTACATAGTTCACGATATAAATAACTTAAGACTGTCGAACCCCAACTATGTTGTGTAGTTACTTTAAAATCTTCTAACAATGTTAAATATCTTAATGGAACATACTAACCAGAATGATATATGTGAACAAAACTCCACCGAGTAACCTCATAATATACGCAATGGTACAACATATCGCCACTGACGGGTCAGACAATGCATATTGGTCAAGATTTCCAAAATTTCCATTTAACCATGCCAATCTTAGCCGACTCCCATGAAAAGCCTCCTCACCCGGGATCACTCCTATCATAAGACCAACATACTCTGGCCAATCATTACATGTTTGACCGATTATGGCTTGGCCGTCAATGTGAAGACCCGTGAGAATTACAATATCCTGCAACATGATGGTGGATATCTGACTCACATACATACATTTTTGGTGTTATTCCTTGTTGAAGAGAAGACTTTGAAGGTCCAACTATGACATCAGCTTCAAAATTTTCATCTGCTACTTTGTAGTTATTAGATATGCTAGCTGATTCTCTTTTTGAAGATTGTAAGGAAAAAGTATCTTTAGCTAGCCAAACTACTTGATTTGAGTTTATGCGAAGAATGGATTGAATGTAAACTCTCATCCATAGAATCATTGGAATGCCTAGATGATGTAATCACCGTGACACCCTTCTACCCCGCATGTTATAAGGCATTTAATATAAAAGCAATTAAAAATAAAAACATGCATTTTATTGAATAATTAAAACATTTTTCCATGGGTAGAAAAGTCTCACATGAACGAGTTCACAACGCGAAAAATTAAAACAAGTTAAAGCAAATAGAACATAACAAATAACAACCCAACCCCGACATCACAACTCAGAGATGGTATGACCGTTCCGGAAAATGTATCCTCGGAATACAATTGAAATAAACTAACTAAACACAAGAATAAGCCCTAACTATGAGTGTCGGCTCCTCAGAGTCACTCCTCTCTGGGCTGCTCGTCATCCTCTGCAAATGGCTGATCAGGCCCAACAAACAACAAGAAAAACGAACGGGGAGTAAAAATCATGTAAACATATACGGCATGGAGATAGGAAGCAAGGTAAAACATACAGCATAGCATCATCAACGTAGATATTTATATATCACATACAATTAAGATCATACCAACCAAGTATGCTATGCAGTGCAATGCAACACTACTCCACTACTCCAACATCCATGTGGATCCACACTAACTCAGGATAAACGACTTTGGAGTTAAATATCCACATTGAGAATCTACTCAATGCCGGAGAATCTACTCCTTGGATAGCCAACGCATCAAACCAACGACTGCCTCATCACGGGGGCGCACGATTACCAAACCTTAGGTAACCTACCGTGGATGGCCAGATCGTAGTACTTTAGGACGACCTCCCCTATGTCGAACATCCACCAACAACAATATCTCCAATGATGCATGCAGCATACAACAAACAACGGACAAACGCCACCTCCTTCACTTCAACAGAATCAACCGAAGACATCAGCGGAATCAACTGCAGTGAAATCTATCGCAACACTTAAACCTTTAGTGGAATCAACTGCAACACCTTAGACCCAACCGGGTCAAGGCCCCCTTAGAGCAAACTCTCGGCCATCAAGGTACAACATCAACAGCACCTTAGACCCAAACCGCGGGGTCAAGGTTCCCCTGGACAAAAAACACCAAGGTACAACTCATCAACATGCGGTAACCCAACGGTTACCGACTTAACCATCTTAATTAATCTTTGATTAGGTGATCTAACTTTCATCATTAATTAACTATGTCATCATCATCGTTGGGGGGGAATAGGGTTAAAACCCCATGTTTAAGTCGTTAGTCTTAGATTTTGTCCAGAGGGTGAGCACGGTCGTGCTTAACCCCAGTCGGGCGTGCTGCCCCTTAAGTGGAGCACGGTCGTGCTTCCTATTGAGCACGATAGTGCTCCTCTCTGAATGCACGACCATTTTCTAGAATTCAAGCTGGGAGCACGGGCGTGCTCCTTGTTCAGTATGACCGTGCTCAATGCACGACTGCACTATTCTGGTCAAAGTCTCAACATAGTTCCTTAATCAATTTTAGGTTTTAAGTCATTTAATTCTTAGGTCAATTAACAACACATTTTAAGGCTCAACCACATCATCAAAACTCAATGTTAACATCAATGATCCAACCAATATCATGCCAACAATAACATCAACATAGCATCATATTCATAGGCAACCATCATGAACATATAAGAGCATTTATCATGAGCATGAAGCATATAACACTAAAACAGTCAGAGACATATTATCGTAGATTAAACCTCATATAACAAACAAGCATACAACGACACCGAGGTCATGGGGAACCCCTTTACCTTACACTACCCCCATTGCCTATGAATACACTACCCTTCTCCCCATACCTGGATTGAAGGTAGCTCTAACGACGATCCTAACAGCAAACTGGTCCCAAATCCTCGAATGACTTACACCGGTACTAAGCCTTGGATCAACAGAACACACAAACAATTAGTTCCCAATTCAATATTATGAAAGGAAACTGCGAAAAGGAAAACCTTACCAATATATATCAAGTACAGATGAATCAACCTCCCCAAGAGGTCTCTAATACTCAAAGAACTGACTGAGTATGAAGAGAAAGGGAGGAGGAACAGTTCTGGCCTCAATAGGGTGGCGGCTGCTACTAGAAATAGGGTTAAAACGTAACCCTCGAATTCTGTGCCAAGAATATATAGGTCAAACATGAGCACGGTCATGATCCCCACTGAGCACGGTCATGCTTACTTAGCGTCACCGAGACGCGGTCAGCACATTGAGCACCGGCGTGCTCACAGTTGAGCATGGGTGTGCTTGCTAATGAGCCCGGTCGTGCTCATCTACCAGAAAGGGACTTTTTAAGCTAAAATCCCACTTAGCCCTTAGCCAACAATTTAACTTAACAAAACCAATTTAAACAGCCAAACAAGCTTTAAAGAAAAGCACTTACGAAAAACAGGGTGTTACAATTCCACCCCCTTATAAAAATTTCGTCCTAGAAATTTTTATGTACGTCAAGTGAAAAGGTGCCGGTACGCTTCCATCATCTTGCCCTCCAGCTCCCAGGTAGAACTTTCCTCAGTTGCCCAACTCCAAACCACTTTGACCAAGGGAATCTTCTTGCCTTTTAATTGCTTCACCCTCCTATCCTCGACTCGAAGGGGTAATACCTCGAATGTTAAGTTCTATTTCAACTGTATGGCGTCGGGTATTATCACGTGACTAGGGTCATGGATATACTTTTAGTTGTGACACATGGAAAACATTATGGAGATTTGACAAAAACGGTGGCAAGGCTATTTGGTAGGCGACTTCACCGACTCTTTTCAAAATTTGGTAAGGACCAATGAATCTCGGAGTAAGTTTCCTCGCCTCCATCTCTCTACCAACCCCAATCATCGGGGTAACTATCAAGAATACATGATCGCCATCCTGAAATTCGAGCACCTTCCTCCTTTTATCATGATAGCTCTTTTGCCTACTCTGTGCAACTCTCATCTTTTCCTGAACCTACCTGATCTTTTTTGTTGTTTCCTGGACTATCTCTGGCCCTAGCACCACACTATCACTAGGTTCACTCCAACACAAAGGCGTCCTACATCTCCTTCCATAAAAAGCCTCGTAAGGTGCCATCCCAATGCTGGAATGGAAGCTGTTGTTGTAGGTGAACTCTATCAGGGGCAAAAACTTAGTCCAACCACCAAACTACTCTAACACACAAGCCCTCAACAAGTCCTCTAAGGACTGGATGGTTCACTGGCCATCAGTCTGTGGGTGATAAGCTGAACTAAGCCTAAGCTTTGTCCCTAAAGCATGCTGCAAACTCTCCCAGAAACTGGAGGTAAACCTCGGGTCTCTATCTGATACTATGCTAGAGGGTACACCATGAAGCCTAACTATCTCTTTGATGTACAGCTTGGCTAACTTCTCTAAAGGATACTCCATGTTCACCGGGATGAAATGGGCAGACTTAGTCAATCTATCCACGACAACCCATATAGCCTCAAAACCAACTGGAGTCCTAGGGAGTCAAGACACAAAATCCATGGAGATAGTATCCCATTTCCATTCTAGAATACTCAAAGGTTGCAACTTACCTGAAGGCTTTTGGTGTTCTATCTTGGCCTTCTGACAAACTAGGCACGCATACACAAACTCAATCACATCCTTTTTCATCCTAGGCCACCAAAACATCCTCTTAAGGTCCTGATATATTTTGGTGGCACCTGGGTGCACACTCAACCCACTCCTATGTCCCTCTTCAAGGATCAACTTCCTAATCTCAGGAACATCCGGTATGCACACTCTATCCTTTAACCTCAAGACTCCATCACTTCCATCCTTGAAACTAATGTCTCTACCCTGAGCGAGCAACTCTCACTGGTCTAAGAGAAACTTGTCTAACTTCTTACCCTCTCTAATCCGATCCATCAAGCTATTGGTAACCTTCAAGGTACCAAGCCTAATACTATTAGGGGTAAACTCACAAGCTAGACTAAGGTCTCTAAACTCCTCTATCAGATCCATCTCCCTAACCATCAAAGCGGAGACATGCAGGGTTTTCCTACTCAAGGCATCGGCCACCACATTGGCCTTTCCTGGGTGATAGGTCAGCTCGAAGTCATAATCATTTAAGAACTCCATCCACCTACGCTGCCTCATCTTCAACTCCTTTTGATCAAAGAGATACCTCAAACTCTTGTGATCACTAAAAACCTCAAACCTAGATACAGGTAATGGCTCCAGATTTTTAAGGTAAATACCACAGCTCCTAACTCTAGGTCATGGGTAGGGTAGTTCTTCTCATGGGGTTTCAACTACCTAGAAGCATAAGCAACTACCTTTCCATTCTGCATCAACACACAACCTAATCCTTTCTTAGAAGCATCGCAGTAAACTACAAAGGGTTCACTAGGATCTGGCAAAACTAACACTGGTGCTGATATCAACCTATTCTTAAGGGTTTGGAGACTCTCTTCACACTTAGAGTCCAACACAAACAATTGTCCCTTCTTGGTGAGACGGGTTAATGGTAAAGCTATCTTAGAGAAACCTTCTATGAACCGCCTATAGTACCCGGCTAATAATTTCGTTATTATTGTTAAGCGGATGTATTAAAAACGATGAAAAAATTTAAACTTAAAATATAAACAACATATGTAAATATACATACACTGCATAACTATAAATATATACATGTCGGTACTGAGCTGTCAAGGGATTCCCATCAGTAGGATCCAGATATATACAAACTGGTAACATCAACAAAATACATCAAAAGCCAAAAGGAAGATACCTCACCGATGCACTCCACACCCCATCCCCTCTCAAAATACAGTAAAACCTCAATCATACCTATATTGATGGCACTGGCCCGAGCCATCATACACTACCACCCTCATCTGCATCCTGGGGTCCGGCTAGACCAGACACTCCTCCGCTCTCACTGGAAGAGCTCCTGTCCGACTGTCTCTGAAACCTCTGTCGGTAAAGCCTGCTATCGCGAGGATGTAACGGTTGGGAAGACACCCGCGAAGACTCTGAAACTGTAGCCTGGACCTCTGGAGGTGATGGCACCTCTAGAAGGGGTGCTAGGTCCTGGGCGGGGGCAACTGGGTAATCCTCCGGAATGGGTGCCAACTCGGGCTCTGGCATTGGTGCGGGTACAGGTGCTGGTGCAAGCCCAGGTACAAGTACCTCAAAGGGTACCATGAAGGGAATTGAGGCCATGCCTGGTACCAAAGCGAAACGTGCTGGTAAAACCTATGGGTAGTCTCTATCCTAGCCCAGAGGTCATGGACATCAGACCCGTATATACCACGAAACTGATGACTGGGTCCACAAGCCACCCATTCGGATTGATGCACTCAACTATATCCGGGTCTTGGGTCATCCATGGATGATCCTAATGCGCCATCAACTATATCTGGATCTGTGATACAAAGCATATATATACATAACACACAACAAAAGAAAAGGGGATAAAAGCCATATAACATCAAACGTGGAAAGGGTTTAGCCACATTTAATTAAATAACGGCACACTAAACATACGTCTCCAAAGTATGGGTAAATATATATATAACACAATCATCCTCAATCTACATCTAGGATCTTTCTTCTACCCTCCATCATGATGCAATGCAAATGTTGTATGAATAATCTCATCAGGTATCGATCATATCCGGATATCACATCAATATAATCGACATGTCCCAGAGTCCCTGGCGCACACCCTCGTCTGCGGATGGAGGGTGCCCACGCAAACCAATGGCACTATAACTACACAATCCGGTGCACACCTCTGGACCACCATCTAGGGTGCTCATGCAACGCATGAACTATAGTTGCGACTAAAATGAAATCAACATAACTTATTATTTACTCAATCCGCTAAGCACAATCATAACACTCATCATGTCATCATGTTATCAAATCATCATCATTACCATAATGTCATTATTTCCACAATAATATATACCAAAATATAATAATAATAAATATAAACACTTTCAAAAAATAAATACAACATTCATCAAGCACCAAGTTCAAATCAACTAGTCAAGCAGGCAATCATCACGTAATAAAGTAATAATAATATATATATAGCATAACGGCGATAAACGCACAATTTATATATCATCATCGGTACCACTAGGTAGTCCCCAATGTGGTATAGACATTGTTCGTTACACGCTGCCGTGTAGGGTTTGGTTCGCCCTACGCCATTATTGAATTAAATGTAACTGCGTTGTTTCCGACGTTAAATGGTTTCTTTCCCCCACCTGGAGAGTCACGCGCTACACTGAACGAGACGAAACGAACTAAAACGAAGCATCCTCGAAACTCCTCGATGCTGCCTCACCTAGAAATTGGGTCTCCGAGCCTCAAAATCCACCTACGAATCACATTGTGGAAGACACATTGTAAGGAACTCAAAATCGGCAGCAAATACCACCAAATCTGCCACTGATTTGGCCTCATATATCACAATCCAGACATTTGTTTACAAACTTAAACGGTGAGAATACAGAAATACCTTCCCTTTACCTTGTCCAAATTTTTTAGCTCGATCCAACGATGGATGAGTCGGGGATGAACCTCTCAAGATGACTGATCTGGAGCTACCCGAGTTGAACTCAACTCCAACTTCTAGGATGAATAACTCATACTCTGGGAAAGGTACAGAACTTCCAATCGTTAGATATGAAGAACTAATAGCTTAGAACCTCCATGTCAAATTTGGACACAATCCAACGGAGGATGAAGGCGTGGTGATGATTTCTCTGAAACTGTTCCAGCTCCTAAAGCTCTCAACAATGGTGTTTTTGGGTTCTTTAGTGATCTCCCTCTTCCATTCTCTAATTCTATATCTAATTTCCCCCTCTCTCTCTCTAGAACCCTCCTCTATGTTTTTCTCAATTTATCTGCTCTCAACTCTCCGTTTTTGTATATAGGACTAAGTGACTTATGTCACTTAAGTCCCATTTTTATTTTGCTGAAAATCGAGCCAGCGCTCGAGCATTGGAAAAACAGCGTCCAAGCATTCCAACGCTTGAGCGTTGGTTTTTCCACACTCGAGCCTTGGGAGTGGGTGGACCACCGCGCCATGCAACCAC
The DNA here is from genome assembly GCA_030762895.1 of Sophora flavescens. Classification (NCBI taxonomy): domain Eukaryota; kingdom Viridiplantae; phylum Streptophyta; class Magnoliopsida; order Fabales; family Fabaceae; genus Sophora; species Sophora flavescens. The sequence goes on along the minus strand of CM061070.1, from coordinate 76,069,621 downwards.
TCCTGGAGTGCCACGTCAGTCCTGGTGACACATGGCGGGTCAAAGCATGGCCCTTGTCTGTTGACCTGTGTGCTTGAGCGTGGATACATTCACGCTCAAGTGTTGATTTCTGACAAAATGTCAACTCTTTGCATTCAAGGTTCGTTCGACATCCGATTGCACTAAAATTTGAGATGTAGGCTCATTAGGACCTAATAAACAACCTAAAACCATCAAAAAGGTCTAATCTCAACTCTAACTCCAGAATTTTTATTTCACACTCAAACGTCTCAAAGACACTCACAGGGAAAACCCTAATTGATCTCCACGTTAAACTCACCCGAAAAAGTCGCGTACTTAACATGCAATGGTTTCTAAACATCAAACAACATATCAACTATATAATCCAAGTCCTAACCCTAATCCTCACACATAAACCATACATAAAATACTGGATGTTACATTTTTATCCTCCTTAAAAGAAATTTCGTCCTCGGAATTTGCATACCTGAAAACAGATGGGGGTACTGCTGCTGAATGCCTGCCTCACGCTCCCAAGTAGCATCTCCGGTAACACTATCCCATATGACCTTGACCAGGGGAATTTGTTTACCACGGAGTTCTTTAATCCTTCTATCTGCAATCTTAAACAGTTAAGCCTCATATTCTAGATTCTATGAGTTGTATTGACTCTAGCTCAATTACATGAGAAGGATTTGGGTAATATTTTCTCAACTGGGAAACATGGAAAACATCATGAAGGTTGGAAAGTGAAGGGGGTAAGGCTATCTAGTAAGCTACTGGACCAATTCGTCGAAGAATCTGAAATGGTTCAATGAATCGGGGAGTGAGCTTTCTAGACTTTATAGCTCTGCCAATTCCGATCACCGGAGTGACTCTCAAGAACATGTGATCACCTTCTTGGAACTCTAAGGGTCTCCTCCTCTTGTTACTGTAGCTTCTCTGCCTATCCTGCATTTCCTTTATTTTCTCCATGATTTTCCTGACTTGCTCCTTTGTTTGTTGCACCATATCAGGACCCAACACTTGGCTCTCGCCAGTCTCATATTCTACACAACGGAGTCCTGCACTTTCTCCCATACAGAGCCTCATACGGTGCCATATCCCGATACTGTTGTGGTGATCCGTGGCCGTACATGGGTCAAATTAATATAGTAATTAAAAATTGTAGTACAAGGCAAAACAACCTTGGCCGTCTCACGATGATCTTTAAAATTATTAGTCAATCAAGAATGTTAGAGAAAGGGGGGTTTCAAAATTTTCAAGGAGAAAACAGTTTGCAATAAACCAATAAATTCAATTAACTATAAATATCAATCCAAGACGTCAAGTTCTTTGGTATAATTCGTCATTGTTCCAAAAGATATAAATTCGTTTGCCCTCCTCCTCTGTTAATTTGAAATCTACTACATGATCATGTAGGGTTTAAACAACAAAATTGGAGTCACAATCGTAATTCCTAATAATGTTGATTTATGCACAAATTCAATTAACCTAGGTTACCAATCAGTTCCCTAATTTCTAATTATAATTCAATCATGAAAACTGAATCTATATCTAATCAGACATAGATCAAGCGTAATCACACTCACAACACAAATCATAATTGAAAGAAGAGAAAAGGAGAAGAAGCAATTGAAAACAATTAAAAGTAAGGAACTCGGAATTCAAACCAAATTACTTGAATGTCTATGATTGATAAAAGGTTTAGCCTTCCATAGTCATCACCATTGGAGAAGCTTTAACAACAAAATATCCAACAAAGTGCATAAAACTAAAAAGGGGAGAAGAGAGGGGAAGAGAATTCCAAAACTTGCAAAAACAATGATTGTAAAAGTTGTCTAATTCGTGTCTGCCTTTTGCGGCACTAAAATGCTAATTATACTCATTAACCCTTCTCTAACCCTAGCCCAGATTAAGACCCTCTGAATAATCTTTCCAACAAGGTATCATATGCCTTAATTGGGCTTAAGATGAGTAAGTTATGCCCATTTAAGTTAGGGAACATCATGGACAGCGAACTAATACGCGTCGGAGAATTCGGGACCTAGTTTAGCCTTGATTTTGGCCTAATTTGATAATTCTTGTGATACCTGAAATTGTAGGTCTCTTCCTTATCTTTCTAGGGACAGCTAGATCACCAAAATCTGATCTCTGTAGCTCTAGTTATGCTCTGCACAAGTCAACAAAGTCAGGATGAATGAAAAATCCGAAAATTAACAATGTTTAGCAATTAAGCCCAATTAAGCCCAATAATGCAAAACTCAGCCAAATCACCAATATTAAACACATATAGAAATTAATTAGGTCAAGTATACAACACTAAAAGGTGATCAAAATTGATTTATCATGTCGAAACTGTTATTATATGTGAACTCAATCAGTGGTAGGAACTCATCCCAACTACCCACATGTTCCAATACACAAGCTCTTAAAAGATCCTCCAATGATTGAATTCTTCTCTCTGACTGTCCATCCATATGATGATGATAAGCAGAACTCATCCTCAACTTTGTTCCTAAAGCATTGTGTAACTATCTCCAAAATCTAGATGTAAACCTACAATCTCGGTCGGAGACAATACTTGACGGCACACCATGCAACCTCACAACTTCCTTGATGTAGATCTGGGTCAACCTTTCAAGACTATAACTCTCACCAATAGGTAAGAAGTGAGCACACTTCATCAACCTATCAATGATAACCCAAATCGCATCAAACCTCTACGAAGTTCCTGGTAATCCAACCACAAAGTCCATCGCTATGCTATCCCACTTCCATTCTGGGATATCCAAGGACTGCAACAACCATGCGGGCTTTTGATGCTCTATCTTAGCTTTCTGACATACCCAACATGATAGAACATACTCCACCACTTTTTTCTTTATTTTTGGCCACCAAAACATCTTCAAGTCGTGATACATCTTGGTGGCTCCTGGGTGGAAACTCAGCTTACTTTTATGTACCTCCTCTAAGATCATCTTCCTAATCTCTAAGTCCTATGGCACACATATCCGATCTCTAAACCATAACACCCCATTTGATCCTCTCCTAAACTCGGAAACATTTCCTTCATCTATACCTCGACTCACATCTATCAAATATCCATCCTGACCCTGCTTAACCTTAAGATCTTTCAAAAACTCACTACTCATGGTGATCATACCTAAGCATATTCTATCCTCAGACAAATCCGTACCTAGGTTCAAATCTCTAAATTTTTCAAGAAACTCCATCTCTTTCACCATCATCGCGGATACGTGCAGATATTTCCGACTTAGTGCATCCGCCACAACATTATCCTTCGCTGGATGGTATTGTAGATCAAACTCACAGTCCTTAATGAATTCCATCCATCTATGATGCCTCATGTTCAGCTCCTTCTGATCAAACAAATACTTTAAACTCTTGTGATCACTGAACACGTTGAACTTAGCTCCATAAAGATAGTGCCGCCATATCTTCAATGCGAACACTATGGCTTCTAACTCCATATCATGGATCGGGTAATTCCTTTCATGAACCCTCAACTGTCGGGAAGCATAAGCCACAAATCTTCCCTCTTGCATCAAAACACAACCCAATCCTTGATATGACGCGTCACAGTACACGTCAAACTGTCCTAAGGGATCTGGTAATGCCAGCACTGGAGACGTAGTCAACTTATCCTTTAGCTTCTGAAAGCTCTCCTCACACTTCTCGGTCCAAACGAACGTCGTACCCTTTCTCGTCAACTGCGTCATAGGCAACGCAATCTTCGAGAATCCCTCGATGAACCTCATGTAGTACCCGGCTAATCCTAGAAAACTCCTCACCTCACTCACTGACTTAGGCCTCTCCCACTTGATCACTGCCTCTACTTTAACTGGATCAACAGTTATCCCTTCCTTGTTGATTATATGCCCTAGAAACTGCACTTCCTCTAACCAAAATTCACACTTGGATAGCTTAGCATACAGCTGCCTATCTCCCAACACCTATAACACCACTCTCAGATGTTCCTCATGGTCTTCCCTGCTACGAGAATAGATGAGAATATCATCTATTACCACCACTACAAACTTATCGAGGAGCGGTCTAAAGATTCTGTTCATATAATTCTTGAACACCGCTGGAGCATTAGTTACACCAAAAGGCATAACTAGGTACTCATAGTGTCCATACCTCGTCCTGAAAGCGGTGTTAGGTATATCCTCCTTCTTCACCCTAATATGATGGTATCCTGATCTTAAGTCTATCTTAGAAAATACCGAAGCTCCCTTCAACTGATCCATCAGATCATCTATCCTAGGCAACGGACATTTGTTCTTGATTGTTACCTTGTTCAACTGGCTGTAATCCGTGCACAACCTACAACTTCCATCCTTCTTCTTGACAAACAATACCGGTGCTCCCCAAGGAGAAACACTCGGTTTGATGAATTCTTTCTTCATCATATCATCTAGCTGTACTCTGTCAACTCCACAGGTGACATCCGATAAGGAGCTACTGATATCGGCCCGGTCCCTGGTATGAGATCTATAGTGAACTCCACCTCCCTCTCTAGTGGGAAACCTTGAACATCAGGAGGAAAAACCTCAGGAAATTCTCTCACGATAGGCAAAGAATCTATACTCGGAGTCTCCTTAGTTTCCAAAGAGAAAAGCATCACATACTGCTGAGACTCGTCACTCCTTATAGTTGTTCCTTCATTGGTAGATACTATGCTAGAAGGCTCAAGAAAAGATAAGGTCTTTCGATCACAATCTAACACTACATGGTTAGCCGAAAGCCAGTCCATGCCAAGGATAACGTCTATCTGCTGCATAGGCAAACAGATGAGATCTACAAGAAATGTCCTATTTTCAACAACTATAAGACACTGTAAGCAAACAGACATAGTGATCAAAGGATCACTGGTAGGGGTAGATACCGTCAAAGTATATGGTAGTTGGGAAATGGGTAAATGTAAATGATCCACACACTCATGTGAAACAAACGAATGTGTAGGGCCTAAGTCAAACAACATATGCGAGAGTCTTCCAGATACTAAACACATACCTTGAATAAGATCTGCAGATTGAGAGGACTCAAATCCACTCACTGTAAACACCCTCCCCACTGATGAAACTCCTCTCCCATCTCCTCCTCTAGAACCACTGGCTCCTCTGCCGGCAGCTGGCTGCTGCTGTACCGCTCTCTATCGGTAATCCCTAGCAAAATGACCTGGTTTGCCACAGACGTAGCAACCAGATCTATCCGTGCAATCTCTGATATAATGCGGACCTCCGCATATGAAACATACTGGGCCCCTCTACTGCTGGCGCTCTCTAGTAATTGGTGCTGGTGGTGCAGATGTCTGAGCACTCTGCCCAGGTCTAGTATATAGCCCTCTCCTCCACTGAGAACCTCTATCACCTCTCCTCTGATGACCTGCTCTGGTAAGACCCCCATTATGCTGATGTCTCTGCTCTGCAGCCTGCCTCTTGTCCATGCTCTCAATAGCACTGGCCCTCTCCACCATCTTTGGAAAGCTCAAAATATCCAAGGGCGTTACAGCTCGTGCCATAAACCCTCCTCAAACCTCCGGTACATCCAATCCTCATCTGGAAACCTCTGATAGAACTCCGAAAACTGAATCAAGGCCTCAAATCTGGTCGAATAATCACCAACTGACATGTCCCCCTACTGAAGACTCATGAACTCCCTCTCCTTCTCGCGTCTGACTAACCGCGGAAAGTACTTCTGGAAGAAACACTCTCTAAACAGCTCCCAACTAATCAATCTGCCCTCAGCCTCTAACAATCTCCTCTTGCATCTCCACCATGACTTAGCCCCTCCGGTCAGCATGAAGGCGGCATAAGTCACCTTCCTATTATCTCTACGTCTCATGGTATCAAATATCTTCTCGAGCTCCTAAATCCACCACTCTGCTCACTCTGGATCATACTCTCCGTCAAACTGTGGTGGCTTACCTTTGAGAAAGGTAGCCAATCCTGCATCCTCAGCCTCAGCGGCTCTCCTCCTATCCTGCCGCTCCTGTAACTCTGTCTCTCTTTGCACCCTCTGAGCATTTTGTTGCGCATGCTGCAACAGTACGGATGCTAACTCGCGGATAGTCCGAAAGGTCACGGAGGACTCTCCTCCACCTCCAATCCCTGCCTCTGGCTGATGAGGCTCATCCTCTACACCCTCTATAGCTCTACCACCACCACGTCTGCCACGTCCTCGTCCTCTGCCTCGAGCCATGATCCTATTAAAAGAAATCATTAGCCCACATCAATATGACATATAATACTACATAAACTGGAATATAAATACTATATGCCATAGAGATGTCGCGTCGGACTCACTACCCAACTTATAAGCATAGTTGTTATCCGATGTGGATTCAACTAAAAGGCCAGTTTACCATAATCACAGTCCTCACAGTCCGTTTAAGAATAGAACTGCTCTGATACCACCAAATGAGACGCCCCGACGACCCATTAAAGAAAACCAAAATTATTAAGACCTAATTTCGTTATTATCGTTAAGCGGATGTATTAAAAGCGACAGAAAAATTAAAACTTAAAATATAAACAACATATGTAAACATACATACAACACATAACTATAAAAATATACACACATGTCGGTACTAAGCTGTCAAGGGATTCCCATCAATATGATCCCGATATATACAAACCAGTAACATCAGCAAAATACATCAAAAGCCAAAAATAATACACCTCACCGATGCACTCCACACCCCGTCCCCTCTCAAAATACAGTAAAACATCACTCATACCTATACTGATGGTACTGGCTCGAGCCATCATACACTACCACCCTCATCTGCATCCTGGGGTCCGGTAGGTCCGGACGCTCCTCCGCTCTCACTGGAAGAGCTCCTGTCCGACTGTCTCTGAAACCTCTGTCGGTAAAGCCTGCTATCGCGAGGATGTAACAGCCGGGAAGACACTCGCGAAGACTCTGAAACTGTAGCCTGGACCTTTGGAGGTGCTGGCACCTCTGCAAGGGGTGCTAGGTCCTAGGCGGGGGAAACTGGGTCCTCCTCCGGAATGTGTGCCACCTCGGGCTCTGGCGCTGGTGCAGGTGCAGGTGCTGGTGCAAGCCCAGGTACAAGTATCTCAAAGGGTACCATGAAGGGAACTAGGGCCATGCCTGGCATCGGTGGCATGGGCGGTACATGTCCATCCGGCTGTCCAATCGGGAACAGGAGTGTAGTACCAAAGCAGAACATGCCGGTAAAACCTATGGGTGGTCCCTGTACTAGCCCAGAGGTAATGGACATCAGACCCGTATATACCACAAAGCGAGTGACTGGGTCCACAAGCCACCCCTTCGGATCGATGCACTCAACCTCAAAGGTTCTCGAGATGGGGAACCCCGGGTCCTGGGTCATCCATGGGTGATCCCAATGCGCCATCAACTATATATGGATCTGTGATACAAAGCATATATATACACAACACAGTAAAAGAAAATGGGATAAGAAGCCATATAACATCAAACGTGGAAAGGGTTTAGCCACATTTAATTAAATAACGGCATACTAAACATACGTCTCCAAAGTATGGGTAAATATATATAACACAATCATCCTTAATCCACATCTAGGATCTTTCCTCTACCCTCCATCATGATGCAATGCAAATGCTGTATGAATAATCTCATCAGGTATCGGCCATATCCGGATATCACATCAAGATAATAGACACGTCCCAGAGTCCCCGACACACACCCTCATCCGCGGATGGAAGGTGCCCACGCAAAGCAATGGCACTATAGCTACACAATCCGGTGCACACCTCTGGACCACCATCCAGGGTGCTCATGCAACGCATGAACTATAGCTGCGACTAAAAAGAAATCATGTCTGGGATGGTCCGCCGTTAGCCTAAACCCCGGGAATTCTCCCTCCGAGGAATAGACCCCTACGACCATGTTTTAGGTCCACACGACCATGTTTCAAGTCCACCATATCACAGACCATGTTTCGGGTCAAACCCCTAGTGCCCTAACCGCTCATCATAATCTCATAAATAACCTCAATAATAATCTCATCTCATCAATCTCATCCTCATATCACGATAATCATCTCGGTTAGGCACTGCTATCACATATCGTATGCATTCCCCAATACATAATCATGTCTCAACATAACTTATTATTTACTCAATCCTCTAAGCACAATCATAACACTCATCATGTCCTCACAATCATGTCATCATGTTATCAAATCATCATCATTACCATCATGTCATTATTTCCACAATGATAAATAGCAAAATATAATAATAATAAATATAAACACTTTCAAAAAATAAATACAACATTCATGTTATCATTCATCAAGCACCAAGTTCAAATCAACTACCAAGGCATAATCATCACATAGTAAAATTATATATATATATATATATATATATATATATATATATATATATATATAGCGTAATGGCGATAAACGCACAATTTCTATATCATCATCAGTATCACTAGGTAGTCCCCAATGTGGTATAGACATTGTCCGTTACTCGCTGTCGTGTAGGATTTGGGTCGCCCTACGCCATTATCTAATTAAATGTAACTGCGTCCTTTCTGACGTTAAATGGCTTCTTTCCCCCACTTAGAGAGTCGCGCACTACACGGAACGAGACGAAACGAACTAAAACGAAGCATCCTCAAAACTCCTCGATTCTACCTAACCTAGAAATAGGGTCTCCGAGCCTCAAAATCCACCTACGAATAACATTGGGAAAGGCACATTGTAAGGAACTCAAAATCGGCAGCAAATACCACCAAATCCGCCACTGCTTTGGCCTCATATATCACAATACAGAAATTTGTTTACGAAATTGAACGGTGAGACTAAAGCACTACCGTTCCTTTACCTTCTCCAAACATTTCAGCTCGATCCAACGGTGGATGCGTCAGGGATGAACCTCTCTTGATAACTGGTCTGGAGCTACCCGAGTTGAACTCAACTCCAACTTCTAGGATGAATAACTCACACTCTGGGAAAGGTACAGAACTTCCAACCATTAGATATGAATAACTACAAGCTTAGAACCTCCATGTCAAATTTGGACACAATCCAACGGAGGATGAAGGCGGGGTGATGAGTTCTATGAATCTGTTCCGGCTCATAAAGCTCTCAACAATGGTGTTTTAGGGTTCTTTAGTGATCTCCCTCTCTCATTCTCTAATTCTCTCTCTAATTTCCCCCTCTCTCTCTAGAACCCTCCTCTATTTTTATCAGTTTCTCTGCTCTCAACTCTCTGTTTTTGCATATGGGACTAAGTGGCTTATGTCACTTAAGTCCCATTTTTATTTTGCTGAAAATCACGCCAGCGCTTGAGCGTTGGAAAAACAGCGTCCGAGCGTTCCAACGCTTGAGCGTTGGTTTTTCCACGTTCGAGTGTTGGGAGTGGGTGGACCACCGCTCCATGCAACCACTCCTGAAGTGCCATGTCAGCCCTGGTGACATGTGGCAGGTAAAAGCATGGCCCTTGTCTGTTGACCTGGGCGCTGGATACATCCACGCTTGAGCGTTGACTTCTGACAAAAAGTCAACTCTTTGCGTTCAAGGTTCGTTCGATGTCCGATTATGCTCATATTTGAGATATAGGCTCATTTGGACCTAATAAACAACCTAAAACCATAAAAAGACCTAATCCCAACTCTAAATCCAAAGTTATTATTTCACACTCAGACGTCTCAAAGACGCTAACAGGGAAAATCCTAATTGGTCTCCACGTTCAAACTCACCTGAAAAAATAGCGTACTTAACATACAAGGGTTTCTAAACCTCAAACAACATCTCAAATATATAATCCAATTCCTAACCCTCATCCTCACACATAAACCATACATAAAATACTGGATGTTACAGCTAACCCCAAGAAACTCCTAATCTCGGTTACAGACTTTGTTGCTTCCCACTGGAGCACCGTCTCTACTTTAGCTGGGTCCACTGCTATGCTACCCTTAGAGATGACATGTCCTAAGAAGCTCACTTACTCTAACCAGAACTCACACTTGGACAACTTAAGGTACAACTGTTTTTCCCTAAGGGTCTGCAAGACAACCCTCAGGTGTTCCTCATGTTCCTCATTGCTCTTGGAGTACACTAAGATGTCAACTATAAACACCACCACAAACTTATCTAAGTAAGGGTGAAAAGTCTTATTCATGTAGTCCATGAAGACCGCAGGAGCATTGGTCACACCAAAGGGCATAACCAAGTACTCATAGTGACCATATCGCGTTCTAAACGCTGTCTTCGGGTTGTCCTCGGACTTAACCCGAATCTGATGGTACCCTGACCTCAAATCTATCTTTTAAAAGATGTAGGCTCCCATCAACTGGTCCATAAGATCATCAATCCTAGGAAGGGGATACCGATTCTTTATGGTCACCTTATTGAGCTGTCGATAGTCGACGCACAACCTCATACTACCATCCTTCTTCTTCACCAACAACATAGGTGGTCCCCATGGAGACACACTAGGCCTAATGAACTACTTCTTCATCAGGTCCTCTAACTGTTCCTTCAACTTAGCAAACTCTAGAGGAGACATTCTATAGGGTGCTATGGAGATTGGCCCGGTGCCAGGCACTAAGTCTATGGTGAACTCAACATCTCTGTCTAGGGGTAATTTATAAACATCCCCCAGGAACACTTCAGGAAAATCTCGCACAACAGGCAAGCCGGCGACATCTGGAGGGTTGCTCTCTACTTCCAGAGAAGCTATCATCATGTACACTTGGGCTTTGCCATTCATCGAAGCTTGAATTTGGCTGGCAGAGAGAAGGTCTGGATTCTTAGACTCAGTTGGAGTCCCAAAAACCAAGGTTTTATCAAAGCAGTTCAGAAGGACGTGGTTGAAAGATAACCAGTCCATGCCAAGAATGATATCAAGATCTTTCAAGGGTAAACATACAAGATCGACAACAAAGGTTTTACCATTTATGACTATATGACAGTTCTTGCATGCATATGAAGTGGAAACAGGTTTACTTGTAGGTGTAGACACTAGCAAATCAAACTCAAGAAAAGAAACAGGTAAACCAAGACTCTTGACCCTATCATGCGATATGAATGAATGAATAGCACCCGAATCATACAATACAGTTATTTGAGTTCCATCAATAAAACATGTACCTTGGATCAAATCATCAGACTCGGAGTCTTCGGCCCCACTAAGAGTAAAGACTCTTCCAGTGGTCTTCATTCTGTTGGCCTGGGACTTCTGATTCTTGCTAGCGCTGGGAGGCTCGGCCTTGGCTCCTTCACACTCGCGGCTGATATGACCTGACTTGCCACACCTGAAGCAAATCACAGCCGGCTCCTTGCACTGGGATGAGTAATGATCCTGTGCTTCGCACTTACCACACCTCATAGCCCTGGGGGCATTCGAGAGCCCGCCCATGAATCCATCCTGCTGAAACTGTGGCTTCTTGCCATTCTGTTTGAAGTCCTTGCCAGTCGGAGCATACCGCTGCTTGCCCTTGTCTCTCCGATTAGTCCTCTTGCGGATCTGACCGTCTGACCCCTTGGCAACTCTGAATTGACTAGTATCCTCATAAATCCTGCACTTGTTGACCAGAATCGGGAAGACCCTGATCTCCTGGTAGCTGATGACCTGCTTGATCTCAATTCGGAGTCCAGCCTCAAACTTGATGCACTTGGAGCGATCGTCGGTCTCATGCTGATACGGAGTGTAGTACCTCACCAGTTCCTCAAACTTGACCGCATACTCGCCATTTGACAACGAACCCTGCCACAAGGACAAGAATTCCATCTCTTTCTTGTCCCTGATATCTGCTGGAAAGTACCTCTCCATAAACCTCTGCCTGAACACAGCCCATGTAACCGCTGTGCCCTCAGCCTGCATCCTCTGCCTGCAGTTGTCCCACCAATGCTCAGCCTCCTCAGTCAACATGAAGGTAGCAAATATGAGCTTTTGCTGATCATTACAATCCATAGCTCGGAAGATCTTCTCAGTCTCCCTCAACCACAGTAAAGCTCCTTCCGGATCATACGCCCCCTTGAACAATGGAGGCTTGTTCCTCTGGAACTTGTCCAATCCTTGAAACTCAGCTGGTCCACCATTGTTGTTATGGTTGATCTGTCCAATAACATTGGCAAGAAGTGCCAACTTGTCCACAATTTCCTGATCATTGCGTCCTCTACCTGCCATGAGTTCATGTACACGTCCAACGCAACTCTTAGATACAAAAAGTTAAGCGGGTAAAAGCTACAGACAACTGACTTAAAGCATCATTGTCTATAACAAGTATAGACAATTCAAACTAGAGCACACAACAGACTCCCAACAGACTCATACCACAACCTGATAGGACAAACCTGGCTCTGATACCACTAAATGTGACACCCTTCTACCCCGTATGTTATAAGGCATTTAATATAAAAACAATTAAAAATAAAAACAAGCATTTTACTGAATAATTCAAACATTTGTCCATGGGTAGAAAAGTCTCACATGAACGAGTTCACAACACGGAAAATTAAAACAAGTTAAAGCAAATATAACATAACAAATAACAACCCAACACCGACGCCACAACTCAGAGCTGGTATAACCGTTCCGGAAAATATATCCTTGGAATACAACTGAAACAAACTAACTAAACACAATAATAAGCCCTAACTATGAATGGCGGCTCCTAAGAGTCACTCCTCTCCGGGCTGCTCGTTATCCTCTGCAAATGGCCGATTAGGCCCAACAAACAACAAGAAAAACGAATGGGGAGTAAGAATCATGTAAACATATACGGTATGGAGATAGGAAGCAAGGTAAAACATACAGCATAGCATCATCAACATAGATATTTATAAATCACATACAATCAACATCATACCAACCAAGTATGCTATGCAGTGCAATGCAACACTACGCCACTACTCCAACATGCATGTGGATCCACACTAACTCAGGATGAACGACTTCGGAGTTAAATATCCACATTGAGAATCTACTCAATGTCGGAGAATCTACTCCTTGGATAGCCAACGCATCAAACCAACTAATGCCTCGTCACGGGGGCGCATGGTTACCAAACCTTAGGTAACCTACCGTGGATGACCAGATCGTCGTGCTCTAGGGCGACCTCCCCTATGTCGAACATCCACCAACAACAACATCTCCAATGATGCATGCAGCATACAACAAACAACGAGCAAACGCCACCTCCTTCACTTCAGCGGAATCAACCGAAGACATCAGCAGAATCAACTGCAGTGAAATCTACCGCAACACTTAAACCTTTAGCGGAATCAACCGCAACACCTTAGACCCACCCAAGTCAAGGCCCCCTTGGAGCAAACTCTCGGCCACCAAGTTACAACATCAACAACACCTTAGACCCAAACAGCGGGGTCAAGGTTCCCTTGGCCAAAAAGCACCAAGGTACAACTCATCAACGTGCGGTAACCCAACGGTTACCGACTTAACCATCTTAATTAATCTTTGATTAGGTGATCTAACTTTCATCATTAATTAACTCTGTCATCATCATCGTTGGGGGATATTGGGGTTAAAAACCCCTGTTTAAGTCCTTAATCTCATATTCTATCCAGAGGGTGAGCACGGTCGTGCTTAACCCCAACCGGGCGTGCTGCCACTTAAGTGGAGCACAATCGTGCTTCCTATTGAGCACGGTCGTGCTCATCTGCACGGGCGTGCTCCTCTGCTGCACGACCATGCTGAATGCACGGCCATTTTCCAGAATTCAAACTGGGAGCATGGGCGTGCCCCCTGTTCAGCACGACCGTGCTCAATGCACAACTGCACTGTTCTGGGCAGAGTCTCAACACAGTTCCTTAATCAATTTTAGGTTTTAAATCCTTTAATTATTAGGTCAATTAGCAGCACATTTTAAGGCTCAACCACATCATCAAAACTCAACGTTAACATCAATGATCCAACCAATATCATGCCAACAATAACATCAACATAGCATCATATTCATAGGCAACCATCATGAACATATAAGATCATTTATCACGAGCATGAAGCATATAACACTAAAACAGCCAGAGACATATTATCGTAGATTAAACCTCATATAACAAACAAGCATACAACGACACTAGGGTCATGGGGAACCCATTTACCTTACACTACCCCCATTGCCTATGAATACACTACCCTTCTCCCCATACCTGGATTGAAGGTAGCTTTAACGATGGTCCTAACAGAAAACTGGTCCCAAATCCTCTAATGACTTACACCGGTACTAAGCCTTGGATCATCAGAACACACAAACAATTAGTTCCCAATTCAATATTATGAAAGGAAACCGTAAAAAGGAAAACCTTACCTACATATATCAAGCACAGATGAATCAAACTCCCCAAGAGGTCTCTAATACTCAAAGAACTGACTGAGTATGAAGAGAAATGGAGGAGGAACAGTTCTGGCCGCAATTAGAGATGGCAACGCGGCGGGGCGGGTGCGGGTGGTGCTTCCCCCGCATCCATCCCCGTCAATATCCATGGATATTTATGCGGGTAGTGGATATCCATGGATATCCGCGGGTATTTAAGAGTCTAAAATAAAATGAAATAAAATAAAATTATATAATATAATATAACAATATATTATATTAACATTATATAATATACTATATATATTTTAAAAGATTTTTATTAAGGGTTTAATCACTAAAAAGTATCAAATAAGATAGAAAATAAAATTTATTTCATCTCAAAATGATAGAAATTGGCATAATATATATTATATATTTAACAAAAAATATTTATTATAAATACGCGGGTATCCGCAGGGCGAGTACCATGATCCCCATCCCCATTTAGTAGGTATCCATTTACTACCCATTATGGGTAATTTATGCGGATACCCACGGGTGCGGGTAATTTTGCCATCCCTAGCTAGCCGCAATAGGGTGGTTGCTGCTACTTGAAATAGGGTTAAAACATAACCCTCGAATTCTGTGCCAAGAATATATAGGCCACACCTGAGCACTGTCGTGCTTACTTAGCGTCATCGAGATGCGGTCAGCACATTGAGCACGGGCGTGCTCACTGTTGAGCACGGGCATGCTCATGCAACTTAAAATCAAAAACATGCTTCTGACTTTAAGCTCGAGCGTGCTGGCTAAATGAGCACGATCGTGCTCATCTGCGAAAGGGACTTTTTAAGCTAAAATCTCACCAAGCCCTTAGCCAACAACTTAACTTAAAAAAATTGACTTAAACAGCCAAACAAGCTTTAAAGAAAAGCACTTACGAAAAACAGGATGTTACAATCACCACCACATTGAACTTTCCATTGGCATCTTTTTCAGCACTGGTTTGTAATGGTTCTCTGCCACTTAAGGGAAACACCATGCTCAAGTTTGATGGAGGCAATAGAGACAACGGTGTCAGGGAATTGATATTCAATAAGGAGCCTAGCTGATATATATTCACACATGTCCATTAAGACATTGAGTCATATTACACATTAAAAACCAAGAGTTGAATCAAGATACTAGTTGATCCTTTTCTCCATACATGGATCAAAGAAGAGGGATTCCCATAACAATATTGCTTGTAAAAGCTACAAGAGCAAACAATGTAACTACCTACTCAAAGGTAAATTTCTTGCTTAGATATTTCCCAAGAAGCAAAATAGCTAAAATGATTATCTTTTGAAGAGAATCAGCAGCAATGACCCGAAAGTTTATGATGCATTGATAAACCCCATTTTTGTGCACTTTTCAGGGATATTTTTGGGTAGTTTTTAGAGAAATTATGAGCTATTATGTGTATTATTCACTTAATTTGCTCTATTTTGTGTAGAAAAGATAAAAAAATAAGAAAAGAATGAAAAAGACGAAGTTGTAGAGCTAAAACGTGGATTTTTTATCATCAATTGAAGATGCACGACCATGTAGACACTTTTGCACGGTCATGCATGATCTTAAGTTGGTTTTCTGCGAATTGGTTCGAAGCACGGGAATGCAAAGGACTATGCACAGTCGTGCAACGATTTCAGATCAAACCCCCTGCTTGGGTATGAACGGCCGTGCAATGGTGCGAAGCACGGCCGTGCATGTGCGTTTAGCATATACCCTTGTCACTCTTTTGGTCATAACTTGAGCTACACGTATTCAATTGAGGCATTCGTTTTGGCGTTGGAAAGCTTACGAAAAGATCTACAAGGCTGCATAAGTTTGCATTATGCACGGCCGTGCACACTGGGGTTGAACAGTCGTGCATCTAGGTTTGACCAGAAAAACGTCAATTTTTTAAGTGTTGCACGACCATGCACCGTGCTATGCACGACCACTGACAAGTGGATACTATATGATTGTCTTCCATTGTTCCTCATGGGAAGGTATATCAGACTTATAATGGAAAGGGAAATGAAGAGATAAGGAGGAGGAGTTGCATATTACATTGCCAAACAACATGATTTGGATTAGTAGTTACATGAATGAATTATTCCCTGTGCATGTGGACCACTAATTACATTAATTATCACTGTGTAGAATGTAAAATTAAAGGGTTTTGGTGTCCTGTGTATGTGGACCACTGATTACATTATCACTGTTTAGAATGTAAAATTAAAGGGTTTTGGTACCCTGTGTATGTGGACCACTAATTCACTAATTACATTATCACTGATTTAATAATGTCATTTATTATTGAGGTAGTCAAGTTTTCATTTTTGCAAAATAGACATGGAAGAAGCTTCATCTTGCTACTAGGATTATTGTTTTATTGAGAACCCTCAGGATATCATTGTTCAGTCTTCCAGGCAGTATGGTCAGAAAGCAGTCTTTAAGTTTGCTCATTACACTGCCACTCATGCAATTGCAGGAAGGCACACTCCCGGAACATTCACTCAAAGTTTTATGTGTGTGGTTCTTTTGATAACGCTAGACTAAGTTCAACTTTATCATTTGACCTGTTATTGGTCTTAAAAATATGTGTATGTCTGGATTTGAGTTTGGCATAGTGGAATATCGGTTTGCTGTGAAATTGCTACTGGAATCACACTATTTATCGATGCTGTCTTGGGGGGTACATTATTCACATATTTACATAATAACTTTCACCTGCTTAAGAGGGGGTACATGTATATATATGTATCACCTGCTTAAGAGGGGGTACATTAATTGTTTTCTCTTTCAGCTTTTACAAGCAATATTGTTATGGGAATCCCTCTTCTTTGATCCATGTATGGGGAAGGATAGACTGATATCTTGATGGGCATGTTTGAATATATATCAGTTATACTCCTTATTGAAGATAAATTTTAGGATCCTTCCATGGTGCTTTTGAAAATTCAACTGCATTCATGCAGTTTTCATATGAACCAATAGATGAAAATGTAGCATTTATTGATGACATTTATTGTGCAGATTATCAAATTTCATCTTTTACATTTCTATCATTCAATTATTACTTTTTTCCCATTGTAATTTAAAATTTCAAGTATTAGAAATTAAATTCAAAAAATATAATATATAATATTTAAATAAAACTGATTTTTTTAGAGTAACTGAAATTAAATAGACAAAAAAAAACTATAATTAAATAATTAAATTATAAAATTAAACTATCTTTTTCTGATCATCCTTCATCCCGCTAGCCGCTCAACACACTCCTGGTTCCCTTCTTTTTCGCCCTTGGAGCATTGCGAACTTGCTGCACAATCAAAATGACAATAAACATTTGGGTTCAGGATTGTCATATCTGTTTTCTGCAACATGACAATAAACCTATTTTTTTAAAAATAAAAAATCATTTTAAATGATGAATGTTGAACTTATTTTGGGTAGAAAAGATATAAAAAGGGCAAAAAATGATTGGAGTTCCAACTGGGTTGCATGAATACCTCTTTTTTGCAAAACGGGTCTGTTTGACCCGGATAAAGATGAAGTTCAAACGCCACTTTAATTTAAAGGTTTATATAAAATTGAGTGTCACAATTTGACTAGCTCGAGTGTTTGTCCCAGTGGTTCACATTCTCTTCATTAATTAACTAATGTGACCGTGTTCGAACCTCACCAACTTCGATTAATGATCAGGCAATCACAAATTGTGTGTATTTAATTTCATGTTTTAAATATATTTTATCAAACGCTCATACACTTAACTTATTCTTCAATGTTATACATTTAAGAATTTATGGATTAAATTTTGTTTTTTGATAAACACAATATGAATTAAAATTTATATTGTATTGGTAAATTGAAGTTATTTATTAATTAAAATTGATTAAATGAATTGCGATAGTTCACTTTCTAGTTACCTCAATATGCATTTTAGTATGCAACTATGTTTTATATAAATATTTAAAATTATTGACAAATTAATTAAATATGGTAACTATTATTAAATAAAACTAAATATTGAATATTTTGTGATTAATAGGCTTACTCTTGGTAAATAAGGAGTGATTATTATTAAGGTTTAATGAGAGAAGTAAATCTGGACATTTAGATCACACATGAATGGGCAAGATTATAACATAAAGATATGTGACTTTTTTAAAAAAAAAATTAAGTGATCACATGACCACCAATATTAACTAATTAAATATTAAGTATATTATTGCTTTTATGACATAACCATATTATTTTTCTATTTTTTTAAAATAGAATGAGCTTCCAAGTACTCCAACTCAACCCTAACAACCTTTAACCCTACCTTTGGAGTGAAAAAAATCATCTTGGGACATCTTGGCTTACGAAGGACTTAGTTAGATGATTCACTATACTACTGCTTTTGTGAAATAACCATATCATCTAAAAATAATAATATTAGAATGAGCTTCCAAGTACCCCAATTCAACCCTAATAACCTTTAACCCAACCTTTGGAGTGAAAAAATAAATCAAAAATCATCTTGGGACATCATGACCTACAAAGGACTTAGTTGACCCAACTATATTACTACTTTCGTGACATAACCATATTATCTTCTAAAAACAAATTTATTTAAAAAAATTGAAAATGAGCTTCCAAGTATCCCAACTCAACTCTAACAACCTTTATGCCAATCTTTGGAGTGAAAAATAAAAATAAAAAACAAAAAGTTATCTTGGGACATCTTGGCCTACAAAGGAATTAGTTGGGTTATTCATTATCATACTTAACCACCATATATCCATGGTGTTGGCCAGTGAAATAAAGGAAGAGTGAGAGTAAAATATTATTTTAAATGTTGTACCTTGTCAGTCACACTTAAGGAGAACAATTTTCAAATTATAAAATTATTTAAAATTTCCCATTAATTTTAATATTTATAGATGAAATTATATTATGTTAGTAAATTGAAGTGATTTATTACGAGACATTCATGAAATATGTTAGAATAGTTCAAAAATGATCTTTGGACATCTTGGACTACGAAAAATTTAGTTGGGTCATCCACTATAGTACCGTTTTCATGACATAACCCTATTGTCCTCTTAAAAAAATTAATTTTTTTAATAATAAAAAAAAAGAATGTGCTTCCAAACACCCTGAAAACCTTTAACCCTAGCCTTCGAGTGAAAAAATAAAAAATATTCTTGGGACATCTTGGTTTATAGATGACTTAGTTGGTATCCACTATATTATTGCTTTCGTGACATAGCAATATTATCTTCTAAAAAAAAAATTTGTTTTAAAAAAATTAGATTGGGCTTCCAAATACCAACTCAACCATAATAACCTTTAGCCCTAGATTTGGAGTGAAAAGTAAAAAATAAAAAAAGATCACGGGACATCTTGGCCTACGGAAAACTTAGTTGCGTAATCCACTATTATACTACCTTGGTGACATAACTATATTGTCTTCTAAAAATATTTACTTAATTTTTCAAAATAGAATGAGCTTCCAAATACCCTAACTCAACCCTAATAACCTTTAACCCTAGTTTTGGAGTGAAAAATAAAAAATAAAAAATGATATTCGAACATCTTGACCTACAGAGGACTTATTGCATATTCAAGATAACTATTGCTTTCGTAACATAACCATCTCATCTTCTAAAACAAAAAAATTAATAAAATCTCAATGGTGGATAATATTTTCTAAAATTTAATTTAATTTAAACTATTTTAATTAGATTGAGGAATATAGAGAGTAAACTATCCTAAAAAAATTAAATTATAAATTTAATTTTTGAGTAATTAAAAAAGTAAATTTATAATTTAAATGTTTTTTGATTAATTGTGATTCACAAAGAATTTAGAAAAAAAAATATTAGTCACAAATATATAACATTGAATAATAGCTTAAGTATCTTTAAAACATGCTCAAACACGATAATGTTGTTAGTCTGATGGTCATTTTTTCCAATAGTTCTCGGTGTTGTGTTCGAATCCCAATTCACCCCACTTTATTTCCTCATAAACGTTGTTTTATTTTAAAAATTAAACCAAAAGCTAAAATAGTGCACAAGTGAGGATCGAGCGAGGGTAACTTCGATGCTCTGACTAGGGTCCTGAACCTTATTTTATATAAAGGAATAAAACAAAGCAACGATTCAACTTCATCCCTTACCTCCGGTCGGGTCAGTCAGGTCCGTTTTACAACAAACGGATATTTATGTTAATCAGATCCAACCCGATCAGTTTTTACCCATTTTATATCTTTTCCATCCAAATTAGATTAAATATTCGACCTTTTGTGATTTAGGATGATTTTTGTACCAAGAACACATGGGAAGTTCCAACCTGGTGATGAGAAGTTCAACTTGAAGAACCCAACCAAATCGGGACAGAATCTAGAGATCGATGGTCGAAATGTGGATCTGGAGAATTTCGAATGGCTGTGTACGAAAAATATGATGGAGACGGAGATGAAGATGGAGATGAACAAGATAGATGAACTCCGGAGAGAAGGGGATTAGGGTTCATGTATAATACCAAAGAAAATAGTAGAGTTTTTAAAAAATAAAACATTATAGTTTAATAGAAATTGATAAATAATTATTTTCATTTTTAATTTACAACATAAGGATTAATATATATTAGGGACAAAACAGTAAAATGATATACTTTTAGGTTGAAAAAGGAAAAAGTTTGACCAGATGTCATTAAATGAACAATGTTTAGTTATTGGTCAGATACAAACTGCATTGGTGCAGCTAATTTAGCCTAGGCGTAGTAGAAATATCCTAAATTCTATGACATTGCTAGCTCTATTGCCTCCATCAAACTTGAGCATGGTGTTTCTCTTAGTGGAAGAGAACCATTACAAACCAGTGTTGAAAAAAAAGTGAAATGATGAAATCACCCCACAAGTTAAGTAAAAAAATCTTGAATATTTCGTACATATTTACATGTACCCTTTTCTTACCATATAGCAATTTTCACCCGCTACTTCTTTTAAGTGGTGTACATGTGTATATGTGTATATGGTTCTTCTTTTAAGCGTCAACATAGTCTTTGCAGCACGTAAACTTTGTTGCAGGTGACACAAGGAAGCATTCAAACACTTAATTGGATATCTTCTTCTATATGTCTATCCATCTTCACATAATCCACTTTTCTCTTTTCCATCATGCATATTGATTGGGATGGTATTTTTCGCCAGTTGTGCCCTTATATGTTGTCATTGGCCTAGCCTTTGCTTCAATTCGTTGGTGGAAAATACTCACATAAGAATAATACAATGTAATCAATAGGTGTGTGTGTGTGGGTGTGGGTATGCGTGTGCACGTGTGCATGTATGTATGTGTGATATTATAATTTTAATTATTATATTACTCTTATTAATACATTATAATATCACCCGATCATCAAACCTCAAGAACATTCTCTTCCGACTCAATCAAGACTATCATGCCACCTTATTGCTAACCAATGTCGACCCCAACATCGTTGACCTCTGCTTTTGCCATTTCAATGAGTGGTTTCTTCATCAATCTTAATTTGTATATATTAGTTTGTGCCATGTCTGTTATATAGAACCATGTCAATGATGCTACTATAAATATTGCTGTTTTAAATTTTAAGTTCCTCAATAAAAATTAGATAGTGTCATCACATTGAGTCTGTTATGCAAAATACGCAGGATATATTCTATAATAATTTTTTTTTGCAAATTAACTTATAAGTCAAATAGAGGTAGAGCACCTCAGGAAATTTTTACGATGCCCTTCAAGGTTATCTCTCAGGTTATGCCATAACTGCGGATTCTGTTCTGTAACTTTAAGCATATTTTGCATAACGACGCTCGATGACAATGAGTTCCATTTAAAAATTGTTTCGAAGGCTGGGGCTATGTGATCAACCACTGTAAAACGCCATGGGCAACGCTGGTATCCAATAATTTCCTTACACTTATCATAAGTGTCTGAAAAAGTACTCATATCACCCTCATCTGAAGAAGCAAGTGATGAAAAGTTATAAATTAGCGTGTATCATAAAGTTAATACTTATATGCTGTATGTATGTTGCAAAATAGAATCCAGTGGTAATAACATTAATTACCACCGGTTCCATTTTAAAACTAAGTCGTGATACTAGCATCCATGCTTCAACAACACTCTCACAAGACAACAATTCTTGTAGTAAACTATTATAGTCATCATCAAGTAAACTAATACCGATGATTGTTGTGGATGGAAGATCATCCAAACAATTTTCATGTGTTCTTCGAGGCCTTTAATGTCCTTAGGAAGCTTACAATAGGAAGCAACATAGACAATGAGAGCATTGCTTCAGGCAGTATATGAATTGGTTATTTGCTTTATAATGTAATAAGAAGAACTGTTACCTGAGTAGTCTGATGCAAGAAGATCTACTATCATTTGGACCCTGAAATTAAACTTATGTTATTAATATTTAATGGGATGTGCTTGTCATATACCACAAACATAGCATACAATATTGAACAAGAAGCAATAAATCTTTACGTGCATTTGAGTTACTAGAAAGCATATATAAAAGTAATTATTCCATGTTTGATTTTAAAAGTAATTGTGGAATAGAATAAAACAAAAGATGTACACTGGGGGGCAACTTCTCGTCCATGTAAATAGAAATCTTAATAATTGTTACTGAAAATACCGGGGGCAATTTTTTGTCCATGCACACCACCGTCCAAAAGTCAAGAATATCTAGCAATTTGGCCAAGCACCATCAACACCAATAAAGAACAACCAGCTAGCCTAGTTAAGCTCCTACAAAGCACAACCTCTCACTCCTCAAAACTACTTGTAAAGTGTTGTTCTACTTGTGTTATCCCTTAGGTCTTTAAAGTGCATAAAGTGCATCCTTGTACATCATTATGCTAATACTGACAATCAACGATAAGGTACGCTGAGTGTATATGGTCAAGATCCATAAGACCTATGGTATTTTGCATGTCATATGCTCATTTTCAAAACTTACCATCATTAATGGGTGTGTATTGTGTTAGGGTTTCTAGAGAGGTTTATGAAAGGCTCTAGAGGAGAAAGTGGTTCGGATTGCTTATACTTAGGAATCAAATGTGTATGAAGGATTCACGACTCACATAAAAACACAAGACGGGGTTAACTATGATCCCTTATCTTTTTTATTTTGATTCTAGATGTGCTAGTTGAACATGTCCAAGAGGCAATGCCCCCCCCCCCCCCCCCAGTGCATGCTTTCTGCGGATGATATAGTCTTATTAGGTAGATGAGAGAAGAAATAAATAGAAAGTTAGAGACATAAAGGAAATCCTTGGAGGCACATCACTTTTGCTCAAGTAGAAATAAAACTTGTTGAATGGTGTCTCAAAATCAGTTGCAAAGTCTTTTGAAGCATTCGGTTTTTTGTTAAAAGTTAATTAGTTATGCAATTACAACTAACTTGGTGCAGCAAGCTAATGGAGCACGTGCAGGGGCCTTGGTGATATGATCACTTGCACTTATCATCTTAGGCATTAGGCTAATGGTAATGTAATGTGAAATAGAATCATTCATGTAATTATCGGAACTTGTGAGCCAAAGAAATAGAGTGGTGAAAGGTTTGGGATATTCTTGTTCTGTTTCTCAACAATGTATAGCAAGGGGCCAGGGTTTTGTCTATTTGCACTAGCTTGATCTTGTACTTAATTTTCTTTCATAGTGGATATCTTTGCTCCCTCCCCGTGAATGTAATCCCCACCGACCGAACCACGTTAATTGTTGGTGTTCAATCTTCCTCCTTAATCTCTCTTTAATTGTTCAATTTGGTTTTCTAGTTTTGTGCTTGTTGTTGTTTTTGTGTTTTGTTTGTTATGGTGCAGTGAATCCACTTACAAAACTTGCAGTAGAAATATAGAATTGTACCTTGCATCTCCTAGATAAATGTGAAAGAAACTGGCAAGTAAGATGAGTTCCAATTGAAGCTTGGTGGAAATATGAAGACCAATAATTTTCACCCAAAGCTTTACTATCAGATGACAGTGACTATTGCTTTCTCATGGCAGAAACTACATACATCACAGCAAGTAATTTAGACACCTGTTGCAATATCATTAGCACACTGAGGTCATAACCTGCTCGATTGATAAAATAATAGCAGTGAAGATAAAGATCAAAAAACTGAAAGTCATGATTAAGCAACTTTACTTTACATGCATTTGCACTCCATAAAACAGCGTAAGCCAGCAAGGTAATTATAAACAATAACTCAAGTATATCGTAAACTATTATATCAATTTTTTGATGTTCTTAAATTTTGAATTTATCTATATTCTGCTGGATACTTTCTACAACCCATGTGGGTTGTTACATTGGGAACTTCTGCTAAAGTTTCAATTATCAACATGAAAGAGGATAGATACATATATATGGAATGTGGACTTCAACTACCACAATATAGAGTTCTTAAAGTCCAAGATATATGTTCTTCAGATTCAACTTTGTTTCATGCTTTGTGAGTTGTCAGAACAAGTAGCAACTAAGGAGTTCATAATTATGAAACTATACCCAATCAAAAAGATTAAACCAATTAAGCCAAAACTGCCACAAATAATAACAAGAAGATATAGAATATGACCTTTTGCAAAACTACAGGAACCTCACGAGAGAGTGCAAAGGCTTGCATCATCCAAGAAGCTAGGCATTCAAACTTGATGGAAGATGGATCACAGAAAATGTTACTGTAGGGAAAAACCAAAATGTCCAAAGTATATGAAAGTTAGTTATAAAATTTTATGTTTCCAAAGCAGCAACATACCGAAACTTCATAAATATAGCCCATGTGGAGATACAATTGTAGGAGTACAATAAAGCAAATATTTACAATCCAATAAAGATTTCCACAAGAGCATAATGGATCTGGCTGATTAAAAAATTAAGTGTATTCTAAAAAATCAACGATTTTATACAATATTCAGGTGCTTTTCTTTTATCACAATATGATCCACTAATTATCCGTCAGCAACTATCAATTCTGCACTTTCTCGATAAACTGCACATTGCACTTAAATCATTTTCCAAGTCATAATATGTGGAAATAAAATGTCAGAGACAATCAATAGTGAATATGCAGGAAAAGTGATAAAATAAAGAACATTCCATAAAATATCTCAACAATTTCAAGGGAAAGACGTTTATAACTAAAACCTCATTATTACAATCTAGAGGATACTCCTTGTTAAGCAAGCACATTTATTTGAAAACCCAAACAATTTCAAAAAACACGTCATAAAGTACTGTATGCATTGTCAATTTGTTAGTCACAACTATACATTATGGCTTAACCAAGAGATGAGCTAACAACAAAGCATGTTTTGGAGGTCAATGTCTGCCTATAAATATGTTTTCCTCAAAAAAGAAAGCAAGCATCGATGTATGAAAATACTAGTTATCACAGATACCTCGTAGAATGGTAACACTTCAAAGAAAACCAACATATGTCATGGAACAACTCTGCCCGCTAAATAGCAAACACATCCTCCGGGATCTCCTTTACAACCAAATGGCGAAAGTGATGTAGAGGAATAGATGAAAATGTTTGGTGGAACGGGTTTCTGGCAACCAGAACTGAAATGCTTCTTCGAAGACTTTTATGTGCTTCATCCATTTGATCAAGATTTTCAAAACATTTCACTGTGAATGAACAATCATATTAGTAAAAGAAAGAAGCAAACAACCCTACCATAAATAAATCAAGGTTCAAACCTCAAAAAGGAGGGAAAATTTCTCAATTCTATAATATAAAGCAAGTTACATGCCAACTTGTGTGCACTTCCACATTCCTGAAAGTCTGCAATTACATGAATGCAAATATCGCTCGATTTTATTGGCAAGCTAGGTATGAATCAACTTTTAATCTAGTTAAGTTATAGTTTATGCTTGGAAACTACTCCTGTCTATAATCAATCAATTCACAATGATTGCTGCTACTCAACCTTACCTATACAAAGAATTATAACCCCTATAAACACAATAATAATAATTAACCCAATACCCTATTGTTCAGGGTAATAAGGCATCAGAATAACAATGATGGTACTGACCCCATATTTCAATTGATACAAAGAAGGCATTCATCAAGCTCTTAGTAACTTCTCTAACAATCAACACTAGATTCCACTAATGTTGCTCCCTATGTTGCGCATACAAAGAACTTCTCAAATTTTGATTTGAAAATACTTCAAAAATATTACAGAACATGAACATGCTAGATGTTTTTTCCCGCTTGATATCATGTATAATTGTCACAGTCATAAGCATTGTCATTTTCACAAAAATTAACACTACTCCCAACATGGTATAAAAAGAATAAGGTTGACCATTAAGAGTCTAAGACCACCCAAGAATTAAATCTAGGAATAACAATCCAAATAAAGGGCCTTTATTTGATTACCTTTGTATACGGGTTAGAGTATCCCTAGTACTCTATTCAATATACCTTTTGTTTATCAAAAACAAAAAAAAAATTCAAATAAAGGGATGTAATGAAGAAATAGCATCAAGAAATACACTGTAAATTAAACCACACCCAGACTTTGAAGTATACAACAAAAATAGATAGTCAATAATTTAAACAAAAGATGTTATCCCACTATTATTTTCAGGTGAAAATTCCCAAGAATAAAACTCATCCTTTCAAACAATTCTTCCAATACACATTTTACTCCGGATTAACTTTATAACTCTACAACAATCTTCCAAACATGCACATACTCACATTCCATGCATGAATCATATAATCCTTTCATCTTGTCACAACTTGATCTATTTAAGGATTGGTAGGGAAGGCATTACTCATGATTTATCAATGTGAAATGTTTGCATTTACACAAGTAAAAGGCAGAAAATATGAAATGCCGCTCATACCTAATCGACTGAGTAACTTCATCGAAAGTTTCCTTCGAACAAACTCCCATTTAAGAGCAATAAAATCATCTAGTGACCAAGATTTCACAACTTTGGATGAATGACAGAACCTACTCCAAGATTGTCCACATGTTCTAATCTAATAATATCGTAGGTGACAATAGACAACACAAGGTAGGATGATCATTCTCATCTCTCGTAATCTCATTCATGTCCTTAACATGTTTACAATGAATCTATATGCATACCATATGATATAAAATCAGTAGGAAAAAGTAAACTTAAACAGAAACATGTTGAATATTATAAAGTAAATGCTTTGTAATGCTACCTTCACCCAGGTCTTCACAACAAGTTCGGGAGCTGGAAGATTCTTTGAACGATCATTAACGGTGGACCATGTATTAAGAAATTCAATCAATTTCTTTCTCACCAGATGGTGGTTGATGCCGTTAACAATATTTAAATGTTGAGCACTTCTTTTGTAAATCTCCAATACAATTTCTTCAAAATTTGTATTACATGGAAGACAAACCCACAGTGCTTTACAACACAAGCTTAGAGCATCTGAAGCCTATAGTCAGATGAGAATAATAGTAAAATACTAGACCTTTCATAGGAAGCATGGTGCCATGGTAAAGTTAGAACTTAGAAGGCTTCATTTGTAGGCCATTACGGAATATGGGTTGGCCCACAAATGAGGCCTTCTAACTTACCATGGCACCATGCTTTCTATGAAAGGTCTAGTATTTTACTATTCTTCTCATCGACTACTGAGCTTTCAGATGCTCTAGCTTGTGTTGTAAAGTACTGTTGTTTTGTCTTCCATGTAATACATATTTTGAAGAAATTGTATTGGAGATTTACAAAAGAAGTGCTCAACATTTAAATATTGTTAACGGCATCAACCACCATCCGGTGAGAAAGAAATTGATTGAATTTCTTAATACATGGTCCACCGTTAATGATCGTTCAAAGAATCTTCCAGCTCCCGAACTTGTTGTGAAGACTTGGGTGAAGGTAGCATTACAAAGCATTTACTTTATAATATTCAGCATGTTTCTGTTTAAGTTTACTTTTCCTACTGATTGTATATCATATGGTATGCATACAGATTCATTGTAAACATGTTAAGGACATGAATGAGATTGAGAGAGATGAGAATGATCATCCTACCTTGTGTTGTCTATTGTCACCTAGGATATTATCAGATAGGAACATGTGGACAATCTTGGAGTAGGTTCGGTCTCTTACAATAGGTACGACATTTGAGGATTCCATGAAACCCTGAAGAAATGTCGTTTAAACCAAAAGGCTGTCACTTTAAATCTTATGTAGAAACAATAGAAAACAATATTTATTCAAGAATAAAAACAGACCTTCAATTGTAAAAAATCGAATATGTTGTCCAAGATTGTTATGTTCCTATCTGATAATATCGTAGGTGACAATAGACAACACAATGTAGGTTGATCATTCTCATCTCTCTCAATCTCATTCATGTCCTTAACATGTTTACAATGAATCAGATGCATACCATATGATATAAAATCGAGTAGGAAAAAGTAAACTTAAAACAAAACATGTTGAATATTATAAAGTAAATGTTTTGTAATGCTACCTTCACCCAAGTCTTCACAACAAGTTCGGGAGCTGGAAGATTCTTTGAACGATCATTAACTATGGACCATGTATTGAGAAATTCGATCAATTTCTTTCTCACCGGATGGTGGTTGATGCCGTTAACAATATTTAAATGTTGACCACTTCTTTTGTAAATCTCCAATACAATTTCTTCAAAATTTGTATTACATGGAAGACAAAACCCACAAGTGCTTTACAACACAAGCTTAGAGCATCCAAGCCTCGTAGTGATGCATCGATGAGAATAATAGTAAAATACTTGACCTTTCATAGGAAGCATGGTGCCATGGTAAAGTTAGAAGGCCTCATTTGTGGGCCATTACGAATACCGGAGCTTTCAGGCTAAACTAATTATTCTAACAATATGTATCAAATAAGATTTATATAATGTATATATTATTCTATCTAAATATCTATATTGCATGGCATACTTCAGCTTTAACAAGTCCAATTCTCATACAAACAGCTAATGGCTTCTATCAGAAGCTCGTGAACTGCTAATGGAAATATCTTAAGAAGCAAATATATAACGTTTCCTTGAGATATTACATTACACAGCCGATTTTAATAAAAAAAAATAAGATTGGAATACCTTTTCTCCTAGATTGTTTTCTTGCAAAAGCTCAGCAAACTCATTGAGCTTACAACTTATGTATCTTAATTAATTTGTTTCAATCCATTTGCTATCAATGATTCACTCAATAAATTTTGTGCTATCCTGAAATAGGGGCAAGAAACATTAGTTTTCCGAAACACAACATCTAATTCAAGAACTTCTTTTTGGTGGGAAAAAATTATAGTATAAATGATAACAATTAAGAGCATTTCATGACAACAAGGAGAACCTGGAGTTTAAGATTGGTTCTGATGGATAGGGTGAAAGCTGTCAAAGCTACCATGCACACACTATTCTCCTTGTTTCCAGATATATAGCTGCATCCAGGAAGAAGTGGGAACTGAGATTTATATCATCACAAATAGCGCAAGATGAAATAAATAAGGTCTAATCTTTTAAAGTTGCTGACATGTCATATGTAAACAACATGGCAAAAAAAAAAAGCTCTTTGAAACTACTCTTTAGAGTTAATATGACAATAGGAGCAATAATAGTGAAAATAATAGTTTTTTTTCTAAGCAAAAAGTATATTGATCAAGAGTTCAAGAGATACACTAACCCATATCTAATAAAAAGAACAAAAGCAATAGACCAACTGTAAATATAATACTGCTATTTAACCAAACCAATATTAATAGGGTTATGCTAACGAGTGCCCTTAGAACACTCTTTAAGGAACCCATAAAAAGTAAGTTTGCATTGAAAAACCAAATATTCTACTTCTTTAAATATTAAATACACCACTTCCCAATAGAAACTTGTTTTTTTGGATTCCTTAACGAGTGCCCTAAGGGCACTCATTAGCATTTTCCATATTAATATTACATATTTCTATTCCCAAAAGTTACACCAAGAAACATTAAAAAAAAGCATACTGGTATATATCCTATACAAATCATCCCATTATAGCAACCCATGTTCATGTCCACTTATATCACAAAAATACCAAACACCAAAGCTATTAACAACGTAACCTAAACAAAGCTATTCACAAGTCACAAAGAGAATAGCCCTTCGTTACTCACACCTGTTACACCATATCAAAGCTAGTTGAAACACTGATGTCATCTCTCGCATAACCTCACTCGTATGCTAAAACAATAAGCCAATGCTTAAAACAGGAAAAAAAAAGCCTTGTAGAAATGTTCCTCGCCAAATGCCTAAACCAAAATTCGTTTGCCACCTAACCAAACTCAAATATTTAACTACAGAATTTGAGATAAAATAGCACAAAGAGCAGTCAGTGCACCTCAATTCTATTACAAGCAAAATGAACTAAGCAGCAGACTTGATGCACTCCACAGGTGCCGAATACCATTCAAAAAAAGAAAAAAAGAAATAACCTTCTGTTTCACCCAATTATACCAAACACCATATTTCTGTTTCAAGCAAAAATTAGGCGACTGTATCTTTTTAATTTCTTGGCTAACACCAACACCACTGCCTCAAGATTATCTATGCATACATCATTAATATTTCCTGGCACAAGACCCATTTTCTCCCCCACCACCTACGGCTGCTAAACTGGGTGACTGTGAAAATAATAGTGTACAAGAGCATGTCCACATATATGACAATTGACAATAGTGAATAGCAAACATTTAATCAAATAGAAAGATATATATAGGCCAACATGCAAAACTCCGCTTAACCAAAATAATTTGGATATACCTTGGTTTAGAAAGAATAAGTTGACAAAGTACATGAAACATGTCTTCGGCAGTGGAAAGCATAGTCACAGCAGAAACATCATTCTTTTTAGGTACAAACTGTTTCCATTTGAATGGTGTAGCAATCGTACAACACAGAAAACCTGAAGGTATTAGGCATATGGGCCACCTCTCTTATATATCCTTCATTTAGCTCATTCCTAGCCAATGTGGGACTAACCACTCACACTTGAATTTCCAACAAAAACCTGCCAAACTACTTCAGTCAAAGTGGGATACAAAATGGATAATATAGCTGCATAAATAAAAAGTGCAAACAAAGAAAGCCTTGACGAAAATAATTAATACCTCTTTATATTGTTGTGATATTTCTGTGAGGAACGTTGCAAATTCATGACCAACATCGGTATCCTTACATATATCGACACAATGACTTGCAACTTTGACAAACTCTATTCCAAAAGCTTTGTCTGTATCCTGAAAGGTATAAATATACTTGATGAATATAAGAATGAAACACTCCAGCAAGAAAATACAAACATTATTATTTATGTGGAAAACAAACTAAACTATTAACTGAATAACAGTCTCACACGAAAACAAGATATATATATTACCTTGTCCTGAGGCAGAGGTGCAATGGTCGTCAGTATGCTCCTGACATACTTGTAATTTCCCAGTTTGAAAACTGAGGAGCATATAGTAGTTGCACTCTGCATTTAATATTTTACGAGGATGACTATATGAGGTCAGTGAAATATTACATGAGGTGATTGATGTATTCTCCCACAAATCACTTGCAAACTTGAGTACCTCATCTACTAAGGCCAGGTGTGCCCTCCTGTTATTGTGGCACCTGAACCTGAATAATATGTATAAGTAGGAATTAACATAGTCCATAGACAAAAAGAAAAAGAAAAATTAACAATGAAAAGTGAACTACCTAATCCAATCGGTTTGCTCCACTCCACCAATCATTCAACATCTAAGTTGTTCATTAGTGCTCTTTGGTGCAATCTTGAACAACATCACATAGATATATATGACATGGTAACACACCTCCTCGGGAGGCGTAAGTGGTGTCAGCCTCATAAGCAAAGCTCTCCCCTGGGTTTCGATATCCTCGACATGCCCGTGAGCCTCTAAGCACCTCATGAAAGAAACTCACGGTGGCATCCAGTACTTGACGAATTTAGAAGTCTGATGAAGCGCCTTGTCTACGTAATCCAAGCAAAGTCGATGCACTTTGAACAATTCGGCAACCATGTCAGGGTTGTTGAACTCTGCAGGCTTAGTGAGACGTTGGTCGAGAATGATAAAGGAATTATTGAAGAAGTCCTTAAAACGAGCATAGAGATTTTTTTTGTTGGCATTCTTGAGCGTGAACGGTTTATGGTTCTTCAAGTATTCTTTGAACATGTCTCCATGCCTGTGAGGTCTCAAGAGTCGAGCCATGAGGAGATCCTTTTCAGGGGAGTTAGATTGCTCACTTGAACTCATGGGGATTTATTGATTTCTTGACCTACAAGCAAGAGGAGACAAGTTAGTTAAAATAGTAATAATGATTACATAATTATTATTACAAGTTAATTGGTGTTAAAAGTGCCGCACATTTGTTGAAGTTTCTAGATTAGCCTATGAAAGAATTAGTTTTTTTTTTATAAATCAAAAATCAAAAATTGTATAGAAAGATTACATATTGTACTCAAAGTAATACAATACTACCAGTTTGGGTAGCAAGCGCTGGTTACACATTGTATATCAACTATCCATGACTTTCCCATAATTATAACAGAACCACTACTCCTTACTTATAACAGACTTACACCTCCAGGTAATATACTTGGACTAATTACAAAAAATATGCCAAGACAAACATCAGCCCCACTAAGCATCCTACTGCATCTGTATCTAAACCAAAAAAAAAAATTTGATCAACCACAAGTGTAATTGCAATACATGTAGAATAATCCAGAAAATAGAACCGCCTCTTGAATGGTGGTGTAATGCATCTGTAAATAGGTGTTAATGCTACAATGCAGAGCATAGAAATCAATTAGAAGCTAAAAAGCCTTGTAGCCTCGTGTAGCCATTGCTCCTACTTTGGCAATTAATAAACAGAGTCCTTCCATACTAAGCCAAGTTCCAGTAACACAACAATCAGCTAACTATTTTTTTTCCTAAAAAAAAAACTCAGTTGGGAAACGTGCTAGTGGCAAGTCAGTTATTAAGCTATCCTGCTATATATAAAAGCAGTGGCGGACGTTGACTAAAATTTTGGGGAGCCACAAGTTATTAATTAAATAATATAATTAAAATTTATATGATGTACCCAAAAAAAATTATGAGGACGCTTTTTAGAGTCACGTTCTAAGGAACTAATATCAAATTCATTAATCGTGATTTTTTGAATCTTGAAAGGTTACTTGTCTAGTTGAACTAAACATCAAGGATTGATTTTAATCAATGCAGTCTTCTAGGATTGATTTTCGTTTTTTTTAAAGAAATCAATTTCACTCTTATATGAAATTTGAATTTCGGTTTTTCTTCAATTTATGATTTAGTTGATTTTTAAATTTATAATCTTTCTTTTTTTTGTAATTTTAATCTTTCTATTACCCGTGCGATGCACGTGATATTAATGTCTTTTTTGAATTTTGTTTGTATTTTATATTTTAAAATTCTACATATTTGTTTGCTTAAATGAATAATGACTTAATGTATTATTTATATTTGTAGTAGGAATGTTTAATTGGATGATTACATGAATTAAATAAATTTTTTGGGCTAAAAAGGAAAACCTTTTGGGCATATACACTTTTAAATTAAAACTTGGTCTGTCAAATCCCAATAATAGCAAATGAGAGCTTTTAAGAGAAAGATTTAACGTTAAACAACCTAGAAATATAACAATTTAGTGGTAACCTAAGCTTACGTAATTTAAATCTTAATAGACTTTTATATAAACAACATTTGTAATAACATTTGATTATTGTCCTTCATGATGACCCATGAGTATTTTCAATTCACTATAGGATGTAATCCTTTATAATAATTGATTTAATATATGTATTTTAAATAATCTACTAATTTAAACAAGCATTGATAATTTAGGAAGTTTTTTTTATAAATCAATCATAAAAATAATTAATATCATATTTAAAATAATTTTTCAAATATTTTATCCTAATATTTTATATATGTAACTAAAGCTTGTATGCTGTAAAAAAAATTAAATTAAAGCTTGTGTACTTTTAAAAATAAAATTTTAGGATTAATATAAAATAATTTCTATAATAATTTATTAAATTATTTATTTGAATATAAAATCAGGATAATGAGTATTTTAAATGAATTTAAAATCTGAACAATAGCTTTAAAAATATAATCATATAGTTATGAGTCTTTTTTATTTTTTGACTGGTAATAGATTTGTGTATATGATGAACAATTTTCTACTTAAAATCGATCATATCTTAATAATTGATTAAATAATTTATTAGTTTAAATAGACATTGGTAACTTAAAAAGTTATTTCTTTAAATTTGTTGTTGAAATAATTTATTATTTGAAACTAACCTAAATGCATATTATGTTTGACGTTACCCCCATAATCCATCACCCTATTAAGTTTGGCTTAAATAAAAGTTTGGCTTAAATAACAGAAATCGACATATTAGAATGGAATGGTTGCACAGTATGGAGAGAAGGAATTTGCCAAACCAAAGCCAATTTGGACCTATTAATAAAAAGATTGAAGTAGCATATACTAAACTCCCAAATGGGTTCTTCATATCAGAATGAGAAAACAAAGTTATATAGGAAAAAATAAGCAAGAACGACCCAGAATTTATATATTTACATATAATATAATACTTTATTAAGATTTAAAATACAAAGATGAAAATATAGAAAAGATTAATTATACCATAAAATAGGGAAAAAAACTTGCCTTCAATTGAAAGTCTCAAGTGATAGCTGCAACAGATGAGAAGAACAAATGAGTAAAGTGTATATAAAATGTGAGAACAAAATAGAATAAGAGAATATGAAAACCATAAGAGAGAGGAGTCATACCAGAGAATTAAGAGTTGATGAGTTGTGAGAGAAAGAGAAAAGAAGGGCTAGGAGATTAATATAATTGAAAATAGAATAAAATAATAATATAATACCAATCCCTATAAAAAAATATTTATGATTTGATTTGATTAATATAATTTGATAAATATGACGATA
The DNA here is from genome assembly GCA_030762895.1 of Sophora flavescens. Taxonomy (NCBI): domain Eukaryota; kingdom Viridiplantae; phylum Streptophyta; class Magnoliopsida; order Fabales; family Fabaceae; genus Sophora; species Sophora flavescens. Next base: position 76,034,195 of record CM061070.1, on the reverse strand, counting down.
TGGTATTCAGTAAAATTTATTATCAATCTATTACCTATTTATTATAAAAAAAAATCAATCTATTACCTATTATTTATTATTTGTAATATAATAAGATTTTGACATGTTGGGCTATAGCACATGACAATAAGAGCATAATAAATTTTAAAATATATCAAATCAAAAAGATATTTTGTCATATTATTTTATATCACTTTATTATTAATTTTTTGAAATAATTATTTTTTTATTGATAAAAAGTTAATTATATAATTTTTTATATTATATTTATATATAGAATAAAATAATAATATAATACCAAACCCTATAAAAAAAGATTTATGATTTGATTAATATAATTTGATAAATATGACGATATGGTAGTCAGTAAAATTTATTATCAATCTATTACCTATTTATTCTCAAAAAAAAGTCAAAATAATAATAGAGTAATCCATTTGAGAAAGTATAAACACCAAACATATGTAGAATCAATTTCGAAATTCTATAATGAATGAAATATTCAAATTTGCTTAGTACCATTCATGTGTGTATCAGTCTATAATCAATGAAATATCAAAATGTACTTATTACTCAAATTATTCAAAATTCAAAATAATGGATGGTAATCAACACTAAGAAGCAATGAAGATTATTACTCAAATTATTCAAAATTCAACAATGAAGGGAATAATTCATAAGCATTAAAATAAATATCGTATTTTCCTGAGCATTGAAAACTTCCATTTTGAAATGTTTTTTTTTTTTGACAATTATTTTGAAATGTGCGTTATATATTTGGCCCAATCCGGCCAATATAAAACTATAATAATGAATGAAATATTCAATCGGCCAAAATCCATCATCATGAATGAATAAAGTAATGATAAAAATAATATGCATGTCATGGAGCGTGTAGAATGCTTTGAGGAGAACTGAAAATGTCACATTAAATTGCAACCGCATGATTTTCGCCTGAAATGGAACATTGATATCACAACAATGAATGGGTTATTCATTATCAAAATGCACTTTTTTTGGTAATAAAATATCAAACACAGTTTGCTAAAAAAAATAATATCAAACACGTTTTTGCAGTAATTCTATCATTTAAAACCGCAACAACCATATCAAATCACAATAATTCAAAAAAATAAAATAAAAAAAATCAAATCTCACATTTTTTTTTACAATTCTCAAATTGATTTTAATTCTATAATCAGCATGTGTAACATTGTCATTAAAAGGGGTAAAGGTAATATTCATGTTCTAGCAGACACCTGATTAAATATGCATATCAATATACTTCATTGAAAAATATATTATGTATTTGAACCTAATACTCATGGTATAGGAAAAGTGTTGCTGATGAAGGGGACCATTATGGTGAAAATGTTGGCTTGCCAGAGTAGACAACATTCCGATATCTCAGGCATATCTCCGACTTTGGTAATCTAGGCTGAATATATATTTAATTGGATTATATAATCTCTATTTATGAATTTATTAAAACAGGTTTTTTCTCAAGACCTGATGAGCAAATCCTCCGATTCATTTTGTGAGACTGGTGGGGACTCTAAGGGGAACCACTTCATTTATTTGTGTAAGGATGCTAACGAGAGTCTTCTGTCCTGAAGACAATCCTATTGAAGTTGACACAACACCCCCGAAGCTCCTTAAGAGAGATATAAAAACTAAGAAGGAGTAGCCTTCATCATTGAGACTTTGGATTTGGATTATTTTTTATTCTGTTTTCTGAATTTTTTTTTCTTTTACCGTAGATGTTTCTGCTTTTTGAATGTTTGAGACCTGATTTTTTTACAAGCATCATTTAAATTATCTTGGATGGAATACATTCAGTGTTTTGTTATGATTGTATTTAAATTTTCATGTTAAAGTCTTTATTAAATTGAAGACTGGTGTCATGTGAGTGCTTACATCAATACAAAGGGAAAACTAGACCAAGCAGCCAAAAAATAGAGTGAATATGACTAGATATATCAACCTCAAAAAGGTTCAAACAATCTGTTTGCGTAAAAACGAATATTTGCACTACATGAAGTTATATATTTTTGTTCCCCAATTACCTGTTGCACGAATATTAATCGCTGATGGAGTGACGGACAATGTGATGAGATTGCCACCCAATGTGGTAGTACAACATTCAATCATATTTATGCATTATCAAAATTCAAAACAATACCAGCTTTAAAGAATCCAATTAAATGCAATTGTGAAGAATTAACCAATTATATTACATTATACAATAAAATATTAAAACTTAATGATAAATATGTTGGCATTGAACGGCCACCGTTTTATAAGTTAATAACTCAAGGGACTTCTACAATGTCATCTTTCTTTAGCCACAAAATGACCCTTTCCTGGTTGGCCATATTTGTTTTCACTTTTCAGGCTAATCTTATTAGGGAGCGGGTTTAACAATTTGGAGTATTAAAGACATTCTTTGGACCAAATACATCTATGTCAAAACAGGTTACTGAATTTCAAAATATAATTTATAGTTTTTTAGGGGAAAAAAATTACATGGGGAGCTAGTGAGCTACATGATTCAGTACTGGATTTTGGCTGAACTAGCAAGCACGGGTACAACAATATGATTGGTGATATGCATAAATTTTAAAATTTAAGAGTTAAATATAAACATAATTCATGCTCCTTGGCTATCTTTTGCCAACATTTTTTGAAAATATCTAATCCATGATAGGAAAGTCTTTTCACATGTGCCACCTTCAAAGTGATATATTTATAACAAGATAAACTAAATCGTTTAGATGTAATTAAGATAATGGCAAGACACTTTTGGCAAAAAAAATTCTTATACCAAAATATAAAATTATTTATATTTTCTATGAAACAAATACAGCCTTAAGTATTCGCTCATCCACAAGAACAAGATAGTAACTTACATCAACACTATGATCCTTTTCCTGAGATGTAACCTGCAAGTCACAAATAAATCTCAGTTTGAAGTATAAATAAAAGTATATAGCATTTATAAAGAACAAAGAATACAAAGAAAGTACACCCAAAAGTAAACTATAAAATAAAAATCAGAAAGGGTGGCTTATCCATAGTAAAATGAAGCTTGAAATGCACAGACTTGTGCCTTTTATAAGGGTGCACATTATAATAAAATATTATTACCATGTAAGCAAACCATCTGGTCTTTAGAAAGGAGCAAAATCCCTTCAGAAAGGATCCACGGCAGCAGGGAGATGAAAAATGATAGAAATGTTTGTACGAAACACGTAAAAGATAGGAAGATGAAAAGTGAAAGTAATGTTGAATGGTAGAAGACAAAGAACCTTGGACTTCAGGGAGCTGGAATTCTCGTTGTATAAGTGTGTGTTTATAACACCCCGATTTTTTTCTGCTTTCCAATAACTTTAAAGATATTTAATTGTGGATATTTTATCCAAAACCTAAAAAATGATTTTGACCAAAACAAAATCATTTCTGAATTATATCTAATAGAATGAAGTTCCAGTTAAATTTTTGGGTTGAAACTCAGACGAAAACCGATCTGTGTTTTCCCTGTCTGTAAGAATTTACTGATCAGAGAACCTAATTTTGATTCATGAACGAAAAATCAATGACTTTTACTCTGATCCCAAGTGATAGGAGTTATTTCAAATTTTTTTGAAATAATTAGGGAAAGCGCGCAGAGGAAATTTGAGACGGATAAATAACAGAACAAGATGTTAGCAGAAATGATAAAAGTGATTGATGAGACTCATGAAAATTGATCCTAATCTAACCAAACAAAGTATTAAAATATCAAACCCCTCCGTTTAAATACCCTGTACCCGACACTATCCCCCTCTCTTACACTCTCAATATTTCTTTTCTTCTTCAACAAGTTGTGAGCTAGTTCAAAGTTCATTCAAGATCATCAACAAGTATTATCATCTTCCATCATTTCTTAAGGTAATCCATTCTTCCTCTTCACTTTGTGTTCATCATTTTATTCCTATTATCATGATTAAGTTTGAAAACCCATTTTCTTTCCTTCATGAACTTGCATCATCATCTTGTTATAATGATCAAACTTGTGAGATATACACCCATCTTATGATTCTTGTTGTCCTTGTTGTGGTTGTTGTGGTTGAATCTAAAATGAAAAACTAAAACCCTCACTTCTATGATTGGGCCGAAACTGACATTGAGGGAGGAGTGATGATTTTTCTTCATTTTTTCCAATTTTAACACTTGTTTTAAGCTCCCTAGGACCTATATGATCAAGCTCTAAGAGCTTAGGTTCAACAAAAATTCCTAACCCTTTTTCCTCATAGAAACCAAATTCTATTCCTAGTAGGATAGAAGGAATTTTTTGAATTTTGACTTGTATTGTGATGATTTGTGAAGGAAACATAGCATAAGTGTACTTTCTGGAATCGTGGGAGGAAGCTGTATCAAGGACAACCCTTCACAGGCAAAAAATTTCACAGTTGAGGTAAAGGGAGTTTGCCTGAGGAGCTCATTTTAGTCATGTACCCTAGCATAAGTTTAATTATACTGCTTGGTTATGATGATTGGATATTATAGGTTGATAATGTAGGACGTGAATAACCCTAGTGTATAATTGTTGAATGATATATCTTATATTGTTGATTGTGATTGGCTGATGGCATGACACTTGTCATTGCTTGTTAAAAAGACTAAGATATTTAAAATTATCTTAACTCAAAGTTTGAAATGTTTTTGTTTTACTTATTGGAAGATGAGAAAATAATCTTGAATGTTGAACAAGATAGAAAAATTAGGAAGTAGAAAGAAAACGGAAAACGACCGAAAGTCATGGGACTTTATTCAAAAGATTTTTGAAAAGGAAAAGTATTTGAAATTAAGGTTTCTCTATTAAAATTTTACAAAAGTTTTATCATGGCAAAGATTGAAAGAGATTGTTTTAGTAATTTTTCAAGTTTTCATAAAAATGGATTTTTCCAAAAGAAAAGTGATGGTGAAAAGTTATTTCTAAAAACGGTGGTTTTATTCATGGTGCAAAGGGAGAAACAATTGGGTTTTTTTGTTTTGATTTAGTTTTCACTGAACGAAAACCTCTGGAAAGAGAGTGATAATGGAAAGGATCTAGTGTTCCGGATTGACGAGCTAGAATTCCTATTTGAGTTTTCGAGAAAGTGGAAAGGACCTAGTGTTCGGGATTGACGGGCTAGAGTTCCTATTCAAGTTCGAGAAAAAAATAGAACCTAGATTTCCGAGACGTCAGACTAGTGTTCGATTGTGAAGGAGATTGTGAATCGTGGATTTTATTGATAAAATCATATGTGAGTATTAAAGTTTAATTTAATATTTGATTAAAAGTAGTCGAGAGCGTAAGCCTTGACGAGGAAAGAACAATGCAAAAAAGAAAACGAAAACACTTGTTTTACATGCATAGTCTGGCTTTTATGCCATTGTAGCAGACGTGCCATTGTGTATCGAGCTACAGTTTTACAAAGGGTGAACTAATAAACTGAATAGTTACGGACCAAAGACAGCTTCTTTAGTTTTTGGGTCTTCAGGGACATTCGGGTTCAAACTCCACGAAATGCTTGGGGCTTTGCAACCCCTTGTCGTGGAAATCGGCTACCCTGCTCGAAATTTACTCAATCAGGAACTATTCTGTATTATTTAGGTGAGATGTGATACCCTAGAACAATTGAGGATTTGGACCCACGAGTGGCCAATCCAACGCGAAACAATTGTGTTATAGGCATTATCGCGATCCTATCATGCTCGGCGAAGGGAAGTTAGGATCTCCGGAGAACTATGAGTCAGATAGAAAAGATTGAAGTGACATATCAGTTTTCACAAGAAAAATTGCATTCGATTGTCGGGAATGAATCCCTGTGTTATAGTTATAAGGTATATTGCATGATATTGTGTGTAAGTCGTGTATGTGGCCTTTATGATGTCTCATATATTGGTATCTAACCTTTACTTTAATTTTCCTTGTTTTGGTGTTTTGCTTTTATGGTACATTATTATGGGTATATAGATGGATCCAATGCATCACCTGACTTACTCGGGGTTTCTGGGTCTCACGTTTGAAAAGAGAGAGGATGAAGGCACTTGGGAAATTCATCTGGGATCCCGGAGTGCCAGATACACCGGGCCACTGCTGACAACAAAGGGAAGTGAAGAGGGAGCAACACAGTTTGCGCGTAGTTTTAAGACGGTAGAAGTTCCATTACCCCCGATGTGGTTTCTTTTGAGGACTTTGCTGGAGACTGGGAACACTCATCACCAACCTCCACCTCTGCAAGTAATACCTGGATCTGGATCTACCTCCCCTGTACTGGAGTTACCTGCACCTATAGTCGTAGGAGGAGGAGAAAACGACAGCGAGATTATGATTGAAGAAGACCCAATAGAGGATGAGGAGTTAGAATATAACCCTATAGATGATGAGATTGTAGGTCCCGTTGTTGAGATGGATGATGGAGTAGGGTTGCCTGATCCTTCTTCAGTTACAGGTGACCATGGAGGTCTCTCTAACAGATTTCACTAGTTTGACCAGCATAGGCGTTTTTGTATTTTAGGGGTAGTGTCAACCTCTACTTACTGTATATCAGGCTTATGAGAGCCATGTTTTTTTTGAAAAACAATGGTTCTCCACTTAACCCTCTTATGTTAATATGGTATGTATTATGTATATATTTCCTACAAGTACTAATGACTCTAGTTGATGTACATTCCCTAGGAAGAACAAAAACTGTGATGTAATTATTTTGATATGTATGGATGCATGGATATAAGTATAAATGTATGTACAAGTTGTATTATTTAGGTATTCGTTCAAAGTTTTTTTTTGTGCGCTATGTCTCGAACTAGAACAAGAAAGAGAAATTTTATTTTCCGAAAGAAAACCAGCAAAAGATTTTTTTTTTCTTTGCTAAATATTTCCGCATTTGAGTTAGTACATGTAGCGCCAAGGGAGGCGTTACAGTGTTTGGATAAGCATTTGATAAAATTGATTTTGAATGGAATTGATTTTATAACATTGATTTTATAACTGTAACACCCTGTTTTTCATTGTTTTAAATAACAGAAATGCATATGAATATGTTTATATGATTATTTGAGTTTTAGAAAATTATTTTAAATAAACGGAGTTTACCACTCAATGCTACTTGAATGTAGAAAGCTATGATTAAAATTTAGGTTGGAAAGTCAGGCGAAACCCGGCCCGTGAATTTCACTGACAGTATATTTATACTGGTCAAAAGACCTAATTTTAATTCGTGAACGAAAAACTTAAGGTTTTTAATTCATTTCCTATGATTGTGTATTTTTAGAATTATTTCATTAAACGTGAAATAATATACGTTTTACGAACGTTATACTCAATCGGGCGAACGACGCATTTAATGTGGCTCAAGGGTATGTTATCAATTTTGGATAATTGCATTTTGACCCATAAACTTTCTATTAATTGCATTTTGGTCCCTAAACTAGTTTTCATGATACACTAAGTGAAGTGGGCCCACTACTACAGAAAAGGGTTTTAGTAGCGCACTTTCAATAGCACTTCAATGAAAAACACTACTTAAAAATAGGCGGAAGGTTTTTAATAGTGCTTCCTTAAGGGAGCGCTATCTATTCCTTATTCTAAGACAACGCTCCTTTAAGGAAACGCTATTGAATGTTGATTGATAAGAATAAATAGCATTTTCTTGAGGAAGCGCTATTATAAGTAAGAGAATAGATAGCGTTTCCTCAAGAAAACGCTATCATAGGTAAGTAAATAGATAGCACTTTTCCAAGGAAGTGCTATCTATTCCCCTTTTACTAAATATTTCCCTTTGCTCACTGTGACTCTTTCTCTCGCGCGGCTCTCATTTTCCCTCGTTCTCAAACCCTGCTCGCGACTTGCCTCCCTTCATCGCGCTTTCCACTACTCGCGACCGTGTCTCCCTGCCGTCGTTAGCTCCTTCACCGGCCGTGGTTCGCTCGAGGCTCCCAGTCGCTTCTCCCCCTCCTATCTCGCTTGCGGGTTGTCAACTCGGCTCATACTCCTCTGCCGTCATTTTCTCCTCCACCATTACCGTTTGCTTGGGGCTTCCAGTCGAGCGCTGTCTTCCTTCCCTGTCAACAACTTGATTTGGTGGTGCAGGTATGTTATTGTTATATAATTTCATTTGTTATTACTAAATCCCTATAAATTTCTCTTGTAATGTCTCATGTGTTTTTCTTCATTTCTCATTGATTTCTCAGATTGCATTATCAATAAGTTGAAGTTAAAAGCAATTTGGTCTTGTTGCATACCACCTGTTTGATGAGTGTCACCACTTAGTTTATGCTTTTTTGAACCCAAAGGATTCTGGAATTTGTTATAGAAAATTCAGACATGCCTTTGATATGGTTTTAGATTTTCTCCTCTATTTCCTCTGGTTAACTGGAGATATATCGATTTGCCTAACTTCATTGTATTGAAGTACAACCTTATAAATGTCAATGACAACATTGAACTTAACATGTTTCTGTGGCATCTAAGGACTTTCTTGCCAATGGTTTTACAGTTTTGTTTTCTGATTTTTGGTATTAACTTGATATTGTATGATTAAAGAGATTTGCACTGTTGTCAATTTTATGATCCTAATGGTGAATCAAACAAAAGGGTGACCTTTAGTTTGGGGGCATGGGAGATGTTACTATAACTGTCCTTTAGTTTACTACATTTTTGTTGAACCTTGAAGATGAAGTTTAGCACTATTAGTCAATAGAACTACAGTCAGTATCTCTACTTGAAGTGCTTAATTTCTTCTCTTTAAAATGTGGTTTTGTAATTATAGGATCCTGAAAACATAGATCAGTAAAATTTGCTTGATCTATCGTCTTTAGATGTCTTTGATTAGCTGTTTAAAATTAAGATAGAATAAAGTATTGTGGGTTAAAGATATGCTTTAACTTATCGAAACCATATACTGATAAAGATATGCTTTAAAGACATAAGGATACACTTTTCACACAATATTTAAATAACATGATATAAATAGATAATAAACTTCCATTCACTTATATAAAGTTCTTAATATTGTACACCTATAAATATTCCTTTTTGCCGGTATAATTCTTTTCTTTGAACTCTTTATTTCATTTTGCTGCATATTCACACATTAGGATGGAATTGTTTCTATTTAGTATTTTTTTCATCTAAATCCACTATGTCCTTGCATTCAAAAATGGTGATAGAACTCAATTATAAGTATAATGAATAAGACATATTCTTTCTCCAGATTGCCTTAACTTTGTGTTGGACATTTAGTTCAAATAGAAGCATAATCTCAAACAAAAAATAATTTTTAGAATATCAAATCCACCTAAAAATGTTAACTAGATGTAAATTCATGTTCCTTGAGTATGATTTAGATAAATTACAAACTTGACCTCTCTTTGTTTGAGTAGATAGTATTTACTTATGGTTTGAATGCTTGAAATAGAAACATAAATTTGTTTTAAATTTTAATGAAAGAGGAATTGGAACAGGCTTAAAGTAGAAATAAAAGAGATGCAATAACAGTCAATAACTCATGCTTGCTCAACCAGATTACTCATCCTGACATTATGTTGCCATGTTGATTGCTGAAGTATCACTGATTTATGTAATAGATTCAGCCAAAATTTTGGGGTAATGCCAAGTATGAAAACTCTTCTTATCACATTGGTAGGAAATCATACAGCAAATAGTTACAGGATAAATTGAGTCACTAAGTCAGACACGTACAGTTGAAGCTAGGGAAGTTAGCAAAATAGAAGGTTTCAGTTTCAAAGAAAGTTTTCACACCTAATATTAGTGGTATCTTCCATGGGAAAAAGAACCAGGTTGAGGGACAATCTCCTTCTTATCTGCCTGTTGAGCCACCTATATGTATGAAATTTGTAGTACATAATGGTACAACTCTTGAATGTGATAGAAGGATTGATTTGTGTGTAGTTAAGAATGTTATCAGATTTTATCATTGTACTCTGTTTGAAGGAAAGGATTGTGAACTGTTAAATAGTTTTGGGACAACTTCAGGGTTGCATTGTGGAAATATAACCAAGTACTTGATTATAATCATTGGTATTTTGCTGTTGATACTGATCTTCTGAGCAGGACACTTTATATATAGAGAGAGAAAGAGGGAGATGAGTTATTTAACGTCAGAATAAATAATATATTCATTAGCACAATCTAATGAGATATTAATTGTGCAACTTAACTATCTGATGGATTTTAGTTTGTAGTAGTGTATTCATACTGGTATTTCATTTAGGAGGAAATAAAGAAACTAACAATTTTGGATTCTCTCAGGTACGTCTGTCAATCAACTCTCTCTGTTGTTCAAGCTGCTCGACTTCACTCTGGTACGTTTTACCACTTGTTATTCCCCTTTGTTTTATTTAAACCTTTAGTTGTATAATCAGACATGTTTATTTTTATCGGTATAAACATGCATTAACCTTCGTTTCATGTTCAAACTCAAAATAATTATGGTAGATCGTAAAAATATGGATCAGAAGTGGATGCCTGCCAATCGTTTGTCAAAGGAATATAAGGACGGAGTGCAAGATTTTATTAGGTTTGCAATTGAGCATGCAGAAAACCCTAGTAGAATCATATGTCCTGGTTTAAGTTGTTGTTATACAAGACGAGTTAGTGTAGCTGAGTTGGAAGGACATTTAGTGTGCAATGGAATTGATCAAAGTTATACCTATTGGACAAAGCATGGTGAGACTATAGGTGAATCTAGTGATATGGGGAATAGTGGGAGATGTGCGTCAGATGACACCGATATAAATACATATGATGCCGACCGTTTTGAAGAGATGGTAAACACGGTTGAAGAAGATCTTCGTGATTGTCCTCGAATGTTTGAGAAGTTGGTAAGTGATACTGAGAAACCGTTGTATGAGGGTTGTACTAAATTCACAAGATTATCGGTGATGCTAAAGTTGTATAACTTGAAATCGGGGAATGGATGGACTGATAAGAGCTTTACGGACTTACTCACACTACTGAAAGATATGTTGCCGGAGGATAATGTGCTTCCTAATCGGACATATGAGGCTAAACAAATGTTACGCTCTATTGGCATGAGCTATGAGAGGATACACGCTTGTCCTAACGATTGCATTTTATTTCGAAATGAATATGCATCGTTAAATACGTGTCCTAAATGTAATGCCTCATGGTATAAGAAGAAAGAATCGGCTCCAGAGAAGGTTCTATGGTATTTCCCCATAATTCCCAGATTTAGGCGCATGTACCATCAGAAGATGCAAGACACTTGACATGGCATGAGGATGAAAGGATTAAAGATGGCAAGCTACGACACCCGGCAGATTCTCCTCAATGGTAAAGAATTGATCATGATTTTCCTGATTTCAGGCAAGAACCAAGAAATCTACGACTTGCATTATCTACTGACGGATTTAATCCGCATGGTGTTCAAAGTAGCTCTCACAGTAAATGGACTGTGATTTTGGTGATTTATAACCTACCTCCATGGCTATGCATGAAGCGCAAATACATGATGTTGTCTATGTTAATTTCTGGGCCCAAACAACCAGGAAATGATATCGACATATACTTGGCTCCTTTAATTGAAGACTTGAAGCAAATGTGGGAGACTGGTATAGAGGTGTATGATGGGTATAGAGAAGAAAGTTTCACCCTAAAGACCATGATCTTCGGCATAATTAATGATTTTTCGGCATAGGGTAATTTATCAGGATACAGTACCAATGGTCAGTGTGCATGCCCTATATGTGAAGATAATACGGATTGGATGCGGTTGGAGCATGGCAAGAAGAATGTCTTCCTTGGGCATCGTAGTTTTTTGCATTCAAGTCATCATTACCGGTCGTGGAGAAAGGCATTCAATGTGAATACAAAAGAACGTGTAGCTCCTTTGCCGTTGACGGGTGTGCAACTGTTTGAAAAGGTACAAGATTTGAGTATTAAATTTGGGAAACCTTTTGCGAGAGAACTTGTCACACGAGGGTGGAAGAAAAGGTCGATTTTCTTTGAGCTGCCATATTGGAAGTCATTATACGTAAGACACTTCATTGATGTAATGCATGTTGAAAAAAATGTATTTGATAGTGTCGTTGGTACCTTACTCAATGTGCCAGGGAAGACCAAAGATGGCATTAATGCAAGGCTGGATTTGGTTAGTATGGGATTGAGACGATAATTGGGACCGGTAAAGAAGGGGAAAAATACATATTTACCTCCGGCTGCTCATACTCTATCTAGAAAAGAGAAAATTGTTTTTTGTAAGTTCCTTCATGGAGTTAAGGTTCCAGAGGGGTACTCTTCAAACATTATGAACCTCGTATCGATGAAAGACCTTAAGTTAAAGGGTCTAAAGTCCCATGACTATCATGTTCTCATGGAGAATTTGCTACCCATCAGTATACGGTCCATTTTACCGAACAAAGTGCGGCATACCTTAACTAAACTTTCTTTCTTCTTCAAGGCAATTTGCAGTAGAGTGATCGACCCTGGAAAGTTGCCAGCATTGCAAAGAGAAATCGTTGTGACTTTGTGTGAGCTAGAGATGTATTTCCCACCTTCATTCTTTGACATCATGGTCCATCTGACTGTACATATGGTTAGAGAGACACAATTGTTTGGGCCAACTTATATGAGATGGATGTACCCGTTTGAGCGTTATATGAAGATATTAAAAGGTTATGTTAAAAACTGGTCACGACCAGAGGGTTGTATTGTTGAATGGTACATAGTCGAAGAAGATGTTGAATTTTGTACCGACTACCTATCCAATGTTGAATATTCTGTAGGGCTGCCAAAGTCTCGTCACGCAGGAAGAAGCGCAGGGCAAGGGATTTCTGGAACTGAAATATTGACTATACCAAGGAAAGAATGGGAGCAAGCACACTTGTATGTTCTACAGAACGCCGATGAGGTAGAGTCATATGTTGTAAAACACAAGGACATACTTAAGAGTTCATACCCAAATAAGAGTCAAAATTGGTTAACAAGAGAGCATAATCGATGTTTTATAACTTGGCTAAAAGATCAGATTTCTGAAGAGTTTGCTGTAAATCCTGCCTCGATTTCAAAAAGATTGAGATGGTTAGCGAAAGGTCCAACTATACATGTTTTCTCTTACACCGGTTATTTGATGAACGGGTACACATTCTATACAAAAGAACAAGATGATCGGAGTACAATGCAAAATAGCGGGGTGACTCTTGTAGCTAAATCCTTGCATATCTCAAGTGCGAAAGACATAAACCCTATATACGGGAATATGTCATACTTCGGGGTCATTGAACGCATATGGGAGTTGGATTACACAATGTTTCGAGTGCCTGTGTTCCAATGTAAGTGAGTTGACAACAATAACGGTGTACAAATGCATGAGTTGGGGTTCATGCGGGTGGATTTCAATAAGGTGGGTTATAAAGATGAGCCTTTTATTTTGGCATCACAAGCTCAACAAGTGTTCTATGTCACCGATCCAACTTATACGAATTGGTCCATTGTTCTATTGACTAACAAAAAAATTGTTAATGAGATTGATGATGAAGCACATGAAGATGCTAATATTGAGGATGACCCTTTCTTCGGAGTGTCACAATCACATGTGGCTAATCCAACTAGAGAGGATGATATGTATATTAGAAATGATCATGACGAGGGGCATTGGTTCCTTCCAATATTTCGTACCAATAAGGGACGCGCAAGTCTCAATCCAACAAGGAAAAGGAAAAGATTGACTTAAAACATGTATGTAAGGATTGTGTTTTTTTTAATTTCTTGGACATTTAAATTTATATTCATGAATTTCTCTAAGTAAACTTGTATGATTATGAACTGACGTTTTTTACTTGTGTGTTTAATTTGTTGCAGGTAAATGGCATCTCCTAGTGATCATGATAGTGCTAAGGATCATGATAGTGCCGAGGAGGCCACACGAAAGGTGAGGAGTCATGGGCCAACCTTTAAGAGGAAGATTATCCGCTAGAGGAGTAAAGGAGGACCTAAAATTGTGGTAAAATACTTACTAATTAATCTAATTAATTGTTTCATTCTATTAATTGTTTGTTATCTAAATTTATACACTTAATCACATTTGTTTAGCTTAAATGGAATGCTAAAGGTCAGCCCATTGGTAGAAATGGTAGAGACTTGATTAGTTACATTGGGTCCAAAGTGCGGCAAACAGTCCCTATTACTTGCAATAGTTGGAGGAGTCGAGCTTTGAACAATCTCAAAGATGAGATCTGGCGTGATGTACAGGTAAATTAATTAACAAGAGTTAGTTATATTGTTTCTTAATTATGTAGACATACTTATACTCTGAGTTAGTTAGTTAGTTAGTTAGGGTAAAGAAACCTTAGGCTGAAAACCTGCAAAGGCAGCCTAGGAGGAGGATATGGTCCAACATTTCTGCAAGCACTCACCACACTGGGGCAATCTTATCCGACTGAGTATACTGGGGCAAAATTGTTAAGGAATGATCGAAGAAGGTGTGTTTGAGGCATCAGAAACAGAAGCCAAGATCTGTGTCATCAAAAGGCTGAGGGGAATCAATTAAATGAAAATCAAAGGACCAACACTGGGGCAAATTTTATGCGATTCTCGTAATTTTCTTTACTTATCTTTGTTTTTAAATCTTCATGATCCCTTTTGTAATTTTGTTCTCATTGTTATTGTCTCTTAACAAACTAAATTCTCGTATTAAGGCAAGAGACTTTTCTTTCACACTCCCCTGTCGTGTTCACTCTCATGTTCAATCATTATGGTCATGTCTCAATAAAAGTAAATATAAGTTTAATAGTATGATTTGATAATTCTAATGGTAGCACCAATGAATGGTTTAAACCAAGAGAACTCGATACTTCAAATTCAATGGAAGAGGTAGCATGCACTGGACGACAAAAGAATGATGCAAATAAGCTTGAGAGGACAAACATAACATCCACCTCATAAGTTATCAGATTCTTGGGTGACCAATGTTGTTAAAAGAATGAGTGAAGCCTCGTCCCAGAGTGGCCGGTGAACGAGGGTTTGGTTGGTGGAAGTTTTTCCATGGAGCATTTGGTTCTGTTGTCCTCAAAAGGAAGGGATTCTCATTTGTTTCAGATTACTGATTGAATATTTTCGAGCTCTAAGGCTCACTGCAATTTTATTTTCGAGCTATGAGGCTCACTGCATCTTTATTCTCGAGCTCTAAGGCTCATTGCAAGTTTATTTTCGAGCTCTGAGACTTGCTGCACATTTAATTTTCTATTGGACGAGGAGGTTCCATCCATTGCATATTTACTTTTCTGTTGGACGAGGAGGTACCGTCCATTGCATTTAATTTTCTATTGGACGAGGAGGTTTCGTCTATTGCATATTTACTTTTCTGTTGGACGGGGAGGTACTGTCCATTGCATTTAATTTTCTGCTGGACGAAGAGGTACCATCCATTGCATATTTACTTCTCTGTTGGACGAAGAGGTTCCGTCCATTGCATGTTTACTTTTCTGTTGGACGGGGAGGTACCGTCCAGTGCATTTAATTTTCTGTTGGACGAAGAGGTTCCGTCCATTGCATATTTACGTTTTTGTTGGACGAGGAGGTACCGTCCATTGCATTTAATTTTCTGTTGGACGAAGGGGTTCCGTACATTGCATATTTAGTTTTTTGTTGGACGAGGTGGTTTCGTCCATTGCACATCTAATTTTCTGTTGGACGAAGAGGTTCCGTCCATTACATGTTTATTTTCGAGCTCCAAGGCTCGCTGCATATTTACTCTCCTGTTGGACGAGGAGGTTCCGTCCACTGAAATTTTATTTTTCAAGCTGTAAGGTTTTCTTCTGAGCTCCTTATGTTTTTTCGGACAAAATATGTGTTCATTTTCTTTACTTGTTCATTACTACAATACATGAAAAGTCATGACTAATCGTGTCTTCTAGTATGCAACAAGTAAAGAGGGGCAACTGTGAACACCCATTTTTGTCCGTCTTTATTTTATTCTAATTTTTATGATATTATGTTTCAAGGAGACTGATAGTAATAGTGAAGAATAGAAAGAAGAAAATGAAAATAATGAAGAAAGGAGGGGGGTCATAACTAATTTGCTGTTGGACGGGGAGGTCCCGTCCATTACATTGCATTTGCTGTTGGACAGGGATGTCCCGTCCATCATATTGGACTTGCTGATGGACGGGGTGGTCCCGTCCAGTCCATTGCACTTACTGTTGGACAGGGTGGTCCCATCCATTGCACTTGCTGTTGGATGGGATGGTCTCGTCCATTACATTGGACTTGCTGTTGGACGGGGTGGTCCCGTCTAGTCCATTGCACTTGCTGTTGGAAGAGGTGGTCCCGTCCATCACATTGGACTTGCTGATGGACGGGGTGGTCTCATCCAGTCCATTGCACTTGCTGTTGGACGGGGAGGTCCCGTCCATCACATTGGACTTGCTGATGGACGGGGCAGTCCCGTCCATTGCATTTGCCGTTGAACTTGCTGTTGGACGAGGTCTAGTCCAGTCCATTACATTGAACCTGCTGTTGGACGAGGTCCAGTCCAGTCCATTGCACTTGCTGTTGGACGGGGTGGTCCCATCCAGTCCATTGCACTTGCTGATGGATGGGGTGGTCCCTTCCAGTCCATTGCACTTGCTATTGGACGAGGAGGTTCCGTCCATTGCATATTTACTTTTCTGTTGGATGAGGAGGTACCGTCCATTGCATTTATTTTTCTGTTGGACGAGGAGGTTCCGTCCACTACAATTATTTAATTTTCTGTTGGACGAGGAGGTTCCGTCCTCTGCAATTATTTAATATTCTGTTGGACGAGGAGGTTCCGTCCACTGCAATTATCTAATTTTTTTGTTGGACGAGGAGGGCCGTCCAGTGTATATCTACTTTTGCATATCTAAGTTTTTGTTGGACAAAGAGATTCCGTCCACTGCAATTTTATTTTCAGGCTGGAGGCTAAAGAATAAAGAAAGAAGAAGAAGAAGGTAATGAAGAAAGGACGAAGAAAAGAAGGAGAAAAGGACAATCAACAAAAAAGGAAAGGAGATTGAGTTACTTCTCCTAACCCTAATAAACCCTATTTTACAAATCAGACAAGACCCCTTTTCCTCCTCCCACTCCTCTACCCATTGGTCCTTCTTCTTCCTCATCTCCTCCCTCATTTTAACCTAGCAACCCCACTCCTAACCCTAAAAACCCATCTTACACATCAAACAAAACCTCCCATCTCATTCTCTCTTCAAACACGCAACCTTCACATCAAATCACCTCCCTTCCACTGCTCGTGCCGCCCCCATCTGGACACACGCCATTGCTGCTCAGAACCACCCAAGTCTCGGATTTCGTGAAGACCAACCTAGAAATCGCTGGGTAAGAAGAAGCATGAAGCCCTCTCCTCCATCTATAAAAGGAGGGGACAGAAACAAAAGAGGGGAGAGGGATTTTTGGATTTTTGAGAGAGATTTTCATCTGACATTTTTCTTTGTGAAGAAAAGAGATTAGAGATCTGAATTTTTTTTTTCTCTTCTCTATTATTAGAGTGGTTAGGAAGGAAGAGTTGAAATAGTTAGTGAAGTTGAAATGTAATGGTTTTTGATCTTGAAATCTTACCACTGGGAGAAAACAAAATCATTGTTATTCTACTCTCATTTGGTAATCCTTGTTCTCTTTGTTGATATTATTCATAAATTTCTCTTGACATTCTTATTTTTTGTTTCTCTGTTTACTGAATAAGTTAGTAAAACGTTTCATTTCTACGTTTCATTTCTGTTCTATTTCCAAGAGGTAAAATTATTTATTTTACATAAAAATAGAAGATGATCACTTGATTAAAAAAAACTTATTTCTTGGGTTGACCTATGACAAGTGTCATGTTCAACCCTTTAGATTTTGAGGTTGCCCTGTGGACTTACGTGTCATGCTCAACCTCATTTAGCTTTAATAAAAAATTTCACAACTAAAGATGTTTATTTTTTAAAAAAAAAAGACGATTTTCGGGGTAAAACAAATATTTTCAAAGTTATTAATAATTTATACAACTAATTTTGGGTAACCATTTTATGGATGTTCTAGGGTGCCGTGTGGTTAAGTCTCCATGCCTTCCCTAGACATAATCGACTCCCGAACCCAAAGCTTTTTCTTAAAGGGTTTTCCAACTTCCCCCAAATTAAATAAAGTTGGTGGCGACTCCATGTTCATTCTCTAAAAGAAAAACAAGTAGTTTTTCTTTTTGGTCGCTACACAAAGGACCCCAAGTCCATAACACAACGAACCATAGTACCCCGACGTCTCGGTTACAAAGTTCAACACCACTTTTAACACAGTTGAGTTAAACTTGATTTCGAAAAATCATTTTCAAATGGGAAATTCTTTAATAAAATCATTGGTTAACAAATCTTGGTTTTAAAAAAAAAACAGAGAGTCACTCGAGTTTTAAACTTGCTTAAAATACATACTGCCGTTTTAAAACAATTGTCGTCGATACTTTTCCAAATTGCCGTCAATTATCATTTTTAAAGCCATTTAAGCCAAAACTTAGCTTTTTCCACTTAAATATTTTTATAAAATAATAATTAAGTTATTTTCGAAGATTAATTCTGTAAAATAACTTTTTATAATGTTACGGAATTTCTTACATAAAAATTAGCAGTACAAAAATAATTTCACCGTTACGTTCTCGCTGTGACTCATAAATTGCTTTTACACTAATAAATCATTAAAATAATAATATTTTCAAACAATCCTTATTTTCTCAAACAATTATTTTAAATCATAATATCTTCCAATATCTCTCAATTAAACATTGAATATTCTCCGTATATCTTTTTAAAGCTTTTTCTCGTTTAATTAATTGAGCACTGACCACTGTCAGGCTTCTCAAACAACAATCAACCACAATATCACAAAAATATTTTCAGGCAGATCATGCATCACAACACATTATAATATAATTGCAGATTAACAATTTAAATGCAAATATCCCATCACAGGTAAAAATAGCATAACTTAAACAACTCGAACCAAATTAAACAAGCACCACAACCACAGATAAATAATACAGACCACACACTAATCACGTACAGTTATTGGGAAAAATCCCTCAGGTAAGCTCCCCTTACCTCTTGAAGATTCAAGTATTTGTTTCAGGAACGATTTCCCCATTTGATCTCCGTTTCCTTTGTACACTCAGGATAATCAACAACGATTTATCCTTCACAACAAATCATCACCAAATTAATGAAAATCAAACAACAAAACTTTCTAAAATGGTGCGGCCTACTCAAGATCATTATGCTAAGGATGTTAAAAAATTTCTAACTTATGGATTTATGATCCTTAAACATGATGGAAACCTAATCAAAGATCATGAACATTGAACAAAACTCACCTAACTCCATGAGTCAGGGTTTTCGGTGTTGACCCTAAAGTTGGGTTAGAAACTTCACTTGATTTTAATCTCTTGGATTCAACAAACATACATAGTATAGGAATGAATTCTAGTGTCACAAGACAAAAAGTGAATCAAAATTCATTTACTACAAGAAATTAAGGTTCCGTCACTCATGAAGAAAACTAGGTTAGGGTTTGATTTGATTTTATCAACCACTTAGATTCAATACATATCATGGTTTAAGAGATGAAATCATGAATCATAACTCAAAAGTTGAAGCAAAACCCATTTACACCTAAACACATAGGTTTCGGCCTTGCTTGGAAAAATAGGGAAGAAATTTATTTTGGGTTCGTGCTTCTAGATGATGAATATAGACATCAATATGAGTTCATAGAAATTTGTTTCGAGTCAAATGGATTTTTCTACAATTTTCTATGAATTTTTGAAGATTGTATCATGAACTTTGAATATGATGAAGAACATGATGATTCATGGCTAGATCTTACAAAATGAATGAAGAAGAGTTCATGATCAATCATGGAGAGAAAAGATTATACCTCTTGTTGGTGAACAAGTGATGAGGGTGATCAAGTTCTTCACAAAAATCACTAAGTGTTATTGAGAGAAAATGAGAGAAAAGTGAGGAAGATGAAGATTTTGAGCAGTTTGGGTAAGTTGGTCATATCTCCTAAACTACTTATCCGTATTTGATGATCTTTGGCTTGTTTGAAAGAAGAGAGAAAGAGGAACAACTTTCATGTAGAACATTTTCTGAGTTTCATAACAAAAAAGAGTCAAAGTTTCTGTACAGTTTCGGCGAGTATGAACACCTATGGGTGTTCTTGGAGTTCTTAAGAGAAAAGGTTTTATGTTTGAAGAAGATGACTTGAAAATGAATCAAAGTTGCCTAATTGTGGTGCTAAAGAGGGGGAGCCGTGTGGGGGAGGGTGTTTTGGTCCAAAAACACAATGACAAAGCTTTGTAAAAATTATGTGAAGCTAGGGGCAAAATTGTCTTTTCCATGCCAAAATATCTAATTGTCATAAATGCGCCATTATGGCCATTATGACTCGGATAGGATCATCATAAATGCTCGTTGTATCAATCATATCAGCTTCATTGCTGACTCCCTGATTCACCTGACTCAGGTTTTCCTGGAGATATCTCGACTTTTTCGCCCACAGCAAATATTATATTATATTTTTACGCTAAATTTTTCAAAACTTCCAGTATCATAGAAAATACAATAAAAACATTACTCATCTCATTCACCAATTAAAATTAGGTTTTCTAAGCAGTAAACTTTTACTGTCAATGAAAACGCATAAAACGGCAGACCAGTTTCTGTCTGAATTTCCAACCAAAAACTTTCCCGTAACCTTATAAAAATAAGTATAACATGAAAATGACATTGGTTTATCCAAAATCATTTTCTAAGTCTCGGATAAAAATATATATGTTTATATATTTATTACCGATATTAGAAAGCAGCAAAAAGTCGAGATGTTACAGACTACCCCTCTTAAAAAAATTCCGTCCTCAAAATTTCGTGGCACGAAGCTAGACAGGATTGGAAGATCCCGAAGCCTTACTTTCATAAGAAAGTATATATAGAAGAATTTTATCGATGTGAAAAGAATATAAGAATATCCTGTGCATGACAGATTCTCGAATAGGTTCGTGGAAGTAAAAATGCATGATCGGTATACATTTACAAACTTGAATCTAATAAAGTTTCTTCTTTCACAAGAATTTTACTACACAATGATTTAAAACAACAAAAGTTTGACAAAATTCATACTGGGTCACTTCCACCAAAAGTAAAAGTGAATAGACTAAGTCTCATCAAGAAACTTCTTTTATAAAAAGAAATTTGTGTTGCAATTCGAGAGATAACCTCAACGACTTTTTCAATGAAATGCAAAAATATCCCGACCAATGGATACTATCAAACCAATCCACTCAAATGTCTAATACACTGAGGGTTATTTAGGAATGTGATCATGAATTCTCCTTTGTAATAACATGCCCTAAGAATTGCACCTCATTGTGTCAAACTTGCACTTAGATATCCTTGCAACAACTCTTCTCACACTAGCTCCGTAACACTCGCCACATAGATTCCTCATACTCTTCATGATTCTTAGAATAAACAAAAACATAATCGATGAAGATGATAACGAACATATCAAGAAATGAACGAAAGTTCAATTTTATGTAACCTAACTCGGCTAGCTTCGTAGGCGATGTTTTTACCCGAAACGATGGAGATTTGACTGAATCTAGAAACTAGATCAATCAAAACTCAACATCCCACCATATACTAAAGATCAGTTCTCACAAGTTCTCCACTTGATTAGAGACTCATCGAAACACACATACTTGTGTGTCAACACACATTGTTTCAACAAGAAAACAATTCAAAGAAAGTATAACCAGAGATCACATAACAAAAACCTAACAGACCTATTCCCCAACATTCCCGAAAGACTCGACCAGCTCTGATACCACTAATGTAACACCCCCTCTTGGGCATTATTTTGTGAACACGTGCAGAAATAAAATTAAAAGGAATTTGCTGGTTGCTTTTGGAAAATTTATTTATTTGAGGTCAGAAAAACTCGGGTGTAAAAATTTTCTTCTACGAATAACTGTAGAACACCTTAATACATACAATAAATAGTAAAGTCATATTCTTAAAGAAGTCACCACAGCATACCGTTTTTATTTTCAAAAGGTCTCAATTTCCAAAAAAGGAAACTTAAAACAAAGATAATATTACAACATCCCAGTTACCGACCTTTTCAACATAAAACCCAAAGCAAAACTCCTAAGCTGATCGCTCTACAAGACATTATTGGAAAGACCCCCCCGTGATCTTTCCCACGAACAGATACTTCTTCAAGCATCTAGAATCTAAGTCCGCAAGTGACTTAAAGAACTCCTCTGCTTCATCTGTACTAGTATCCCAAGATACAACGGTACTTACCAGAAGAACCTGATATATTTGTAAGGGTGAGATGCCAATATATGAATTTAACACAATAACCGCATGCACGACTCAAAGGAAAGCATATAAACATATATATTTTCATACAACATCAGTTCTTAAATAAACAAGTAATCATCATTGAGTTTCATACCCGAAACATCATCGTTTGAAAAACTATGCATGTACACTTCAATAATCGTCGTCTAACTTTTACATAATCTCCGGAGATCACATCACCGCGTAAATGAGCTGATCAAGCTCGATAGCCAGGTATATTAGGCACTTCGTGGCATGGAATACTTTATTCATCAAAGCACCATACATACTTCGTAGCACGGAATACCTTATTTATCAAGACACCGTACATAACTTTGTATCCCGAATACCCTATCATTAAGGTATCATACATAGGACGTATAGCATGAATACCCTATCATTAAGGCATCATACAAAACTTCGTATCATGGAATACCTTATTCATCAAGGCACCATACATAACTTCATAGCCCGAATACCGTATCATTAAGGTATCAGACATAGGACGTAGCATGAATGCCCTATAATTAAGGCATCATACATAACTTCGTAGCCCAAATACCCTATCGTTAAGGTATCAGACATAGGACGTGGGCACGTCTGCCAATGTATGCATATAAAACATTTTGTTATCGTCATTTTCTTCGTGTATAATCTTTCCTTTGCCAAAGCTCAAAAGCTTACGACCAATGTAGTTTTCAATGTCTTAAAGTCTTTTATTAACAACACAGGACACGCAGTCCGAGTGCTTAATCACGAAACCCTAAACCGATGCACCAGTACTCATAGGTTCGTGGTAATAGAAAACATCTTAAATGTTTAAACAGTATACACCACGTATACAGTAGACACCAAGTCTACAGGACCCTAAAGTCCAAAGGACCCCAAGTCAATAACACAACGAACCTTAGTACCCCGACGTCTCGGTTACTAAGTTCAACACCACTTTTAACACAGTTGAGTTCAACTTGATTTCGGAAAATCGTTTTCAAATGGGAAATTATTTAATAATATAATTGGTTAATTACCAAATCTTGGTTTTCAAAAAAAAAGGATAGTCACTGGAGTTTTAAACTTGCTTAAAATACATATTGCCGTTTTAAAACAATTGTCGTCGATACTTTTCCAAATTGCCGTCAATTATCATTTTTAAAGCCATTTAAGCCAAAACATTGCTTTTTCCACTTAAATATTTTCTAAAATAATAATAAAGTTATTTTCGAAGATTAATTCTATAAAATAACTTTTTATAATGTTACATAATTTCTTACGTAAAAATTAGCAGTACAAAAATAATTTCACGGTTACGTCCTCACTGTGACTCATAAATTGCTTTTACACTAATAAATCATTAAAATAATAATATTTTCAATTAATCCTTATTTTCTCAAACAATTATTTCAAATCATAATATCTTCTAATATCTCTCAATTAAACATTGAATATTCTCCGTATATCTTCTTAAAGCTTTTACCTCGTTTAATTAATTGAGCACTGACCACTGTCAGGCTTCTCAAACAACAATCAACCACAATATCACCAAAATATTTCCAGGCAGATCATGCATCACAACACATTATAATATAATTGCAGATTAACAATTTAAATGCAAATATCCCATCACAAGTAAAAATAACATAACTTAAACAACTCGAACCAAATTAAACAAGCACCACAACCGAAGATAAATAATACATACCACACACTAATCACATACAGTTATTGGGAAAAATCCCTCGGATAAGCTCCCCTTACCTCTTGAAGATTCAAGTATTTATTTCAGGAACGATTTCCCCATTTGATCTCCGTTTCCTTTGTACACTCAGGATAATCAACAACGATTTATCCTTCACAACAAATCATCACAAAATTAATGAAAATCAAACAACAAAACTTTCTAAACCATATGATAATGGTTTGGCACTCAAGATCATTAGGCTAAGGATGATAAAAATTTTCTAACTTATGTATTTATGATCCTTAAACATGATGGAAACCTAATCAAAGATCATGAACTAAGAACATTGAAGAAAACTCATCTAACTCCATGAGTTAGGGTTTTCGGCCTTGACACTAAAGTTGGGTTAGAAACTTCACTTGATTTTCATCTCTTGGATTCAACAAACATACATAGTATATGAATGAATTCAACTGTCACAAGACAAAAAGTGAATCAAAATTCATTTACTACAAGAAATTAGGGTTCCGGCCCTCATGAAGAAAAACATGTTAGGGTTTGATTTGGTTTTCTCAACCACTTAGATTCAATACCTATCATGGTTTAAGAGATGAAATCATGAATCATAACTCAAAAGTTGAAACAAAACCCATTTACACATAAACACATAGGTTTCGACCTTGCTTTGAAAAATAGAGAAGAAATTTATTTTGGGTTCATGCCTCTAGATGATGAATATAGACATCAAGATGAGTTCATAGAAATTGGTTTCAAGTCAAATGAATTTTTCTACAATTTGAATATGATGAAGAACATGATGATTCATGGCTAGATCTTACAAAATGAATGAAGAAGAGTTCATGATCGATCATGGAGAGAAATATTCTACCTCTTGTTGGTGAACAAGTGATGAGGATGATCAAGTTCTTGACAAAAATCACTAAGTGTTCTTGAGAGAAAAGTAAGGAAGATGAAGATTTTGAGTAGTTTGGGTAAGTTGGTCATATCTCCTAAACTACTTATCTGTTTTTGATGATCTTTGGCTTGTTTGAAAGGAGAGAGAAAGAGGAACAACTTTCATGTAGAACGTTTTCTGAGATTCATAACAGAAAAGGGTCAAAGTTTCTGTACAGTTTCGGCGAGTATGAACACCTATGGGTGTTCTTGTTGTGCTAAAGAGGGGGAGCCGTGGGGGGGGGGGGGGGGGGGGGGTTTTGGTCCAAAAAAACAATGGTAAAGCTTTGTAAAAATTATGTGAAGCCTGGGGGAAATTTGTCTTTTCGATGCCAAAATATCTAATTGTCATAAATGCGTCATTATGACCATTATGACTCGGATATGATCGTCATAAATGCTCATCACATTAGTCACATCAGTCATCTCAGCTTCGTTGCTGACTCCCTGATTCACCTGACCCAGGTTTTCCTAGAGATATCTCGACGTTTTCGCCTGCAGCAAATATTATATTATATTTTTACGCTAAATTTTTCAAAACTTTCAATATCGTAGGAAATACAATAAAATATAATATAATATTTTCTGAGCAATAAATTTTTACTGTCAATGAAAACGCATAAAACGACAGACTAGTTTCCGTCTGAATTTCCATCCAAAAACTTTCCCATAACCTTATAAAAATAAGTAT
Organism: Sophora flavescens; assembly: GCA_030762895.1. NCBI lineage: Eukaryota > Viridiplantae > Streptophyta > Magnoliopsida > Fabales > Fabaceae > Sophora > Sophora flavescens. The sequence goes on along the minus strand of CM061070.1, from coordinate 76,008,456 downwards.
AACATGAAAATGACCTTAGTTTATCCAAAATCATTTTCTAAGTCTCGGATAAAACTATATGTATATATATTTATCACCGATATTAGAAAGCAGCGAAAAGTCGAGATGTTACAGATATAAGAATATAGGATTCGCATTGTTTGGGGCAAACGGGTGTCCTTGCAGGCTTGTTGGATTTTCGACGTGGCGTTGGAGGCCAGGGAGGAAGGAGGTTTGGAGAATGGTGGTTGTGATGAACGGCGGAGGAGAGGGTGAGGTAGAAGACAAAGAGGCAAATCCGTTTTGTTTTTATTAATATTTATCAAATTTATATTATTTAATTAATAATAAATCTTTTAATAAAATTATTTTATTATGTGTAAGACATGTGTCATGCATAATTGGTCGCCACTTGGCAGGAGTGTGCCACATAAGCAGCTACCGTTAAAATTTGGACGGAAGTTAGACAGAGGGATGATTTTTGCAACGTCTCAAATTTATAAGGACCAATTTTGCCAGAAGAAAAAAAAAAGTTCATAGACTATATTCACCAAAGTACAAAAGTAGAGGAACCAAAACTGCAATTTTAGTCTAACTAGAAACTAGTTCAATACAAAGTATAGACCAGTGGTTGAATCGATATAGTTGGGCCGGTATGAAGTCTCCATGGGCCATATCTAGTCCAAACGAGTGGCCCGATTAACAAAAACAGAGGATCAAATTTCAGCAAACGACAGAGTGTTCATCAAAAAACAAAGAAAACGACACCTAAGAGAGAGTTAGAGTGAGTTGGAGTTTGAATTTTGAAACCGTGAAGCTCAGTTTGTAGCTAGCAACCATGAAATCGCTTCCGTCACCGTGGCTACTGTTATTGGCGTCGTTTCTTTCAATCGCTGTCGCTTACAGACCCGGAGACATCGTCCCTATGAGCCGAATGGGTCAATACCACTCTGTTCGTTCCTTCTCTCAAACACACTCAATTTTCTGCGATCTTGTTTCCTTCTGATACGGTGCCGTTTCATCGTTCGTTTTTTTTTTTTTGGTTTTGCAGTCGAGAACTGTGTGGCACGATCTCATTGGCCGTCATTGCCCCATCTTCGCAGTGAATCGTGAGGTCTTCATCATCTGAATTGATGGATTAGGGTTTTCTGAATTTATTTAAACTATTTTATTATTATTATTACTATTGGTGTTGTGGTTAATTGGTTCTTTTTTGGGAATTGGATTTGTAGGTGTTGTTGCCTATACCTATGCCCACGGGTTACACAGGGGCTGATGCTTACAAAATGTAAGTTTTTTTTTTTTTTTGCTTACATTTAGTGTGAATATCTAAATTTCCTGTAAAAAAATATGCACTTCCTAATTTAGTCCTTGAAAATTCTAGATACCGGTCAAATTAGTCCCTTTTAGGATACATTTTAGGGACAATAAGACTATTTTGACCGAAATTTGATGTTTTTGTATATAAATTGGGATTTTTCATTTTTAGCTTTTAGGTGACTAAATTGGGGGTGCATTTTTCTTTTTCAGGAATTTGGGTTTCACTATTTCTTTTAAGTAAGATATAGGTAGAGGAAGATTTTTTTCTTTTTTTGCAAAAAAATAATTTTAGGAGAAGTTTGAAGAAAATTGTATTTGATTCAAATGCTCATCGGTGATTGTACTCAAGTACTCAACTAATTGCTGCTGGTGGTAAGAAATTATGTTGGATGCTAATTATGGTTCCCAATCCCATGGGCGTACAGTAGGGGTGTGAGTAGTTCTGATAAAATGCAGAAAATTGAAGTTATTCTCGGTAGGATAGATGGTGCTTAGGCCAGACAATTAGAAAAAGTATGGAGAAGCGAAACCATGTGATTGAATCAGAAGCTGTGGAACTTTAGCCACATAAAATAGGTAGTATGCTAGTAAGGGATGGTATGAACGTTAAAGCTGTGAAACATTTGCTCATCACAAGAAACTAAGGAATAATGGATCATACTCTAACAATGATGAATGAAGCTTTCTGAAATTGCACCAGTTATGCCATATAGGGGAGCACATTGTTGTTATCATGTTATATGTGGTCTCCCCCCTCAAAGACTGCAGAAGAAAATGTTTTTATGATTTTTTTTCTTTATTTATCTGCAGATCATTTCAAGCTGGAAGAGAAAAGTTTTTAATCCCATGGCTTCTAGTGGTAAATCGAAAAAGTACTGAGGTTCCAATGATCGATGTAGTCCTGGTAATGCTATGTTTAAGATAGGTCATGTACATCAACTTATTGATTTTATCCAATAATTGTACCAGATGATATGGGTTCATGGATGCAAAACAAATAAACAATGGTTTTTTTGTCACTAGCAAATGAATTAATTGCAAATTTTTATGTGATGCAGAGGTATTCGGGAAGTGATTTGCATGGTGTCACTGCCAAAGTTGTGGATATGCCTCATCATTGTATGCAGCTCCTGTCTAATTATGTGCTATTTAATATAATGTCAATATCATTAAGTTCGTTACATAGATCCTGCTCTGTGAATTGTGACTTGCTTCAGTTTATTACAATTTCCGAATTTGGAAAATGGAAGTGTCATTCTTAGCTTTTGGATGTGACCTTCTGTCAAGTGTTGCTAAATGTGTTGGAAATTTCAAGGATTGTGCATTTAAACAGTCTATGGTTTAAAAGCTTTCGTATTTGGTGTTTCTAAGGTTTCTTTGAAATTTGTCAACATTTAACCATTTTAATATTCATTTTCCCTCCTTTTATGTTTTATTGAAGCCTTTTTTCTCTAAATTTATTTTATGAATAAGATTCAATTATTTCATTTCTCTTATTGTTTGAGAATTAACATTTTGCTCATAGACTTCTACCTGGCATTTACAATTTCAAATGACATGACATATTTATGTACTAGTATCTGTACTATAGATTCTTTATTATTCTACAGGACAGCATTTAAACGTTATTAAAGAAGACAATTTTTTTACCATTACCTGAAGTCATTCCGTTTTGTATTATAATTATTGATTATACTTGGGTTGATTGATTTTGAGAATCATGTATTTAATGTTGATAAATCTACTTACAATACATATACTTTAGTGAAACTGATTTTATGGAACCTGTGTATTCTGTAGACGTTGCCTTCCATAATAAATTAAAAATGAGTTGTTACCTTACACTTTGATAAATGCCAATATCCCATTAGTCAGGTATCGTTAAGAGAAACAATGGCCAATATGATTACTTAAGTTATGCTTTTCTAGCTTGCTTTTAGGGCTTTGATTGTGCTTACAACTTTTGTTTTGAATTGACAGATGTTGAAATTCATCCTGAGATTCGTAAGCAATTTTGGGATCCTCAGCATTGGCCAAAACATATACTTGTTAGATATACATGGTTGGTGTTATTTGATTTGTTACTAAATATATTCATATCCATATTTTAAATCACGATTCAAATAGTGAATCGAGAGGCAATTTTTTATTGTGAATCGAAAATTGCATCAAATTGTAAGATTCAAAGACATAATGAAAAACAGCTTGAAATATATCATATTGATGATGTATAGTTGAATACCATGAACAGAATGCTTAATGTATTATGTTTGAACCTGGAACTGACAAAACAACTTATCCACAAGTCTCAGAAAACAAAATCATAAGTCGTAACTGAATATTACCAGCAACTCAGATATAAGCTAATGAATAAAAAAGCTCAAAACTCATTTGTAATTGAGTTCAAACTAATTATCCTCCTATTCATCAAGACTAATTTCATCAATGATCGATATCGGTATATCACTATTATTTTTTTCGTCATCTAGAATAACTAATCACGGATACTCTTCCTCTTGAGTATAACTACCATTATCTCTAATGTCTTGTGCAACATTATCTTGTATGCAATTGCCATTTCCTTTATCATTCTTGTTAGCAATGTTATCTTGAATCTGGGTGCCTTTTCCTTTATCATTTTTGTTGGCATTAATATTTTGTGGGCCTAAAAATATACATGTGTGTGTATATATATATATTATTATTATTATAGAAGATAAATGAGCAAAAAGATAATTAAGCATTGGAATGAACAGTAAAATGTTTTGGATCAATTGTTGACGGATTATAAACTTTCTACTTGCTTATTAGCATGTTTGAAAGATATGCTTTAGTCATTTAGCTTCTTAAATATTATAGATTTGAACAAAAAAACAATTGCTGAATATGCATTCTGAAATATTTCAGGAAGGAGCATTCAGAGATAGATGTAACTTCAGGTTTTGTTGTTCTGTTTGGTTCAGGTAAATAAATATCTTTCTGGCTATTCTGTTTTTGTAAGTTGTATTGTATAGATATCTTAAATAAAGACAATTTCTTGTCAGCTTACGTTACATATCAGTATTTTGTTATTGCAATATTAATGTGTCCGGCAAGTTCAGGCAACTTGAAAATACATGCCCTTTGATCTAACTCAACCCATACATGGCAGGTTGGTTTGGGTTCGTGAGTTGGATTGAATTTAAAAATACTCAACCTGTAGAGAATGGATTGGGTTGTGGGTTAGAACTTTGCTAACCCTAGAACATTTCTAACCCACACAGCCCAACCCAACCCCCAGTTTTTTTAATAAAAAGGGAATTAATGCAGACATCAGTTTTCCCTTCCCCCTTTCATTTACAATTTTTTAGCAATCGATATGCTACTTGTGATGAAAATGACTTCAATTGGGTTCTTGACTTTAGGTTATGATTTTTGGGACTTATTATGTTAAGTTTGAGAGTTGAGACCTATGGTTATTATAGACTTATGATACTTAGGTCTATAGTTTAACTGACTAATCCATTGACGAGGGAGTATTTTGGTACCCCATCCCATCCCATCATTTTCCTATGTTTGGTAAGCATGAACACGAATGTGCTTGGCTGCAACACAACCTTACTTTACTACTACTAGGGTTTGATAAATTTTGTAAATTAGCCTACTTGCATTTTGCTAAGAAAGTGCATTTAAATGTATCCAGGGCTCATGTTGTCTTTCATCCTCTCAATCTACATATTACAATCATCACGAGACAAATTGGAAAGGTACTTTATTTTTGGTTCAAACTTCTAAAAAAAGTTCTTTTTCGTTTCTTTGTTCATGGCCTTAATTTTGATGCTCATGGAATCCCAGATTTGTAAGGGAGACGGTTGTTGACAGCAACATTCCTGGTGGAGTGGTAGCAAAGGTTGAATGATGGATCCCTAATGTCATTAATACGATATGTACATTGTAATATTGTATAAATGAGTCAACAAATGTTATATAAAAAAAAATGAGTCAACAAAATCAGTTGAGGTAGAGTTCTTGCATCCACCGTTTCTCTTATTGAGGAAGAATGTGACTGCGAATTGGAGTGGATTAATTTTATTCAGGATTGCAATTGTTGAAATGAATAGCAGTAAAAGTCGAGATTGGGTGTAGTACAACACAAAAGGGGAGGTTGGATTTGTAGCAGAATATCATGTTAATGTCTAGGAGAGGGATGGAAAGCCTATACAAGAACAATCTTGGATTAATCCTGTCAACTCAGAAAAGATCCCTTTCCTGTAGATGAAATTTAAGAACGATCTTCACTTTTTCTTAAATAAGAAAAAGATTTATTTTTGTATTGTTGTTCGGACCTTGGCTTTAGTTGGATCAAATGGTTATTTTGGAATGTTATTCATACGATTCTTGTTGGAAAGTTAATCCATCACTCTTGTAAAAGAAACACCATATAAAAGTGAGTCACTTGCGAATAGGGATGGAAGGATATGGTTTGGGTAGGGTATTGAACTTCCCGTCTTCGGAGGCTCTTAGGCCTGAAAAAATTTCTGTTCAAATGTAAGGAGAGGCCTTACCATTCCAATGGTGGAATGGATGATAGAAGAAAAGAAATCTGTGAAGTTGCGCCCAAGAGGAAGAGAGGAGCTGTGGAGCTGTACCGGCGAGAGGAGTCTTTGACTCTCAAGAAATGCATCTAGAACAAAAGAAAAAGAATGTAAGCAACAACAACTAATTATAGAGGATAGAAGTTTGAATTTAAAGACAAACATAACCCTAATAACCCTAAAACTTTCAAATTTGAGAGGGAAAAATTGAGAGTCAAAACAAACCTCATGATACATGGGAACCAACGAAAATCGTGCTCTGACGAAACCCTCTTCCTTGCTCTTCCATCCCTCATAAAAGCCATCTTCCTTTCTCTTCCATCTCTCACAAAAACCCTCTTGGTCTTCATTCCTTGTCTGACGCGAAAATCCTATTGTATGAAATCCCAGCTTGCACCAAGCTTGGGTTTTACGGGGAAGATGAAAGCAAAATATAGGGGAATTTGGTTGGAGCATCATTAAGTGTTGTACTATGTAACATGAATGTACTGTGATGATCATACACGTGTGTAGGGTGACCATATGTGTGAATATCAACAGTAATATTTATATAGCCTTCTCCTGATATGGCTTACAGCTTTGATCCCTTTTCCTCCATATTGTTTATATGTAATTTAGAATTTAGAACGTTGCTGGACATTGTATATCTATTTCCTCCCATTTCTTTCCTATTTTTGTATGGAACTCATGCAATGCCAAGGTTCTCAATGGATGTTTTCTTCATATTTCAACTTGGCCTTTTTAAAACTTCATAGGCATTTTATTTCCCCTGTTGCTTAGTGTACTTTTATTAGCCAATAAGGTGTTTAACGAATGATGAGACAATGAATGCAACAAAATGGAATGCGACAATAAGCGGCTACTACACGATTTCATGCTTACTCCATATGATGGCCTTTATCTCACTCTTATTGGTGACAATAACAATTTGGGAATATTATGGGTGATGGATATTTAGAATGTAATGTGTTTATATACTATTAGGATACGAGGGAGTTATAAGGTGATAAAGGTGGTTGGGGTGGTGGAGTTAAGAAGTGGAGTGATAAGAAGGTTGAGGGTTCAAACTCCATCCATTAACAAAAATACTAACATTAACATACTAATATTTGCCTATATAAAAAAAAAAAACTATTAGGATAGGTTGAGGGTTCAAACTCCATCCATTAACAAAAATACTAACATTTACATGCTAACATTTGCCTATATAAAAAAAAACTATTAGGATATGTGCTTTCCAATATTTCAACTGCGCTAGGTAAATATTCCATTTATACTTTTTTTGGTGCTCTATTTTCCTTTATACTAATATTTGTTTTATTTATGGGGGCTTAATATCTGTAAGGACATTTGTTGTTTGGACTTAGTCATGCATTGCTACTAAAATCATCTTTTAGTGTTATAAAAGACGCCTAAAATCTGTTATATATATCCACTATTTTTAAATGGTTTTGGCGTTGATAAGTGGATAGATTGATTATTGTTAAAGTTTCAAACCGCTTTTTCAACATAACTTGCTTAATACTTTAAATTTTTTTTTTGTTCCAATAAGAAGCTTAAGCCCAAATGATATAAGTGTTTAATTATTTTCCATTGTCGGAGAATTTGCTATTATTATTATTATTATTATTATTATTCCTCTATGAGAGTAGATAAAGTCTATCTTTATGATTTTTTCTTCGTATATCCGTAATCTTCAATTTTTGAAAACCACTTCTACATTCATCCTTCTTTCTCTTTTTTCATTTTCCTCTCCATTCTAATATTGATTCCTCAACATTATTTCATTCTTCCTCAATATATTTCCATGCTAATTATAAATTATTTGCTCGTGTTGAGTAGGTTTTCCCCCATCAAATGACAAGTAATATTTTTCTTTTTAGTAACCATTAAATATGTTTTGTTTAACAGATAATTTAAACGGTTGGGTACATTACACTAGTATATTAAAAGACTATAAATTTTATATTAAAATATTTATATTAATATGTCATTTCTATTAAAACGTCCGTCCATGATAATTTAGACAATGCCCTTTCATGTCAATTGTTCAATCTCCTTATAGCATATTTTTGCTCTATGTATGAGTTAATAGATTTTCATAGAAATATTAATATGCTTTCATGTAAAACGTTCATATATGTGTGGTATATATTTACTCTAAGTTATCATGTTTTATTCATATATATTTTTATGGCTTAGACATCAATGTGCTTTTGTGTAAAAAAATTATTCCAGTGTGACGTAAATATGTATCTCTATACCTTAACACATATATTCACATAAATTTTTCATCCATGTAAGAGATTTTTCATTCTCGTGTGATGTAAAATGTAATTTATACATGATTGATATATTTTTACTCTTAGGTTATCATTTTTCTTTTCTTTTTTTTTTTATTTATATGACTTCGTAGTAACATGCTTTCATGTAAAATTTTCATTCCTATGTGATGTAGGTATTTACCTCAAAATCTTAATACATTTTCCTGTAATTTACCTAAAAATTATTAATAACGTAAATTTTTAAATTTGGTGATTTCTATATTAAAGAATTTATATTAAAATATTATTTAAAAATATAAATTTTATATTGAAAATTTATATTAATAATAATAATTTATATGAAAATGTTTGTCGAACCTTTCGCGAACCTCCTTAGAGAAATCTTTTATTGAGTTATATTATGTTCGCGAAGAGATTGTATTTAAATGTAATGGATCAATAAGGGAGTGGGTCACCATGAGGGAGTTTGATAAAGGGTGAGAAAGAGAGAGAGAGAGAGAGTGGGTCGCGAGGAGAAATAATGGAAAAAATATATGAAAGGATCCAAGACAAGGACATCATAACAGAGTGTATGGAAGAAGAGCTTCAGACTTGGAATTTGCTGTGACAACTACGTTCTTGTTTACTAACTTTCCGGAGAACTTCGGTGATGGGGTTTTTAGCAAGTATGAGAAGGGTGAAAGATGTCTATATATTTCCCTTCTAGGAAGAGTAAACAAGGCTATAAATTTGGGTTTTGTTAGGCTTGAGGATGTTCAACACACTAGAAATAACAAATATGATTAGTAACCAAAAGTTGAGAGTTAATACTCCTAGGTTCCTAAGAGGCCAGCAGAAGCAAGCGGCAAGGAGTCATCAAGGTTACTTTGATCCAAATAATGGGAAACATGAGATTATTGGACAACTGTAGTCCATTTTGTTTTCTTCTGTTTTAAACCAAATTGACCCTGAAATGGAATTTCTTTATAGTTCTGGCCACTCCTCACTTCATGAAAATAGCTATTCCAAGTTCCAATCTTGATTTAGTTATATCAACTTATTATACATGTCAAACATATACAAATCTTTTCCTTGAAACCCAATTGAACCTTGACATTTTAATTAAAAAATCATCACTTACCTTGAGTTTAAGCACTTTAAACTGACTGAACAAATATTACATGAATGAACCCGATCTGACAAAAGAGTATGATAATAACAATCTAATTTTATGGTGTGGAGGCGACCTTCTTGATGGATCGGCAAGGCTAAATATTCTTTTTCTTCCGGATTCTGGTAGGAACACCATGACACACTATAGATGCTCCTGTGAGGTAAGGATGCCGGGGATTTGAAACTTCACGGGCGTGACCCATGATAGCCCCAGCTGTGTGTCTTTTGCAACAGTTGTTGTTAGGTCCATACTCTTCTAAGTTGCATTGCGAGCATTCCTTTGATCTTTCTTCCAGCATCTCATCAAACATAGCCTTACAAAATAGAATCAGTTTCCACAGATGGCCAACGATGACTGGAGAACCAGCCACCAGATATGACATATGGATACCATTCGGTGCATAGATCCCTTGTAAGGTTAAGGAACCACTACGGCATCCCATCAGAACTGCAGCAGCACATTTCTTTAGTTTCAGAATCTCACTTCTGGAAATGTACCGTTCTCCTGTGAAGAGAAGACACATTCAATCACCCTTATAAATAAATATAAATATAAATATATAATATATAGTAGGACCCACTGGGAATGACAAATATATACATCATATTAGTGGTAATATCTAGTGAGAGGACTCTTCTTCTGTGAGAGTGAAATGGATGAATCTTGACCATATATACAACGATAATCAAGATTGAAAGTTATTTAATGGTTATATCACCACTTAAAAAAATCACGTGACTTTTTGTTTTAATCTTAACCATTTAAGGTTTAATCTAATGACTATCACTTACTCTCACGTAAGAAGAACATTCTCACTTTATATGTCCCCATATTATATACATATTTCCCCCAAGCTTTACCACTTCCATGCCCATCATACAGAAAAAGGTCATGACTTCCCAATGCGGCTACCAATTCTTTGGCAGTGGGTGCAGAACCTGCCTCTCCCTGTAACAAGATGAAGAAAGAAGACATTAATATTTATTAGCCTTGTAGATAAAACAATTAGCAGGAATACACAAATATCTGTTGTAACATTTCTTCCATTGTTTTCTTATCAAATTCAAACAGATAAAATACCTCCAAGTTTTTAGCTTTGAAATAAGGCTGAAGCACAAGTTGCACTGTAGGGAGACTCGTATCTGGATTTATTAAATAATAAGCATCCTGAGGATCTATAGTTGAAAAGGGCACTAAATTCCTCCGCACTTGCTTCTTATGGTTGATGCCTTTATCAAGAACAGCAAGGATGCTGCTAAGTGAAGGCATGCGATATACCTCCTGGTTCCTTAGGATGGGCAAACTTTCCCAAGAGAGCATCTGTGGCAGCAGTATAGCTTGTTATTGAAGTTAGAATGAATGAATAGACCAAATACATATTAGACAGACTACGTGTTAAACCAAAAATATACAAATACAATCTGTTAAATAATGTTGCTTCGAATGTCAATTATAGAGCACATGTACATCGATTAATGATCTGAAAGAAATAAAAACCAATGCTCATTTTTATACTGAATGCGAAAAAGTAGAAGCTAAATGATGTAATTCCAAACAGTACAACTTAATGATTAATAATATTTCATAACTACATAAAAAGTAAACAAAACAATTCACTTACCGCCATCTCATAATCCAACACAAGTATTATAGGCTCTCTTTTTACAGAACCCTCCACTTCCAGCATATTTAATGCCTCATTTATTCATTGGCTACTTTTAAGAATATCCCACTCATTCCTTTATCACAGTGGCCTACTTTAGCAATGTAGCAGTCTTTGTTTACGCATAGATCTGAAAACAATGTTTCTCTTTCATAATATTTGGAGGCTCCAAGAATAATCTTAAGAAGGTCCTCATTAACATCCAATTTCAATGTAGATATTAGATTGTTAAGCACTGAGTCAAAATTTTTGCAATTCACCCATTCTCCAAGAAGCAGCCATTTCCATGAACCAAGCCACCGATCTTCAAGGTTCCTGTTAAGGTATAATGATTATATAAGGGGAGATAACAATTAGTTTCTTAAAATTTTAGACTATTTTCTTCTTCCATGTAGAATATATGAAATCTGAATCACAAAATCTTATTTTAAACGTAGTTTTGGTAGCTGATTCCACCACACTAATGGGGTAACTGAAAAATGTTTAGCTAAACGATAGTTGTTCAAATTAATAAATTAATTTTTCATAACCCATCATAACAAGCTTGACTCAGCAAGATTATCGCGCCACCTCATTGCCAACCAACCTTGACCCCGACATTGTTGGCCTCTGCTTCTGCCAAATATAATGAGTGGTTTTTTCTTCAATCTTAAATTGTATGTAGTTGTTAGCGCCACATCTGTTCGATAGAATATATGATTCACACAATCTCACTTAAAACATGGTTTTGATGATTGATTCCATCATGCCAATGTGGAGTGAGATGTTTAGCTAAACAATAGTTGTTCAAATTCATTTTTCATAACCCATGATTGATCTATGTGCTAATGGTGGGGTAGAATATGTGTTGTCACACAAAGTGTACTACAATTTGTACATTGAATTATGATTGATCAATTAATTTAAATATCCAATAACTATGATATTTCTTGACACGTCCAAATCTATGGCATGTGGTTTCGATACACTTTCATGGTTAACAAATGTTATTCCTACTTTTCTGGTATCTGATAGGTTGCAGGTTCGAGTCCTCATTAGTTTCATTGAGTTGAGGTAAATGTAAATCTCTTTGTAAGTGTTCATAGAGCCCGAAGGTTTTCCCTACCTTGGATTGAGGAACCATTCCTTACCCTAAATTTTTTTTCATAAAAAAAATGTTACTCATACTTTTGAATGACTGGTCTTGAATATTCTAATATTCCAATATGTAGTACCATCTTTAAAAAAAAAAATGTATGAAGCACAAATACTTCAAAATAATTTTAATATCCGACCACTCAGACACATACTTCCATACACTTTTGGATACTTTAACTATATTTTACAAAGTTTTACTTTTACTTGTTAAATTTGTATACGATTATAAATGGAAATGGTACAATAATTAAATAAATATTAATAATTTATTATATTTACAATGATTCATAATAACTTTTAAAATATTATTTTCTGTTTCAATTTAAGATTTGTACTTTGATATTGATTTTAAACGGCTAAATTACTGTTTTGGTCCCTTATTTGTTTAAAATATTCAATTTGGTCCCTCAATTTTTAAAATGTTCAAATTGGTCTCTGTTTGTTTTAATTTATTCAAATTGGTCCCTCATTTGTTGTAATTTATTCAACTTGGTTCCAATATTTTATTCAATTTGGTCCCTCATTTGTTTTAATTTATTCAACTTGATCTCTTATTTATTTTAATTTATTTAGCTTAACGATGACACTTAACGAAAATGACCTTTTTGCTCAACGTTTGACAATTGAGGGACCAAATTGAATATTTTAAAACAAATAAGGGACCAATTTGAACATTTTAAAAATCGAGGGACCAAATTAAATTTTTGAAAACAAATAAGGGACGAAAATAGTAATTTAGCCATTTTTAACATATTTGACATCTCTAAAACCCATTTAATTATAATTAGATTTAGAGTCCGTATCTTGGTTAGAGAGGAAGTACAAATAATTTAAAACGGGTTCTCTCTTCCCCTCCTACCTCGACAACAGAGAAAAAGAGAATGGAGGAGAATTAAGAAATGATGAAAAAAGAGAGAAAAATGAAAAGAGAAATAAAGAAGATTGAGAGGGGATGGATTGAGAGCATCCAAATGGTTTCAAACTTCTCGGTCCACTTTTACACTTCTCGGTTCACTTGCCGTTCCATCTTCCTTTTACAGAGTAAAACTCCGCCTCAAATAACACCGTGTCAACTTAGTCTCTGAAATTAATGGATTTCCAAAAACATCCATGAAATTGTAAAACGTTAATCAATCAAGTCTCTCCGTCAACCCCAATTACTTAACATCGTTAGTAGAGCTGATGTGGCACGTTAAGTGCCCAGTTGACATCCTTGGCCAAGATAGCTGGTGTCCATATTGTCTTGGAACTATTTGATACTCTAATTCAGGTACCAAATTGATATTATATGGGAGATTTTTTTTTGTTTCTTCATGGTTTTTTTGTTCATCTTCTTCCCTTCACTATTAATGGGTTAGGGATGAAGTTTGGAAGAAAATCAATTTTTACAATACCCAAAAATCAATAAAGAAACATTTTTACTATAAACCCTAAAATCAAATCAAATTAGTAATACTTACAACAAGAAAACCTTTCAAATGTAAATCACTGAAGCTCAGAGAGAGAGGCTCTGCCTTCTCTCTAACCTTCTCCCTCCCTATGAGCCGCAGTGCTCTTTTAGGGCTCTTCCTCTCCAACTGTTTGGAGCTATTTTTCCCCTCTCTCTGTAGAGGTCCTCTCCCCCATCGATTGGGGTTTGTTAGAAGAAGCTTATCCCTCCTTCCTTGCCTCTGTTGTGAGGTCACCCATGCTCTTCCATGGACGAAATCCACCTCACCGCTGCCTCTCTCCCCCATACCTCTGCCATCAACCGCCACAGTCTCCTTGCGATCTGCCATTGAAGCCCGCCACCACCTCTGCCAGCAACCGCCATGGAGATTGCTACTCTGCCATCTTTTGGGGGTTAGCTCCCTAACCGGAGGCTTACTCCTCCAGCCACAATCCCGCCGCCATCTTCCCATAGCCCCCACACCCAAGCAGCGTCGCCTTGAGCATCCACCCACAACCATCACGCTCTCCCCTTCGGTGGAGCGACCCCCACCTGAGCCACCGCCATCAGATAGAGCGACAGCTCTGATTCAGGGAGAAACAAGTCTCACAAGGCCAAGGTGCTTTAGGCCAAAGCATCCATCTGTGGCCCCCCCTCCCGTTGGCCTCGGCCCCATACGGCCTCCGCCAAAGCCGCCTGACATAGGTAAAAAGTTTCATTTTGGCAACGTTGCTGCTGGTGCCTCTGTGGGCTCCCTTTTGTGCAGGTTTGTTTCAAGGCTGGGATGGGAAAGGTTTGCACATGAGGTGTTTGATGGAAAGCCCCAAAAGATCTGGACATTTTGGAATCCCATAGTGTGTGAAGAACCGTATGAGGCTGACACCAATTTCTGTATCCGCTCCAAGTATCAAACTGCTTCCGTACAAGGCGTTAATATGGACAACCCTGAGGTCACTTATAGTCGAAATGTGCCAACACAAGTCAAAGAAATGATCCGTAACTGGATAGAAGAAAAGACTGTGGATTCTCATCTTTTCGGTGTCATTGACCGAGTGCGGAAGTTACTGATACGTCGGCAACTAGGATGTAGCGACTGGTTTGGTTATGCTCATATGGCTTCTGAGCAATCTATGTGTAATGTTGCTCATATCTTGGTAGGCTTAGCTGTTACATGTGATCCTAAAATGTGGATGGGGAATGCCCCAACACAACCTGCTTCAATCTACTTGTACTGTTTCTTCTTTATCTGTTGAATGAAGTTGTTTACTGTCAAAAAAAAAAAAATACAACAAGAAAACCTTTCGATTTGAAATCCCAAATCAATCTGGACAATGGACGGATCTCGAACTTCTCAAAATTGATGGGCTATAATGTACATGGTAAAGTAAACACGAAAAAAAGGAATATGGGGCTTAAGCTGAAACTATGGGGTACGCACGTAACCCTAAAACTTAAGCTATCATTTTGCAAAAACAATGACCACAACCTCAACCTCAACCTTTTACCCCTCTTTCTCTCTTTCTCATTGAATTGGGATTCTTTTCTCTCCTTTCTGCAATCTGCTTTAAAATTTTAATTGCACTCCATTTTCTATTGGTTTTCTAATAAACTATTCTATTGCTTCCATCTCATTTAAGCTTCTTGCTCTTGCTGCATTAAGAAATTCTCACTTTTTCTTTTATTTAAATTTTACTACTTTTGGGTGCTTAAATTATGTTGAAGCATTGGAACTGTGCAATAAGAACCGTTTTTTTTTTACAACTTTTTGTTTTTAAATCTTAGCTTTCAACATTGTTTTGATATGGGTTTTCATTTGCAATAGGAAGAAAGAGAAGGAAAAGAGCTATGCATATAAAAAAAACTAATCCTTGAATAGTGACAGGAAGAAGGCGAACAAAAAAAAAAAACCATGAACTTAAAAAAATTCCTCAACATAGTGTCAATTTGATCTCTGAATCAAAGTATCAAATAGGTCCAAGATAACGTGAACACCACCTGTCCTGGCCAAGGGTGCGAACAGGGCACTTAACGGGCCACATCAGCCCCACTAACCGTGTTATATAAATGAGGTTGACAGAAGCACTAGATTGATTAACGTTTTACAATTTCAGGAACGTTTTTGGAATTTCGTTAATCGCAGGGATTAGGTTTACACGGTGTTATAATTTCAGAGATCAAAATAAGGTTTTAGTCTCTTTGAACATTTTTTTTGGTTTCCCAGAGTATTTTCCCACCAGATAGATGATAGATTAATCTCTCGGATACGGTGAGACGCTTAAGCGGGGACCCCTCCTAATAGCGTTTTTTTTCATACACATGAATTTAGGGAACGAACGCAGGACTTGATGCTTAAGGGACCCAACCTTCCACACCTTGGTACTTCAACATTTTTTTTTTGGATTGTAATTGGTCCTTCAACATTAATATCATTAAGAGCTTGTTTGGGAAAGATAGAATATCCCACTTTTCAGGTGTTTTTACTCTAAAAAGTGGTTTTGTGAACAATCTATTATGTATGTGTTTAGAGCTTAATTTTTTAAAAACCTTTTTTTTTTAACAAAAATAAGTTATTTGTAGTCATCTAATTGAGAGGACTGGTTAAGGGTGTGCAAAACCCGACCTGGCCCTAGAACCCGTCCCAACCCATGGTGTTCGGACCGAGTCTGACCCTAACCCGCAGAAGAGAAGGGACGAACCCGCGTCCCACTTTGTGACCCCGTGCCGGGACGAGTCCGGGTTAACCTTCGGGTTACCCAATCCGTCCCATATAATAAAAATCTATTTTTATCCCTCCCAAGAATACGTTTCACGTGCGGTCACTAAGAAAGAAGTATGAAATAAATTACTAAATTTCTACTCTCACATCTCACGTCTCACACTAGCCCAATTGGTTTTAAGAAATATTTTGTAGCTTTTATGACATTGAAATAATCTTGTTTGATGAGAGTATTTTGTTTTTAACAATGTGGCTTTGATAACATGAGCATCATGGAAGCATCTAGCAAAATGATTTATTTTTTGATATTTTGTAATATCTAATTTTGGATCAATTGGTGGCTTTTAGGTAGCATCTTTTATTGATATTTTGCCTTATAAAAAATATTAACACTTTCTCGGTCATAGAAATTTTGTTTACAAAGAATCTATTTAAATTTGGGTCAACCCGATCTCATCCCATTTAGACCCCATCTTAAACCAAACCAACCCACATATGAACGAGTTCCTCCGAGTCTATGGATGAGTTCGGGTTCAAAGATTTAATCATATCAATATTTAGGATCGAATAAAGGACAAACATAATCCATCTCAACCCGTCGCACTTCACCCGAGGGACAGGTAGCTGAAATTTTTCTGATTATGCTTTAAAGTAATAATTGCCTTTCCCGTAATCCCGTGGTACCACCTGCGTCAAAAAAAAATGCTCTTTCTCTACCACCGAGTTGCTGAGTTGATGAACCTCCCCACCTTCAGAAATTTATGTTCGTTGTTTAATTATATTACAACTGATTTCATATTTTTTTTAAGACATTACAATTGAATTCATGTGTTTGGCTATTTGCTATGATTTTAGTTTTTGAAAGGCTATGATTTTAGTTAGGTGAAGCAAAAACTGCAGATTTATTTATATTTTGTATATCAATATCATATTTTTTATTTTTGTTTGAATTTACTTTTAAAAATTCTCATTATTATCCATTAAAAAATATATTCTTTTTATTTAACTGTAGTAAAAAATAATATATTTTTATATGTTTTTTATAATAAAAAAGAAATATTAAAAATTTTATTCAACTTTTTTATAAATAATATATTTTTTCCAGTTTTCCCAAACACACTCTAATTTGATAATTAGACATTTATAAACCAGTTAGATATTTTTTGTTTGAAAGGATTATAAACCAGTTTGATTAATATTACTTAAATAATATTTTATGGCATCGGGCGGTGATCAACAGATCATACGAAAAAAAATCTCTAATTCATCAAATTCAATTCCTAAATTTGTTTCTTTTTTCCAGAAATATCGGAGTTTAAGAATCTCAAAACCCCCATTTTCCGGTTTCGCTCCAACGAGAACGACAAGTTGAACATACAACAAACCGAACATGCTGAATCGAACTCGAAGGTATGCGACTCTTGTCAACTTACCTCGTATTCTCTCACCATCATCATCATCCACCGGGTTCCTCGTTTTTCTTCCGTATACGAGGTTCTTCGGTCATGGGCAACGCAAAAAACTTGAAATTTTTTCTGGGTATGACACCATTGACGATTCTGTTGATTCCTTCAATAGCATGCTCCACAAGCTTCCACCACCACCCATTGTGGAGTTGAACAAGGTTTTAGGATCAATTGTGAAGATGAAACAGTATCACACTGTTGTTTCACTTTGTACTCAGATAGAGTTCAAGGGTACCCCAAAACCTTCCATTGTCACTATGAGCATCATGATTAACTGTTATTCCCATTTGGGTGAAATGGGTTTTGCTTATTCATTAGTGGGGAAGATTCTAAAGAGGGGTTTTGAGTTAGACAGGCTAACTCTTACAACCCTGATGAAAGGGTTGTGTTTGAAGGGTAGGACTGGGGAAGCATTGGACTTGCACGATGATTCGGTTGCAAAAGGGTTCCGGTTCGATGTAGTTTGTTATGGGACATTGATCAATGGGTCGTGCAAAACTGGCAAAACAAGAGATGCCATTGAGTTGCTGAGAAAGATGGAGAGGCTAGGAGTTGGTCCTAATTTAGTCATCTATAATACAGTTATTCATGGTCTGTGTAAAGATGGACTTGTAACTGATGCTTGTGGCTTGTGTTCTGAAATGGTTGCCAGGGGAACTTTGCTTGATATTTTCACATACAATTCTCTGATTCATGGTTTCTGCATCGCGGGTCAGTTTCAAAGAGCGGCTAGGTTACTGAATGAAATGGTACATGTAAATATCCAGCCTGATGTTTATACCTTTAATATATTGATTGATGCATTGTGTAAACTAGGAATGGTCACAGAAGCTCAAAATTTGTTTGCTTTGATGATTAAAAGAGGCCGAAAGCCTGATGTTGTTAGTTACAATGCTTTGATAAATGGTTATTGTTTAAGCAATAATGTAATTAAGGCAAAAGAAGTATTCAATAAGATGGTTGAAAGAGGCCTGGCACCTAATGTTATCAGTTATAGTACCTTGATTAATGGATATTGCAAAATTAAAAGGGTGGATGAAGCCATGATGCTTTTAACAGAAATGCATCAGGAAAATTTAGTTCCAGATACCGTAACTTACAATTGTCTTCTTGATGGTTTGTCCAAATCAGGAAGAGTCTTGTATGAGCGGGACCTAGTTGAGGCGATGCGTGCTAGCGGTCAACCTCCTGATTTAATCACTTGCAATGTATTGTTAGATGATTATCTCAAACTTCAGAATCTTGACAAGGCAATTGCCTTATTTCAACACATTATTGACATTGGAATTTCTCCAAATATACGCACATATAATATACTTATTGATGGTCTTTGCAAAGGTGGAAGACTAAAGGCTGCACAAGAGATTTTTCAACTTCTTCCTATGAAAGGCTGTCATCCAAATATCCGAACATATAACATTATGATTAACGGGCTTTGTAAGGAGGGTTTGTTAGATGAAGCTGAGGCCTTACTTTTGACAATGGTAGAAAATAATTGCCCTCCCAATGTTGTAACTTTTGACACAATTGTTCGTGCTCTTCGAGAGAAATAACGGGAATTATTAGGTCAAAGAAACTTCTTTATGTAATGGTTGCTGGAGGTTTGACTCTGGGAAAATGATACGACAAGGTTAGATACTTTGTTTCTAATATCAGTTATACTTATTTAAAATTTTGAATTTGTTTGGATGGTTAGCAGATGCTTGTTTCTTGTGTCATAGAAGTTGTGGTACAGAGTGGCCCGGTTGTTCTTGAAGAAGTCTTGATTAAATGGTATAAACATTATGCATGTTTATATATTAACTTTAATTGTTGTGTTATTACTTATTTTTAATGTAGCACTTGGATGACAATCATTGTCCCTAATAGCTTGGCTGCTTATCTCTAATCTATCTCTATTCGTGTGGGGAAGTAATGTTGGCTGCATCTCAACCAGTTTAGTTTCTGCTCTATTCTGTCCTTTTAGCTTCTCTCGTCTCAACCAATTGAATTTGACTGCTTCCTTAAGTATGACATTCTTTGCCCAGTTATGATATACATTTTCTTTTTATTCTTTTGATTATATAAAATGTAAGATTAATTTCAATTTTTGGTTTTGGTGTCGGGGGGATTCTTAGTTATGATTTTATGTAGAAGCAGACGTCTTCAGTTAATAATAATTTCTAAAGAAGGCTAGAAATAACTTTTCCTAGATACAGCAATTGGGTTGCTTCCTTTGATCCTGTTTATAAGAGTACTTTTGTCTACCATATATTCTAATCATCTTACGTTATTAGATATAGTCTCTAGCTTCTCTAAATGCTAAGCTAAGTGGCATGACTCCTGTATAGTTAGCTTTCTGTTAGTCAGTTAGAATAGTGGTTCAGTGTTAGTTAGTCTGTTAAGAACCACTCTATTGTAATCGAGCAGTATAAAAACTGCCCTCTCTGTACAAATCATTCAGTGAAGAAATACAGTTTCTCCTTTCATTTTACATTCTAAATGCTCTCTAGATTCTGAATTGTTATATACATACATATTGCAGGTGCTTTTCTACATTTTTGTTACAGTAATCTTGATCTTTCCCTTTGATATTTTCAGTTTTGTCCTCTCAGTACTTCTTTCTGAGGACATTTTGGCATATAGCTTTCCCTTTGCCGGCAAGATTCTTGTCTGTCATGCCAGATATGGAGTTTTGAGTGTTTATATCTGCATTTGCTTCCTTATATAAAGCACCTGCAAGATCCAATTTATTTTTTAGCTATTACTAGTCCGAGAGCTACTTGTTTGATTCAATGGTTTTGAAATTTTTTGTTGTAGTTAATTTTACTACTTTCTATAACTTTGTTAGTTGATTTTATCGTGGATGACATTTGTAAAACTATCATCCTGCCTCACAAATAATGGTTCTTTTTTTCGTACGGCAATAACTGTTCCCGACTTTTTCATGGCTTATATTTTAACCTTCATGGCAAAGGTTCAGCACATAGCCTAATGGTAAATTTCTTGATGCATTTTCTTTTTACTTCATAATAAAAAAAAATGCCAATGTCTACCTTTGTAGGCCGTTCACATTAAAAATGCTTAGAAGTCTGTATATTTAGATTGTCACTATACTGCTTTGATCATTAATAATATAAAAAAAACCTACTGCTGTGATCTATACAGTTGCTTTTTTGTTTTAATAATCCATTCCTCTTTCTAGTTGTTGCTCCTAATTATTTACTGCATACAGGTGTTTCCAGATTTGAAGCATCCAGCTTGTAAAATGGTAAAAAGATAGGTAAGATATGGTTTAAATCAAGCGTATCATTTTTTTTATTTTTCTTATCATTGCTAGCAACTTGTCAATCAATATTTTTGTTCCTGTGTTTTTTAGAGTGTAATATGTCTTTTAAGTTTATGCAATAATCTCTGTAATATTGTGAAAAAATATAACACATACAGTATGCATAGTATATGAAAGCTTGCTTTCTTTCTTTCGTTCTATTATTGTATACAGCTCATTATATCATTTTGAAGTATTCAAGTAAGAAATTTATACCCCTATTTTTGCATTTTCATTATTTTTTGTCATTGATCTTCCTCTATGTTTATAATCATCCCATTTGCATCGGGAACTTTGATGTAGTTTGGTGCTATGCTGGGTAATATGCTGGCAAATTCATCAAAACTAGTTTTTCCAGTCTCTATCACTTTTGTCAGTGCATAGATGCCAAAGAAGAGCATGTCTCTTCAATGGTATACTTCTCTCTTGGTACCAAATCTTTTATGGTCCAAATAAAAGAATCCTGTTACAATCTCATCGCAGATCTAGAAAACACAACACCCTGTACAATGTGGAAGTCTGTTTTCTTTCCTTTCTTGTACATGCCACACTATAAATAGTACAGTTATGTTCTCTCAAATGCAGGTTTACCTTCCATGTGTTAAGTGCAAAGAAGACCATGACTTGGTTATCCTAGTTTTGGATCATATGGAAAGCAAGTTTTTAAATCAGATTTCAGATATTGCAGTGCAATTGCAATGTTCGGTTCTGTTGGCATTGCTGTCTTTCTTGAGGGTTCACGTTCATCTTCAATGGGCATGATGGACAAGCCAAATGAGCAATCTAATGCAGAAGCCAAGTAACCCAGCTAATATTGTTTAAGCAACATTTAACTGCATATGTTGAGAAGATATATGGAATGATCAGTGATAGTTTAAAGAAAGAGAATAGTCCATTGCTAAATTTGTGTATTCAGGTAAGTATCCTGTTTTAGAAAATTTCAAAGTAAACACAAAATTAGATATTGGTTGATTTGATACATCTTCTGTCACCATTGGCAGGCACCAAGATCCATAAGGACCAGATCAATAAGAGGGTCACCCAGTTCTACATTCATTCAAATATAGTTGCAAAATAACAGGCATTGCATATGCACCGGAAAAGCGTTGTCAACAAGTTATATCATGCCTTGAGTATATTGTCAGGTAACTTTGTAAGAATAAATTACTCACTTAATATTGTTTTGCCGGGTTGTACTTATTAGAGAAGAGATCTCCCAATATTTGACATCTTGTTACTTCAGGTTCCTTCCATGATAACAAGGAATATATTTAGTAAGGTTTTCTCATTCATGAATGTCCAACTCTTTAATAGGTGAGCGGAATTTCCATTCAAATGCAGTAAAAAAAACCCTGGTGTAGTAAATGTTGATCAATTTAATACAAGTTGCTATCAAGTTATGAGAAGTATGGTCTGACAGTTGGTTGCTTCTCCGCGGGTGCTGCTCCTTTAGCAATGGAGAATATCTGAAAGCAGGTTTGCAAGAGTTGGAACTATGGATATTTGCCATAACCTATGCCTACACTAAATAGTGCAGAAGTGCAAGGGACTCAAAAATGCTTTGCTTATGCATGTTTTGCATCAATAGACTCAAAAATCTTTGAAGGAGATCACAATTGAACTCTGCCCGGTAACTAGCTAACTCATCAATCAAAGATACCATAGCGCAAAATGAGTTCCTGACATTGTCTCTAAATGTCACAAGAATTAGCTTCTCTCTAACTTATGGCTTTCTATTAAGAATTTAGAATCAGCTTTTAATTTGAATTTTTGTCTAAAGCACATTTGAAATTCCAGGCAAAAAATGGAATGATTCTAACTCTAATCAATGTAACGTATCATATTTTATTTTATTGTTTACCATATTAGGTGATAATTATTCTGCAAATATTTCGTATTGGAACCATGTTATGGGATGACAAGTATGGATCACAAGGATTATCTCTAGAAGTCAGTCCTTGCTCTAGTGCATGTTTGTGCATATCTTTTCAAAACCTTCAAATTCATTTAAAGGATACATACGACATTCCATCATCACAGGATTTGAAGAATACCTTCAGAGTTAACATAAAAAAGAAAACATTATCTTTAAAAGCGCCTATAAAGAGCGTAAAGCTATATGACATATATCAATTTATAACAGAGCCAAAAAAAATTTGTTATTCTTTCATAACAAATTTTAATTGTTAAAAGCTTTTCATAACCTCGGAGTCCAAACTTTACTCAGACGCACAACTTGCTTCTTTTTCGGTGTGAAGCCTGCCCAGATGGTTTGGCCTATAGTGGTCCAAGAAGTATTGAATGGTGATATAAGCGGGGCAACATGTCATTGCTTCGTCAGGCTTTCGCCCATTGTGGAGTAACACCAAACTCAACCAGTCTCACCAAACTCAACCTCGAAAGTTCTCAAGTTGGCCACGACCTCTGTTGTCACCTTCACGATCAAACCAGTCATGTCCACCAAACCTGAACTACCAACCCAGAAACATCGCCACCACCCACAAGCTCACCTCTGTTATCACTCTCATCCTTTTTGTGTGAAACTCATCATCCTCTAACGAGCCGTAAATACCTTGCATTTTGCCCTCCAAAACAACTAGAACTAACTTCTTCTTTCCATGCTCACCTTGTCAACACAGTCACCTACCTTGTCCATATGATTTTGTTTTTACTGCTTTTCAATATCGGTAGATTATATCTGTTTATATTTTTTATTTGAGACCTAGAAAGATAAAACAAAATCATATTTAGACTTTACTTCGTGGTAAAAGATTGCGGTTAAAATTTGTGTTTAAAATTCAGATGGAATCCAGTCTGCGTTTTCACTGACAGTAAAATTTTACTGATCAGAAAAACCTAATTTTGACCCGAGAACGAAACAGTTTAGATTTATATCACATTTTCAACAATATAGGCTATTTTGAAATTTTCACTCAAAAATAAATTAGTATACTTTATTCGAGTAAATTTTCAAAGAAAATGACGAAAAACCTAAATCGGGAAAACGACGGAGCCAGATACGGAACTGCAGAGACCCGCCAAGAGATGAGAACAATGAGTCATGGATGACTCATGGAGGATGAGTCACCATGGTGAGTCATGGTTATGACTCACCATGTAATGATGACTTAAGTGTGAATGTCCATAATACCCTTGACCTTTGGTTGTAATTACAAGTTAGTCCCACTTTTTGGTTGCCCATTTTGCCCCCCAAAATTCGGGAACTCCATACTATTTGGCAATTGATCACTTCATTTTCTCACTTCATCAAATTTCTTCATGTTCATTTCTTTCCAAAAACCTAAGACTCCATTGATAGATGTCGCGACCGTCCCGTCCGGGCGCCGCGAAAAGAAAGTAAAAAACAGCGGAGTCCCCACCAATATTTTATTTAGGAAAAATATTGGAAAAACCATTTATTTAAGGTAAATTGGTCTTAAAAAACGGTAGAGATTTGAGTCAGGGAGTCGGTTACGAGTAGGGAAGGTGTTAGCACCCTACATCGCCCATTTAAAAACGGTATCTCAAGTTAATTGTGCAAAATAATTTATTAGCCTTTGAAAATATTTATTTTACCCCACTTTTTAAATTAAATTAAAATATAAACACAATAAAAGAGAAAATTAAATTTTGGCTTGACAGAATGATTGATTCTGCTCCTACGTATTCCCGGGTGCGGTGGGAAACTCAAAGCCACATAGTTCTTATAGAAAAAAGGTTTGATTGGTTGATTGATTTTAATTTTAGGTAAAGATTTGATTATTATTTTTTATTTGGAAAAAGGATTTTATTTTAAAATTAATTCACTCGTGCACATGGTCCAAGATAGTAGTGTTATACGATAAACACTTATAATTCATACGACACTTGAGGATCAAAACCATACATCAACGTTGTAGATTGTTGCATGAATTTGAAAAAAATTGTTATTCATTTTATAAAAATTTATTAAGGGTACTTGAAAGCATTTTATTATTTTTATAGGAATTCACTCTTGTACAGGGTTAAAGATAGTCAAACTATACGATAAACCCTTACAATTCATACAACAATTGAGGATAAAAATCATACATCAACGTGTAAATTGTTGCGGGAACTCAAAAGATATTTTTATTTCAAAATATTTTTAGTAGAATTTTTATTTAAAACAATGATTGGAAATATATTTCTTTAAAAGACTTTCTTTTTCTTTTTCTTTTTCTTTTTCTTTTTCTTTTTTCTTTTTTCTTTTTTTAGTAGAAATCAGATACTCAACTCAAAAATTATCTATAGCCCATTAACCAAAGTTGACCCAAGTTCAGCCCACAATAACAAAAAGGAAAAAAACAAAAAAACAAAATAAAAATAAACAGGAAATGTTAAAAAACAACAGAACCAGATTAGGCTTCTGGTCTATTCCTTACTCACAAAGCAGAAGAGATTGGGGTTGTGCAACACATTGAATGGCGACAGAGGTGGTGAGATGCCGCGGTGACAGGCCAGAACACGGCGGACTGAGTTTGGTTGCGGTGGTTCTGGGCGTTGTTGTTGATGGAATGGAGTGGAGGTGGCGTCAAACAGATCTGGTGTCGACGATGGCGACGGGAGATCGTGCACAAGGTACGAGATAGTAGCGCTCCAGGGCTCGCGGTGGTACGACTAGGTTACGGTGTCGACTTCTGAGTGGACAGAGTGAGGAAGTGCACAACCTGCAATGACAAGGTTGATGAAGAGGATGCCATAGTGGTTATGTTTCGTGGCGGTCCGAGGTGAAAGGGGATGGGTTTGACGGCGGTCTGGCAATGATTGGGTGCTATTTGCAAAGGTTTGGTTTGTGAATATGGTGTCTTTGGCTTGGGTGATGGAGAAAAGGTTTGGTTTGGATATCAATGGTGGGCTTTATTCTATTTGGAATATGATGATGAAGGCAGCTTGATGGTTGGTGGAGGTTGAATGGATGGAGAGGGATGTCTTATTTTTTGTTAGATTTTGATATGATGGGTGTTGAGGCTATTGTGTTTCTGGTCTGAGATGAAAGGATAATGGTTGTTATGGTGGCTTAAGTGGGAGGAAGGTCATGAAGAAAAAATGGTGAATAAGCAAGTGATGATAACGAGGAAAACAAAATTGGGAGAGAACAATTCTGAGAAAGGTTTTTGTTACCGCCCCTATGTTATGTTCTCAGAAAAATGAGTCCCCTGGTTTTTTGGTTCTCGCCGCGGTGGCATGCCAGAACACGGCGGACTGAGTTTGGTTGCGGCGGTTCTGGGCGTTGTTGTTGATGGAATGGAGTGGAGGTGGCGTCAAATAGATCTGGTGTCGACGATGGCGACAGGAGATCGTGCACGAGGTACGAGATAGTGGTGCTCCAGGGCTCGCGGTGGTGCGGCTAGGTTACGGTGTCGACTTCTGAGTGGACAAAGTGAGGAAGTGCACAACCTGCAATGATAAGGTTGATGAAGAGGATGCCATAGTGGTTATGTTTCGTGGCGGTCCGAGGTGAAAGGGGATGGGTTTGACGGCGGTCTGGCAATGACTGGGTGCTATTTGCAAAGGTTTGGTTTGGTGAATATGGTGTCTTTGGCTTGGGTGATGGAGAAAAGGTTTGGTTTGGATATCAATGGTGAGCTTTATTCTATTTGGAATATGATGATGAAAGCAACTTGATGGTGGGTGGAGGTTGAATGGATGGAGAGGGATGTCTTATTTTTTTGTTAGATTTTGATATGATGGGTGTTGAGGCTATTGTGTTTCTGGTCTGAGATGAAAGGATAATGGTTGTTATGGTGGCATAAGTGGGAGGAAGGTCATGAAGAAAAAATGGTGAAGAAGCAAGTGATGATAACGAGGAAAACAAAATTGGGAGAGAACAATTCTGAGAATGGTTTTTGTTACCGCCCCTATGTTATGTTCTCAGAAAAACGAGTCCCCTGGTTTTTTTGGTTCTCGCCCCCCAAATTCTAATGTGTCGTGCGTCAAACTTATAACAAAAACCAGTGAATAAAAATGACAAAATGTTTTAGGCCAGCTGGGGATGAAAGAGACTATTGATAGGGTGTTGTGGAGTGTTGCGGAGATTGAACCATGCTTCAGTCATCTCTCTATTTCCATTTTTAGTATTCCACTCCTTTGATCTAAGTAAAATGCTCTTCCCTTGTTCTGAAATCTACCCAAAAATGGGAGCCTATTTGCTTGAGCCTTGTGCTGAGAAGAGCTACGGTGGTGTAAACACAATGGGCTCTTGACAGAACATTTAACTTTCAAAAAAAAATATTTTTTATTTAATTTTTTTTTCACTTGGGCTTGGACTCAAAACAATCTTGTAACAAAAACAAATTGGGCCAATAACACAAACAATTTCTTTTAAAAGTTTTTTGCAATTTTATATTTTTTTTTGTTTTTAAAAATTATTAATTAAAAGAGAAAATACCCGGACAAAATTGGGTGTTCACAGCTGCCCCTCTTTACTTGTTTCTTATTAGATAATTGGTGTAACCGTAGTTAACCTATTATCGTTATAAGCAACGAGTAAAGACATGCTCCAATTTTGTTTGGGGTACAAAGACAAACAAAAGGACACGTGACTACAAAGTGATTTCTTGTGAAGAACCTGCTGGTTAGATTGCCCACTGAGGTTTACGCATAAAAAGCATGCAGGGTGGATTGCCTGTTGAGCTTAAAAAAAACAAAGATTAAAAGCTTTACGAGGTGGATTGCTCTTCAGAAGCTCAAACAGAAAGATGAAAAAAGCTTACGGGGTGGATTAATAAAATGAGCTTACGGGGTGGATTGCCCATCAGAAGCTCGAATAGAAAGACAAATGAGCTTACAGGGTGGATTGCATGTTGAGCTTAAAAAACAAAGATAAAGAGCTTATGGGGTGGATTGCCCGTCAAAAGCTCGAACAGAAATATAAAAGAGCTTACGGGGTGGATTGCCCGTTAGAAGCTCGAACAAAAAGATAAAAAAGAGCTTACCGGGTGGGTTGCCCGTCAGAAGCTCGAACAGAAGATAAAAGAGCTTACAGGGTGGATTGTCCGTCAGAAGTTCAAACTGGAAGATAAAAAGCTTACGGGGTGGATTACCCGTCAGAAGCTGGAACATAAAGATAGAAGAGCTTACTTGGTGGATTGCCCGTCAGAAGTTCGAACATAAAGATAAATGAGCTTACGGGGTGGATTTCCCATCAGAAGCTCAGATAGAAAGATAAATGAGCTTACGGGGTGGATTTCCCATCAGAAACTCGAACAGAAAGATAAAAAGAACTTATGGGGTGGATTGCCTGTTAGAAGCCCAAATATAAAGGTAAAAGAGCTTAGGGGTGGATTGCCCGTCAGAAACTCGAATAGAAAGATAAATGAGCTTACGGGGTGGATTGCCCCTCAGAAGCTCGAACATAAAGATAAAAAAGCTTATGGGGTATGGTACCTGCCGAAGCTTGAAAACAAAAAGAGCTTACGGGTCTGGTACCAGTCGAAGCTTTAAAACAAAAAAGAGCTTACGGGGTGTAGTACCCGCCGAATCTTTAAAACAAAAAGAGCTTTCGGGGTGTATACCCGCTGAAGCTTGAAAACAATAAGATTTTACGGGGTTTGGTACCCGCCGCGGCTTGAAAAGAAAACTAGCTTTCGGGGTGTGGTACCCGCCGAAGCTTGGAAACAAAATGATAAAGAGCTTACAGGGTTTGGTACCCGCCGTAGCTTGAAAAAAAAGGATATAAAGCTTGCGGAGTCGAGCATCCGCTGAAGCTTGAAAAGAAAGGTAAAATTCTTGCGGAGCCGAGTATCCGCTGAAACTTGAAAAGAAAGTTAAAGTGCTTGCGGAGTCGGTATCCGCTGAAGCTTGACATGAAAGATAAAAAACTTGTTAGGCCCTATGCCTACAGAAGCCAACAAAAGTATATCTTATGGGCCTTGTGCCGGTTAAAGATGATTAACATGAAGCTCATGAATCCATGTGCTTGCCAAAGCTAACAAAGATATGACTTTTGGGGCCTTATGTCCGATGAAGCCAAACTACAACAAAACAAAGCTTAAGAGGCCCCATGCCCGCTAAAGCTAACAAGACATGACTTTTGGGGCCCCGTGCCCGCTAAAGCCAAAATACAATAAAACAAAGCTTAAGAGGCCCTATGCCTGCTGAAGCTAACAAGACATGACTTTTGAGGGCCTGCGCCCACAAAAGCCGAACAAATGCACTGCAATGATGTTGATTTTGTCAATGCAAGAAATGATGAGACAATGCATGATATGAGAGATGATGTTTTGTGATTGATGAAAACTATTATTTTTCTTATGTATGATGGATAAGATGCTCTTGATGATTGATGAAAACTGTGATAATTTTTTTTAATGTATGATGCATGAGATGCTTTTTATGATTGATGAAAACCGTGATAATTTTTTTAATGTATAATGTATGCTTTGATGAAAACTGTGATTGATTTTTTATTTTTTTTATTTACAAGATTATTGTTTGATCCTTGACTCCTCCAAGTGTTGATCGCTGCCAAGCTTAAGGATGAGGTAGAGTAAGACTGCTTGATTGCTCACATGATGTTTTGCTTCTTGGATGAGATATGTTTATTTGTCATGATTATCCCAATGGATGAGATTGTCTGATCAACTTTCAAGTATGTGACTTGCCCCAGTCCTCATGTATTGGGAGCCTTTCATGACTTGTCCTTGTAAACTGCCCCAGTTTGTCAGTTTGAGGAAACTTCTTGTACTTTGCTTGTATTTGACCCTAAATTTTGTGTAGGCCGCTCTTTGCGAGTTTTCAACCTACCAGATCGCTCTAACTTTTTCCTAGACTGCCTTTTTGGGTTTTTAGTGTAGCGAGCCATTTTCTCACTTTTTTTCTTTCTATCTTTTTTCTTTTGATTTTTTTTGATTTTTTTATGTGGATGTGGACACTTTTTGCCGCCCTTATTTGTGAGGATCAATGCTCTTATTTGAATTGCCAATTGAGGATGTCATTTCCTTCCTTGTATTCAGAATTCTTCTGACCAGAGTTGTTCATCAAAGGATTACCATTAGATGGTTAAAATGTATTGTTGAACTCATGTTTACCTTAACTGAAGCATCATCTAGCAAACATGCATGGATTCAAAAGTATGACAGGAATGGACATTATTGCCTGAACATCCCCTCGATTGGTATTAGAAGTTTGACAGCTCAAATGGTATTCATAGCAAGACACGCAAGAAGTGATATGGATGTCAAGAGGGTATTGCCCTAGTTTGGATTGATTTTATTTTACATACAAGGGATATTGCTTACCAGAATTTTGCTTTAGAGGCATATGAAAATGAAATGGACTTGATATATGTCGCTTAAGAACAAAATTGCCCCAGAGAAAGATCTTTGGGAATGAATTTGTCCCCAGTGTAAGGCATCTTTGAAAACAGACTTACCCCAGTGTCGGACACCTGATAATAAAACTTAAGAATGAAGCTGCCCCAGTGTAGGATATTCCAACAATAAAACTGCCCCAGTGTAGGGTATTTGATATGGAAAACTTGAGAATGGAATTGTCTCAGGGTAGGGCATCCAATAATGGAAATGCTTTAGAATAAGGCCCTTGAAGGCAAATTTTTGCCCTATGCAGATCTTGCCCTAACTTTTGCTTAGACTGCCCTTGCGGGTTTTCAGCCTAACGGGCTTCCATTTTTATTTTATTTTTATTTTTTGTTTTTGTTATATATATATATATATATATATATATTTTTTTTTTTTTTAAGGAGCAATTAATTAAAAACTAAGAAGGGCACAAACTTTAATCTCACTTGATAGAAAACAACAATCATTCATTGATCAGAATGGACTTTTTGAGGCTTGTAACGTGGCCAATGGTTGAGGGTCATGAAAGAAAGGATATAAGGCTCAAACAAAGTGCTTTTAGGGTTAAAAAGGACCAAGGATCCATGTTCTTTTTATTTTTTTTAGAACGTTTGCTTTCCGCTAACTTTCCTTTTTATTCTTCCCTTTTGACATTATCATTTGTCTTTGACACGAAGTTCTTCATCCTTCTTTCTCCTCTTTTTCTTTTCAATTTTTTTCTCTCCTTTTTTTTTAATTTATGCTTCATGATCACCATTTCCTTCTTGCTTGCCCCTTATTTAGGGGTGATCCTTGTTTAGGGTTCTTTGAAGAAAATTTTCAGGCTCAAAAGGGGTAACTAGGGGTAATGATGATATTTTGTTAAGGATAAAGAAAGATGGTCAAACTTCATTTCAAATTATGATTGCTTTATTTTGAAAACTTTATTTGAAAAACAAAAAGATAGTGCTCACCAAGTGTTTATTTATTTGCTCCTCTTTTATTTTATTTTTTCTTTTCTTTTACTTTTCTTTTTGAAAAGGCATGGGCACCTGTGGGCTTCATTTATGTCCACAAAGATTTTTAAGGAAGGTGGACCTTATTGGCATCCAAACTTTCATGATTAGCTACAAGGATGTGGCCCGCGTTTTCAGACCAACCGAGCAAGTCTTATTTCCAGCTCCACCTCATGATACTCAGTTTAATTGGCATTCCTTTTCATTGAAAGCACAATGGTTCCATTTTTCCAAGAAAGGAGCACAATGCAAGGAATGCATGGAATAAATTAATTTTTTTTTATTTTTTAATAAACTTTTAGCTTAAAAAGAAATGAGCATATAAGATGCATGGAAAAATGTTTTTTTAATCCAAAACGGTATTAATGCAGGAGATGCATGAAAAAAGAATATTTTATTGACCCAATTTTTTTTATGCATGAGAAGCATGATGATGCCCCTTTTTTTTTTTTTTATACCAAAATGGTAATGCATGAGACGAGCTTCTTATTTTTTAAATGAGTCATTTTTTTTATGAATGCTTGAGATCAATGTTTTTTTATATTTTGACCCAAAGAGGTAGTGTGATGCATGAAATTTTTTATTTTTTCTTTTGATGAATTATTTCTTATGAATGCAGGAGATGAATTTTTTTGACCCAAAAAAGGTATTGATGTATGAAAAAGATTTTGTTTATATTGACTCGAAAATTTTAATGCATGTGATGGAGGATAAAAGATGAATGATCTTTCTTTTCTTTTCTTTTTTTATTCTTCTACAAAGAATATAAATGATTTTCAGAAAATGTGGATGGGTTATAAAAAAAAATTGATTTACACAAGTACTTTTTTATTTATTTACATAAATGCATGAGTTACAAAACATGAAAAAGGAAGTTTTTTTTTTTTTAAAAGCAAAAGGACTTGTGTAATTCATTTTTTCTTTTAGAAAAACTCAATGTGAATTTTTTCTTGACAAAAATGGAAGAAAAGACATGAAGATGAGTGAAGGAAAAAAATGCTCCGTTTGTGTCCTAAGACTGGTAAGACTTATGTTTGCACACACCTAAGGACATGACTCTAACCGGTTAGTTACTACGTTTGCTCTATCAGTGAATTTTAGGTCTGGTCTAGACTCCTAAAATTTATGGTCCAGAGATTGCCCTTAGCTAAAAGATAAGGACCCAGATCCATGAACTTTACCACAGGGACAAATGGGTCATGATATGGCAGTCCACGGCACTGGTAA
Source organism: Sophora flavescens (assembly GCA_030762895.1). Lineage (NCBI taxonomy): Eukaryota > Viridiplantae > Streptophyta > Magnoliopsida > Fabales > Fabaceae > Sophora > Sophora flavescens. The sequence goes on along the minus strand of CM061070.1, from coordinate 75,975,885 downwards.
CAATCTGAGTGGGAGAATCAGTGACTGTCAAAGATGGAAAAAATATCACAATAACACCACTGAAGCCCCTTCTAATCCTATGGCATTCCAAGACTCGGGTATAGAGTCCAAAAATGTGTGAAATATGTGATGGTGATGTGTGTGTTGGGAGCATACAAAATTGCACAAAACCAATTAAAACACAAACTACACCACACTTTCAAAAAGAATAGCCAACAACAGAATAGTTCTCTACCCTAGGGTTGTAAGGATTTACAAAGGTATTTATTAAAGCAAATAAAACTATATACAAAACAAATAAAACAAAGAGGGGTAAAACTATTTTCAAAGTTAATAAAAGAAATTGCACAACCAACTATGATAGGCCTGACTCTCAAAAATCCCCAGTGGAGTCGTCGGCTGTCGCGACCGTCCCTTCCGGGTGTCGCGAAAAGAAGGTAAAAAACAGAGGAGTCGCCACCAATATTTTATTTGGGAAAAAATTGGAAAAACCATTTATTTAAGGTAAATTTGTCTTAAAAAAAGGGTAGAGATTTGAATCCGGGAGTCGGTTACGAGTAGGGAAGGTGTTAGCACCCTACATCGCTAATTTAAAAACGGTACCTTAAGTTAATTGCGCAAAATAATTTTTATAGCCTTTGAAAATATTTATTTTACCCCACTTTTTAAATTAAATTAAAATATAAACACAAAAAAAGAGAAAATTAAATTTTGGCTTGACAGAATGATTGATTCTGCTCCTACGTATTCTCGGGTGCGGTGGGAAACTCAAAGCCACGTAGTTCTTATAGAAAAAATGTTTGATTGGTTCGTTGATTTTAATTTTAGGTAAAGATTTGATTATTATTTTTTTATTTGAAAAAAGGATTTTATTTTAAAATTAATTCACTCATGCACGGGGTCCAAGATAGTAGTGCTATACGATAAACTCTTATAATTCATACAACACTTGAGGATGAAAACCATACATCAACGTCGTAGATTGTTGTATGAATTTGAAAAGATTTGTTATTCATTTTATAAAAATTTATTAAGGGTACTTGAAAGAATTTTATTATTTTTATAGGAATTCACTCTTGCACAAGGTTAAAGATAGTCAAGCTATACGATAAATCCTTACAATTCATACAACACTTGAGGATGGAACATCATACATCAACATTTAGATTGTTGCAGGAACTCAAAAGATATTTTTATTTCAAAATATTTTTAGTAGAATTTTTATTTAAAACAATGATTGAAAATATATTTTTTTCAAAGACTTTCTATTTCTATTTCTTTTTATTTTTTCTTCTTTTAGTAGAAATCAGATACTCAACTCAAATATTATCTATTGCCCATTGACCAAAGTTGACCCAAATTCAGCCCACAATAACAAAAAGGGAAAAAAAAACAGGAAATGTTAAAAAACAACAGAACCGGATTAGGCTTCTGGTCTATTCCTTACTCACAAAGTAGAAGAGATTGGGGTTGTGCAACACATTGAACGGCGACAGAGGTGGTGAGACGCCGCAGTGATAGGCCAGAACACGATGGACTGAGTTTGGTTGCGGCGGTTGTGGGCGTTGTTGCTGATGGAATGGAGTGGAGGCGGCGTCAAACAAATCTGGTGTCGACGATGGCGGCGGGAGATCGTGTGCGAGGTACGAGACAGTGGCGCTCCAGTGCTCGTGGTGGTGCGGCTAGGTTACGGTGTCGACTTCTGAGTGGACAGAGTGAGGAAGTGCACAACCTGCAATGATGAGGTAGATGAAGAGGATGCCATAGTGGTTATGTTTAGTGGCTGTCCGAGGTGGAAGGGGATGGGTTTGACAGCGGTCTGGCAGTGACTGAGTGCTATTTGCAAAGGTTTGGTTTGGTGAATATGGTGTCTTTGGCTTGGGTGATGGAGAAAAGGTTTGGTTTTGATATCAATGGTGGAGAGGGATGTCTTATTTTTGGTTGGATTTTGATATGATGGGTGTTGAGGCTATGGTGTTTCTGGTCTGAGATGAAAGGATAATGGTTGTTATGGTGGCTTAAGTGGGAGGAAGATCATGAAGAAAAAATGGTGAAGAAGCAAGTGATGATAATGAGGAAAACAAAATTGGGAGAGAACAATTCTGAGAATGGTTTTTGTTACCTCCCCTATGTTATGTTCTTAGAATGTAAAAAACGAGTCCCCTGGTTTTTTGGTTCTCGCCCTCCCTCCATTATAATGTGTTGTGTGTCAAACTTATAGCAAAAACCAGTGAATAAAAATGACAAAATGTTTCAGGCCAGCTGGGGATGAAAGGGACTATTGATGGGGTGTTGTGGAGTGTTGCAGAGATTGAACCATGCTTTAGTCATCTCTCCATTTCCATTTTTAATGTTCCACTCCTCTGATCTAGGCAAAATGCTCTTCCCATGTTCTGCAATCTACCCTAAAATGGGAGCCTATTTGCTTGAGCCTTGTGCTGAGAAGAGCTACGGTGGTGTAAACACAATGGGCACTTGGCAGGACATTTAACTTTAAAAAAAAAAATTATTTTATTATTTTTTTAAACTTGGGCTTGGACTCAAAATAATCTTGTTACAAAAACAAATTGGGCCAATAACAAAAACAAATTTTTTTAAAGTTTTGTGCGATTTTATAATTTTGTTTTTGTTTTTTTTAAAAAATATTAATTAAAATAGAAAATACCCTGACAAAATTAGGTGTTCACAATAGAAAACTTAAAGCTTTGATCAATTTTCTTCAACTTATTCATAATCTAGCGGTAAACTCTTATAGTCAATGAGCATGAATAGTATTCCATTCATTTATTTCCTTTACTTCTAGTGAAGAATTCCATATTTCCTTTTTCATTGATTTTCTTCAAATAATTCTAGAAAATCATAGAATGAGAATTTTTGAAGTATGATAAATTTTCCTAACTCTCTAATACTCTAGGATCATGGATCCAAGAGATTGAAAAGAATAAATATCCTTAGCCAATTTTTCTTGTAATGGCCGAACCCTATACAAAGTGGGTTAGATGTGTTTTCTTCAAATTTTAACTTGTAGTTTAATTTGTTGTGAAGGATTGGTTAATAGTTTGGAGTGTTGATTAGTAAGAAGAAAACAAAAAAATCCAAGAGGCTACTTTCAAGAAGAAATTCGAAAATTCTAAGGTAAGGTGAGCTTACCTGAGGAGTTTTGATAGCTACATGCTATCTGTATGTCGTGTGTTAATTCATTCGTAGTAATATGTAGTATTAAATTTAATTATTATATAATTGTTTATGTGATTTTAGTTTTATCTGTGAAAGCATGATTTTAACTATGATATATGCATATTTGTATGTATGGATGAATTGTTGGGTGACTGATTGACTGAAAGCCTGACAGTGATCAGTGCTCAGTGCTCAATTGTGATTAAGGATAAAGTTTTAAAAAGCTTGAGGAGAAAATTAAATGTTTTGATTTATGGAAGTGGAAGGAAATGTTTAGAATAATAATATTTAATGATATTTCGATTATAGAGTAAATCAATGAGTGATAGTGAGGATGAAACCATGAAAAATTTTCATTTATGATATTTTTTCCAAAATAAAATCAATAAGAAAATTAATAGTAACTACAAGAAATTAAGTTTCAAAAATATTTTAATATTAATGGTGAAAAACTTTTTGGAAAAGGAAAAGCCATTTGATTTATAAATGATTTTATTCTAAACGAAAAATATATTAGAAAAGTGCCTTACGGCGAAACTATGAGAAATAATTTTATTATTTTGGACAAAAACGTATTATAAATGACTTTCAAGGATTTGATATTTTTCGGAAAAGAAATTTCAAAAAAGATGGATTTGAGACTAATGAATTTCTTTGTAATTTAAAGTTTTATAAACGAATTTCAGCGAAAACGATTTTCTGCAAAAGGGTTTTAAATCAGTGAAAATGTTTTCGACAAAATTGGATAAGTTTCGGAGTTTTGTTTTGGTATTTGTTGTTTCACAGAACAAAAACTATGTTGAAAAATAAAAGTTAAATAACCTAGTGGCCGAGACGTCGGAATTCTAGTGTTCTGTGTGAAAAACACTTAGATCGTTGATCCGTGTTGTTTGTGGGGGACTTTAAGTCCTATAAGTGATGTGGTGGACCTCGTGTCCCATATCTGCCAACCTAGGACTGGTGCATCGATTTAGGGTTTCGTGATTGAGCACTCGGACTATATGTCCTGTGTTGAGAATGATTGGGCTTCGTGCCTTTAGTCGTGTGCCTTGAGCCTCAACAATAAAGAACAAACGAAAAAGAAAAGTAGTGAAAACAAGTAGTTTACATGCATTGATTGGCAGACGTGCCATTGTGGTAGATGTGTCATTGTGTTTTTGGAGCTACAATCTACAAAGGGTAGATTGATAAATTGGATAGTTACGGACCAACGTACCAAGTCTTTAGGGACATCCGAGTTCAAAATCCACAGAATGCCCGAGGCTTTGCAACCTCGAGTCGTGGAACTCGGTTACCCTGCACGGATGTACTCAATAGGGAACTATTTAATATTATTTAGGTGTGACGTAATATCCTAGAACGATTGGGGATCTGAATTAATCGAGAGACTGATCCAACCCGAAACATTTGTGGTATGGGGATTATTACTGCCTATTCTGCTCGATGAAGGGAAGTTAGGATCTTCGGAGAATAAATATTAAAAATAGATGGTGGATTTTGAAGTGTCATGCATTTTTACAAATTTCGATGGTTGTTGTTGACGGATCTGGGCAAGTATACCCAGTCGTGCAAGTAATACGGTGGTGAGACCGGTTATCGTATCCACGGAGATTGGAGGTCAAGTACCAATTCACAAACTCGGCAACTATCTAGATTATGAAGATAAATCAAAACAAACAAAAGAAAAGGAAAAGTTATTTGAGGATTTCTATCGAACACTTGGAGTGCGAAAGGGATATGTTGGGACTAGACTTCACCAAACCTCTGTCTCATGCACTACCAGGACTAGATACCTCCCATTCATGCTTCAAATATTAAAATCAATCCACTAGATTACTCAAGCCCCGATTCCTCGGATGGCAAGAGCCTAAATCCACTAATAGACCCTAATTCCTTAGGTGGCCTAGATTAATGTATTCGCATTAGGATTAGGGATTATGCAATTGCTAATAAACCTAGCTCCATTCCTAGACGCAAGGGTTACTAGGTGATTAAATTCAATTCCAGTTCTAATACGAATTTCCTAATTGCATATCAAAACACAAATTGAGTCATGGGGGTGCTAGCCACAACAAGCATTAAGCATAGAAAATCAATCACTAATACGAAGGCATGAACACAGAATAATCAGTCAAGATAAATACATAATAATCAGTTTGGTTACATCTAATCCCAACAAATGGGATTTAGCTACTCATAAAAGAGAAAACCAAACCAGAAAAGCAGTGGAGAAAGGAAGAAAGGGAGAACTCCATTGAAGCTTCCCACTGTCGTCACAGCAACCCCCTAACTCAGCTCCCTTTTAGGGTTGGAACCCTAACCCAGCCGCAGCCTCCAAGTGCCCCCTCTCAAAAACTCTCCAAAACCTCTCTAGCAAGTTCTGCCCTAAAACAGCAATTTATACCAATCAGACTCTGCACACACTCGCGAGGCGAGACCTGGCTCGCTAGGCGAATGTTAAAAATCTGATGTTTCAGAGATTGGATCTCTCGCGAGGCGAGAGTGGATTGCGAGGCGAGAGTGGATCGCGAGGCGAGACAGTAAGCTTCTTCTCAAATACGCCCGTGATGAGTATCAGGGCCTGGGCGTGATGGCTTCTGGTCCACAGTCTCGCGAGGCGAGGTGTGATTCGCGTGGCGAGACAGAAATGGTTGCATTCTTTGGCACAGTCAATCTTCAGTCTCGCGAGGTGAGTAGCCTCTCGCGGGGCGACCATTTCCCGTGACAGCTTCTGACTTTTGCCTTCTGCTCTGCTTGATCATGGCCGTGATGGGCTCTGTTTGGCTCATATTCTTAACTTTTCAAGCTCTATTTCATCCAAGCTCCATCATGGCTAATTTTGATCATTTTTACATTAATTCCTGCAAAACAACACCAAGAAACCGCTTCACCCGTTCCAAGGGAAAATCTAACTAAAATCAAATAAAGAATGCCTAATCTATATGAAAATGCATGTAAAAGTGTACAGAAAACATGATGTAAAATCACACTATCAAATCACCCCAAGCTTATTCAATTTCTTGTCCTCAAGCAATCACTAAGGCCAGAAGATATAAATAATCAAAGCGTGGATAGTGAACCAAGAACCCGAGTAAATGATCCAAGTAACAGGCATTTCAAATAATTCAGCAAGAGACAATCAATTCAAGTCCAATTAGACACTTAGGTTCCCTAGACTCATATTCTCACTTATTTGGGCATTCTTTCTCACCTGAAGCTCACCCCAAGCTTGTTCATTTGCTTGGCTCTCTTTCTACCTCACTCAAGTGTTTAGGGATATGTGACAATTCGCTCCATTTTCCTCAAGGAATGAATCCTACCATAGGCTTGACTATCAACCAAATCTCTACTTTATTAATGAAAACAATTAAGAATCAAGAGGTCTTTACTTTGGTTGTAACGTGGCCATGGGATTTAACGTTAGGTGGGGAAATCAAGAAAAGGACATTTCAAAAGGCTACACAAAATATCAATCATTGCAAACATGACACCTTCTAAAATATCTTTTTGGGTTTTGATTCGCTTTTCCACCTTTCTTTCTTTCTTTTTCTTTTATTTCTCATTTCTTTTTGTCATCCCCTTCTCTGTTTATTTTTCTTTTTCTTTGTTTTTCTTTTGCTTGGAGAAGGGGAGACTTTTCAACTCAAGAGAAATATTTTTCTGATTCTTTCATCCCAAACTTTTTTCAACTACCTTTTTACCCTTTTGTGCAATACTTTAGAAGGTCCTATCAAACATCATTCAACAATATATTTCAAGGTACCAAGAAAAGTATTTATTCATGTAGGCTCAAATTTGGGCAACTAAGGGGTAGCATTTAGTCATTCAAAGCTCAGAAGGCCGGAAAAATACCTAGTGCCTCATTCATTTTTCTTTTTGTCATCCCCTTCTCATTTCTTTTTGTCATCCCCTTCTCTGTTTATTTTTCTTTTTCTTTGTTTTTCTTTTGCTTGGAGAAGGGGAGATTTTTCAACTCAAGAGAAATATTTTTCTGATTCTTTCATCCCAAACTTTTTTCAACTACCTTTTTACCCTTTTGTGCAATACTTTAGAAGGTCCTATCAAACATCATTCAACAATATATTTCAAGGTACCAAGAAAAGTATTTATTCATGTAGGCTCAAATTTGGGAAACTAAGGGGTAGCATTTAGTCATTTAAAGCTCAGAAGGCCGGAAAAATACCTAGTGCCTCACTCATTTTCAAATATGTTTTCAAAAAATTTTAAGCTTCAAAATGGTTTCAAGTCAAGTTCTAGAGAATACAAACCAAGAGGAATAACACTCTAACACAAAGAATGGGGTATATTTAGTAAGTACCCATTTTTGGCTCAAAATCTCACATTTTAGTAGTTCAAAATTCAGTGAGAAACACAAATCCATAGAACCATATGCTAATTATCAACTATCCAAGATTATCTCAAACATTTTTATTTTCAGTCATGTTACAAGAATAAAAAAATTTGGGTTCAAAAATTCACTATCTCAATTTAATTGGCACTCAGTTCTCACAATTGGATGCAAAATCTAAACAAGGGCAATCTAATTGTGTGATCATGCAAAGCTATCATGCAAAACTATATGAATGCAACATGAAAAATGCAAATGCAAAATACCCCTACCCCAAGCTTAAGAATTTACATTGTCCCCAATGTAAACAATCAAGTTAGAGAGAGGATAAAAGTGGAACGACTTACCGAGGCGGTAGCGGGTGTTGACTCTCATTCCAGTCAGAAACTTGTTGAGAAGTACTTCACGGTCGTGATGGTTGCTGAATTTGCTTTTTTCCTTGTCTTCTTGCTCTCCCTTCCTTCTTTCCCTGAAATCACTTGGCAATTTTATTAGTAAAAGAAAACTTTTGATCTTCTCAAATTATTCAAGAGTTTAAAAGTCAAAAACAAAAGGAAAAAGGAAAAGAAAAATCGGGTTGCCTCCCAATAAGCGCTTCTTTAACGTCACTAGCTTGACTTAGGTAAAAGCATCCACCTGGATCCCATAACATGTGGTATAAGGACCAAGGGGTGCTCAAGATGTGAGATCCTCCTCCCGGATCCCATGGTTTATGGAGTGGCAATTGCAGAAGCAATATGACTCCAATCTTAATTCCTCATAGCCAGTGTGTGAAAACTCCATTGACCTCTATAATTATGAACTCACTTCCTCTCGGGTCAAATGGTGTTTTCACGAGGAAGTGTGACAGACAAGTGGAAGGGACTAATTTTGCAGTGTCCACACATGCATGTGAGCCGACATATTTGTTCAATGCAGAAAATTCAGATTGCTCAGCACGCAGGGTAGAGTCCGCTCCCACTTCATCTTCATTTTGAACTATCCCCAAAACCATATTTTGCTCAAATTGTGCTGCATGTGACTCTTGTTCTAATTGTTTGCAAATCCCCTCAACTTGCGTTTTGAAGTTCTGCTTCACAGCTTCGATACTGTCACAGTTAGTTCTGATTTTGGCCTCGGAGGCGGATAGCTCCTGGGAATATTGTTCTAGAGCAACCTTCAAAGGTGGTTGCTCATTCCATTCCCACTCCTCAATTTTCCAAGGACTTGTGAAAGGTACTTCCTCTTCATGTGACTTGTCCACCATCACCACTTCATCTTCAATTTGATCCATTCCCACAACCAGATTCTGCTCAACTTCTGCTTCATGTGGCTCTATGGGAATCACAATACACGGTGGTGGAGGTGGTAAATTTGAGCAAAAGGTTTCCCAATCCTCCTTGGAGCATCTGTATACAACCATACCCGTCACACTATCAACTTGTGCTGGGATAACAAAATCTCCCAAATCTGGTTGAACCTCCCAACACCAGTAGTCCTACGAAGTGTGAATTGAGGCTTCTTCATCAGATGGATAATGATAGTAGTCCATGAATCCCATCCACCTGGCACAAATAAAACTCAAAACAAAAAGATCAAATATATACAGAAAAATAAAAAAGAATAAAAATGTCTAAATTAGTTGCCTCCTTTGTTACTAATGATATTGGCAAAACCAATCCCCGTCAACAGCGCCAAAAACTTGTTGACGGATCTGGGCAAGTATACCCAGTCGTGCAAGTAATACGGTGGTGAGACCGGTTATCGTATCCACGGGGATTGGATGTCAATTACTAATTCACAAACTCAACAACTATCTAGACTATGAAGAAAAATCAAAACAAACAAAAGAAAAGGAAAAGTTCTTTGAGGATTTCTATCGAACACTTGGAGTGCGAAAGGGATATGTTGGGACTAGACTTCACCAAACCTCTGTCTCATGCACTACCAGGACTAGATACCTCCCATTCATGCTTCAAATATTAAAATCAATCCACTAGATTACTCAAGCCCCGATTCCTCGGATGGCAAGAGCCTAAATCCACTAATAGACCCTAATTCCTTAGGTGGCCTAGATTAATGAATTTGCATTAGGATTAGGGATTACGCAATTGCTAATAAACCTAGCTCCATTCCTAGATGCAAGGGTTACTAGGTGATTAAATTCAATTCCGGTTCTAATACGAATTTCCCAATTGCATATCAAAACACAAATCGAGTCATGGGGGTGCTAGCCACAACAAGCATAGAAAATCAATCACTAATACGAAGGCATGAACACAGAATAATCAGTCAAGATAAATACATAATAATCAGTTTGGTTACATCTAATCCCAACAAATGGGATTTAGCTACTCATAAAAGATAAAACCAAACCAGAAAAGCAGTAGAGAAAGGAAGAAAGGGAGAACTCCATTGAAGCTTCCCACTATCGTCACAGCAACCCCCTAACTCAGCTCCCTTTTAGGGTTGGAACCCTAACCCAGCCGCAGCCTCCAAGTGCCCCCTCTCAAAAACTCTCCAAAACCTCTCTAGCAAGTTCTGCCCTAAAACATCAATTTATACCAATCAGACTCTGCGCGCACTCGCGAGGCAAGACCTGGCTCGCGAGGCGAATGTTAAAAATCTGCTGTTTCAGAGATTGGATCTCTCGCGAGGCTAGACAGTAAGGTTCTTCTCAAATATGCTCGTGATGAGTATCAGGGCCTGGGAGTGATGGCTTCTGGTCCACAGTCTCGCGAGGCGAGGTGTGATTCGCGTGGTGAGACAGAAATGGTTGCATTCTCTGGCAGAGTCAGTCTTCAGTCTCGCGAGGCGAGTAGCCTCTCGCGGGGCGAGCATTTCCTGTGACAGCTTCTGACTTTTGCCTTCTGCTCTGCTTGATCATGGCCGTGATGGTCATCATGGCCTGGTCGTGATGGGCTCTGTTTGGCTCATATTCTTCACTTTTCAAGCTCTGTTTCATCCAGGCTCCATCATGGCTGATTTTGATCATTTTTACATTAATTCCTGCAAAACAACACCAAGAAACCGCTTCACCCGTTCCAAGGGAAAATCTAACTAAAATCAAATAAAGAATGCCTAATCTATATGAAAATGCATGTAAAAGTGTACAGAAAACATGATGTAAAATCACACTATCAGTTGTCAGGTATGAATTCCCATTGATAATATTATTGTTGAGAATTTTTATATTTTTATTGTGTATGTGCTGATTATATATGAAGTTATCTGTGTGTCGCGCATGTAGTTATCATGATAAAACTCATATGTCGGTATCTCACCCTTGCATTATTTATCTTGGGTTTCTACTGTGGTATTTTTATATTCGAGTACAGATGAATCATACGAGGGATCTATCTTATTCGGGGATTATGTCCCTGATGTTTGAGGATGCTGATGATGGTGGCGAGTGGGTTATCAACCTGGATGCTGATGATGTCACCGAAGGCACATTAGAAGCAGGACCACAGACGCGTACCCACAGTACCAAGACTGTGGAAGTCCCACTACCACCTATGTGGTTGTTATTGGGAGCATTGGTGGAGTAGGGAGACCTCGTTCGTCAACCTCCACTCGTTCAGCCACTTCAGGAGGCAGCACCACATTCACCACCAGCCCCTCTGATACTTGTACCAGAGGTAGACAATGAGATTGAAGAGAACCCGTGGGAGGAGGAGGAGGTTCTGGAGTATCATCCTCTGGATGATGGTGTGGACCCCGTTACTAAATCAGGAGTAGAGGTATCCCCACCGGATACCCCTGTAGTTGAAGAGGACCATGGCAGTTTTCCTAATGGTTTCCACTAGTGTGACCAGCAGTAGGACTTTCTAGTTCTCATTTTTGAGGTAGTAGTATTTTGGTTAGTCTGTATATTTGGCAACTTAGATCCATTCTTTTTGAGTCATGGTTCCAGAATTACCGCTACAGTATAGTTATGTTTTTATTTTACTTAAGTATTTACTTTGATAAATGAGCTGATGTAAAAAGTTATGATGATGCATATATAGATGTGATGTTTGTCTATATTGAAAAAGAAAAATTTCATAACCATTTCCGTGTAAAACTAAGAAATTAGAAAATTTTATTTTTTCGAAAGTAACCAGCTTTTATTTTTGTTTTATATTTCCGAAACGAGTTAGTCATGTAATGCCAAAGGGGGTGTTACATTAGTGGTATCAGAGCTAGTCGAGTCTTTCGGGAATCTTTGGGAATAGGTCTGTTATGTTTGTGTTGTGTGATCTCTTATTTTAACTTGATATAGTTGCTTCTTAGAAGTAATGTTTGTTAACACGTAAGAATACGTTCAAGTTTCTTGTTGCTGTCTAACTAATTTTGTCTTGTAGGTCAGTCATGGAACCAGAAGGTAGACATGGGCGTGGTCGTGGAAAAGGCCGTTGGGACGGTCGTGGTGCCGGTCACGGTAATATTGGCGACTATGATGTTGTTGGACAGATGAATCAGGCTGTTCAAGTGATGGAAAATGTTGCGGCTGCTGTGGCTCAGCAAACGGTCACTATGGCTGCACAGAACCAGCAGAACCAGGTTCAAGCGAATCAAGCAGCTGAGGCAAGATGATTAACCAATTTTCGACGATATAATCCTCCGCAATTTCATGGGGATACAAATCCTGAGAAGGCTGATTTATGGATACAAGAGTTGGAAAGTATTTTCGAGATCATCAATATCCCGGAAGGAGTGAAAGTTCTGTATGCTGCTTTTCTGCTTTTGGGTAATGCAGAATACTGGTGGAATGACACTAAACAACTAATGGAAGCGGACAATCAGGAAATCACTTGGGAAGTCTTCCGCAACACTTTCCTTGATAAGTATTTTCCTCGAGAGTGACAGAGTCGAGAAAGAGCAGGAATTTGAGTCTACAGCGGAAGGAATTGTCTATCGGGGAATAAGCGGCGAAGTTTGAATCACTCGCCAAGTATTTCCGTTTCTTTCAAGTTCAGCCAGATGAGGGATGGAAATGCGAGAAGTTTGAAAAAGGCTTCCGATATGAGATCCGGGAGTCTGTACTATCGCTTGAAATTTGCAATTTTCAAGCCATAGTCAAAAACTGTCGGAAGGTGGAACAGATGAGGAAAGGTAGAGATATCCGGAGTAATACTGGAGGACCATTTCGATTCAGGAACCAATTTCAGAATCAAAAGGGGAAACAACCTCAGAGGAAGCCATATTTTCGACCACCAGGAAATAATCAGAACCAACAATCCAATCTTCCCTCGGTTCTGCGAATGGTAGTGGAATCCAGAAGAATCAAAGTCAAGGCCAACTCTAGAAATGTAATAAGTGTGGGAGTATGAACCATGTTACTAAGAACTGTCAGCTAAAGGGAGTGCAGTACTTTAAGTATGGGCAGATATGGCACATAACAAGAGACTACAATACACCGAGGCCTGGACCAGTTGCCAACAACTCAAAGACAAATAGACTGATGACTAGGGGAAGAGTTTACACCATGAGTGGTGCTGAAGCCTCCAAATCCGATGATCTCATACAAGGTAGTTGCGATATAACTGGTAATCTTCTAACTGTACTTTTCGATTCGGGTGCAACGCATTCTTTTATTTCGATGAATTGTGTGAGACATTTGAAATTACATGTTTCTTCCCTATCATATGATTTGATTGTTTCAACTCCAACTGTTGAAACAGTTATTGTGAATTCTATATGTCTGAACTGTCCTATTGTTATTCAGGATAGACATTTTCTTGTTAATTTGATATGCTTGCCTTTAATACAATTAGATGTAATTTTAGGCATGGATTGATTATCTTCCAACCACATCCTTTTAGATTGCGCACGTAAAACTTTAGTTTTTCCTGACCCTGAGATTTTTGGATTTTTATCTTCCAACCAAGTAAGAAGTTCTTTGAAAGAATGAGCTCAGGGATACTTGATTCTATCTAGCTTAGAAGTCGAGGAGGAGATAGATTTGAGTACGGTGCCTTTAGTGAGAGAGTTTCGGGACGTGTTTCCGAATGATGCTCCAGGTTTGCCACCAGTCAGAGATATCGAGTTCTCCATCTACCTAGTTCCAGGAGCCGGTATGATTTCTATCGCTCCATATCGAATGTCGCCTACAGAAGTTGCTGAGTTGACAGCTCAACTGGAAGACCTTCTATCGAAACAGTTTATAAGACCGAGTGTTTCCCCATGGGGAGCACCAGGTCTTTTAGCGAGAAAGAAGGACGGAGGTTCGAGACTCTACGTGGATTTTCCACAACTTAACAAAGTGACGCATAGACGATCTGATGGATCAACTGTGAGGAGCTGTTGTTCTCAAAGATCTACCCGAGGATGGGTTATCATCAGATCAGAGTAAAGACCTAAGATATACCAAAGACTGCGTTCAGAACTCGTTGTGGACATTACGAATACCTAGTAATTCCTTTTGGAGTGATGAATGCACCTTTTATCTTCATGTACTACATGAATCAGATTTTTCATCTGTTTGTTGATAGGTTCGTTGTCGTGTTCATTGATGACATCCTCATTTACTCTAAGAGTAATGAGGAACATCTGCAACAAGTCCTACAGATCCTATGCAAGAAGGTGTTGTATGCAAAATTATCTAATTGTGAGTTTTGGCTCGAAGAAGTGAAGTTCTTAGGGCATGTGATTACCAAGGAAGGAATTGTTGTAGATCCTGCAAAAGTAGAGGTAGTACTTTCTTGGGAAAGGCCAAAGACAGTGACGGAGATCCGCAGTTTTGTGGGTTTGGCAGGTTATTACCGGAGGTTTATCGAAGTTTTTTGCAAGATAGTAGTGCCATTGACTCAACTTACGAGGAAGGATCAACCTTTTGTGTGGGCTTCCAAGTGCGAGGAAAGTTTTCAAAAGATAAAGGAATGTCTGACAACCTCGCTGGTACTAATACTTCATGAACCAAATGAATCTTATGAAGTATATTGTGATGCTTCGCATCAAGGTTTAGGATGTGTGCTAATGCAATACCGAAAAGTTGTAGCGTACGTATCGCGTCAGTTAAAGACTCATGAGAGGAACTATCCGGCGCATGATCTGGAGTTAGCTGCTGTGGTTTTTACACTAAAGATATGGAGACACCACCTGTATGGGGCCAAGTTCGATGTCTTTAGTGACTACAAGAGCCTGAAATACTTATTTGATTAAAAGAAGCTCAACATGAGACAAAGACGATGGATGGAGTTTCTGAAGGATTACGATTTCACCTTGCAATACCATCCTGGAAAGGCAAACGTTATAGCGGATGCACTGAGACGGAAGGTCATTCATATCTCAACTATGATGGTAAAGGAACTCGAATTAATTGAAAAGTTTCATGATCTGAACTTGATTATAGAAGTAAGTCCAAAGAAAATCAGTCTGGGAATGATCAAGATCTCTAGTGGATTAATGGAAGAGATCCGAGAACAAGAAGTTGTTGATGCGCATCTTCAAGAGGATAAAGAGTTAATGGAACAACGTAAAACTACAGAATTTATTTGGGGATCAGATCACATCTTAAGGTGAAATGGACGAGTCTATGTACCTGACAATCCTGAGATGAAGAAG
The DNA here is from genome assembly GCA_030762895.1 of Sophora flavescens. NCBI lineage: Eukaryota > Viridiplantae > Streptophyta > Magnoliopsida > Fabales > Fabaceae > Sophora > Sophora flavescens. Next base: position 75,960,833 of record CM061070.1, on the reverse strand, counting down.
ATGATTCTCGAAGAATCACACAAGAGTAAATAAAGTATTCATCCTGGATCAACTAAGATGTATAAAGATCTAAAACAAAGGTTTGGGTGGCTGGGCATGAAAAAGCAAGTTGCGGAGTACGTTGCTTCATGTCTAACTTGTCAAAAAGCAATGGTAGAACATCAACGACCTGACAGAATGCTTACATCGTTAGATGTACCTGAATGGAAGTGGGATAGCATATCAATGGATTTTGTAGTAAGTTTACCAAGGACCTCTAGAGGTTTTGATTGAATTTGGGTGATCGTAGACAGGTTAACGAAGTCAGCAAACTTCTTACCTGTTAAGATCAATTATATTGTAGTAAAGTTAACAGATCTTTATATCAAATGAGTGATCAGACTTCATGGAGTACCGTCGAGTATCGTTTCAGATAGAGACCCGAAGTTCACTTCATGTTTTTGGAGAAGACTGCATCAAGCACTAGGAACCAACTTACGTTTAAGTTCGGCGTATCATTCTCAAACCGATGGGCAAATGGAAAGAACGATTCAATCATTAGAAGATTTGCTGAGAGCATGTGTTTTAGACCATTGTGGAAGTTGGGATGATCTTTTACCGCTTATCGAACTCACATATAACAACAGTTTTCATTCAAGTATAGGGATGGAGCCCTATGAGGCTTTGTATGGGAGAAAATGTCAAACACCTTTGTGGTTGTATCAAGATAGAGAAAGCATAATTTTAGGTCCCAAAATTCTGCAACAAACAACGGAAAAGGTTAAACAAATCGGTGAAAAGATGAAAACAGCACAAAGCAAGCAAAAGAGCTACTCCGATCGAAGAAGACGACCTCTCGAATTTCAAGAAGGAGAACATGTATTCCTGAAAGTCACACCCGCGACTGGGGTAGGTAGAGTTACAAAGTCCAGAAAACTCACTCCTAAATTTATTAAACCTTATCAAATTCTTCGTCGTATTGGTCCAGTAGTCTACCAAATTGCTTTACGGCCTTTTCTTTCAAACATTCATAATGTTTTCCATGTCTCCCAATTGAGGAAGTATATTCTTGATCCATCTCATGTAATTGAACCCGATGTAGTACACTTAAAAGAAAACTTGTCTTATGAGACTTCTCCTGTAAGAATCGAAGATAAGAGGATTACGTAGAGACAACCAGAGATGCAACATGGGAAGCTGAGGACAAGATGAGATTACAATATCCTGATCTTTTTCTAGGTGTGTAATTTTGAGGACGAATTTTTTTTTTAGTGGGGCAGTGTTGTAACACCGCGGTTTTTACTGCTTTTCAATATCAGTAGATTATATCTATTTATATTTTTTTATTTGAGACCTAGAAAATTGATTTTAGATAAAACAAAATCATAGTTAGACTCTATTTCGTGGTAAAAGGCAACAATTAAAATTTGGGTTTAAAATTCAGGCGGGATCCGGTTTACATTTTCACTGACATTAAAATTTTACTGATCAGAAAACCTAATTTTGACCCGAGAACGAAACAATTTAGATTTATATCACATTTTCAATGATATAGGCTATTTTTAAATTTTCGCTCAAAAATAAATTAGTATACTTTATTCGAGCGAATTTCCAAAGAAAACGACGAAAAACCTAAATCGGGAAAACGATGGAGCCTCGCCAAGAGATGAGAACAATGAGTCATGGATGACTCATGTAGGATGAGTCACCATGGTGAGTCATGGTTATGACTCACCATGTAATGATGACTTAAGTGTGAATGTCCATAATACCCTTAACCTTTGGTTGTAATTACAAGTTAGTCCCACTTTTTGGTTGCCCATTTTGCCCCTCAAAATTCGGCACCACCGTACTATTTGGCAATTGATCACTTTATTTTCTCACTCCATCAAATTTCTTCAGGTTCATTTCTTTCCAAAAACCTAAAACTCCATTGATAGAAAACTTGAAGCTTTGATCAATTTTCTTCAACTTCTTCATCTTCTAGAGGTAAACTCTTATAGTCTATGAGCATGAATACTCTTCCATTCATTTATTTCCTTTCCTTCTAGTCAAGAATTCCATATTTCTTTTTTCATTGATTTTCTTCAAAAAATTCTAGAAAATCATAGAATGAGAATTTTTGAAGTATGATAATTTTCCTAACTCTAATACTCCAGGATCATGGATCCAAGAGCTTGAAAATAATAAAGATCCTTAGCCAATTTTTCTTGTCATGGCCAAACCCTATACAAAGTGGGTTAGAGGAGTTTTCTTCAATTTTAGCTTGTAGTCTAATTTGTTGTGAAGGATTGATTGATTTATTGGAGTGTTGATTGGTAAGAGGAAAACAAAAAATCCAAGAGGCTACTTTTAAGAAGAAATTCGAAAATTCTAAGGTAAGGGGAGCTTACTGAAGAGTTTTGATAGCTACATGCTATATGTATGTCGTGTGTAAATTCATTCGTAGTAATATGTAGTATTAAACTTAATTATTATATAATTGTTTATGTGATTTTAGTTTTATCTGTGAAAGCATGATTTTAACTATGATATATGCATATTTGTATGTATGGATGAATTGTTGGGTGACTGAATGACTGAAAGCCTGACGGTGGTCAGTGCTCCATTGTGATTAAGGATAAAGTTTTAAAAAGCTTAGGAGAAAATTAAATGTTTTGATTTATGGAAGTGGAAGAAAATGTTTAGAATAATAATATTTAATGATATTTCGGTTAGAGAGTAAAGCAATGAGCGATAGTGAGGACGAAACCGTGAAAAATTTTCATTTACGATAATTTTTCCAAAATAAAATAAATAGTAATTACAATAAATTAAGTTTCGAAAATATTTTAATATTGATGGTGATAAACTTTTTGGAAAAGAAAAAGGCATTTGATTTATAAATGATTTTATTCTAAATGATAAATATTTTAGAAAAGTGCCTTACGACGAAACTGAGAAATAATTTTATTATTTTGGACAAAAACGTGTTATAAATGATTTTCATGGATTTGATGTTCTTAGGAAAAGAAATTTCAAAAAAAGATGGATTTGAGACAAATGAATTTCTTTACGGTTTAACGTTTTATAAACGAATTTCAGCGGAAAAGATTTCCTGCAAAAGGGTTTTAAATCTGCGAAAATATTTCCGACAAACTTGGATAAGCTTTGGAGTTTTTCTTTGGTATTTATTGTTTCACAGAACGAAAACTATGTTGAAAAATAAAAGTTAAAGAACCTAGTGTCCGAGACGTCAAGATTCTAGTATTATGTGAGAAAATCACGTATATTGTTGATCCGTGTTGTTTGTGGGGGACTTTAGGTCCTATAAGTGATGTGGTGGAATTTGTATCCCATATCTGCGAACCAAGAACTGGTGCATCGGTGTAGGAGTTCGTGATTGAACACTCGGACTGTATGTCCTGTGTTGAGAATGATTGGGCTTTGTGCCTTTAGTCGTGTGCCTTGAGCCTCGACAATAAAGAACGAACAAAAAAGAAAAGCAGCGAAAACAACTGTTTTACATGCATTGATTGGCAGACGTGCCATTGTGGTAGATGTGCCATTGTATTTTTCGAGCTACAATCTACAAATGGTGGATTGATAAATTGGATAGTTACGGACCAACGTAAAGAGTCTTTAGGTACATCCGGGTTCAAAATCCACGGAATGTCCGGGGCTTTGCAACCTCGAGTCATGGAACTCGGTTCCTTTGCACGGATGTACTCAATAGGGAACTATTTAATATTATTTAGGTGTGACGTAATACCCTAGAACAATTGGGGATCTGAATTAATTGAGAGACTGATCCAATGCAAAACAATTGTGGTATGGGGATTATTACGGCCTATTCTGCTCGACGAAGGGAAGTTAGGATCTCCGGAGAATAAATATTAAAAACAGATAGTGGACATTGAAGTGTCATGCATTTTACAAATTGAGATGGTTGTCAGGTATGAATTCCCATTGATAATATTATTGTTGAGAATTTTTATATTTTTATCGTGTATGTGCTGGTTGTATATGATGTTATCTGTGTGTCGCGCATGTAGTTATCATGATAAAACTCATATGTCGGTTTCTCACCCTTGCATTATTTCTATTGGGTTTCTACTGTGGTATTTTTATATTCGAGTACAGATGAACCATATGGGGGATCTATCTTATTCAGGGATTCTGTCCCTGATTTTGAGGATGCTGATGATGGCGGCGCGTGGGTTATCAACCCGGGAGCCCGCAACGCCACGTATACCAGGTCGGTGTGTATCACTGAAGGCACATTAGCAACAGGACCACAGACGCATACCCACAGTACCAAGATTGTGAAAGTCCTACTACCACCTATGTGGTTGTTATTGGGAGCATTGGTGGAGCAGGGAGACCTCGTCCATCAACCTCCACTCGTTCAGCCACTTCAGGAGGCAGCACCGCATTCACCACCATCCCCTCTGATACTTGTACCAGAGGTAGACGATGAGATTGAAGAGAACCCACAAGAGGAGGAGGAGGTTCAGGAGTATCATCCTCTGGATGATGGTGTGGACCCTGTTACTGAAGCAGGAGTAAAGGTACCCCCACCGGATACCCCTGCAGTTAGAGAGGACCACGACAGTCTTCCCAATGGTTTCCACTAATGCGACCAGCAGTAGGACTTTCTAGTTCTCATTTTTTAGGTAGTGGTATTTTCGTCAGTCTGTATATTTGGCTATTAAGAGTCATTCTTTTTGAATCGTGGTTCCAGACTTACCGCTACAGTATAGTTATGTTTTTATTTTACTTATGTATTTACTCTGACAAATGACCTGATGTAAAAATTTATGATGATGCATATATAGATGTGATGTTTATCTATATTGAAAAAGAAAAATTTCATAAGTAAAAGTAAGAAATTAGAAAATTTTATTTTTCCAAAAGTAACCAGCTTTTATTTTCGTTTTATATTTCCACAACGTTAGTCATGTAATGCCAAAGGGGGTGTTACATTATTGGTTGTCTACATGATCTGTTTGAATGTCATAAGAATTGTTTGATTATTTACACATAATATGTATGTGTTAAACATGATTCGGAATGCCTATGGATTGATTTGAGATGAATTATACCATTGAGATTGATGCATGAGGTCATATGCCATGTCCTAGGGTCATGATATATGTCCAAAATCTGATTTTGGATTATTATTTGTTATTGATAAGATATATTCTTGTAGGAAAGGATGAAAAATACCTCATTGAGGGAAGAGGATGACAGCTACCTCCTTCAAGGAAGGGGATGACAAATACCTCCTTGTTAGAGGGGAAGACAGATCACCTCCTTATGGGATGGGGAAGACCCATTATAAATAGTTCCTTCCTCGAAGGGGAAGGCAGTGGGACTTCATTGCATTTGTCAAGAGCTCATAGACTTAAAATTGGGAAATTAATAAAAGTTACTTAGATGACAGATTGAGATTATTTTTTTCTTTTTTTTGTAACAAAAAAGTTTAGGTGAGTTGGGTCCTGGGGCCTCACCAGGGTCAGGGCAGGCCTCATAGCTCAAAGAGTGCTTACAGATGTACTTATAGATTACCCACCAACGAGGTTCTCACATCGGCAGTGGGATTCGAACTCACGACCTTGTGGGTTATGAGCCTTACCTTACCAACTGGACCAACCTTCGTTGGCAGATTGAGATTATTTGGACACAAGAGATGTCTTTTGTATGAATTTATTTATGTTATGTGGAATGGGAGGGATGAATTATTTCTATATGATAAAGTTATGACTTCGGCATGAATTTCATGATACTGGATTAATTATCATTAATTTATAGAAAATATTTTGAGTTATATTATTTTGAAAATAAGCGGAAACCATGGATGTTTTTCCGGTTACCATGCCGGCTAAGAACAACACTATTTTGAGAATCCTTTTATTAAATTATTTTTATTCACCAGGATTATTAATCTCATTAAAAGTGTTGTTTTCAAAGTACGAAGATGTCACCTTTGAGATCGAGGAGTAGTCACCTGTGCGAGAGGAAGAATGGATGAGGAGCGGCTCCTGGCAGGCTTCTAGATAGAGGGACACATGAATAAACCAGTTCCACAGAGCGAACCTGAGACTGTGCATGTATGAGACTGTACAATTGAGGGGATCCTGAGGCTGTGCAGGTATGAGATTGTGAAGTTGAGGGAAGCTTATAAGAATTGATTGATACTACCTATATATCAACAAGTTGCATCTTCTTCTCAGAAGTCTATCACATAAAAACTCAAAATGGGTGACCTCATGGGTTGTTTTCCTAGGAAGCGTATGGTGAGGTCAAAGTACACTGAAAATACTCGTGTTGATTTGTGGAGACAGTCGTCAAACCGTAAAACAACCTGGGATGTTACAATTTTACCCACACCTATATCCATCGAATAACATGGATGTGCCATTGTAAGGGGAAAATGAATAACTGAAAGTTTGTTATTCTGTTATATTCAGTTAGTTTAGTTAAGTGTTAGTTAAGAGTTGGTTAAGCAAGCTCTAGCTTTTGGATCATTGTATATATACAACAATTGTATAATTCCACATATGAGATAATTCATAACAGCACTTCCATCATCTATACACTCTTCCTCTCTTTGGCCTTTCTTGCTTTTCCTCCTGATGCACTGATACCTTTATGGTATCAGAGCTCAAGATCCTGAAATGGCCACCACACCTGCGCAAACTCAATTGTCCCAGTCAATGGTTCCGATTTCGGTAAAGCTAGATGATGACAACTTCTTGACGTGGAAGATGCAAGCCATAGGCACAATCAAAGCTCACAAATTGCAGAAATACATTTCTGAATCTGATTCTGGTGGGAAACCCAGAAAATTCTTGAATGAGGAGGATCGATTATTGGGAAAGATCAGTGATGTGTATGAAAGTTGGGAGCAGCAAGATCAACATGTGTTCACATGGCTTCTAGCCTCAATGTCTCAGAACCTCCATGCAAGAATGGTTGGGTGTGAACATGCGTTTCAGATCTGGCAGAAATTGATGATGTATTTTGCTTCCCAAACAAGGGCCAAAGTGAGCCAGCTAAAGACTCAGTTGAAAAGCATCAAGAAAACAGGTACAATGAATGAGTATCTTCTTTCTATCAAAAAGATTGTTGATACTTTAGCCTCAGTAGGATCCCCAATCAATGATTCAGATCATGTAGAAATCATATTAGATGGCCTGTCAGATGAGTATGATTCTATAGTTACCTCTATAATCTCAAGAACAAACCCTTATTCCATACCTGAAATGGAAACTTTGCTTATGACAATTGAAGAAAGAATAGAAAAGCATAAGACCAGTGTCACTGATGTGTCCATGCAAGCCAACTTAGCTTAAAATCAACAACAAAACCAGTATCAGAATAGTTATGACAAAAACAATAGCCACTATGAAAGAGGAAACAACAGTAGAGCACCAAATTACAGCTCAAATCGAGGAAGATTCAATGGTAACAACTCATACAGAGGAGGCTTTAATAGAGGCAGAGGAAGGTCTTCTAGAGGAGGTGGCAGAGGTTTCACCAAACCATAGTGCCAAATCTGTGAAAGATATGGGCACATTGCCCTGAACTGCTGGTATAGGTTTGAGAACAGCAATCAAAATTCCAATCAAGCACAGAATCGAGCTATGTTAGCAGAAGCTACTCATGATGACAATGCACAAATGTCATCTTACATGGCAGTTCCAGAGACTCTTTATGACCCTGCTTGGTATCCTGACTCAGGTGCCACCAATCACTTGACTCCTAAAGATGGTAATCTGATGGCAAAAACTGTTTACAGTGGAGATTCTAGGATAAAGATGGCAGATGGGACTTCCACTTCGATTCAACACATAGGTAATTCATTCTTCTATCCTTCAAACTCTTTAAAACCCCTATACTTGAACAATCTTTTACATGTCTCTAACATCTCAAAGAACCTTCTAAGTGTCTCTCAATTTGCAAAGGACAATAAAGTTTATTTTGAGTTTCATCCTAATGCTTGCTATGTCAAATGTCAGGTAACTAATAAGATCCTTCTTGAAGGCAAGCTTAGGAATGGACTCTATGCCTTTGACAACATCAGCCTTACTAATAGTTTTAGATCCAGCAATAACACTTGTAATGTTACCACCATCTGTAACAAGTCTACTCCAGCAACTTGGCATGCTAGGCTAGGCCACCCCTCTCCCAAAATTGTATCTCATGTACTCAAGAAATGTAATATTGCCATTGATATGAATAAAATACCTACTGTTTGTAAAGCTTGCTGCCTTGGCAAATCACATAAAATGCCTTTTGCTGTCTCAGAAACTGTTTACACTGAACCACTGCAACTGATCTATTCTGACATATGGGGCCCATCCCCAATTCCCTCAAGTAATGGTTCAAGATATTACATCCACTTCATTGATGCACACACAAAGTATACCTGGATTTATCTTTTGCAAAACAAGTCTCAAGCCTTGGCCTCATTTGTACACTTTAAAACTCATATTGAAAACCTTACTGGCCACAAAATCAAATCACTGCAAACAGACAATGGCAAAGAGTACATAGCCTTTGCCAAATTTCTCTCCAATCATGGAATCTATCATAGATTCAGTTGTCCTTACACACATGAGCAAAATGGCTCAGCCGAAAGGAAACACAGGCACATAACTGAAATGGGCATAACACTACTGGCCAATGCTTCTCTACCACTTCATTTTTGGGGAGAAGCATTCACCACAGCAGTCTATCTAATAAACTGTCTTCCAACACCACTCCTTCACAATCAAAGCCCTCTTGAAACACTTTTTCACAAGAAACCAGACTATGCCTCTCTTAGAACATTTGGCTGTGTATGTTACCCTTACACAAGACCTTACAACAAGCATAAAGTTCAATACATGTCAGAACAATGCCTATTTTTAGGTTACAGTGACAAACATAAAGGGTATATCTGCTTATCTCCCACAGGCAGAACCTATATATCAAGGCATGTTATATTTGATGAGATGCAATTTCCTTTAAAGTCTAATCCTAACTTCCTCAATTCTCACTCAAGTTCAACTCCTGCATATGATATTTCTACTTTGCCTTCTATTCCTATTCTGTCATCATCTGGACCTATTACTTGCTCTAACCGGTTTTCTGTTTTGCAACATGTACCTGAGCTTGGTACACCAGCTCAAAATCCCAGCTCTGTCCCTACTGCACCATCTGTCCCAGAATCACCCTGTGTTGAATCACAAACCACTGCTTCTACTCCTACTGTCAACACTGAAACAGCTATGCCATCAGTTCCCTCATCTGCACAGGAAGTCACTAACTGTCATCCAATGATCACTAGAAGGAAAGCAGGAATCTCCAAGCCTAAAGTGCTCGTAGCCACTACAGATCTCTGTGAAACTGAGCCCAAGTCTGTCAAAAGTGCTCTTTCCAATCCCAAGTGGAAATTAGCTATGCAACAAGAATATGAGGCTCTATTAAAGACAAACACATGGACTCTTACCACTCTTCCTCCAGGCAGAGATGCAATAGGATGCAAATGGGTGTTTAGAATTAAAAGAAGTGCAGATGGCTCAATTGAGAAGTATAAGGCAAGACTTGTTGCCAAAGGTTTTCACCAACAACACGGGTTCGATTTCTTTGAAACTTTCAGCCCTGTGGTCAAACCAACTACAGTCAGAATTGTTCTAACTCTTGCCCTCACACACAATTGGCCTATTAGACAAATAGATGTTAATAATGCATTCTTAAATGGAGACCTTAGTGAGGAGGTGTTTATGGTGCAGTCCCCCGGGGTTTGTGCAAGGCAATGGTTCCCTAGTATGCAGACTAAACAAAGTACTATATGGTCTCAAACAAGCTCCAAGAGCTTGGTTTAACAAACTGCAGCAACATCTTGTTCAATTGGGCTTTCACTCCACTAAGTGTGATAATTCCCTGTTTGTCAGAAGTTCAGGAGCCATTACCACTCTAGTCCTAGTTTATGTGGATGACATCCTCATAACTAGTAACTCTCCCTCAGCAATTGCAGATTTAATACATGACATTAATGTCATGTTCCCACTTAAAGACCTTGGAGGTCTGAACTATTTTCTAGGCATACAAGCCACTGCAACAACAGATAAGGTCTGCCTTTCTCAGACAAAATACATAAATGACTTGCTTGTCAAAGCCAAAATGGGAGAAGCCAAACCCATGAAAACTCCAATGGTTACTGGACTGAAACTATCTGCTAATGACAGCCCTGATGCTACTGATCCAAGCTTGTACAGGTCCATCGTCGGAGCCCTTCAGTATGTAACTGTGACTCGGCCAGACATAGCTTATGCCGTGAACAAAGTCTGCCAATTCATGCATGCTCCAAAGGAACCACACTGGCAAGCAGTAAAAAGAATTCTCAGGTATCTAAGTGGTACTGCAACACATGGAATCACTCTTACAAGAACCTCTGGACTGACATTAACAGCATTTTGTGATGCTGATTGGGGCTCAGACCCGGATGATAGAAAATCAACCACTGGCTATTGTGTGTTCCTTGGTTCCAATCCTATATCTTGGTCATCCAAAAAGCAGCATGTAGTGTCTCGATCGAGCACTGAGGCTGAGTACAGAAGCTTAGCAGCCGTTGTAGCTGAACTAACATGGGTAAAATCCCTCTTATCTGAACTGAATTACTCCATTCCTCAGCCTCCAACAGTTTTTTGTGACAACCTAAGTCTTTGTCATGCTAGCTGCCAATCCTATCCTTCACTCAAGAACTAAGCATTTTGAGCTAGACCTCTACTTTGTTAGAGAGAAGATCCAACAGAAGGAACTAATGGTGCATCACATCCCCTCCACAGAACAGACTGCAGATGTTCTCACTAAGGCAGTAACCCACTCCATCTTTGAGAAATGCAAAGACAAACTCAGGGTGTTAGACTCCACACCCTTGAGTTTGCAGGGGGGTGTAAGGGGAAAATGAATAACTGAAAGTTTGTTATTCTGTTATATTCAGTTAGTTTAGTTAAGTGTTAGTTAAGAGTTGGTTAAGCAAGCTCTAGCTTTTGGATCATTGTACATATACAACAATTGTATCATTCCACATATGAGATAATTCATAACAGCACTTCCATCATCTATTACACTCTTCCTCTCTTTGGCCTTTCTTGCTTTTCCTCTCGATGCACTGATACCTTTAGCCATCATTCACAAAATTCATATCCAGAACAAAATTCCATAAAAACTCTAACACTAGTGTGTAATGTTGTGGACACGTGTGTGCAATCTTGTGCGATGTTTTACTCACACCTGTGTCCATCAAATAACATTGGTTTGCCACCATTCATGAATCGGAAACAGTGAGGGACTACCCTGCAAAAATAAATCCCACTTGCCAACTTGCAATTTAGTTTTCAAGTAATAATCTTCACTAATTGCTTTTTTTATTTTTATTTCTTCTATTTGTTTATCCATGCTGCAATTTGTGGTGCACACCCATGCTGCAAAAATTAGGATGGACCTATTAAATTGACCCTACTGATGCTTGATGATCTTGGGTGCTCTACATTTTACTATCTTCTTTAGAGTTACCTTTACTACCTTTTTTTTCCTTTCTTAGTTACAAGGTCTAAAAGGCTAAAAGCCCTAACTTTTTTTTGTTTAAAAAGGGTATTGCATAACTATAGCTATAGAAAAATTACATTGAATTTATTTAATACTTAATTTAATTAAACTCTACACCCTCTTGTTTCAAAAGTTACACTTACCTCCCTTAAAGAAGTCAGGGTAATTTCAATATATCATCACACCTTCAAGAAAGGAAAGTAGTGTAATGGTGACATGAAATTTACCCGTCAATAGAAAATTAAGAGAAAACTTGAAATGATAATCAACAAACTCTTATTAACACTCTTATTATTATTATTATTATTATTAGATTTAGCCACAAGCATTTACCGTGTCTATTTTCATAATTTAAAACATAATATATTTTCTTTAAGAAATAAAAATAAGTATGTACTAATTTGCCTTTCCTAAATCTAGTAATTGTGGTGAATTTAATTTTTTAAAGCCTTTTAAAATTATTTCAAACAAAAAACACATTTCATCTACCAAATTTGAAACTTTATTTATTTAATTAATCTACAAAGTAACTTCTTAAAAAAAATATTTTTAATTGACCACTTTCACATAACATGTTGTGGGTTTAAAATTTATTCCATAAAATAATACCTACTCAGTCATATATTTCCTACCATGGTAATTTTTTTTTATAAAGTTGGCATGCAAGGCATCACAATAAGGAAAGACATCCCAACTATATTGGCACCCAAATCCATACTAATCATATGCAACATACCAAGAAATTATTAAAAATAGTGGAAAAAAAATACAAAAGACATGAGGGGACTAAAGCCAAAACCCATGGAAGAATAAGGAATCATCGAATTCTAAAGCAAGGGAGACCTACCCAATTGCGGTAAAAATCCTCCATAATAAAATCAGAAACTAAGTCCCAGCAAACAAAACCAATGTTATTAGCCCCATAGGATGCTAACTTATTACCCTATCTAGATATGGAAAAAATTAAAATGCATCCTCCTACAAAGATAAATACAATTTTTCCATCTACTTCTAAGAGACCAAGGAACCAAAGCGCTAGACTTGAGAGCAGCAATAACTAACATAGAATCCTACATGGTAATTCATCACCCTAAATATATGTTTTAAAAAAATGTTAAAAAATATAACGAAATATTTTTCTTCTAAAATAATAAAGGACCAACTCAATTAGTGTATCAATACATTAGATTATATAGGTAACTGATTTTAGAAGAGGCAGCTTAAAGTTCTAACTCCTTCAATATTACCCATCATTATTAAGTCATTTGGTTGACAAAATAATAGAGTAGACTTATGTGAATTCCAAATTAACATCTTTACCATAAGATGAAAACATGTTAATTCCGGCTCCAATGCCTTTAATTTATAAGTTTGACATACTAACCACCATCTAAGTGTTTGTTTGATAAACTTAAAGAAAATGTGAAAAACATTTCAACTTAATTTTGGTGTGAAGAGAGCTCAAAAATTGAACACATCGTGAACTTTTGAGAGGGTTTTACTTTATATATTGACATCCAACACTTGAACATCGTTAGAGTTGTAGGCCTTTTTACTTGCTTAATTTTTTTAAGAAAAACAAACAAGGTTGCTTCTCACAATTGAACTAACAAAATCAAAACTTTAGATGAATGATTAATTGAGATCAATATTTGTGTGGTACACACAACACAAATAATCTTACTCTACAACTCCATGATGTATTGTTCTCTTCTTGTGTGGTGTGACACTTCTTCTCTCTCTAATTCATGTCTTTCTTTATACGGCTGTCACTTTCCAACCTTTGTTTAATTTATATTTCTTGTCCTTATACGTCTGTTGCCACTATCCTTAATTTGTTTTTTATTTGAGTGTGTCGTTATCTGGTTTTTTTTTTTCTCTAAACAGGGCTTTCAATTCATACCACTCAATGTACACTCCGAGCTTTTAACCTTTTATCTTGTTTTCTGTGTCACTTTTGCACCATGGGTCTCATTCCTGTAAATATCTTTTCAACTTATTCCTAATCAACCGAACTTCTTTAACAGCAAAAATAACGTGAACACGTTGTCCACTCGGAGGTTTTAACCTTTTATCTTGTTTCTTGTGCCAATTTTGCATCATGGGTCTCATTCCTGTAAATATCTTTTCAACTTATTCCGGATAAACCGAACTTCTTTAACAGCAAAAATAATGTGAACACACTATCATTTTTGTTTTTTCGCTACCACCCTCATACTTTGTGTGGACTTGTCACATTTTTCGTATCTCCCTCCCTCCCTCCCTCTCTCTCTCTCCCTCCCTCCCCGCCATTGACTAAAATTATTATCAAGATGCATATTAATGTATGCCTAGCTAGCATCAGTGTTTACAATTTACCTATTTAGAGCCCATTTCAATGAGTCTTTTTTCCAAGAAAAAATCATTTTTAAAACAAAAGTGATTTTAAAAATTATGAGTGTTTGGATGTTTTTTAAATAAAAAAAAAAAATAAAAGCAGTTAAAAAAACATACTTTTGTGTTGTTTAAAGAAGTTACAGTTCCTAACTTTTAAATAAAAGGAGATCCAATAAAGGAGATCCATATTTTATGACAATTATTGGAAATGTTATTGAAACACATCTTATAGAAGGTCTTTTTTTTAAAAAAAATTTGTCGAAATGCAAAATAACTTATTTTTCTAATAATATTTTCTACTTCTACTTCTACATTATAGAATCTTTTTTTTTTTAAACGTCCGCCTAAATGGGTATTCATGTCAATAAGAGAAGCAAGTTTTTTTGTTTGAATAAATTCTAACCTAAGAATTGTAAGAGATTGAGGGTTCAAACAATATCCACTAACAAAATACTAACATTTGCATATATATATATATATATATATATATATATATATATATATATATATATATATATATATATATATAACAAGTTCGTGAATGGTAAATTAAAGAGTGTTTAATTTTTTTACGATGTAGAAATTTATGATTGATTGACAGTATATGAAATCTTTAGACTAAAAGTACATACCGTTTAAATAAAAATTAAATTAATTATATCAATCTCATTTTTAATTATTAATGAATATTGACTCTTTCTTTTCAGCTATCCTTGTTCTATATGTCATGTTGTGATGTGTTTATAACTTGTGATCTGTGAAGTTGGGAGTACCACTTTTCGTCTTATTTATAGTTAATTTGATTGTCTATAGAAAGAATATCATAACCTCTTCATTTTTTTTTTCAGGTTAATAAATACTATGATCTCGCTACCAGCTTTTATGAGTTTGGATGGGGAGAATCTTTCCATTTTGCACCTAAGTGTCTATTTGCTTCATTTTGCATCCAACAATGAAGAATTTCTGCCAAATTGATCTTGCATGCTGATAATTGTCTACTCATTCAGATAGTAGGGTGAATCTTTTACAGAGAGCATCAAACGATATGAAAACTTCATTGCTTTACAGTTGGGTCTGAAGCCTGGACAAAAGGTTTTCATGCTCAATAGAGCATAATAGCTACCTGATATCTAGTTTCAACTATTTTATTGTTGAAAATTGATAATCCTTCTATTTGTTTTAGGTTTTGGATGTTGGATGTGGAATTGGAGGACCATTAATAGAAATTTCGTGATTCAAGTGAACATGACTTCTTTCAATTAGGCTTCCCCTCCTTTTGCTCTACCTTGCTTTACCTTTATAATTGGTTAACAAAAAATGATCAAGCGTATTTGTGCAGCTTGACATCAATTATAGGACTGAATAACAATGAGTACCAGATAACAAGGGGACAGGTATGTATCATGAGATGTAATGCATTTATGAAACAATTTTGATGTGTAAATTGGAGTTCATTGACATTTGAGAATTTTGAGCTTCTGGTTTAATAACCATATCTAATTGGTATAGCCTTATTTGTACTTAAATAGACACTATGAAATTTTGTTTCATTTTTAACATTGATACATTGGTTAAACTATTAATAACATATTTATTGACAGTCTTGTAGTATTAATTTAATAATTAGTCGCTCATGCTCATTTCTTTTACTAATCAATAGGAACTGATCAATCGCATTGCTGGATTGGACAAGTCTTGCAACTTTGTCAAGGTTAATCTTTCATAAATCACTTTTTTTCATTTTCTTGGGAGTGGGTGGCATGAGACGTTTTATTTTTTTTAGCACATACTGGTCTAATGTTTTATCAAATTGTTCCACTCCAATTGTATATTATATGTTGACAATTTATTTAGTGTGTTTGAAATAACCTTTTTTTTGTTGGTAAAAGCTTATAATTAAAATGCTAACGTGAGAGTTGTTTGGCAAAGAAGCCAATCTAAATTAAGCAAAACCATATGCTCACAATAAAATCATATGATTTAAATTTACATCTGACATCAATCATATTTGATAATGCAGGCTGACTTCATGGAAATGCCATTCCCGGATACTTTTGATGCAGTTTATTCGATCGAAGCCACTTGCCATGCACCAGATGTTGTATGTAGCAATATTTCTTACTCTAATTAGTTTCACATCCTTACATCTTTTTCGTTACTGCAACCTTCTATCTGCACTTGCTTTTTCACCCATAAATGGCCAAGTATTATGGACGTTGATGTGGCCATGTGTAACATCATGAAGTGCATGTGTTAACCGTGAATCTACACAATGGTTTCTTTAATTTGTATTGCTCACACTTTTTTCCTGCATTTGTGTAAAGCTAGTGTCTCAAAATCAGTTACAAGCTAAAGCATCTATTGGAGGGAAAAACAGTTTCTTCAGTTAGTGCACAACCGAATTCTGTTGAAGACCAATGTGGATGGATGCTCGAGCTAGCTTGGTTTCTGAAGGCTCTCTCCTATATAAACATAGGCTTAGGCTACAAATAAAAATATGGGAGTGAACTGAGATTATATCAACTTGTAATTTCTTCTATACTTGAAAAATCATAGAGTTAGGATTGATCAAGAGTTGGTGAGCATTAGAGTGAATAGGCTTGGGATCTTGAATCTGTTTTCTTTACAGGGTGTAAACAAGGGCCAAGGATAGAACTCTTTTGGGATTAGCTTGATGATCTTGTAGCTCGATTCAATCATAGTGAAATACCTTTGCTCTCTCCCCGTGGATGTAAGCCCCACCGGCTGAACCACGTAAATCTTGGCGTGATTCTCTTCGTTGCTTTACTTCTGCCATTGTGTTTGGTTATCTGTTAATTTGCATATTGTTCTGTACTTTCGATTCTTTGGTACTGCTGTTGTTTCTTGTTTTGTTTCAGTCTTAATCCACAACAAGTGGCGCCGTCTGTGGGAAGGTTGGAACAAAGTGAAGGATAGAAAGATTCAAACATAGGTTCAACGAAATTTGACATAGAGAAGTTCCCAGGTTCAAATGATTTTGGACTATGGAGGATCAAAATACAGGCTGTCCTAGTTCAACAAGGACTCAGGGACACTCTCAGAGGAGAAGCTGCACTTCGAAACACCCTCACAGCAGTAGAAAGAAAGGAACTCATAGATAAGGTAAGGAGTATAGTTATTCTATGCCTTGGAGACAAACCCCTCAGAGAGGTTGCAAGAGAGCCTACTGCAGCCGCACTTTGCCTCAAACTTAAGTCTCTCTACATGACCAAGTCTGTGGCAAATAGATTGTTCCTGAAGTAACAACTCTTCTCATTCAAGATGAGTGAAGACAGACCTGTAGCAGAGCAGATTGCAGACTATAACATGATTCTTGATGATCTTGAGAATCTAGAGGTAAAGATGGATGATGAAGACAAAGCACTAATTCTGTTAAGTGTTTTACCAAGCTCCTATGAACATTTCAAGGATGCAATCTTGTTTGGTAGAGATCAAACAATTACCCCTGATGAGGTCCAATCATCCATAAGAACAAAAGAATTCCAAAAGAAACAAGAAGCCAAGACTGAAAACAATGCAGAAAGCTTAAACATTGTAAGAGGCAGACATGAAAGAAGAAATGGTAAGCAAGGCAAGCACAGATCAAAATCAAGAAACCAAGACAAGTCCAAATACAAATGTTTCCACTGCCACAAGAAAGGTCACTTCAAGAAGGAGTACCCTGAGAGGAAGAATAAAGGACCCAAGTCATCTCAGTCATCAGTTGATGCTGCCATTGTGTCATCAGGGTATGAATCTTCTGGATATGAATCAGCAGAAGCTTTGGTGCTGGCAAATACAGAATCAAAAAAGGATTGGGTGCTTGACTCTGGATGCACCTACCATATGTGTCCAAGAAAGGACTATTTTGAGTCCTTAACCCTACAAGATGAAGGAGTGGTCTTATTGGGAAACAATAAACCATGAAGAGTTCAAGGTCAAGGCTCAATCAGGCTGGAAATGTTCAATGGACAAGAGATAATTGTCTCAGGTGTCAGGAGCCTAGGCATACAAAGGCATAGAACTGTTGCAGGTACGCCACAGCAGAATGGATTAGCAGAAAGAATGAACAGGACAATACTTGAGAGAGTGAGATGCACGATTCTAAGTGCTGGCCTTCCAAAAAAGATTTTGGGGAGATGTGGCTGTGACTGTAGTGTATCTTATCAATAGGTATCCAGCATCTGCTATAGGATTTAAAACTCCTATAGAACTATGGAGAGGCAAACCTGCAAATTACTCCAACTTGAGAATATTTTGTGCATTAGCCTTTGCTCACATCAAACAAGACAAGCTTGGTGCTAGAGCAATAAAGTGTGTGTTTATTGGCTACCCCACTGGAATCAAAGGTTACAAACTATAGAGATTAGAACCTGGAGAACCAAAGTTCATAATCAGCAGAGATGTAGTCTTTGATGAAACTAGAATGGCCATGCTATCAAAGGACCAAACTCTAAATAAATCAGAAGGTGACTCAAGAAGTACTCAAGTTGAGGTGGAGCTGCCTTTAAGTAAGGTCATGAATCAGAGGATACAGAATGAAGCAGAAGCAGAACCTGTTGAGCATTAACCTGAACCAGTGACAAATGACTACAACCAAGTCAGAGACAGAGCCAGAAAGAACATAATACCTCCAAGAAGATTTGGACAAGCAGATCTTATATGCTATGCTCTAAGCATTGGAGAGGAAGCTCAAGCAAATGAACCAAGTAACTTCACAAAAGCTGTAACAAGTAGAAACAGTGCAGAATGGTGGAAGGCAATGGAAGAGGAGATGAAATCCCTTGAACAAAACAAGACTTGGACTCTAGTTGATCCACCAAAGGGCAAAAGGATAGTAGGCTGCAAATGGATCTTCAAAATGAAAGAAGATACTCAAGATACAAACAAGGCTAGATTCAAGGCAAGACTTGTGGCAAAAGGGTTCTCTCAAATTGAGGGAATTGACTATAATGAAATCTTTTCTCCTGTAGTCAAACACTATTCCATAAGGATCATACTTGCCCTGGTTACTCAATTTGATCTGGATCTAGAACAACTAGATGTCAAAACTGCATTCCTTCATGGAAATTTAGGGGAAACAATATATATGCATCAACCTGAGGGATTTGACAAATGCAAAGACAAGGTGTGCTTATTGAAGAAATCTCTATATGGCCTAAAACAAAGTCCTAGGCAATGGAAAAAGAGATTTGATGATTTCATGATGAAGATGAACTTCCAGAGAAGCAGCTATGACAGCTGTGTATACACTCTCAAAGAAAATGAAGAAGTAATCATCTACTTACTTCTCTATGTATCGATATACTTCTTGCAAGCTCTAAAAAGTCAGAAATTAAAAGGATAAAGGATCAACTGAAGACTGAATTCGAGATGAAAGAACTTGGAGAGGCTAAGAGGATCCTTGGCATGGATATCACCAAAAACATAAAGATTGGAGAGCTACTGTTGTCTCAGCAAGGATACATGCAAAAGGTAATTAGAAGATACATAATGCATGAGTCTAAATCAGTTGGAACACCTTTAGGACAACTTAATAAACTGTCAGTGCAGCAAGGGCCTAAAACAGAAGAGGAAAGGCAAAAGATGACATCAATTCCATATGCAAATGTTGTTGGCAGCATCATGTATGGAATGGTGTGTTGCAGGCCAGATTTGGCTTATGCTGTAAATGTGGTAAGCAGGTTCATGGCAGACCCTGGACTAACCCACTGGAATGCCATGAAGTGGATACTAAGGTATTTAAATGGCACTTTAAGGTCTGGACTTTTGTTCAGAAGAAGTACTCTTACTGAGGATGTGATAAAAGGCTATGTGGATTCAGACTATGCTGGAAACATTAACACTCGAAAATCTCTGTCAGGGTATGTTTTCACAGTATTTGGTACTGCCATCAGTTGGAGATCAGTTCTGCAATCAGTGGTGGCCTTATCAACTACACAAGCATAATTCATAGCACTCACAGAAGGGGTGAAGGAAGCAATATGGGTAAATGGAATAATTGGTGAACTTGGAGTGCCACAGAGTTGTGTCACAATTTACTATGATAGCCAAAGTGCTATCCATCTATCTAAACATCTAGTATACCATGAAAAATCTAAACATATTGATATTAAGCTTCATTTCATAAGGGATGTAATTGAGGCAAAGGAAATCCTTGTTGAGAAGGTTTCAACAGAGGACAATCCAGTCGATGCCTTAACCAAGTCCCTACCTTTATCCAAGTTCAAGCATAGCTTGGACTTGATTGATTTTTAATAAGAAGATGAAGGTTGGAGAGAGAGCAAAGCTATGAAAGTATGATTGAATGGATTTAGAGACAAGGTGGAGAATTATAAAGCTAGTGTCTCAAAATCAGTTACAAGCTAAAGCATCTATTGGAGGGGAAAATAGTTTTTCTAGTTAGTGCACAACCGAATTCTATTGAAGACCAATATGGATGGATGCTCGAGCTAGCTTGGTTTCTGAAGGCTCTCTCCTATATAAACATAGGCTTAGGCTATGGATAAAAAGATGGGAATGATCTGAGATTATATCAACTTGTAATTTCTTCTATACTTGAAAAATCATAGAGTTAGGATTGATCAAGAGTTGGTGAGCATTAGAGTGAATAGGCTTGGGATCTTGAATATGTTTTCTTTACAGGGTGTAAACAAGGGCCAAGGGTAGAACTCTTTTGGGATTAGCTTGATGATCTTGTAACTCGATTCAATCATAGTGAAATACATTTGCTCTCTCCCCGTGGATGTAAGCCCCACCAGCTGAACCACGTAAATCTTGGCATGATTCTCTCCCTCTCTTTACTTCTGCCATTGTGTTTGGTTATCTGTTAATTTACATATTGTTCTGTATTTTAGATTCTTTGGTACTGCTGTTGTTTCTTGTTTTGTTTCAGTCTTAATCCACAACAATTTGGATTGTGGATAGTATGGATGCTATAAAGAGATATATAGAGTGTTAAAGCTTGGTCAGTATTTTGCCGCATTTGAATGGTGCATGACTGATTCTTTTGATCCCAATAACCAGGAACATCAAAAAATTAAGATATGGCATAGAGGTATAGAAACAATTTAGATTAAGGTTATCTATGGATTCTACTATAGCCTCTTCTTATTTTGTAATTCAGTAGATAAAATTCATTGGTATTAAATATATAAAATCCATTGATACATGCAGAAATTGAGATTGGTAGTTGGTTTCCTGACATTAGGTTAACCTCAAAATGTCTTCTTGCTCTAAAGCAAGCAAGTTTTGAGGTGAACATCAATTTCTAATTAGTTATTATCTTTCACTAGTATTGTTCTTTCAATATCTCAAAGATGAACAACCAAATTGGCTAAGGGGAAATTCGCTCCTTTTTGTGTGCAAAGGTAATTTGGGAAAAAGATCTTGCAGTGGACTCTCCTCCTCCTTGGTACTTGCCTTTAGACAAAATTCACTTCTCACTAAGTAGCTTCCGTCTAACAACAGTTGGACGATTTTTCACCAGAAACATGATATTGCAATTGAATATGATAGCAATTATTTATTTCACTTTAGCTATCTCTTGGATATGATTTCCTATAGTGGTTTTCTATATGAATTTTAGGATTCATTTCTTTTATTACTCAAATTTGAATGTCGGTTGATGCCTACGAATTTGATATATTTGTAGGTCAAGCCTCTAGAATTTATTGGAATGACTCCAAAGGGGAGCCTAAGGGTTTATGATCTCCTGGAAAAGTAAGTTTAATCCCATTTATTCTGTTGATTTCATTTTCAACCAGCATCTGAAATCAAGCCTCTAGATTAAGCATTGTTTTTCTTTGTCTTCCTCGATGAAAAATCTTTTAGTTCCTAATTTTTTTTATTACTCTTTTCAAATCAAGATTTTGTTTGTTTGGGATATGGCAAATCTTTTGGCATCCCTTTGGTATTTTACATATGGGTTTTCTTGGTGGAGTTACATAGTAATAAGGGACAAGCATGCTTTCACTTGATTTATTAAGTGTTTCTTTTACTTTTTGTGAGGATGTCTTATTATCTTCTTATATTCTTCTCTTCTAATCTAATAATATATTTTATTATAAAAATATATATATTCTAATTTCAACTCCTTGAATATATATATATATATATATATATATATATATATATATATATATATGAATTGATGCTCTAAGCAACATGTTTAGTTGTCATCTAATGACAATAACCGAAAGGGCTCTATTCCATATGAGTGCATTTGAGCCGTAAGAGAAATGTTGATGAATTAAATACTAGGAATATGGAACATTAACGAAAGTTTTTCTCGAGAAGACTATCATAGAGAAATTTGACTTGCTTATATTCGCTTTTTCAGGAATAAGATTTTCACACCAATATACTTCTTTTTGGCATGGAAGCCGAATTCGGACAATAAGTAGACTGGCAGTGCAAATTGTTATAGACAAGAGGTTTATTATGATTATGGGGGAAATAATTCTTAGCTAGGCAAGGGCTGTCTTAGGCCTTGTTTGGCAAAGCAGTGTACCCTCTTGCTTCATTGGATGTTATTGAACTTACCCAAATGATGTGCTTTCATGTCACATTTGTTCATTCTACATATTATTAGTTGTTTTTGTTTCTTCTTTCAAAAGTAAAATGATAATTGCGGTGAAGTTTAGAATCCATTAATCAAATTGGGGAATGTGTTATCTAATTCGAATATATCTTTTCAACTAAACTGATCCATTGGCATTTTCAACAAGTGTTTGGTAATCAACCTGGTCTTATTTAAATTGTACACTTGATCATCACTGAATATCTGAGTCTCCAGGTTTTGCAACAAATTAAAACAACATTCAACACTACATGATCCAACAAAAATCTTGAGGCCTAACAAACAAAGCATTATTTGAGGGCCTTATATATTGAGGGATGGTTATAGGTCAGCCTTCATGTCATTCGTTAGGGGCTTATGGTCTAACTTATTTAAGACCTAGTCTGACCTAACCTATTTAACAAAAAACGTCGGGTCGAGGCTTTATAAAAAGTATATATCACTAAATAGGTCGGGTTAAGGCTTTTAAAAAAGTCTAATAGGCCTGTCAGACCGAACTATTTAATACACACACATTTGATATAATTTAAAATATTATAATACTATAATATATTATTTATAATATCTATAATTTTTTAAAACAAAGGTCTTTTGGCTTATTTAAATATAGAGGCCTATTTGTTTATTTATTTGTGAAGGTCTAGTGACATATTTGTGTGTATAGACCTATCGACATCTTTATTATTAGAGGCCTACAAGTATAGGCCTATAACCTATTTATTGGTGGAGGCATATTTAAAGGCCTTGTTGAAAATAAGCATTTAGCCTAGATCATGCTTTGAAGTAGGTCAGGTCATGTCTTAAAAATGAGCCTATATCAAGCTAATAGGCCAAACTTGAGCCTTGTGATTGGAACACATGCTAGGTCTGTTTATATCAGAATCTAGCCTATTACCACCCCTAGGTATTCTACATGGAAAATTTTATAAGAAATTATTATTGGACCCATTAAAATTGACTTGATTTAACATAAGCTAATTTTCATGTTTTGCACTAAGTTTGTGTTTGGGAATTTTTTCTCACATCTTTTTTCTCTGGAAATTTTGTTTCAGATTTAATATGACGTGGTTGGCAGACTTGTTTAAAATATAAAAAGATGTGAGAAAAACTTCAACCAAATCCTAAGCCCAGTGTTTCAGTGCCTAATCCAGCTCAACCATCTCCGAATCCACCTTCACCTATCTCTGATTTCCCAATTGTTGTTTGTAAAGGTATTCGCTCCACTCGTAATCCTCATCATATTCATAACTTTGTCAGATATCATCGTCTTTCTCCTGCTCAATATTCTTTCACCTCTTCCTTGTTTTCTCTCTCTAGTCCTAAAACTATTTAGGAAGCTCTTTCCCATCCAAGATGGCGACAAACAATGATTGAGGAAATGCAAGCTTTATAATCCAACCGTACTTGGTCTCTAGTTCCTTTATCTTCGGATAAAAATCCGGTGGGATGTCGTTGGGTTTTCACTGTAAAAGTAGGCCCTAATGGTACTATGGATCATTTAAGGCTCATCTTGTAGCTAAAGGTTTTACTCGGATTTTTGGGACGGGATTATGGAGATATTTTTTCCCCTATTGCAAAAATGACTTCGGTTTAGGTGTTTCTATCCATGACGGCCATGAATCAATGGTCTTTAAACCAACTAGATGTCAAAAATGCCTTCTTACATGACGACTTGACTATAGAGCAACCTCTCAGATTTATTGCTCAGGGTAGTTTGGTTTGTAAACTTCATAAATCACTATATGGTCTTAAACAATATCCCGATGTTGGTTCGGACTATTCATCTTGGTTTTATAAAAATTTGATATGATCACAAGTGAAGTGGATCACTTAGTATCTATTATCTATTATAATATATTAAAACCCGCTCTTTATGCTTAATTGTTTACAATAGAACAACACGAATCCCTCTCTACGACTGCCTCTCTATGTTTACAATAGAAACAGACAAATCCCAAAAACCCTATCTGCGTAGAATCGTATCTAATTTTATGCCAGTGGCGGCTGGTGTGTGGAACGGTGCCCCGCGGTCGCCACCGTTGGTGGGACAGCAATAGGTTGGCAAGACTATCTCCTAGCCTCCGTTGTGGCTATGGAAGGTTGCAATCCAATGGTTGTAGTTCTGCGTTGTTCTTGCTATGAGTTTCAAAGGGTGAAGATTAACACCCGTGTGTAGGGTGCTCACGATGGTTCCCTGAAGACAGCTGTGTTAATCATCAAAAGATTGCCATTGACTCGCCTTACATATAATTTTTGCCAATGGTTAAATATTTTACTTGTGAAAGGGTGCATGTAATTATGTACATGGGTGCTCCACTCCCAATTTAATGGCCTTGGACCATACTTTCCATGTTTAAATATGTAGATAGAAAAGATATGGCTTTTTCCACTGCAAAAGTGACCTTCCCAACCCTAAGTAGAATTAAATTGCTTATATTATATATGCATGTTTTTAAATTTAAAATTGAGTGAAAAGGTTGACTGAATCATGTAATTAATTTACAATGTCTTATAATTCTTCTGATGTTGCTCTTATGTTACCATCACTTAAATATGTGTAATACTTATAAACATAATATAGTAGGGACAATACGAGAACCCCTTTTTTTTTGGCCAGACAAAAGGATATGCTGCAAATTATGGGCAGCAAATGGATGGATTGGATAAATTTTGATTCAGATTATAATGGATGAATTAAAAACAATCCATTAATCCATTACGATCCATTAATTTTTTTTTTAAAAAATCCAATCCATCCATGATCCACTTAATAAAAACCATCAAATACATCCATTAACAATTTTATTACGGATGGATATCCAATCCATCCATTAAATTTAAACATTTTTTATACTTGTTCAAAATATTATCTCTCATATATAAAAAAGATATACCTCTCTTATCCATAAACAAAAATATTTTAAAATTAAATAATTTTTATAATTTTTTAAAATATTCTAATCACCAAAACAATTAAACAAAATTATTCTCTCAATTTCTATCTCCTCTCGTTTCTCTCTCCTTTGTCTCTACCTTCTCTCTCAATCTCTATCTCCTCTCTCTCACACACACTCTCTTGTCAGTCTCCCTCCTTTCCCTCTTTCTCTCCAATCAGGATTGCCTCCAGCGATGGAGGCAGTCCAGCAAAAAAATTAAATGGGGTTTTGGATCATGAGAGAAAATGATAAATAATGAAGAGAGAGAATAGAGTTAAGAGAGAAAAAAGATGATGGAGGGATGATGGAGGGGAAACTGATGGAGGGAATCCAGATCCCTTTCTCTCCCTCTCCCTCTCCCTCCCTCTCTCTCGTCTATCTCGTCTCTCTCCCCCTCTCCTTCACTCGCCAGCAGATCGGAGGACGGGAAGCCGACGAAAGCGGTTGTTGCCGGAGCTCCGTGGTACTGATACGGTAGTGGTGCAGAAATTGTGATGATCCAGAGGATCTTTGTTAGATCGAATAGCGAAGAGGCCATTATGTTCATGTTATTGAGGAACATGTTTGGCTTTGGAAATTATCAACAATACTGCTGTTACGAATTTCTTCTCTTTTAATAAGTTACTCTCTTTTAAAAATTAGTTAATGCAACAACAAAAAAAAATGAAAACAATGAACAGAAATAAAATAGAAAATAAAATTGAAAATAATGAACAAAAATAAATAGAAAAACGATAAGTTATACGGAGGGTTTTTGTTGAAAATTTATTTGAAAAAGTATAATAGTGTTGGAATGGATAAAAACTGATCCACTGTTTTTTGTGGTTGTTAATCTAATGGATTTCTAAAAAATTTGGATGGATTATAAACCATCCACTAAAAAACAATCCAACTCAATCCAATCCATTTTATCTTATTTTTTATAAATGGATGGATAGTGGATAAATGAATTATTTTACCACCAGATTTTGAGAACAAGAGGGGACAATATGAGCATTATAACATCCTTCCATTATATGATGTAAATGTTGGTGTTAAACCGACAATCATGGAACTTCCCGAGGTTTGTAAGGGATATATGCATTATCAGTTTTGCTTCTGCTAGCTAATATATTATCTTCAAATTCAACTTTATAATCTGGTTGTGTTTCTTCTTTTCCTTGCAATTATAGATCAAAGCAGCAATTGCTACTTTAAGTTAGGTAGATAATCTGGTGGTGGATGAAGTGAATTCAATTTTATGATTCAATCTGACGAAGAAAATAGTCTGATTAAGGAGGCGTATGAAGATGGTTCTGAACAAAATAGGGGTACAAATTAAATAACCTGTCTTTAACATGTTTTCCAGCCTTGAAGATTCTTATCAATACCCTTAACCTTTTTTATCTTTCAGAATTTGTTAATTGATATTTACTTTCATGTCTGTTATATATACTTGCAGAATATCAACAAAATAGAGATGGAGGCAATTGATTAACTTCATTGCAAATAGAGGTATATATTAGCTATTTATCTTATATTTTTAATAACAATAATGTTTTCGGATTCTTAATCTTCTGCTACCTTTCTATGCATAAAATAAATGACCATATTATCACTGTTTAAAAATTATATTTTCATTTCAATTATTGTAATTCAATATTTAAAAACTACAAAAAAAAAAAAGTAAATACTTACAACGCAAAATATGAATCTAATAAAAAAATTGACACCCGATCATTACAGGACATGATCATACTGGAATTCAGCATTTGAAGGAGCATCCATTTCGTCACTTTGAAACAAAGGGCTTGGGCAAATTGACATTTTTCTTAGGGATTGAAGTTTGCTCACTCAAAGGCAGGAATTGTTATCTCCCAAAAAAAATATGCTCTTGATATTCTTCAAGAAACTAGAGTACTGAATTTGCAAACCAGTATAAACTCATGGATCCATATATTAAACTTCTTCCTGATCAAGGTGAATTATTTTCAGATCCAAGCAGAAATCAAAGATCGGTAGGAAAGCTTAATTATCTCATTGTAACCAGACTTGACATCTCTTTTGTTGTTGGTGTGGTGAGTCAATTCCTAAATTCCCCTCGTATTGATCATTGGAATGCAGTTGTCGAAATTTTGAGATTCATTAAAGGATCACCGGAAAAAGGGTTAGTGTATGAAAATAGAGGGCATAAGGAAATTATTGCCTACACTGATGCAGATTGGTATGGATCTCCATGTGATAGGAGATCTACCTCGGGATATTTGTTCTCTTTGGAGGAAATCTCATTTCATGGAAACATAAGAAACAAAATGTGGTCGCAAGGTCCAGGACTGAAGCAGAATAACGAGCTATGGCTCTCACTACATGTGAACTAATATGGCTAAAGCAACTCGTAAAAGAGTAAGTTTTGAAAGATTGGAACTATGAGACTAATTGTGATAATCAAGCAGCTTTTCATATTGCTTCTAACTCAGTCTTCCATGAAGGACTAAGCATATAGTGGTTGATTGTCATTTTGTTCGTGATAAGATTGTTTCTAGGGAAATTATCACATCCTTTGTGAACTCATGACCATTGGCTGATATACTTACCAAAGCTCTCTGGTTCCAAGGATAGATTATATCTGCAGCAAGCTCGATGCTTTTGATATATATGCTCCAGCTTGAGAGGGAGTGTTGGAAATAGATAATTATGCCGGAAGTGGAATATAATTATTGTTCCACTAATTAGAGTGCATTGTCCTCTTAGGATCCATTGTATCTTGGGAATTAAAGATAGAATTAGTTCCCCTTGTAAATTGTATTATCATGTATATAAATAGATTATCTGACGAGTGGATTAGCTCACTCAAACATTTCACTAATGTCTTTGTCTAATTTACAACAGTTTCACTAGTGCAGAAAAGGGATTCCACATCGGTTATTTTTGGCTTTTCACATCGGTTTTCAAACTGATGTTGAAAAGACCGATGTGATTTATTGTCACTTTTCATATCGATTTTAAAACCGATGTGTAAAGTACATTTTTAACAGCGGTTTTTACATAAATCGATGTGGAAAGTTCATTTGCCATCGGTTTTTTTAAAACCAATGTGTAAAGTCTAATTTTTTTTTTTGAAATTGTTATTTACATTTCTATCATTCATTTCCCCTGTTTCAGTAATAATGTAGATCAATACCAGAATAACATACTCTAAATATTCTCAACAATCACTTTTGTACAACAAAAACACAATTAATATATACTGAATTTATTACGAACAATACATATGTACGTTCAATTACATTCAGACAACAAAGATAATTAGAAACCAAAAAGCTACATGATATATTATAGATTTCATATCAAAATACATATGATCAGTCAAAAGTATACTACAACTTAGTACATGATAAGTTTTTAAACTAACTACATATATATATATATATATATATATATATATATATATATATATATATATATATATATATATATATATACAAACTATGGTTGGTACACTTCAAGAAAGAAAGTTGCCCAACGTCTCCTTATGTTGTTGATGTCGGAATCAGATAATGGAGTTGGATTGTTGAATATCTGCAAGTTTAATTGGACAAAAGATTATATCTTTTACGTAATAAACTAACATAAAACATATAACGAATCTATAACTGTTACTTCTAATTGTTACCAATTAACATCTACCTTGTGCCATCTTTCAGTGATCCTGGAGGAGATAATTTCCAACATCCACCGCATCACATAGTATCCACATTTCCATGATCCACGTTGTATACGTGACTACGTACAAATGAAACCCAATTAGAATATGAGGAATTAAATAGAAATCAATAATTATACCCACTGCATTTGATGCATTTGAACTAATAAATATCTTACGCTAGGAATAATCCATCTGATAGCCCGACGCCTTTCACCACACAACATGTGATTTGCATTAATAGAACTAGCATGACAAAATAAACATTAATTAAAGTATATCTAATAGATTTCAGATAATTAAAACAACTGCATTACTGATTATAAAGTATTTTAATGCTTACATTTCGATGATCGTCTTCAGTTCATTCTCCGGCTTATTTCTAATTGAGAAGAAGAAGACCACGACGTTCATCCTTTGGTACAAGATCAACAGTTGCCAGTGCTTACTATGTTTGCGGAACAGTTAGTGACTAAGTCATATATAGTTATAATTAAATAACCGATACTTACTTATTGAGATAAGGCGCAAGGTAGAATTGATGATCGTCTCGGGCAAGTATATCACGTATGGTGGTGACCCGGTCTTCTGATGCTAGGAGAACATCACCCTGAATGAACATGGGGTCAATGAACCCATAAAGGGTGAGGTTACCCTGATCAACTAACATACGATGCAGATACCTGATATATTGAAAAAACATGTTAATTATCATAGTATTTAAAAATTAATTCCTCCCGATCCATGCTCTTAGCAGTGATACCTCGTGTACCCTTACCATCATATCTTCCTTCGTGACGAGACTTCAGAAGCCCTACAGGTTCCGCTTCTGACATGTAGTCTGTACAAAACTCAATAGCTTCTTCTGCAACATACCTTTCAACAATAGATGCTTTGGGACGGTGTGGATTCTTCATATATCCTTTCAAGATCTTCATGTATCGCTCAACCAGGTACATCCACCTTAAATAAACAGGGCCGCACAATCTAATCTCCCTCACTAGATGAACAATCAAATGAACCATGATGTCAAAAAATGAAGGTGGAAAATACATCTCCAATTGGCACAAGATAATGGCTGCCTCATTTTCCAAGTCATCCAACTTTTTAGTGTCAATGACCTTGCTACATATAGCATTGAAAAATAAGCATAACCTTGTAATGGCATGTCTGACTTTTTTAGGCAATATGTCATGAATTGCCACCGGTAGTAGTTGTTGCATCAAGACATGACAATCATGAGACTTTAAGGCAACTAATTTGAGATCTTTCATTGAGACAAGTCTTTTTATATTTGAAGAGTAACCCTGTGGCACTTTGACTCCCCGTAGACATTCACAAAAACTTCTTTTCTCTTTTTTTGATAAAGTATGACATGCTGGGGGCAAATAAGTCTTCTTATCCCCACTTTAAGTGGAGCTAACTGCTCTCGTATACCCATCGCAACTAGATCCAGACGAGCATTCACACCATCCTTTGTCTTGCCATGAATGTTGAGAAGCGTTCCGATTAAACTGTCACACACATTTTTCTCCACATGCATCACATCAATACAATGTCTTACATCAAGCTTGCACCAGTATGGAAGATCAAAGAAGACTGACCTCTTCTTCCATATTTTCTTCTCGGTAGCCTTCTTCTGGGTCTTCCCATAAATAACATTAGTGTTTTCACCCTTTCATAAACTTGCTCTCCAGTCAAGGCCACCGGAGCAATTTCATTCTCCGGAAGTCCATTGAAAGCTTTTCTCAATCTACGATAAGGATGATTACGTCGGAGAAATCTCCGATGCCCAAGGTAAACTGTCTTCCTTCCATGTTGCAGTTGATGGTAACATGTGCCTGCTTCACATATTGGACATGCTTTATGCCCCTTAACACTATGCCCACACAGGTTCCCGTATGCTTGAAAGTCATTGATGGTGCAAAATAACATGGCACGCAATCTGAATGTCTCACGGCAATACCCGTCGATCACATCAACGCCTTCATCCCACAACATTCTCAAGTCTTCAATCAAGGGACTCAGATAAACATTAATATCATTTCCTGGCTGTTTAGGACCCGAAATCATCATACTTAACATAATGTATTTGCGCTTCATGCACAACCAAGGAGACAGGTTGTAAATTACCAGGAGAACAGGCCATGAACTATGAATACTACTTAAGTTTCCATATGGATTCATCCCATCGGTAGCAAGTTCAAGCCTGAGGTTTCTGGGCTCATTGCTGAAATCCGGAAACAAACTATCAATTCACTTCCATTGCAAAGAATCGGCCGGATGCCGAAGCTATCCATAACACTTCCTCTCATCTGCATGTCATCTAATGTTCTTTGTGTCATTTACATTAGCAAACAATCGCTTGAACCGCGGAATCACGAGAAGATACCATAACACCTTCGCAGGAAGACCTTTGGTGACCACATCACAACTAGAATCACCATCCTTCACTTTGTAGCGTGATACCCCACACCTGGGGCACTCGTGCATCTCTTCAAACTCTTTCCTATACAATATGCAATCATTGGGGGCAAGCGTGTATTTTCTTATACTCCATACCCATTGGACACAATATCTTCTTCGCCTCATAGTTTCGAGATGGCAATGTGTTGCCTTCTGGAAGCATGTCTTTCAACAACTCAAGCAATTCGGTAAAGCTTTTATCGCTCCACCCATTTCTCGCCTTCACATTGAACAATCTTAACACCGCTGACAACCGTGGAAATTAGTGCACCCTGGATACAAAGTCACTTCCACATCACTGCACAAAGTGTAACATCCCCGATCGCTCTATAGATTGACGATTGTCCCCACGGACTAACACGGGTCTTTTCAGCGTGCTTTGTCCTCACTCACACGCTTCCTGAAAAACTTCCCAGAGGTCACCCATCCCATAATTGCTCCAAGTCTAGCGCGCTTAATCGTGGAGTTCTTAAGTGATGGGCTCCCGAAAAGAAGATGCATCTTATTAGTATAGGTAGTACCAATCAATTCATATAAGCCATCCTCAACTGTATAGTCCTATACCTACACAGTCTTAGGATTCCTCTCATTTGGGTGTGTAATCAGTTCATTCATGTGTCCCTCCGCCTAGAAGTCTGCCAGGAGTCGCTCCTTGTCCGTGCCTTCTTGCACCGGCGATCACTCCCCGCCCTCGTCAGCACCCGGGTGTTACATGCCCACCAGCTTCCGCTTGGTTCGTCCCCGAACCACACCGTACTGGGAGAGGTGCCGCTCTGATACCATTTGTAACATCCCTGGCTGCTCTATGGATTGACGACTATCCCCATAGACTAACACGGGTCTTTTCAGCGTGCTTTGTCCTCACTCACACGCTTCCCGGGAAAACTTCCCAGGAGAGGTCACCCATCTCATAATTGCTCCAACTCTAGCACTTAACTGTGGAGTTCTTAAGTGATGGGCTCCCGAAAAGAAGATGCATCTTATTAGTATAGGTAGTACCAATCAATTCATATAAGCTTTCCTCAACTGCATAGTCCCATACCTACACAGTCTTAGGATTCCTCTCATTTGGGTGTGTAATCAGTTCATTCATGTGTCCCTCCGCCTAGAAGTCTTCCAGGAGCCGCTCCTTGTCCGTGCCTTCTTGCACCAGCGATCATTCCTCGCCCTCGTCAGCACCCGGGTGTTACACAAAGTACCATACACATTTGCGCGTCGAAAAGACTCTTGCCCAACATCATGGATCATGTCCTCTAGTCCATCGTCCATTTCCACGTCATCAACTTCCTCTCTATCCTATACCCTCGGCCTGTCTAACTATTCACGATGAAATATCCATGTTGTATAACTCTTGCAAATCCCCTCACAAATAAGATGATCACGTATCTCCTCAGCTTCTAGTCGTCTCTCATTCAAACAGTTAACACAAGGACAATAAAACCTTCCGTTACCACTATCAGGAGCATTTGTTTTTGCAAACTGTAGAAAATCTTCCACTCCATTCTCATACTCATCACTTATCCGTCTAGCATTCATCCAACCGTGATCCATGACTAAACCAATAACTTCGTACTTAGTCCAACATATTCATCAACCACTTCTTATGACAGGGTATGGCCCTATCCCATTCGAGAAGAAACTTTTTCAATATTCGGTTAATAGTTAGTCCTTTACTCTCATGCTCATACTCGACAAAATTTCGACAGTATTTTCCTTCGGTCTCCGACGTACACTACTTGACCGCGATGACATCCACCACGATAAAGTATGCACCCGGAGAACGAAAGGAAATGTATCAATCCGAACTTTCATCAAGTATATAACATTAGAATCAATGAATAACTATTTTAATTGAATTAAGAAAAAGTTTTTTCCCAAACTGTCCAACTTTGGACAATTCAAGATCCAACACAATGAGCGGTACATTAAGCACGTACACGTGTGCTCATTCGTATTGCATCTCAAAGGGGAAACTAAGGCTTTACTAATTATGTAGCTTTCATGAAGATGGGGCTTGAAAAGTGAAGGAAATGAGCCAAACAGAGTCCATCACGGCCTAGCTGTGACAGCCTTCACGGCCATGATCGAGTAGAGCTGAAAAGAAAGAATGGAAAAGTCAGAACTGGTCACGGTTAGCCCATGATGTCCATCACGGCCGTGACATGCCAACTGAACCAGACCCTCACAGGCAGAACTGATCACGACCTAGTCATGATGGTGGTCACGGCCGTGACAGACCAACCAGTGAAGCAACCTCCAAGGCAGAATCAGTCACGGTCTAGCCGTGACTCGTGATACCACCACTGGTGTTCCCTTCTGTGTATCATCTGTCCACCAATTGGAAAATTCCAGTCTTGAAGCCATTTCCACTATGGTGGATTAGACACAGATTCACACCTTATAACACTTCACACACATAACAACACAAGTATACACACAACAAGGACTCAAGACACAAACTTCATCAAAGGGGTCACAACAAGGCACTAACACACTCATGACAGAGCCTAGACATGCAGTTGTAAATGGATGTTGTTCACCATTAGCCTCACAATATTTTCAGCAGAGAGAACATACCAGAGTTGTGATCATGCTAAGAGACCGGAGTGTGGTTCTCGTTTTTCTGCGGTCGTGAGTAACGGTCCTCTTCGCGGAAGCACGAACGGAGTGGTGGGTCTCCTTAAGTTGCAGGCGCAACAACCATTAACGATGTGGGTGGGGTGGGGGTTAGAGGTTAGGACTTTCTACTTTGATTGCTCTGAAGCCGCAACACAAAACCCTTTCTGGCAAAGGATGAGTGAAATGATGATAGCAACTGGCGCAAATATTCAAAGAAATCAAAACGAAAAGGAGGGAGAGTGAGCACAGGCATGCAAGAGGGAATTAAAAATGACAGATGAAAAGGACAAATGAAAAGGTCTCTTATATAGCAGCGCGAAAATGAAAAGGAGGAAGAGGGAATTAAAAAATGACAGATAACAATACACATCGGTTAAAAAAAACCGATATTATAAGGTTTTACACATCGGTTATTACTAAAACCGATGTTAAAAGTTATAATTTAGATAATTTTTTTATTCATTTTTTCACATCGGTTTTAAAAAAACCGATGGTATAACATACAAATTTCCACATCGGTTAATGCAAAACCGATGTGTTTAATTATGTATTTTTAATTTTTTTATTTTTGGTTCAATTTTCAACATCGGGTTTTAAGAAACCGATGTTAAAAACTTTATAACATCGGTTTATTATAAAATCGATGTTAAAAATTTTCAATTTAATTTCAAAAATTCCACCGCCTCTTTTTTCACATCGGTTTTCTGAAAACCGATGTTAAAACCCCGATGTTAAAAGTATATTTTGCACTAGTGTTTCAACTATAACTAAGAGAGAAAAATAACAATAATGTTGATTTGTCAAGATGTGATTAGATGTTAGTATAAAAATATTTTACATTGACATTGTATAAAAATTAAACTCTAAAATAGAAATTATGTTGTGGTGATAGAAACTCTCCTAATGCGTTTTTGGAAGTCTAAAGTGAATTAGAGGGAAGGAATCACATAATAGAGAAAAGAGATAGAGTGAAAATGTATTCATTCAAGTTATATTCAATCAAGTTATATTTAATGTACAATCACTACTTGAAATCTTGTAATTAACTGTAGATTTTCCTCATGGATTTTGCTCAAAAATTTGTAGAAATTTGCAAGAAATAGGTTTCCTCACGAATTTTTGTTCATAGGTAATACCTTCGTGGGTAATTTTTCTTGCGAAATTTAAAATCCGCAGAAAATTTCATGCATATTTTCTTGGGAAAAAATCCACGAGTAATTTTCCTGCAAGATAATCTGTAGGTAATTTCGCATGAAATTCTATAGGTAAATTCGCAGGAAATTTCTACATGAAAATTCGCAGAAAAATTTCCTTCGAATTTTTCCCTATGAAAATCCCTAGGTAAAAACAAGAAAAGAATTTTTTTTTTATAAAAAATATTGGTATTTTATTTATTTTATGAAATACTAATAAAATTATAGATTATATTATTATTATTATTATATATATGTATGTGTCCAATAATATATTTAATAATACTTTAAATTTTAATATTTTTAATAAATAATAAAAATGCACAATAAAACATCAATAAATGAATAACCATCACATTTATATGGTGTTAAAACTCACAATATATTGAAATATTAATACACAGGAAATATATTTGATTTTCAAATCTCAAATACATAAAATATAATCCTATTTACATATATTTAATCCCAAACTACTAGAAGTCTCTACATAATCAAGGACTTGAAATGCTTGACTCTAGGCTCTATTGGAAGCTATACTTGCATCTTATTGTCTTCTCATCCCCACCTAAAAAAAATAAGTATAAAGCAAGTCATGATCCGACATAAAAGATTAGTACAAGAGAATATGAACTCAATTGTAATCTTTTAGCTAACCATAGATGCACGACCATGATTGATTTGTAAAAATTTTGTCAGGCTTGACTATGTAAAGAAAATATTAATGAGAGAAAGGCATAAATACAAACTTCATCACATCCTTCATCACTAAGCCAATTAGCTATAGCAAGCTACATAAAAAATATGCATATATAAAAGCATTTCATTGAGACATAACTCATCAAGCGCTGCAAAGTAGCAAAAATAGTTACAGAGTTGGCTCCTCTGGCTTTTGCTTCTTCAGATGTCTTCAACACTCTACTCGTCCAACCTTATTTCTTCACATTGAAAAAAACATACTGAGTCTACAACAAGTTGACTAGGAAATCAACATGTGAAATGATTATTGAGATTTCATGCATATAGTTCAATCTATTTGGAATTTAGCTATAATCATTAACAGGAATGGTTAATAGAGAAATTTGGAAAATATGTAAGACCATTAGTAGCAACTAACAATAAAAGTAACAAAAGCAACACAGGACAAAATTGATATGCATTGAGAGAAAAGTTCAATGAACTCCATGAGCCGTGAAATTTTATTTAACAAACCACTAGTCAACACACACAACATTGCAACAAAATCAACACAAGGCTTTGAGGCTCACCATTCTATGAATAAATCCTACAAGTTCATTAAGCAACACCAAAATGATGTTCCATCTTAAATCTCCTCTATCTTTTAATTTATTTTAGCCACACTTGCCATCCAACACACAGACAAAGGCACACACCAAAATTTTGTAGAGACAAATAGTTAAGCAAAACTAGCACTAACAGGAGACCATCCAGATTATTAATGACGCTAATGAGTAAAGAAGCAGATGTTGAAGTAAAACCCAAATTTGACAAAAAAGCCCATACTTCCGCCTGCTCAAGAATCTGGGGATCATAGTATAGAAATCCATTTATGCATGCAATATGTATTATATTTTCAGAATTAGAGAGGAAGAAGCTAGAGTGTGAAGGAATATAGCCACAGCAAATATGCAAGTGTTGCTCATGAATATCCTTTGCTTCAGCTAATTTTAAATTGTTACCAAAAGAACACCTGGAAACAACATTATGTAAGTAGCATATAGCCTAGAAGAATATTGTCAAAATTGTTAGAAAGATGAGACAATGATAAAGAAAGGAGAGAATGGGGCAAACAATCTAAGATCCTTGGGGTATTGGTTTGCAATGCAACATCAATATTAAGTAGACTGTAATTACTAATTATGATGGATACACCTCCCTACCTACTGTTAAAGTGGGTAAAAGATACTCATCATGACAAGACTTGTTGTGTTACTTAGTGTTTGGACTTTGGAGAAGGAAATTATCAAAATCAACATCCTAATCTCAACTCCATCATCAATCTTCATAATTATTAATCCTCTATATTGTAGAGACTAATAAATAATTCATCAATCTCAATTTGAAGATGAATGCAAAGGTATAAGATACTATCAGGGTCATTACCTATCGCCCATAGCACCAAATGTAATTGCTCCACTTGATGTAGTTAGTGGATTGAGATATATAGGATGCAACCCATCCTTAGGAAAAATTATATGAAGCTCTTTGACTACCAACAGAAATAGCTGATGTTAAGATAACATAAATACTAGTCTGTATCACCTTATGAATTCTTTCAATATCTATGAATAGCCTTAGCAACTCTTGCCAACGGTGTCCAGAGAATGTCAGGAAATTGCAATAGAAGTGGACATGATCTAAATACTTAGAAGTGGACATGATCTAACTATATAACAGAACAAGTTATATACCATTTTCTTATAAACCAATCTACTTCAAATGCACTTCAATCACACAACAAGCATCAATAATTTATTTAACCAAAAGGAAAAAGAAAATTAATACATCATCGAGCAACTGTGCTTGTGCCTGAGGTTAGCTTGGTGGACATGAGGTTTCCCATGAGATGTCCCTGCTCAGAACCTTCCAGAAGAATCCATGAACACGGCAATGTC
Source organism: Sophora flavescens (assembly GCA_030762895.1). Taxonomy (NCBI): domain Eukaryota; kingdom Viridiplantae; phylum Streptophyta; class Magnoliopsida; order Fabales; family Fabaceae; genus Sophora; species Sophora flavescens. The sequence goes on along the minus strand of CM061070.1, from coordinate 75,922,785 downwards.
AATCAAAAAAAAAAAATAGAAAATTAAAATATACAACAACTAAGAAAATCCAAATCAAAAGGGTTTACATTCGGAATCGAGCACAATCGTGATTTTGAGATCGGATCGAAGAGGGAAATTTATGGGGAAGTACCTGTTTGGTGGTTAATTCAGCGTGGTCCATGGTAGCAGAACATGAAACCCTAGAATTGAGAGATTTTCGGTTGAGATACTCTCACAATTTGGATGCTGGAGATGAAGAAATATGAAATTAAGTAGTGAAATGAATGGAAGTGGCAGAGGAAGAAGTGAAAAATGAAATGAACAGAGACGAGAAGGGATCGAAGAGTAAAAGAGGGTTACCTCTCAGACCAGCGATTTGGTGGTTTATGGATCCCTCCTTCCACGTCTATTCTACAATCATGTTCTTTCTTATGATGCGTGTTTTCACCCATGATCGTGGCCTTAGTGGGTTCAGCGAGAAAGAAATCGAGTTCCATAGAGCGAAGATGAGGGAGAGTAAATTAGTCCGTGAAAAGGAAAAAAGAAATTATCTGCATATTTCTTGCAAATTTCAATTTGTAGGAAAATCCAAAGGAAATGTTAAAAATTCCTACAAATTTTCATACAAATTGAAATCTTCAAGAAAAAATCATATTTATGAAAAAATTGAAACAAAATTTGTAGGAAAATCTGAAAAAAAAAAATCATGAAATTCTAGTAGTGAAGTTACATGTTTATATATACATCAAAAAGTTGACTAACTTAGCCTGCAAGTTATCGAATAACTCACATAACTACTAGTGACAGATTTAAGTAATTCATAAATGTTTGGTAGTTGGTTGATACACTGAAATCTCCAGAATAGAGTGCAATATCTTTTGCTTTGATAACTATTCAATTTTCAATTTTTTGGTCAGCTTTCTCGCCAACCTCGGATCCTTTTCTTTCAACTTTTATTGTGCAACCTTATTCCATAGAATCATACCACTTGCAACGTTACAAAAATAATAACTTGGCTCGGACTACGGGTGAGATGTTTCGGATCAGTGAGAAATAAATATTGTTCTTGTAAATTTCTGACAATGTATATCCAAAAATTCAAAGCACAATTTCGTTACTTGACACACGACTCTTAGTTCAAACAATACCGCTTTTTGTTGAAATATCTCTAAATCATAAGAATCAAGTTACAAAATAGCATTTATCAACAAAAAAAAAAGGTTACAAAATAGCATAGTTTTTCTAGTAACATCAATGGTCTGTTTATACCAACTCTCCCCCACTATGCGACAGTTATTGGAGATCATGGATTAGTGGTTTTGTTTCCAACTTTCCATCCGGTACAAATATCAATCGTGATTATACCAAAAATTATAAACAAACCATTAATAATAACTAACTCCTAAGATTATGACACTATAAGGCAATTAACCTATTCCCACTTGGTTGCTTTGTTTTTTCCTTCCATGTGTTTGTTCCAATAGGCTCTTTTCTTCGATACCTTCCTTCGTCTCTCTCCTTATCGAACAAGCAAAAAAAACGCTCAAAAGTAAAATGGTGGTGTACGAAAATTATGTGAAAGTTTTTTTCAAGGAAAACTTAAAACTGTTTCTAGCCCATGGATGGTTATAGGCTCTTATAATTAATTGTTAAAAGGAAATGTTGAAGGTTACGAAGCGGGAGCAGTTGGCACCTCTGTTTCCCAAGGCCCAACCCGTGGGAACCGCAGCGAGAAGTTTCTCAAGGCTTTAATCGTAGGAAATGTCAAAATTTCCTAGGGATTTTTTGCCTTGGGAAATAGCTTAAATTCTTATAGTGATATCTCTTCTCATTCGGTCTTTACTTTGTCTCTCCTGTTAGTGGTTCAATAACACATTTTGATTGGCTGAATGAGGATTGGTTTAATTTCGTTGATGATAAATTCGAGCCAAATAGCATCACTGTCACTTAAAAAAACCAATTTGTCATTTTCATACCAAGAGAGTTCGTACTAAATTGCATCTCTCTTCTAAATAATATAAAAGGAAAGAAATTGATGTTTTTTTTCTTTGGAAAATGCCTAGGACACTCGTTAAGGAACAAAGAAAAGAAAGTTTACATAGAAAATTTGTGTATTTAATATTTGAAAAAGTGAAATGCTTAGTTTTCCAATGAAAACTTGTTTTTCTTGGTTCCTTAAAGAGTGTGTAACACCCGGGTGCCGACGAGGACCGGGAGTGGTCGCCGTTGCAAGAAGGCACGGACAAGGAACGGCTCCTGGCAGGCTTCTAGGCGGAGGGACACATGAATGAACCGATTACACACCCGAATGAGAGGGATCCTGAGACTGTGTAGGTATGGGACTATACAGTTGAGGATGACTTATAAGAATTGATTGGTACTGCCCATATCAATAAGATGCATCTTTTTTTCGGAAGCCCATCACTTAAGAACTCCACAGTTAACCGTGCTTGACTTGGAGCAATTATGGGATGGATGACTTCCTAGGAAGTTTTCCCAAAAAGTGTGTGAGTGAGGTCAAAGCATACTGAAAAGACCCATGTTGGTTTGTGGAGGACAGTCGTCAATCCATAAAACAACCGGGGATATTACAGAGTGCCTCAAAGGCACTTGTTAGGATAAACCTTTTTTTTTACCAATTTATTTTCGAGAAATATTACATCTTTTACAACCAACAAATCAAAATAAAAAAATTAGCAATCAATTTTAGGAAGCAATAAAGTAAGAGAAATGCTAGCAACATACTTTCCAATACATTCCATCCTTGAATCCATTTCCAAAATAGTGAGACTCACATAAATCATAATCATAAATTTCAACCAATAAGAGAAAATATATTGAAAAGAGAGTGCTAGAGAGTCTGTTTGTAGCACTTCCTCGTAAAATAATGATGGTTAATGGTGTAGAGTTCAGGACCATTTACAGAAAAAGAAAGTAGAAACTCCCCCGTGTACAAATCATATATTTTCATTCATTTGTGGCAAGGTGGTAAACACTGCAAGTACAACTAATGTCGGAAATATCAAGCATACCATATTGCTAGAGGTGATTCTAACAGCAGGAGAAAAATTAAATGTAAAAAGTCCAGATATAAATATGATGCACTGTCACAATCACATGGAAACAACAGCAATGCAGAATATAAATATACATTTTACTTCACATTAAATATGATGACAAGTAATTAAGCTGAAGTTCTGAAAGAAGAGCTAGAGATTAAAGAGTTAAGTAATGATTTGCCACACAACACCTCTACCATCATAAACTGAAAATGACTATTAGCATGTTTGGAACCACTTCCAAATACTTTAGAATCACTCACTTTCATTCCTTCAACCTTGTGTTTCCAAACACACATTATCTATTCTTTAGTACTCCAGATAAGAATTGAGTTTGTCAAACCATGAGTCCGAGATCTATTATATTATTTGCACCTTTTATTATTTTTTAACTGCTTGAGTGATATTTAGCAGCTAGAGACAATTAGCAGAGCATGGCTAAACTTAAATGTAGCTCACCCAAAATATGCATATATGAGAATGAGATCCCTGGCTGGAACATGTTTTGATTAACATAATTCTGTTAGCAAGATGATGATAACACAAATCTGGTGTAGGTCTAGTAATTATTACTCATGAAAAAGATTTTAAAAAATGTAATGAAAACAACACAACTATGAAAATCAAGATTAACAGTTCTTCTTTCCTTTCAGTTTGGAAGTTTTTAATTTGCAATATTTTTACACTATTGGTTAGTTACAATTCATTCGGCTAGATAATTTTAGTTAAAGTTTTTGAATTAAATATCTGATAATTGCAACTTCAAAACACAAGACATCATTTGCTTCTCTGGTGTGTCAAATTAAGCGACTTACATACCATTAAATTGAAAATAAATTTAGGATGGAAAATATTGAGACAAAACAGAAACTGACAAACACCCCGGTAAAATAGTGAAAATTTAATACTTTCTCTAGCCTCAAGGGTTCAAATAGCAAATCTAAAAGCAGAGAATGAATTTCTACGGAGCAAGGCGGCCGCAGCAGCTTCAGTAAAGCAGAAAGTTCATCCAAAACAAACAGCAACAAACCGGTAATCATTTCATAACAGATCAGTTACTTTTGTAGAACAGATTCAACAGAGTTTATTGCAGATAATGTGACTGCAAAAATCAAGATAAAGGTTTAAGTTTTCTCATAGAATAATTTCATTGTATGACATTGTCTTTAATGATGGTGCAGACTTTGGAGTTTGGATAATGAAAATCAAGCACGGGAATAATTCGATGCAAGAATTGATAATAAACTTCTTAGATTTTGGGCTTGGGCCTAACTCAACCACAAAAGCTAGCTTGTAAGGTGAGGATTGCCCAAGCTTTATAAGCACTACTTTGGCCATATCTCTAGGCGATGTGGGACTAAACACACCCCTCATACTCAGCACAATGAAGGCAGCCAAACTTGCCGCAATTAAGGCGGCTAGGGGTGAACCACAATTAAGGCGAATTTCCAACACACCTCTCACGCCCAAGCCCAATGGGCTTGGAGCATGGATGATGCGGGCAACCCAACAACAGATCTAGGATAGGCTCTGATACCATCTTAGAATTTGGGCTTGGACCTAACTCAACCCCAAAAGCTAGCTTGTAGGGTGAGGATTGTCCAAGCTTTATAAGCATTATTTTGACCATATCTCTAGGCGATGTGGGACTAAACACACCCCTCATACTCGGCACAATGAAGGTGCTGGAGGCTGTAACGAAGGCAGCCAAACTTGCCGCAATTAAGGCGGCTAGGGGCAAACCACAATGAAGGCGGATTTCCAACAAAACTTCTGCTCTCAGGAACCAAGAGCACCTGTCTCCTTACAAAACAAAGATCACTCACAAACTGGCAGCAGATATGTTTTTGGAAGTTAAAACAATGTCTGGGAAAGAAAGTATGAAAAGACAAACAGATTTGAAGAGAGCAGACAGTACTCAAATAAATGGTACCCTAGAGTTTTCATGTCTTGTGAGCAGGAAAGTCATGATACACTCCTCAAGTGTCTTATGGAAGATAAGCGATTCGAGAAAAACAGACCAGCAGTTTCTTGTATTGTTTATAAAGCACCTCTTCATTGGAGATCCTTTGAAGCAGAGAAGACACATATTTGATAAAATTATTCACACCATCTAGTATCATCCAAGAATTTCAACAAACCAACATAGAATGAGGAATTCTAGATAAAACATCAACTTTTCAACCTAAATGTAATAAACTCATATTGATGTATGAAAGCAATAAAACCATTTTATGTCACTGGCAGAGTCAAGAAGGAATAAATAATCTAGCATATTGGCTGTCAACAACTTCAACACTTCTGCTCTATCTAACAATGCACACTCAAGGCCAGCAATACAACTAAGTTAGTGAAACTTTACTTTCACTCTCTTTGGCAAAATGGCACAAGTAAGATTTCAGAACTTCAAATTTTCAGTGCATTGTCAACTTTAAAAATACCATGGTGCATGATATACAAAATCAGGGTTCGCGTTCATCTTCAATGGGCATGGTGGAGAAGCCGAATGAGCAATCTAAAGTGGAAGCCAAGTAACCCAGCTATATTATTTAAGCAACATTTAACTGCCTATGTTGAGAAGATAAATGGAATGATCAGTGATAGTTTAAAGAAAAAGATCAGTCCATTGCTAAATTTGTGCATTCAGGTAAGTGTCATGTTTAAGGAAAACTTCCAAAGTACAAAACAAAAAATTAGATATTGGTTCATTTGATACATCTTTTGTCACCATTGGCAGGCACCAAGATCCAAAATGATCAGATCAAAAAGAGGATCATCCAATTCTAAATTGATTCAAATATAGATGCCAATCAACCGGCATTGCATATGCACTGGAAAAGCATTCTCAACAAGTTAGAACATGCCTTGAGTATATTGTCAGATAACCATGTAAGCATAAATTATTCACTTAATATTGCTTTGCTTGGGTTGTATTTATCAAAGAAGAGATTTTCCAATATTCTACATCTTGTGACTTCAGTTCAATTCCATAATAACAAGGTAGATAATTAGTCAGGTTTTCGCATTCATGAATGTCCAACTCATTAATAGGTGACCAGAACTTCCATTCATTCCAAGTAAAACATCTTATAGTAGTAAATATTGATCCATTTAATACCATTCACCATTGAGTTACGATAACTAGGGTCTGGCAGTTTGATGCTTTGCCGTGAGTGCTGCTCCTTTAGCAATGGAGAATATTTTAAGGCAGTCTGCTTGAGTTGGAACTATGGTGTCTTAAAGCAACAGATCAGATGACTTTGGATATTTGCCATAACATATGCTTTGTTCATGCAGGTTTTGCATCAAATCCAATAATAATATTGCAAACCATAGACAGATAATAAACCTTAATGAGGTGGCCCATAGAAATCTAACTGCTGTAGGATAAGTTAAAAAAAAAATCAAACTGCAGAAATCATATTTCAAAATAGGAAATGAAGCTAGAAATAAAATATGCTAAAATCAAAACAACTGGCACTATATTCCCAATGACAATCCCTGATTCTCAAATTCTACACACCTCAAGAATTAACACAACAGACATAACTATCATAACTTCATTCTGCATTAGATAACCTTATCCCAGACAATAATTAATCTCCTTCAAATTATTCCTTTCTTTTTTGTTCCCTCTTTTGACTATTATTCTTTACAGGTCATTAGCAGAATGAGAATGCTTATGATAGAAGACTCGATAAACATACCCAAAAACTCATTCCTTCTGGAGGATTCTAGGTAATTGATTATTAGTATGTTCCTTTCCTAGATCATTTTAACCTTTCCTTTTTTGCACTCCAAATCCATAATTCATTTATCAGCCAATAGAAACACATTTTACAGACAAGCTATTGCACTGGTTCCTTGTACAAAATTCATCATACCATTCTTGATGGAGGAGATGGTTGGTCCATGAGTGACATCCGCCTATCAGATATGGATGTGGATCCACCCCCAATTCTCAGGCAAAGGTCTGATTTCCAATTTTTGCTGCAACAAATGTATAGTGACTCTGAATGAGCTAGTGAAAATTTGGTGCTGATACATAGCTATAGTTTCTAATTTGTTTTTGGGAACATTCCAATTTTTTTATTCATGTAAGGCTTCTTGTCAAGGAAGGCAATGGTGAATTTTGACATTATTGTATAATGGTACTTCAAAAAGGAAGTAGCAATTCTTGCATGCTCTTATAAAGATTTTCCAATGAAAAGAAGTCAAGAAGGATACAACAGGCATTCCATCATCGCAGGACTTGTATTCCCAGTTTCCCACAGACTTGGTAAAACACACAAAAGAAAGGTTAACAAATTTAGAATAATTCTAAACCCTCTTGCTCAATCCTCCTAATAATCCTTCTACTTACTGAATAAAGAAGATATTGAATATTTTTTATATTCTCAAGCATTACTTTTCATATAATACTTTCTTTATCTAGTATCTGGAGGATTAATAGAAGAATATTATAGGAGGATATAGCAAAAGTTATAAATTCATTCAAAACAGGAGTAAATTACACTATACACTGACTACATTCAAGGTTTATATAGCCTACAAAAACCTCCCTCTAGTTTTGATATTAATACTGACCTCTCTTAGAAAAAAATTGTCAGGTAGATATAATCTATCATGAAAGCTCAAATCAAAAGTTGACAAATGGGTTTCAGTAGAAATGCACCTATCACTGAAAAAAGTATCCATACACATGTCAACTGTTTATAAAGAATGCTGACCTGATTGATACTTTTTCCCAATCCTTCCCCGTCTCCATATTATTGTATCTGCATCACCAAAATTGCATCCCAATGTCAAAGATTGTTTTACAATAAATGAATTATTACCTTGAGAGCATGCACAAAAAGAAAACGATATATGAACTAAAAAACAAAACTTATTGAAATAAAGAGAAAAGCTGTTTCATATTATTTTACTCACACCGCGTGGGTCTTGTCCTCAAGCGAATTGAGCCTTTGAATGGCAAGATATTTATTCATATCTGGATTACTGTGTTATTATGAATTTCATCTGGGTGTTGTGAAATGTGTATCTGTGTTCCAAGAAAACCCCATTTCAGAATCGGGAAATTCATGAAAACCACTAAAAAATCGATGGTTCAAGCAGCTAGGCTCGACAGGCATGGTAGACCAGAGGAGCAGCAGCTTGTTATCCTTCCACTGTTGGGAGCCGGAGGTGATCGCTGCTCTGTGAAACCAGGCCTCACGCTGTGCCCTCCTGTCCAGGACCCATGACACCTGTGCCTTCGCTTAGATACCATGGACCAATCTCTCAACTTGGAGTGGGCAAGCCAGCATAGGGCATCCTCGAGCCCAACCTGATCAAGCCTTAACCGTGTTCCATCAATTTCATGCCCCCACTTGGGTGATAAGCTAACGCTACTCAGCTCGGCTGTCTGGTATGCTTGTCAGAGGGTATATAAAGAATGCTATTGACGCATAATTAGACGATGTGGTACTCATAGTAATCTGACTTCTCATTTCTTTTTTATCACTGCTCAAATAAAACATATAAATATAATGTATACTATTTTAATTAAATTATGCCGGGTGTGTGGTTGTTTCTCTGTAAATTTTTAGTAATATGTACACCACCTGCTGAAAGTAAGTCATTTTTAGCGAAGATTTAAAACTTTCGATTTGAATATCACATTTAATTGCATCTCCATAACCCAGGACATAGTTTGCTTCAGTGGTCTATGGCTTAAACACCATTCAAATTGAAAATAAGTTCAGAAAATTACTGAACCTTCTCATACTTTCTCTAGCCTCAAGAGTCAGATAGAAAGTCTAGAATCAGAGAATGAATTCCTAAGGAGCCAGGCAGCGACAACTGCTATATTAAGGTGGAACTATGGTGTCTTAAAGCAACAGATCAGGTGACTTTGGATATTTGCCATAACCTATGTCTACACTAAAAAGGGCAGAAGTGCAAGGGACTTATTTGCTGCTTTTTTTCTTTTCTCTTGGTTTACTTTTCAGTTTGTTGGGGCTTCTTGGGATGAACTCAAACGCATATGCAAAGAAGTAGGTTTTATGGTATACTTTCTTGGGATCAAGATTAAAAAGAATGTATTGTTTCTTTTCCCCTTCAATATTCATTTTTTAAAATGCTTTGCTTATGCAGATTTTGCATCAAAAGACACGAAAGTCTTTGGGAGGAGATCACAAATGAACTCTACCCAGTAACTTAAACTAACTCATCAATCAAAGACACCATGATGCAAAATGAGTTCCTGACATTGTTTCTACATTGATCTTCCTCTATGCTTATAATCTTCCCATTTGCATCAGGAACTTTGATGTAATTTGGTGCTAATCTGGGGAAGATGCTGGTAGGTTCATCAAAACTAGCTTTTCCAATCTCTATCACTTTTGCCAGTACAGGTTTTTGTGTTTCCTTCCTGTATATAATTTTTTTTTAATGATATACAGGTTGCCTCCTCAAATGCTTGGCTTAAAGCTGATTCAGTTTGTGGTAGTCACTCAATTGCAATGCCAATAGCTCCTGTTCTTCCTTTTATATGGCATTTATTGCGATGTCTTTGTCAGTAGATAGATGTAACACCGCATGGCATTACTTCATAAACACGTGCGTAAATAAATTAAAATGTAATTCACTGGTTGTTTTCGGAAAATAATATATTTTTAAGTTATTATTTCTCAAAACGGTGATAAAAATTTTCTCTTTTCTTTTTCTTTTCGACAACCACAACAACTTAAATATAACTGTATATGGATATATATATATATATATATATATATATATATATATAATACTCTTAATTGTTTATACAACTAGACCTTAATAAGTATAAGTCCTTTCAAAACAAAACATGAGATAAATAAAAACCTAAACCTAAGCTGGTTGTAACTAATAGCAGCTATAACAGTAGAATCCTCAATATAAAAAGTCTAGTGTAAGAGGTGCTCCACACCACTGGAATAATAAAACATCAACCTCCGTCATCAGCGTTGTCGAAGCTAAGTGAATTGGTACAATACGTCAGAGCTCCCAGATAGTTTATCTCTCAAAGATTTTGATTCCGATTAGAACTTTGTCGCCGATCAGGTTTCACTTACAACAATACAATCACTCAACCTCTTGGAATTGAAGAAAAATGTAAGAATCACTAAGTTGCTTCACAAAGTAAGCTTATGGAAGCATAAGAGAATAAGAGCAAGGTAGAAGATGAATGAAGTGTGGAGAAGAATGTGAAGTCTTCATGATGCAACAAGAATATATGGAAGAATATATGGACAAGGAATGGGCTTGGGCTGCACAAGTTTGGGCTTGAAGAGAAGTCCAACAATCAATTGATTACAAACTTGATAATGGCTTAAGAATTAATAAAACCAAAGGAAAGTTTAAGAATGCAAATACAATTTCATACAATTGTATGCATGACCATGATTTGGGCCTCAAGGCCGCAGCCCATAAGGGTTTTTGAGAGCACAGAATTGGCCCAAATTGACGACAACTTGATAAATTAACTTAGAACCAAAAAGCAATTAAGAGAAAGTTTAAGGACTAAAGTGCAAAATCCTTAAAATGACATCACAAACATGTGCAAACTTAAAGACTTCACATGAGTGACTCATCCACATGAACCAACTTGAAAACATAAGATAAACTCTTTAACTGCTCCTGGAAACTCCGTATTCCGCTTTGTCGTTTACCCGATTGAACATAACGCTCGAATATAATATATTATTTCACTTTTTAGTGAAATATTTCAAAATAATCAAAGTCGTTGGAAAATAAATAAAAACCTTAAGCTTTTCGTTCACAAGTAAAAATTAGCTTTTCCGATCAATATAATCGTGCTGTCAGTGAAATTCACAGATCGGGATTCGCCTGACTTTTCAACCTAAAATTTAACTGTAACTCTCTACGGTAAAGTGGAGTATAAATAAGGTTTCGGTTTAATTAAAAGAATTTTCTAAGTCTCAGATACAAATATAAACATATTTATATAAATTTCTAATATTAGAAAATCCAAAAAATCGGGGTGTTATAATAGATGTCAAAGAAGAGCATGTCTCTTCAATGATAATATGATTAATTTCTCTTGGTAACTTTGCTCTTTGCTTCCTGTAAGTGTCAGAGCCTGGCTGTTGTTTTTGTTATTGAATAAATTACATTTGAGCATGATTAATTATATGGTCTATCTATAGTCACTTAAAGGATTTTGATAAAAAGTAGGAGTAAGGCTTTTCCTAGCTTTTGAAATTCTTCATCTGTTTTTCGTGGACAAGGCATTCCTTGTGTTCATTTTGACAAAAACTAGTTACTATTTGAATATTTTTGGCTTTGCATCTATCTACTTGGTTGTTGATAAATTTTGTATACAGTTCAGTGTTCAATTCTGCCATTTTTGCTGGTTATTATATCCTGAGATAATTTTTTTTTTGTTTATGCTAAACTAATTTATTTTGAGAGTTAACTACCATTACAATTGCTTGATATCCTAGTATTCTTACTCTATTTGCACCTCTTTTCCAGCTTTAATATATTCTACAGCTGTTCCGATGATTTTTCTTTCGGCCGTTAAATAGCTTGTTTTCCATGAGAAATGGATGACTTATTATCGGCCATTGTGGCTTCTTTCAAGTGTCTTTGTATTTATGGTACCAAATCTTTTATGGTCCAAATAAAAGAATCTTGTTACAAAATCGCACAATTGAAAAAGTTGATGGATAAAAAGTACAAAAGCGGGCCAACGGTTCTGGAATCCGAAAATTGAGTGTAGAAAAAGGAATCAAACATTTTCGACATTGCTGACAACAATAAGGTAGGGTTGAGTGAATTTGATGCGATCTAAAGGAGGATGCAGTGAAGGAAATATAGGTATTGACAACGATAAATTTATGGTTTGGGTCTGGACCAGTTGTCATTTTGGGATCTCGTGGGGATCCGTGGGGACTCGTGGGGAGGCAGGGAACGGGGGCAGGGGAAAAATACTCCCCGAGACGGGGAACGAGGATGGGGATGGGGATGGGGATGGGGAGGAAATTAAGAGACGGAGACGGGGAGCAAGAGGATACTCCCTGTCCCCACCCCGCCCCATTGACATCCCTAACGTGCTGCCTGTTCGATTCGAAACTGATCGGTAACGTACCTCTTTAGCATACTCTCAAACACTTTAGCATGCATACTCAACGTATAAACTAGGGTTACCAAAACATGGATGTTACAGTTTTTGATAATAATAAAAAAAAGCTTGGTTGCTTGTTTTGTTTGTAAATTTTTTTAGAAGAAGCGTTTTTTAGCTTTTCATTTTTGTTTTTGAAAGTTAAAAAAAAATTTAAACAAAGAACTAAAATAATTATTTTTAAAGAAAAGAGTTCTCGTGTTTTTAGTTTTTTAATTTTTGAACTTTAATTTAGAAAAAAGTTTTTTTGGCTTTTTTTAAAAAAGAAGGACCTTGTTTTTTAGGCTAGATACTCATCATTAAACCCAAAACAATTTTGGCCCAAATCAGTAACGTAAATGAAAGCAAAAACTTAAACTCAAACATGACAGAAAAGCCTAGAAAACGAATTTATTTAGACACGGATTAAACATTTTTATGCTTGGCCCAATAAACAAAGAGAAAACAAAGACTCACTTACTGATCCTAAAACACTAAGCCTACAAATAAAAACACATCAGTAACTTAAAATAAAGAAAGGGCTGCTTTCTACACCAAATTTTTTTCTCATACACGATAAATTTTTTAAAAACATTTTAATATCCCTAAATTATCCCCAATTATCTTAATACACACCCTAACCTATATTCAGAAACACCCCACTCTCCTCCCCACTTCTTCCTCTTTCCCTCTTCTCCCTCCTCACCCTCACTCATTCCATAATTTCCCTTTGATGGGTTGATAAGTTATTTTTCCTCTAATTCATTCTTTCCTCTAAATTTCTTTCTTCTACAAATTTTCAAACTTTTTAATTAATTAATATACAAAGTAACTTCTTAAAAAAATATTTTTAATTGACCACTTTCACATAACATGTCGTGGGGTTTAAATTTATTTGATAGAATAATGCCTACTCGGTCATGTATTTCCTACCATGGTAAAAAAAAATTATAAAGTTGGCATGATGCAAAGGCGTCATAGTAAGGAAAGACATCCCAACTATGTTGACACTCCAATCATATCAATCATCTGCAACATATCAAGAAATTATTAAAAATAGTGAAAAAAGAATACAAAAGACATGAGGGAGGGCTAAAGCCAAAACCCATAGAAGAATAAAGAATTATCGAAATCTAAAGCAATGGATCGGAGACATATCCTATTACGGTAAAAATAATCCTTAATCAAATAAGGAACTAAGTCTCACCAAACAAAACCAACGTTATTAGCCCCATGGGATGCTGACATCTCCGTACCGCAACTACCCTCTCCATGGCTTAATTGCACTTTTGGTCCCCCAAGTATCATGATTGTGCGATTTTGGTCCCTCGAGTTTCAATTGTGACAATTGGGTCCCCCAGGTATCGCAATTGTGCAATTTTAGTCCCTCGGGTTTCAATTGTGCCAATTGGGTCCTCCAGGTATTACGATTGTGCAATTTTGGTCACCCAGATATCACAATTATGCAATTTTAAATGTTAGTAGCCTACGTGGCACATGTGGGACTGATTTTATACTTAGTGAGGCCAACTTGATAGCTTACATGACATCCTACGTGTCAATTAAAGTATGTGAGGTGTCAACAATACTATATAGGAATGTCATATAAGTTGCCAAACCAACCTCACTAAATGCCAAATCAGTCTCACATGTGCCACGTAGGCTACAGACATTTTAAATTGCATAATTGTGATATCCGGGGGACCAAAATTGCACAATCATAATTTCTGAGGGACCCAATTGGCACAATTGGAACCCGAGGGACTAAAATTGCACAATCGCGATACCTGGAGGACCGAATTGTCACAATTGAAACCTGAGGGACCAAAATCGCACAATCGTGATACTTGGGGGACCAAAAGTGCAATTAAGCAAAAAAATTAAAATCCATCCTCCTACAATGATAAAAAAACAGTGTTTCTATCTACTTTTAAATGACCAAGGAACCAAAGCACTGGACCTGAGAGCAGCAATAACTAACATATAATCCTATCATGGTAATTCATCACCTTAAATATATGTTTTAAAAAATTGTGAAAATAAAAAAGCAAAAATATTTTTCTTCTAAAATAATAAAGGACCAACTCAACCAGTGTATCAATACATTAGATTATATAAAGCAACTATTTTTAGAAGGGGGAAACATAAGGTTCTAACTCCTTCATTACTCATCATTATTATTAAGTGATTTGGTTGACAAAATAATATATTAAGCTTATGTTAATTCCAAATATCTTTGCAATAAGATGAAAACATGTTAATTCTGACTCCAATGCCTTTAATTCATAAGTTTTACATCCTAACCGCCATATAAGTGTTTCTTTGATCTTTTTTTTAAAAAAAGTGCTTGTTTGGCCAAAAACATTTCAACTTAACTTTGTTGTGAAGAGAATTCAAAAAAGGAACATATCTTAAACTATTGACACCCAACACTTCAACCTCGTTAGAGTTGTGAACTTGTGAGCCTTTTTACTTGCTTTAGTTTTTTAATAAAAAAACAAACAAGGTTGCTTCTCACAAGTAAACTAGCAAAATCGAAACTTTGGATGAATGATTAATTGACATCAATATTTGTGTTGCACAACACAAATAATCCTACTCTACAATTCCATGATGTATTTTTCTCTTATTTTGTAGCGTGACACTTTTTCTCTCTAATTCCAGTCTTTCTTTATGCAGTTTTCACTTTCCAACCTATGTTTAATTTATATTTTTTGTCCTTATATGTTAGTTGTAACCGTCCCTATTTTTTTTTATTTGAGTGTGTCGTTATCTTGCTTTTTTTTTCTCTCTGAACAACTGGGCTTTCAATTCATACCACGCAACGTACAATTTGAGATTTTAACCTTTTATCTTGTTTTATGGGTCACTTTTGCACCATGGGACATTTCTGTAAATATATTTTCAACTTATTCCGGATAAATCAAACTTCTTTAACCGTTAATTAACGTGAACACAGTGTCATTTTTGTTTTTTGGTTACCACTGTCATACTTTGCGTGGACTTATCACATTTTCCACTTCCTATTCACTCACCCGTCTTCACTTTTCTCTCATCTTTTTAAGCTCCATCTTGCCCTCACTCATCGACTAAAAAACTTCCCCTTCCCTACGGCTCTCTCTCTCTCATTGGTTAAGGAATTTTATTTTAGAAAGTGTTTATTAAAAATACTATTTTTTAATTTCAAATATATTAAATTCATCAATTTCCAATCTTTTTTTATTTGATTCCTTAATTGTCACCCTATGAATACTTGTTAGAATTGCCTTTTTTTCCTGCGTTCATCTTTCTCGTTGGGATTCGAATCATACACTATCCATTGTAATTTGTTTTTTTCTTTTTTATTTCTGTATTTCCTCTATTTAGATCCAAACGACATAGCTTTGAATTGTGCGAAAAGCGGCTATGGATTTTGTGTCGGGTGTTGGTGGCATGATTGACAAAGACGAAGGTCTCTCTGCCATTGAGAAGTAACTAAGTTTTCTCTTTGTACTAATTGATTCATAGTCCTTAATACTTTTGTCATCATGAATTGTAACGAGATGATGAATTGTCTATTGTTAATTGGTGTTGCTGCTATGGAACTTATAAATTACCTTGTTAGAGCTATTTATATATGGATCGAGGAGCAATTATGTTTTTGTATGTTACATAAATAATTTAATTAGAAAGATATATTATATGGCTATGCCAATTTCTTATTTTTTTTCATACGAGTGTGATAAAATGTATTTATCTTTTGGTTCAGGTATGAAAAGTATCATGTTTGCTATGGAGGTTCAGAGGAAGAGAGGAAAGCTAACTACAGTGACATGGTCAGAGATTTTAATATCTGGGAACCATTTTTTTTACCTATAACATATATAGCACTAATGTTGTTGTCAAGAAGCATATTAATGTATGCCTAGCATCAGTGTTTACAATTTACCTATTTAGAGCCCATTTGAATGAGTTTTTTTTTTCCCCAAGAAAAATGCTTCATTTTTAAAACAAAAGTGCTTTTAAAAATTGTGAGTGTTTGGATTTAATAAAAAAAAAGTAAAAAGGATGAAAAAATGCATTTTTTTTTATTTTTTTGAACTTACATTTCTAACTTTTAAATAATAGGAGATCCGATAGAAGAGAGAGGGTGAGGGTTGAACATATTTTATGAAAATTATTGGAAATATTATTGTAACAAATCTCATAGAAGCTCATTTTTTAAATTTTATTGAAATTCAAAATAACTTATTTTTCCAATAATACCTTCTGTTTCTACTTCTACATTATCAGTGTAAAGGTTTTTTATACAGTCAACCAATCATAAATTACCACATCATTGGAAATCTTTGAGTTTTATCCTATCCACCTAAAAAATCATTCGTATCATGATTTATGATTGGTTAACAGTGTAAAAAAATTTTATACTGACAGTGTACAACAATTAAACTCATATATATAATATGCTGGAAAGTTACGATTTATGGAAATTAATTGACTCATTATATGAGAAGATTTTGTTGAATTTAAATTAATCAAAAGAATTTTTTAGTAGAGTTCTTATTATTTGGAAATTTATTTATTGAAAAATTGTAAGATCCATTTATGAAAATAACAGTTCTTAATGTCTGAGTCTCCAGGTTCTGCAACAAATTAAAACAACACCCAACACTATAGGCTCCAACAAAAATCTCGAGGCCTAACAAACAAAGCAATATTTGAGGCCTTATGTATTCAAGGATGGGAATATGTGTGACTGCTCGTTAGAGGCTTATGATCTAGCTTATTTAAGGTCTAGTCTGACCTAGCCTATTTAACATAAAGGTCAAGTCAAGACTTTTTAAAAAGTCCATATCACTAAAGAGGCCAGGCTAAGGCTTTAAAAAAGCCCAGTAGGCCTGTCATGCCGACCTATTTAACACACAAACATATAATATAATTAGGGATGTTTGTGGATTGGATTAGATCGATTTTGAGATAAAAAGTCATCCGGTCCAATGAGGAAAACAATGCGTGGTTTGGATTGGATCGGTTTGCTTACTTAAAAAAATCTAATCTAATCCAATCCAATGTAATGCGGTTTGAATTGGATTGAATAATTCGGTTTTTGTCATACTTTATTGTTAAGTCTCTAAAATGTCTGATGTGCATTTCCCTAAGTTTTGATGAGAACTAAACATTGATTAATGATTTAATTAACATTCATATTTGTTGCTAACCTATCAATCTAGTGTGTAGATTAAAACTGTAAGAATCATCCGTCCAACTCAAATAATAGAATCATCCGTCCAAATGATAGAATCATCCGTCCAATGCAAATAATAGAATCATCTGTCCAACGTAAGTGATAGAATCATCCGTCCAACACAAGTGATTGAAATGCACGTCCAACACTGCGGTGATTGAAGCTCATGTCCAACGTAAGTGATAGAATCTCACGTCCAACACTAAAGTGATGAAAGCCAACATCCACTAAAGTGATGAAAGTCAGCGTCCCCTAAAATAAAAGCCAACGTCCACTAAAGTGATGCAAGCCAGCGTCCACTAAAATAAAAGCTAGCGTCCACTAAAGTGACTGAAGCGCTCGTCTACTGAAGCGATAGAAGCGCTCGTCTACTGAAGTGATAGAAGTGCTCGTCCACTAAGGTAACAGAAGCGCTCGTCCACAGAAGTCTTTGGACTTGCTGAGTCCTTAATATGGAGCTCGTCTACTAGGTTACGTTCAACCATTTAAAGGAGTATCCGTCTAATGACATAGCATTAGGAGCTCGTCTACTAGCCCGAATGTAAAATCTTAAATGGCTAGATGGACGCAGCTATTTTCAAGATGGACACGCTTATCCTATGAACACGAATTCTCTTAGAATTATCAGAATCTTATTTCAAGAACCAGAATCAAGAAAAGTCAGAAGTTACTCTCTCAAGCAACCTCGGATATCAGAACCAAAGACCAGTTAAAGAATGCTTCCAACATGCTTTATTCCCTAGTTCCTCTGGTCCTTACACGACAAGGGAATTGTACTCAGCAAAGTACAAAAAGATCTCTGCACAACTCTGATATGGCTGTATCACGATGTATAAAGCCATGATCCTTCATGTTAGAGTACAACCAACGTTCCTATTGCATTAATGGCTGCCCAGAACGACTCTATTGCATTTAATGAAGTTCTGCTAGAAGACAACATCTGAGGGAATGTCTCTAACGGATCCTAAATGGTTGAAGACCATAAATACAGAAGTCATTGAAGATGAAGCACAGAAAAGAGAGAATACACATAGCATCAAAGAGTCATTACTCTGCGCATTAATATCTTCATTCTTACATTCTGTATTCTTCAATCATTTTAAGTTACTACGCAGACTTTCCTAAGCTTTACATTTAAACCACTCTTTGAGTGTTAGTGAAAGATCTGTCTATGAGAAGTTGTATTTATTATAAACCAAATCTCTTAAACAAACCTGAGTGAGCCTGAAGAGGCTAAGTGTGCAAAGAATACTTGTCTTGAGCCTGAAGAGGCTAGGTGTGCAAAGAATACTTGTCTTGGAGCCTGAAGAGGCTAGGTGTGCAAACAATACTTGAGTCTGTAACTTGATCAGTTATGGTGGATAAATCTTGGTGCTGCCAAGGACTGGACATAGCTCTTTTCTTTGAAGAGTGAACCAGGATAAATAAATGTGTTAATCTCTCTTTCCTTAAACTCTTTAGTTGCTTTAGTTTTCTTACATCTATCAAGTGGTGTGTTTGCCAAAAGTCACCCATCCATTCTGTATCCTTCCACTCGTCCAAACCTAGCTTCTGTTTTAAAAAATATTTCAATTATACTTAAATTCTGATAAACACAATTCAACCCCCCTTCTCGTGTTTATAGTTGTCTATTTCAGTTGGTATCAGAGCTCAGCCTCTGGGTTGAGCATCTAACAATATAGAGGTAAAAGGTCCTGAAGAATAGACATGACTGCTGGAGCTAGTTAAAGTGAAAGTCACCAGACTGAAGATGCTTCCCTAACCAGACCTCCTTACTTCGTTGGAGAAAACTACAACTATTGGAAAGATAGATTTCAATGGTTCATTCTATCTACAAACTCTGATCTTTGGGATGTCATTACAGATGGTCCATTCATTCCCAAGAATGATGATAACACTGACAAACCAAAAGCTCAGTGGACTACTGCAGAAAAGACAAAATGGGAGCTGAACCACAAAGCTAGATATAACATCATTTGTGCTCTCAGTCCGGAGGAGTTTGAGAAGGTATGTGCTTGTGACTCTGCCAAAGAAATATGGTACACTTTAGCTATCACACATGAAGGAACAGTCAAAGTCAAAGAGTCAAAGATTGCCATACTTGTCAGAAAGTATGAACTGATTGTCATGGAGGAAGGAGAATATGTTGCTCAAATGATAGGAAGATTTCAAACTATAGTCAACAGTTTAAAATATCTTGGCAAAGTCTATACCAATGCTGAGAAGGTTGGAAAGATTCTGAGAAGTCTACCTAAACAGTGGAGACCTTTGGTCACTGCTATCTCTCAAGCCAAGGATCTCACTACCTTGACTATAGATGAACTTCTTGGAACACTCACTGTTCATGATCAAGAACTTGGAGATGAAGTTGCACCAAAGAAGGGCAAGTCAATTGCTCTGAAAGCTTGTCAAAAGTCAGCAAAAGTTTCCTAGGCTCTGAAGGCAGATGAGTCATCCAGTGATACTGACCTATCAGAACTCGAGGATTCTGAGAGTGATGAAGAATTGTCTCTCCTAACCAGGAAGATAAAGCTTCTCCTACAGAAAAAGAAGTTCAAGAAGGATAAGCCATTCAGAATGTTCAACAAGGATAAGAACTTCAAAGAATCCACCTCAACAGACAAAAGTCCAATTGTTTGCTATGAGTGCAAGAAGCCTGGTCACATCAAGGCTGAATGTCCACAACTCATGAAGGCCTCTTTTAAGAAATTTTTCAAGAAGAAGAAGAAAGGAATGATGGCTACTTGGGAGGATCTGGAGTTAACATCTTCTAATGAAGAAACAGAGGAAGAAGCCAATCTCTATTTGATGGCCAAGGCTGACTCAGACTCTGACGATGAGGTATATCCTGACTATAAGGAATTACTTGATGCCTATAAGGAGTTGATGGAGGAATCCAACTGCTTATCTAAAGCCTTCAAATCCCTCAAGAGAGAGTATGTAAAGCTCACCAGTGAGCATAAACAGAAATCTCAAGAGTGCGAGAAGCTGGCTAAAGAGAACAGTGAGCTGAAGACTAAAAAGTCTAATGAAGCTAAGATCTCAAGGGAAACATCACCATCTGAAGAAGTTGAAAAACTTCAACAGAAAGTGGAAGAGCTCACTTCTGATCTTGCCAAATTTGTTAATGGTAGAGACAATCTGACTAAGCTACTTGACAGTCAGAGGTACTCTCTTAACAAAGAAGGTATTGGATATGTCCATCAGACACATCATAAAGTATCAACTAAAGCTTCTACAATATTTGTTAAGTCAACTGTAACCAAATCTACACCTGTTTGTATCTTCTGTGGAAAAATTGGACATGGTATATCTAAGTGTATCCATAAGAAGAGAAGGAAGTCTTCACAGACACCTAGAACTAACAAAAAAGTACCCAGAAAAATATGGGTACCTAAAGATCAAATAATTTTTGTTGCCGATGTCCTCAACAGGACAAAGAAAACACCACAGTTGGTACCTGGACAGTGGCTGCTCGCGTCATATGACAGGAGAAAGGTCTATGTTCCTATACCTCCAACTTAAGAAAGGAGGACATGTTGCCTTCGGAGGGAATCAGAAAGGGAAAGTTATAGGAATTGGTACTATTGGTGATAAACCCCCTCTTCCCTTTATATCTAATGTTCTTATGGTTAAAGGATTAGGACACAATTTGCTTAGCATAAGTCAATTATGTGATAGTGGTTTTGATGTTTCCTTTACCAAGGATGTATGCATAGTTAAAGACTGTTGTGGCAAAACCCTCTTTTCAACTAAAAGGCAACAAAATCTTTATAAGATTGAACTGTCTGATCTCTCAGATCAAAGTGTAACCTATCTGATGTCTAAAGAGGATGATAGATGGTTATGGCATAAGAAACTAGGACATGTTGGTATGAAACTAATTTCTAAATTAAAAAGGAATAATCTCGTGAGAGAATTTCCTAATATTAGTTTTAAGAAAGATGTCTTGTGTGATGCATGTTAGAGAGGTAAATAGATAAAATCAAGTTTCAAATCCAAAAACCAAGTATCATCCTCTAGACCTCTTCAGTTGTTACACATGGATCTGTTTGGACCAGTTAGTGTTGCCAGCCTGGCTGGAAGAAAATATGGATTTGTCATAGTTGATGACTATTCCAGATACACATGAGTACTCTTCCTAACACACAATGATGAGTCTTTTAAGGCTCTCTTAGTATTCTGCAAAATAGTACAAAATGAGCAGTGTTTCTGTATTTCTACCCTTAGAAGTGATCATGGGGGAGAATTTCAAAATGAGCAGTTTAGACAGTTCTGTGAGGAGAATGGAATCTCTCACGATTTCTCTGCACCTAGAACTCCATAGCAAAATGGAGTGGTTGAGAGAAAGAACAGATCTCTGCAAGAGATGGCTAGATCTATGCTCAATGCAAATAATCTCCCTAAGTACTTCTGGGCAGAAGCTGTAAACACTGCTTGTTATGTACAAAACAGAATACTTATTAGGCCTTTTCTAAAAAGGAATCCTTATGAATTGTGGAAAAGAAAAAGCCCTAACATATCTTATTTTCATGCTTTTGGATGTGAATGTTTTATTCTGAATACCAGAGATAATCTTGGAAAGTTTGATTCTAAGGTAGATAAAGGTATTTTCGTAGGATATTCTGAAAAGTCTAAGGCTTTTAGAGTATACAATTCAAGAACTTGTATTATTGAAGAATCTGTTCATGTAAAATTCAATGATGGACTAAAGACTGATAAAGAACTATAAGATCTAGAAGATGATCTTGCCGGTCTTGATATAAACAAGCCAGAAAGTCAACAACCCGATCTAACCAAAACAGAACCTGTGCATGAGGCTGAAAGACAAGTGGAACAGACGAGTCATCAGACAAGTCAAGATATTCATGATGATCTCAAAAGGGATTGGAAGTTCAACACTCATCATCCTGAGGATCTTATTATTGGAAATCCTTCTGAAGGAGTAAGAACCAGATCCACATTAAGAGAATCAAGCAATGTGGCCTTTATTTCAGATTTGGAGCCTAAACGCATTGAAGAAGCTATTGAGGATGAAAGCTGGATTCTTTCTATGCAAGAAGAACTTAACCAGTTCACCAGAAATGATGTCTAGACTCTTGTCTCTAAGCCTAAAAACAAGTCGGTTATTGGAAAAGATGGGTCTTCATAAACAAATTGGATGAAGATGGTAAAGTTGTCAGAAATAAGGCAAGGTTAGTAGCTCAAGGCTATAACCAACAAGAAGGTATTGATTATACTGAAACCTTTGCACCTGTAGCTACAATAGAAGCCATACGTATTTTAATGTCATATGCTGCACAACACCAAATTACCCTGTTTCAAATGGATGTAAAAAGTGCTTTTCTAAATGGTATAATTGAAGAAGAAGTGTATGTTAAACAACCCCCTGGTTTTGAGGATACTGATAAACAAGATCACGTTTTCAAACTTAAAAAGGCATTATATGGTTTAAAACAAGCACCTAGTGCATGGTATGATAGACTCAATTCTTTTCTCATGCATAATGGTTTTACTAGAGGACAAGTAGACACTAATCTGTTCAAAAAATACTCTAAAGAGAACTTTATTATAGTTCAAATATATGTTGAAGATATTATTTTTGGAGCAACTAATGAAAAGTTGTGCAAGGAATTTTTAAATCTAATGCAAGCTGAATTTGAGATTAGCATGATGGGAGAATTGAAGTTCTTCCTTGGATTACAAATCAAGCAGACAAGTGATGGAATTTACATTCATCAACAAAAATATACCAAGGAGATACTCAAGAAATACAAAATGGAAAATGCAAAGCTCATGAAAACCCCTATGCAACCCAATGCAAAACTAAGCAAAGATGATGAAGGTAAAAAGGTAGATCAAACTGTCTACAGAGGTATGATTGGCTCTCTACTGTACTTAACTTCAAGCAGACCTGACATTCAATTTAGTGTCTGTATGTGGGCTAGATTCCAATCTGATCCTAGAGAATCTCATCTTAAGGCTGTTAAAAGAATATTTAGATATTTGCTTGGAACTACTAATCTTGGTTTGCTGTATTTAAGATCAAAAGAATACATATTAGTGGGATATTATGCTGCTGATTTTGCTGGTGGAGACAGAATAAAAAGAAAAAGCACCAGTGGAGGATGTCACTTCATTGGAGCAAGTTTAGTCTCATGGTCAAGCAAGAGGCAGACAACCATTGCCTTGTCTACTGCTGAAGCAGAATACATCTCTGCTGCTAGTTGCTGCTCTCAACTCTTATGGGTAAAACATCAACTTGAGGATTACTCTATTTATGAACATAATATATCTGTATGGTGTGATAATTCCAGTGCTATATGCTTAACTAAAAATCCAATTAATTCAACATTCTAAGGCTAAGCATATTGAAATCAAACATCATTTCATTAGGGATTATGTTCAGAATGGCATCTTTGATATTAAGTTTGTTAAAACTGAAAATCAATGGGCTGATATTTTCACTAAACCCCTCACAGAAGAAAGGTTTTTATTTATTAGAGATAATCTAAACATGCATTGCATTGTTGAATGATATGTCTGAATGTTAACCTGTCTGTGCTAAATCTGTCATTACTCCTATATACGGGTTCTTTTAACTAAGCGTTAGTTCAAGGGAAGTGATGATACAATAGTTTAAGTGGAGTATGTCTTATATGCTTGCTGCATTACTATGATTTTCTTAACATGTTATCTTGCCCTTAGCATATCTCATAAATAAAACTTGATAACCCTTTTTGATGTTGGCAAAAGGGGGAGAAATGAGAAATGAGAAATGTGATAGAAATGTGTTATAGAAGAATGAATAATGGGAGAAATGAGAAATGAGAAATGTGTTATAGAAGAATGAATATGAATAAATATGATATGAATCTTAAATAATACTTGGACATGAGTATGCTCTGATAGTTGCTATAATTGCTCAGATAAATCTTAAGTAAGATTGCTCTGGTAATAATTTCAAAGTTAAAACAAGTCAAACTTAATGTCTGATCTAGCATCTGCATGACCTGTCCGCTTAATAAAATTTCAACCTATCTGATATATGTTATTTTCTTTGTTGATATTTTTTGAGGTTCATTAAATCATTTCAATGTTTGTCATCATCAAAAAGGGGGAGATTGTTAAGTCTCTAAAATATCTGATGTGCATTTCCCTAAGTTTTGATGAGAACTAAACATTGGCTAATGATTTAATTAACCTTCATATTGGTTGCTAACATGTCAATCTAGTGTGCAGATTAAAACTGTAAGAATCATCCGTTCAACGCAAATAATAGAATCATCCGTCCAAATGATAGAATCATCCATCCAACGCAAATAATAGAATCATCCGTCCAATGCAAGTGATTGAAATGCACGTCCAACACTGTAGTGATTGAAGCTCACGTCCAACACAAGTGATAGAATCTCACGTCCAACACTAAAGTGATGAAAGTCAGCATCCACTAAAGTGATGAAAGTCAGCGTCCACTAAAATAAAAGCCAGCGTCCACTAAAATAAAAGTCAGTGTCCACTAAAGTGACTGATGCGCTCGTCTACTGAAGCGATAGAAGTGCTCATCTACTGAAGTGATAGAAGTTGTCGTCCACTAAGGTGACAGAAGCACTCGTCCACACATGTCTTTAGACTTGGTGAGTCCTTAATATGGAGCTCGTCTACTAGGTTACGATCAACCAATTAAAGGAGTATCCGTCCAATGACATAGCATTTGGAGCTCGTCTACTAGCCTGAATGCAAAATCTTAAATGGCTAGATGCTATTTTCAAGATGGACGCGCTTATCCTATGAACGCAAATTCTCTTAGAATTATCAGAATCTTATTTCAGAATCAAGAAAAGTCAGAAGTTACTCTCTCAAGCAACCTCGGATATCAGAACCAAAGACTAGTTAAAGAATGCTTCCAACATGCTTTATTCCCTAGTACCTCTGGTCCTTACACGAAAAGGGAATTGTACTCAGCAAAGTACAAAAAGCTCTCTGCACAACTCTGATATGGCTATATCACGATGCATAAAGCCATGATCCTTCATGTTAGAGTACAACCAACGTTCCTATTGCATTAATGGCTGCCCAGAACGACTCTATTGCATTTAATGAAGTTCTGCTAGAAGCCAACATCTGAGGGAATGTCTCTAACGGATCCTAAATGGTTGAATACCATAAATACAGAAGTCATTGAAGATGAAGCACAAAGAAGAGAGAATACACATAGCATCAAAGAACCATTACTCTATCCATTAATATCTTCATTCTTTCATTCTGTATTCTTCAATCATTTTAAGTTATTACGCAGACTTTCCTAAGCTTTACATTTAAACCACTCTCTGAGTGTTAGTAAAAGATCTTTCTGTGAGAAGTTGTATTTATTACAAACCAAAACTCTCAAAAAAACCTGAATGAGCCTGAAGAGGCTAAGTGTGCAAAGAATACTTGTCTTGAGTCTGAAGAAGCTAGGTGTGCAAAGAATACTTGTCTTGGAGCCTGAAGAGGCTAGGTGTGCAAACAATACTTGAGTCTGTAACCTGATCAGTTATAGTGGATAAGTCTTGGTGCTGCCAAGGACTGGACGTAGCTCTTTGCTTTGAAGAGTGAACCAGGATAAATAACTGTGTCAATCTCTCTTTCCTTAAACTCTTTAGTTGCTTTAGTTTTCTTACATCTATCAAGTGGTGTGTTTGCCAAAAGTCACCCATCCATCCTGTATCCTTCCACTCGTCCAAACCTAGCTTCTGTTTTCGAAAAGATTTCAATTTTGCTTAAATTCTGATAAACACAATTAAACCCCCCCCCCCCCCCCCCTCGTGTTTATAGTTGTCTATTTCATTTATTTTTCCCTTATGTCAAGTGTCCTTTTTACTTATTTGATAATGGATAAAAGATAATCTTCATTTAAGTGAGCTAGTTTAGGGTGCCTAATACTTATTTTAACATCTCTTTATATTAGAACAGTATGACCTTCATGAAAGGCATCAAGTATTTGTTCCTTGTTAACCATTATTTTTATTAAACAAAATGACATGTATAGGCATCACAATAGAATCTGACATCCCAACTATATTGGCACCCCTGAAACTACCAATCATCTACAGCACATCAAAATATTATTAATAATAAAAAAAAATACAAAAAAACCATGGGGGACATTAAGCCAAAACCCATGAAAAGCATTATTTAAATCTATAATTAAGAAGACCGATCCTATTTCTGAAAAAGTCTTCACTAATTATCCTAGGAATTGTATCCCACCAATGAAAACTATCAACAGAAAAATCAAGAGAGGCAATTTTGTCAGCACAACTATTGCCTTCCCTAAAAATATGGACGACTCTAAAGTTCATCCTCTTAGTAATTTCTATACAATTAATCCACCTGTTTCTTTATTTAATTTCGTGACGAGTGAGAAAAATTTTAGAGAATTATCGACAAAATTTTAATTTAGGAGTTTGAGAGAAAATAATTATTGATATTTTCTAACAAAATTTAATTCGGTTTTTGCAGTTTGAATCGGTTTGGATCGGTTGATGAACACCCCTACTAAATAGGTTATAGGCCTGTACTTGTAGGTCTCCAATGATAAAGATGTTGATAGACCTTACTCATAAATAGGCCACTGGGCCTTCACAATTAAATAAACAAACAATTCTCTACATTTAAATAGGCTAATAGACCTTTGCTTTCAAAAAATTATATATATTATAAATAATATACTATAGTATTATAATATTTTAAATTATATTATGTAGTAATCTTAATTCCTCAAAATTTTGTCATTCTTCCTTAAGATGTATTTACATGTTGATTATGAATTTATTTTCTCATATTGGGTGACTTCTCGGGCATCAAACTCTTATGATAGCTATATGTACTTTAATCGTCATTTTCCAAAACTAAAATCTTTGATAATGTTGACGAATC
Organism: Sophora flavescens; assembly: GCA_030762895.1. Taxonomy (NCBI): domain Eukaryota; kingdom Viridiplantae; phylum Streptophyta; class Magnoliopsida; order Fabales; family Fabaceae; genus Sophora; species Sophora flavescens. Next base: position 75,895,454 of record CM061070.1, on the reverse strand, counting down.
TAGGCAAGTATACATAGTCGTACAAGTAATATGGTGGTGAGACCGTTTATCGTTCCCACGAGGACTGTGACAAGTACTAGCACGTACCGAATCGATTACTATCTAAGCGGATATTTGGATTGAAGGGAGTTCTATACTAATTATCAAGCCCAAAACAAATAAAAGAAAAGGAACAAACTCTTTTTGGTTCTTTTTCAAATACTTGGAGTGCAGAAAAAGATGGTTTTCAAGTATGATAAAGATGTTGGGATTAGGTTCACTAAACTTCATCCCCATACAATGAAATGACTAATAAACAGTTTTTACTTCAAATATGACAATCAATCCACTAGATTACTCAAGCCCTGATTACTCAGATGACAAGAGCCTAAATCCACTAATAGACCCTAATTCCTTAGATGGCCTAGATTAATGAATTTGCATAATGATTAGGGATTACACGATTGCTAATAAACCTAAATCCATTCCTAGATACAAGGTTTACTAGGTGGTTGATTTCAGTTCTAGTTCTAATACGAATTTTCCAATTGCATACCAAAACAATAATCAAGTCATGGGGGATCACGCCACAACAAGCATTAAGCATGGAAATCAATCACTCATAAGGAAGTAAAAACTGTATTACAAGATCAAGTCAAATACATGGAGAATTCAGAAATAGCTACATCTAATCCCAACAATGGGAGGTTTAGCTACTCATGATCAATGCTAAAATCAAAGAAATAGAGATGAAAAGGAGAAGAAACTCCATGGAATCCTTGTGCAGCTGCCCCTGGTTCAGAGAGAGTGTTTGAGGGTTTCAAAAATTGTTTTCCTCTGTTCTGCCCGTGCCTCTTTATAGATTAGTATTCGTGTCACGACCATGATGGCCATCACGGCCAGGCCATGACGCTTTCTGCCTTGGCACGCTTTCAAATTTTGGAGCATCACGGCCGTGATGGGCTCTGCCTGTCTCAGCTGGTCTGTCACGACAGTGATGGGTATCACGGCTAGGCCGTGATCAATTCTGCCTGGTGAAGGTATATGTCACGGCAGTGATGTGAATCACAGCTAGGCCGTGACAGCTTCTGACTTTTGCCTTCTTTCTTCTCAATTATTGCTCGATCACGGCCGCGATGGTCATCACGGCTAGGCCGTGATGGGCTCTGTTTGGGTCATTTTCTTCACTTTTCAAGCTCTGTCTTATCCAAGCTCCATCATGGCTAATCTTGAGCATTTTTCCTTAAATTCCTGCAAAACAACACCAAGAAACCGCCTCACCCGTTCCAAGGCAAAAACTAATAGAAATCAATTTAAATATGTCTAAACTATATGAAAATGCATGCAGAAATGTACAAGAATTATGATGTGAAATCACACTATCAAATCACCCAAAGCTTATTCATTTTCTTGTCCTCAAGAAATCACTAAGGCCAGAAGAGATAAATAATCAGTGCATGGATAGTGAACCAAGAACCCGAGTAAATAATCCAAGAAACAGGCATTTCAAATAATTCAGCAAGAGACAATCAGTTTCAAGTCCAATTAGAAGTTTAGGTTTCTTAGACTCATATTCTCACTGATTTGGGCACTCTTTCTCACCTGAAAATCACCCCAAGCTTGTTCATTTACTTGGCACTCTTTCTCACCTCACTCAAGTGTTTAGGGATATATGACAATTCGCTCCATTTTCCTCAAGGAATGAATTCTACCATAGGCTTGACTATCAACCAAATCTCTACTTTATTAATGAAAACAATTAAGAATCAAGAGGTCTTTTGCTTTGGTTGTAACGGGGCCATAGGATCAATCGTTAGGTGGGGAAATCAAGAAAAGGAAATTTCAAAAGGCTATACAAACTATCAAGCATTGCAAAGCATGACATTCTAAAATACCCTTTTTGGGTTTTGATTCATTTTCCACCTTTCTTCCTTTCTTTTTGTTTTATTTCTCACTTTCTTTTGTCATCCCCTTTTCTATAGATTTTTCTTTTTCTTTTATTTTTCTTTTATTTGGAGAAGTGGAGATTTTCAGCTCAAGAGAAATATTTTTCTGATTTTCTCATCCCATACTTTTTTCAACCACCTTTTCACCCTTTTGTGCAATACTTTAGAAGGTCCCTTATCAAGTCATTCATCAAAATATTCCAGGGTACCAAGAAAAGTATTTTATTCTTTTGTAGGCTCAAAATTGGGAAACTAAGGGGTAGCATTTGATCAATCAAAGCTCAGAAGGCCGGAAAAATACCTAGTGCCTCAATCATTTTCAAAAATGTTTTCAAAATTTTTTAAGTTTTGAAACGGTTTCAAGTCAAGTCCTAGAGAAATACAATCCAAGAGGAATAACACTCTATCACAAATAATGGGGTAGATTTAGTGAGTACCCCCTTTTTGGCTCAAAATCTCACATTTTAGTAGTTCAAAAATCAATGAGAAACAGAAATCTAAAGCACCATATGCTAATTATCAACTATCAAAGATTATCTCAAGCAATTTTCATTTGTAGCCTCATCACAAGAATAAAAAATTGGGTTCAACAATTCACTATCTCAATTTATTTGGCACTTAGTTCTCACAATTGGATGCAAAATCTAAGCGAGAGGGGTAATCTGATCATGTGATCATGCAAACTACGCCTATATGAATGCAACATGAAAAATGCACAAGTATGCAAAAGTACCCCTACCGCAAGCTTAAAAACTTACATTGTCCCCAATGTAAACAATCAAGTCGGAGAGAGGAAAAAAATGGAACGACTTACCGAGGCGGTAGCGGGTGCTGGCTAACATGATTAGTCAGAAACTTGTTGGAAATTGTGTCACGGCCGTGATGCTTATCACGGGCAGGCTGTGATGCATTCTGGTCCATAGGGGTAGCCTGTCACGACCGTGACCTCTATCACGGCTAGGTCGTGATGCTCTCTGATCTTCAGGGTTCTCCCATCATGCCCGTGATGGGGATCACGACTGGGCCGTGATCCTTTCTGGTCTTCATGATTAGCTCATCACGGCCGTGACCAGTGTCACGGCCTAGGCGTGATGGCTGCTGACTTTGTTGTCTCTGCCCTTTTTGCTTCTCCTTCCTCCTTACCCTGAAAACACTTAACCAACTATTAATTTACGATCTTTTTCCTCTTGATCTTCTCAAATTATTCAAGAGTTCAAAATCAAAAACAAAAGGAAAATGAAAAGAAAACTTGGGTTGCCTCCCAATAAGCGCTTCTTTAACGTCACTAGCTTGACGGGTAGGTGATCTCAAGGATCATGAAGGCGCACAGCTGAGATCAATCTCTCGATGTCACCACCCAAGTAGGCCTTGAGCCTTTGGCCATTGACTTTGAAGGTCCTTTTTGAAGTAGGATCCTCCACTTCTATAGCTCTATGAGATGAGACTTCCTTGACAATGAACGGTCCCGACCACTTAGACTTCAACTTGCCCGGAAACAATCTCAGCCGGGAATTGAATAATAAAACTTGTTGTCCCGACTGAAATTTTTTCGTCACGATCCTCTTGTCATGGTAGGTCTTGACTCGCTGTTTGTAAATAGCTGCATTCTCATATGCATTAAGGCGCATCTCCTCTAATTCATGCAGTTGATTGACTCTTTTCTCACCCGCCAGAGTGGCATCAAAATTTAATAACTTCAATGCCCAAAAGGCTCGATGCTCCAACTCTACGGGTAGATGACATGCCTTCCCATATACCATCTGAAATGGAGATAACCCCACGGAAGTTTTCAATGCAGTCCGGTAAGCCCACAAGGCATCGTCAAGCTTCCTTGCCCAATCTCTTCTTGAGGTGGCCACAGTTTTTTCCAGAATCCGCTTAATCTCCCTGTTAGAGACCTCCGCTTGCCCATTTGTTTGCGGATGATAGGGAGATGCCACCTTATGCCTCACATCATACTTGGTCAACACATTTCTCAGTTGTGAGTTACAAAAGTGAGATCCCCCATCACTTATAAGGACCTTTGGGACACCGAACCGGGCAAAGATGTTCTTCTTGATGAATTTAATCACTGTTTGGGCATCATTCTTCGGTGTTGCAATTGACTCCACCCATTTGGAAACATAGTCCACCGCCACCGAGATATATTGATTGGAGAATTAAGGTGGAAGTGGACCCATAAAGTCTATGCCCCAGCAATCAAATACCTCAACCTCCAATATGTTATGTAGTGGCATCTCATCCCTTTTTGAAATGTTCCCGGTCCTTTGGCACTTGTCACAACTCTTCACATGATTGTAAGAGTCCTTGAAGATTAAGGGCCAAAAGAGCCCAGATTGGAGGACCTTTGCAGCTGTCCTATCTCCATTATAATGTCCACCATATGGAGAGTTATGGCAATGCCACATAATTTTATTCGTTTCCTCTTGGCTAACGCACCTCCTCCATAATCCATCTGGTCCAACCTTGAACAGAAATGGGTCATCCCTCATGAAATGGTTGGCATCCTGGAAGAATTTCTTCTTTTGTTGCCAAGTGAGGTGCTTTGGAACAATATTGGATGCCTTAAAATTTGCCATGTCGGCAAACTATGGTCTTTCATGCACCAGAAATAAGGCCTCATCCGGGAACTCATCCCGAATGTCCTTTTCTTTGGCAGCAACTTCTTCATTCACTAGCCGAGATAAGTGGTCAGTCACCAAATTTTCGCTGCCCTTTTTATCCTTAATGACTAAGTCAAATTCCTGCAACAATAGAATCTACCTTATGAGTCTTCGTTTTGAATCAAACTTGGTCAACAAATATTTAATTGCAGCATGATCAGTAAAAACAGTGACTTGTGAACCAATCAAGTATGAACGAAATTTTTCCAATGCAAACACTATGGCCAGCAACTCTTTTTCAGTTGTTGCATAATTTACTTGGTTCTCATTGAGAACCTTGCTATCATAGTGAATGACATGGAAAATTTCTTCCCTCCGCTGTCCCAAAACTGCCCCAACTGCGTAGTCACTGGCATCACACCTTAATTCAAATGGTGACTCCCAGTTGGGTGCAACAAGAATGGGAGCGGTGATCAACTTTTCTTTCAAAATCTGAAAAGAAGTAAGGCAAGCAGTATCAAACACAAATGGTGTGTCCTTGTTCAAAAGGCCACACAACGGCTTGGATATCTTTGAGAAGTCCTTGATGAACCGCCGGTAAAAGCCTGCATGCCCAAGAAAACTCCTCACACCCTTGACATTCACTGGTGGAGGTAGTTTCTCAATCACATCAATCTTGGATTTATCCACTTCGATCCCCTTAGCTGAAATTTTGTGCCCAAGCACAATGCCTTCCTGCACCATAAAATGACACTTCTCCCAATTTAAGACTAAATTGGTGTCCATGCACCTCTTTAACACAGCAGCAAGGTTAGACAAACAATTATCATAAGAGGAACCGAAAACAGAAAAATCATCCATGAAAACTTCAATGTATTTTCCTACCATATCAGAGAAAATGGAAAGAATACACCTTTGAAATGTCGCAAGCGCATTACAAAGACCAAAAGGCATCTTCCGATAGGTAAAAACTCCAAAAGGGCATGTGAAGGCAGTTTTATCTTGGTCTTCCGGGTTAACCGCAATTTGGTTATAACCCGAATAACCATCCAAGAAACAATAATAAGCTTGCCCGGCCAACCACTCCAACATCTGGTCCATGAATGGAAGTGGGAAGTGATCCTTCCTAGTAGCTTGATTTAGCTTCCGACAATCTATACACATTCGCCAACCGGTGACTGTTCTAGTTGGGATCAACTCATTCTTCTCGTTGTGCACGACGGTCATGCCACCTTTCTTTGGAACCACTTGTACCGGACTCACCCAAGCACTATCGGAAATCGGATAGATCATTCCAGCTTCAAGGAGTTTCAGCACCTCCTTCCTTACCACTTCTTTCATTGTAGGATTGAGCCTCCTTTGCGGTTGGACCATCGATTTAAATTCAGCCTCCATCACGATCTTGTGCATACAAAACGTGGGGCTAATACCTTTCAAATCTGAGATGGATCATCCAATAGCTGTTTTATGCTCTCGAAGTACCCTTACAAGTTTCTCCTCTTCCAATTTGGACAATACATTGCTCACTATGACAGGGTCTTCATCATTCTCACCAAGAAATACATACTTCAAGTGGGGAGGTAGAGGCTTAAGCTCTAACTCGAGCTTCTCTTGGACTTCATCCTTTTTGAGCTCTTCTTTCTTAGTGTTGACAGCAAGTTGCTTGGGTTGAGCTTCCATATCACACAAACAGTCTTCTATTTCCTTCTCCTCTTCCTCATCAAGATTTTCAATAGAGTTCACAATTACCTTCTCAAGAGTAGAGGAGTGGAGCTGATGTGCAAGGGCTTCTTTAGCCACTACTTCCACAAGGTCCATGCAGAAACAATTCTTTTCATCACTCGGGTGATGCATAGCTTCAAATACATTGAAAGTAACCTCTTCATCTTGCACTCTGAGTCGAAGTTGGTCCTTTTGTACATCTATCAAAGCACGACCGGTTACTAGAAAAGGTCTCCCCAATATAAGTGGAACTTCTGCATCCTCCTCCATGTCTAATATCACAAAATCCGCTGGGAAGATAAACTTATCCACTTTAACCAAGACATCTTCCAAAATGCCATAAGGACGCTTGACTGATCTATCGGCTAGTTGCAATGCCATCCTTGTTGGTTTCACCTCACCACCTCCAAGCTTGTTCAAAATTGAAAGCGGCATCAAATTGATACTCGCTCCCAAGTCACACAGGGCCTTCCCAATAGCAACACTCCCAATAGTGCAAGGGATTGTAAAACTACCAGGATCTTTAAGCTTTGGAGGTAGCTTCCTTTGAAGTATCGCACTACACTCTTCTGTCAAGGCAACAGTCTCACCTTCTTTGAACTTTCTTTTCTTCGTGAGTAACTCCTTCATGAACTTTGCATAAGTGGGCATCTGCTCTAGTGCTTCAGTAAAGGGTATGTTAATCAGTAACCTCTTGAAGATGTCAAGAAATTTGGCAAACTGTTCTTCCTTCTCCTTTTTCTTGCTCAAATGAGGATACAACAACTTCACATAAGAGGGGATCTCTTGAGGCTTGTTTCCATCTTTCAAAATCTGACTTTTAGTCCTCCTCAAAATTGAATTCTCATCCACTAGCTTCTCCCTCTTGTCTTTTTCACTATCTTTTTCTTCCTCCTCTACTACAACCTCTTTGCCTTTATCCTTTTTTTCTCAACACTCAACTCTGTTTTTTCATCAACTCTCTGATTTTTCACCAAAGGCTCACCACTCTCTTCCTCAAGACTTTTACCACTCCTCAAAACAATAGCCTTACAATGCTCTTTAGGATTAGTTTGAGTATTACCTGAAAAATTACTGCTATATTGCTTCTCTAGTTGCTTTGCAATCTGTCCAACTTGAACCTCCAAGTTCTTTATAGAAGCATCGGTGTTTTTCTGGTTTGACATGGACATTTGCATGAACTGATTGAGGGTGTTCTCCAAGATAGAAGTCCGGTCTTGAGGCGGTTGTGTAGGAAGAGGCTTGCTTGCTTGTCCAGCATTTTGTTTCCAACCAAAACTCGTTTAATTCCTCCATCCTTGGTTGTAATTGTCGGAGTATTGGTTGTTACCTTGCCGCCCATAGTTCCCCATATAATTTGCTTCCTCATGGGAACTAGGTGGTGCCTCACATCTTCCATTATCATGATCTCCTCCACAAAAATCACATCTCATTACCTGTTGAGGTGGCATGGTTGTCCCTTGAACAGTTTGGAGTTGTTGTGGGAGTTAAGCTAGTTGCTTGGTGATGGACTCCAGTTGCTGTGTCATGAGCTTATTTTGAGCCAGAAGTGCAGTTTATGAGTCTAACTCCAACACTCCCCTCCTTGATGTGGGACCCCGATCAAAATCAATGCTTCCTCCGCTGTCTTTGTGTTCATGGAACCTCCAGCTGAGGCATCCAACATATACCTGGTTGACGGCCTCAATCCATTGCAAAATGTCTGCATTTTGGTATGATCATCAAACCCATGATTTGGACATCTTCGGAGCAAGTCTTTGAACCTTTCCCATGTGTCATGAAGAGTCTCACCCTCTTGTTGAGAAAAGCTTACGATATCACCCCTTGTCTTCACAAATCTTGAGGCAGGAAAGAACCTTGCAAGAAATTTTGCCTCTAAGTCATCCCATGTAGTGATGCTCCCCCTTGGTTGAGATTGGAGACAAGCCTTGTCCCTATCTCTTAGAGAGAAAGGAAACAACCTTAAGCGAAGTGCATCATCGGAAACACCATTGTGCTTACTCGTATCACATAACTCCAGGAAGTAGGAGACATGATTATTAGGATCCTCCTTCTCCAACCCGGCAAATTGATTTTGTGAAACCATATTGATGAGAGCTGGCTTGATTTCAAAATTTTCACAGTTCACTAGAGGTCTCACTATGCTAGTGACATGCCGATTGACATTTGTATTGGCATAGTCCCCAAGTGTCCTCCGTGGTGGAGCACCTTCACCATTGCCTGCCATCCTGAGTTTTTCTTGATGAACTTGAAAGGTGGAAGTCTCTTATTCTTCTTCTTGTTGTTCTAACAGTTTCTGCTATCTTGCTTGCCTCCGATTCTCCCTAGCTGTTCTTTCTATTTCAGGATCGTAGAGGAGTTGGTCAGCCGGGATAGCACCTCGCATGCACAAACAGTCTAGCAATCAAGAGTGTTAGCAGTAAATGACAGCACACAAACAGCAAGCAAAACAGAAAAAGGAAAAAAAAATATGACAGCAAACAGATAATAACAGAATTTTTTTTTGCTTAAATTAGTAGTCAAAATGGGTATGCCAATATTGAAACACAGTCCCCGGCAACGGCGCCAAAAACTTGTTGACGAATCTAGGCAAGTATACCTAGTCGTACAAGTAATACGGTGGTGAAACCGTTTATCGTTCCCACGCGGACTGTGACAAGTACTAGCACGTACCGAATCGATTACTGTCTAAACGGATATTTGGATTGAAGGGAGTTCTATACTAATTATTAAGCCCAAAACAAATAAAAGAAAAGGAACAAACTCTTTTTGGTTCTTTTTCAAATACTTGGAGTGTAGAAAAAGATGGTTTTCAAGTATGATAAAGATGTTGGGATTAGGTTCACTAAACTTCATCCCCATACAATGAAATGACTAATAAACAGTTTTTACTTCAAATATGACAATCAATCCACTAGATTACTCAAGCCCTGATTCCTCAGATGACAAGAGCCTAAATCCACTAATAGACCCTAATTCCTTAGATGGCCTAGATTAATGAATTTGCATAATGATTAGGGATTACACGATTGCTAATAAACCTAAATCCGTTCCTAGATACAAGGTTTACTAGGTGGTTGATTTCAGTTCTAGTTCTAATACGAATTTTCCAATTGCATACCAAAACAATAATCAAGTCATGGGGGATCACGCCACAACAAGCATTAAGCATGGAAATCAATCACTCATAAGGAACCAAAAACTGTATTACAAGATCAAGTCAAATACATGGAGAATTCAGAAATAGCTACATCTAATCCCAACAATGGGAGGTTTAGCTACTCACGATAAATGCTAAAATCAAAGAAATAGAGATGAAAAGGAGAAGAAACTCCATGGAATCCTTGTGCAGCTGCCCCTAGTTTAGAGAGAGTGTTTGAGGGTTTCAAAAACTGTTTTCCTCTGTTCTGCCCGTGCCTCTTTATAGATTAGGATTCGCGTCACGGCCGTGATGGCCATCACGGCCAGGTCGTGACGCTTTCTGCCTTGGCGCGCTTTCAAATTTTGGAGCATCACGGCTAGGCCGTGATCAGTTCTGCCTGGTGAGGGTATATGTCACGGCAGTGATGTGAATCACGGCTAGGTCGTCACAGCTTCTGACTTTTGCCTTCTTTCTTCTCAATTATTGCTCAATCACGGTCGTGATGGTCATCACGGCTAGGCCGTGATGGGCTCTGCTTGGGTCATTTTCTTCACTTTTCAAGCTCTGTCTTATCCAAGCTTCATCATTTCTAATCTTGAGAATTTTTCCTTAAATTCCTGCAAAACAACACCAAGAAACCGCCTCACCCATTCCAAGGCAAAAACTAATAGAAATCAATTTAAATATGCCTAAACTATATGAAAATGCATGCAGAAATGTATAAGAATTATGATGTGAAATCACACTATCAGATAATCATACTAAGTTTCCCTATTCCACTCCATCATATTGATGGCAAGGAAGATATGTGGATCAGTTATATGATTTAAGACGATTAGTTGATCATTGGTAATAATAAGTGAGAAACACATACTACATATTGTTACATTACACATTGTAATATCATTTTAAAATAACAAAAAATAATTTTTTTGTTCTCAAATCATAGACAAGATTGTTTTAAGGCTTTTGCTAATCACTTCTATCTATAAATTAAAAGCCTTGGAGACGAATGACTACTAGCAGTGTGGGTGAGAAGAAAAAGTTGAAGGTAAAGTATGAAATAAGTAAAGAAATGATTTGATACATTGGACTTAATTTGGGATAAAGCAAAAAAAGGGTTTGGTAGATTTAGAGACACAATTCAAGTTATTGGTGATAACAATATTACCAATAATAATAATAATAATAATTGATGACCCGTGCATCACATGGGTGTAAAAAAAACTAGTTTTTTTATAATTTATTATATAAATGTGATTTTTCAACAGAATTCAAAAGAAATAAATTATCTTAAAACTTCTTTTTAAAAGTCAAACCCTAATACTAAAATGATTCTATTAATATTCACATATAGATTATTGAAATATTCTTTAATTTTTTTTACAGCTAATCCAAACAAATAGTATTTTAAAAAGAGTATCGCTACTTATTACGAACGGTAACAGTACGGAATTTGACGAATGATGTGTCATTTGCTATATTTTGTTTCAATGACATTATTTAAGGTTAAAGTAATACTTTGATCCCTATACCTGACATGGATTCTCGATTTGGTCCCTATATATAAAAAATTATTAAAATGGTCCATGTACGTATAAAAAGTCCCCATTTGATCCTTGTCATACAAAATTTTAGGGGCTGATTTAAGAATTTTTTGCTCGTATAGGGACTAAATGGGGACTTTTGTACGTATAGGAACTATTTTAATAATTTTTTATGTATATATACCAAATCGAGAATTCGGTGTCAGGTATAGGGATCAAAGTATTATTTTAACCTATTATTTAATTCTAAAAAGATATAATTTTTTTTAAAAAAGTACAAAAACAGGTTCGTCTTCCTCCTTTTGCCGCATACGGGTTACTCCTCCCAGTAATGGAATTTCTTTTCATCTTCTCCGTCACCTCAAGCACCAGCCATCTACATCGCGTCACTGTTTCCGTCATTGCAGGTCATAACCATCACTGGAAAATGAAGCCACAATCACATGATCGCCTCTCCACTGCTTGCCACCTAGCTTCCTTCACTTTCGGTCCTCTTTGATTGAACTCGCGAACTACTGGAAAACGCCACACTGTCAGTCAGCAGCGTCACTGGGAGTTCCACCACACCTGGAACAGCAAACCCAACCCCAGTTGACCCCCCACCGTAAAGCTCGATCAAATCCTCCAAACACTATCACAATTCAGCTCAACTCTAAACCACCGCCGATAGTAGTCGTATAGCTGCTAAGCTATGAAGTACCGACTCCGACACGGACACCGCGACACGACACGACACCGACACCGGGAAGCGGCTAATGTCCAAAACATAGGACACTACGACATCGCTTATATATATATATATATATATATATATATATAAATATAAACAAATTGAACACCAATACACCATAAGATTTTCATTTGAATATTCATTTCAAAAGATAACTTTGAAGCATACATGTGGTGTCATCATTTCAATGATAATGAGTCTCACAAAAAATAATAAGAGACATCATTATACAATTTAAGCACTTTGTGTCTTAGCAAAATGATTCCTACATAAGATCAAGCATATCTTTCACCTATAAGCTACACAAAAAAACTAAGAAAGGATCTAATCTATTTAAGGTCCTTCACCCCCTTCTTGATCAACATCATTGAAGAAAACAACCTCAAGGTCCGGTTCATCTAGAGACAGATTGGCAACTTCAAGAATTCCACAATCATCAAGTGCTCCAAAATCATCTCCTCCAATGTCCCACATTTTAGTTTCATCATTATGATATTGTGGAGAATTTCTTGAAAGGAGTCGAAGATTGCTATGAACAAATACTAAATCTTCCGTCCTATGTGGTGTCATCTTGTTTCTCTTTAAAGAAAGGATGAAGGAGTATGTACTCCAATTCCTTTCACAACATGAAGACGAACTAGGTTGCGCAAGTAGCTTAAAGGCAACCTTTTGAAGGATTGGAGCAAAAGTACCATGAGTTAGCCACCAAGTCTTTGCATCCATTTTGCCTCTATCACTTAGAGAATCAAGATCATCAAAACCTTGTCTTCCGTCCGAGAAGTTGGCAAACTCTACATTCACTTGTCTTCTTACATCATCATCAATAAAGTACCTTTTGAAGCATTTCACTCTTTCACGAGTGAGTTCTATGTCTTGATGTGGAGGAATTATATTAATCTCATCACTTAGCCATTCATGACTATAATACCTACAATTAAAAAAATACACACATATTTATATATAAACTTGTTGGCTTGTTGCATAATCCTAAAAAATATGTAACTAAAAAAGCATTGAGTTAATCACCTTGGATTTAGAGAATGTGCTAAACAATGTAGAGGAGTGCTACTCTTGTCCACCGATCTAGTAAAATGGAGTGCACTACTTCATAAAAAGTTGATCCTTCACCCTCCTCCTTTTGTTCATGTCGATATATGACCTTCTTCACCTTTTCAATCATTGAATCCCACATTTCATACACTAGGTGGAGAGATGAAGCATCCATATCAGCTCTTCTAAGAACATCATAGATAGGGTCGGTGAAGGAAAGAATGTAATCAACCTTATCCCACCAAATATCATCTAACAATGTATCCTTCACAAGTTTAGCTTTCCCAACATCATCTTCCTTGTAAGAAGACCATTGATCACTAATGACCATCTCTTGGAGTCCTTTCTTCAATTGTTTAAACCTCTTGAGCATAACTATAGTCGAGGCAAATCGTGTTGGAGCAATGGAAAGCAACTTCAATGAATTGAATGAATTGAAAATGGATAATCTCATAGAGTGGCCCATGATGAAGTTTTTGATGAGCATTGCATCTTCTGCAATTTGAGTGATCCAAGAACATGCATGATAAGCAACATTGTTTTTTTTTTCTGTATTCTTGGCTGCACATATATTCTTCAAAGCAAGATTTAGTGTATGCACAACACAAGGAGTCCAATAAATATAAGGAAATTCAGCCTCAATTAATAAACCAGCTGCCTTACAAACAGGTGCATTATCTGTCACTACTTGAACCACATTTGAGGGCCCAACCTCCATAATTACATCTCTCACTTGCTTGGCAATGAAATCCTTGTCTTTTACCTCATTTGAACAATCAAAAGCCTTTAGAAACATTGGCCTATTCTCACTGACAGCCATGAAATTAATAAGAGGCCTTCTTTGGGGGTCACTCCATCCATCATTAACAATGCTCACACCCTTTTGAGGCCATGTATCTTTAATTGGCTTCAATAACTTCTCCACATGTCTTCGCTCATTCATAAGCAATGTTGTCCTTAGTTTATTATATCCCGGCGGTTTGTAATCACTGACACAATGGTCGGCCGCATAGGAAAATGCTTCCCTATAATGAGGATTTCTTGCTAGATGAAATGGAAGCCCCGAAGAGTAAAACATCCCGGCAATCTCAGCATCAAGTGTCTCTCTAGCATACATATTGAAAGCCTTTTCTATAGGAGATGATGTCTTTCTCTTTTTTGGATCAAGTGAGGATGGATCAAAAACTGGAGGCAATGAAACAGATCTTGATTTTGATTTCTCTACCTTCAAAGTAGCCTCATTGTCTATCTTTTTCAAATCAACAAGTTGGGCAGTTGTTACTTTTTGACATGCTCTGACTCCTTTTCCTGTAATCTTCAATAAGTGTGCCCTTACTCTAGTGTAAGAGCCATTGAAAATAAAATCACAGAGATTACATTTGAGTTCATAGTTTCCTCCACCACCACCTACACCTTTTATCTTAGTAACATAACTCCATAGAGGTTTGGTGTCATCTTCTTGCTCTTTGGCTTTGGCTTTGGCTTTGGCTTGACTAGAACTAGAAGCACTCATATCTACAACTATTGAGTTTTTTTTTAAAAAAATTACAACCAATGGAACACATCAAAAATCAAAATAATTAATGTCAAAGACCCAATCACCCAATTAATAAAGAACTGAAAGAAGCTAGGGCAAGGCAGTGTTGCAGGTCTTCAACACAGACAAAGACACCAAAATAGTAACAAAGACACCAATACAACAACAAAGACACTAATAATAAGAAGAAAATGCCCAGGTGTAGCAATAAAATGCAAGGTAATTGAGAGTGTAAGACTAACCTAGGGCAAGAAGCTTCAAATAGATTGAAGGAGAAACCACAAAGTAGTAGGACCGTCTCTGGAGCAGCACCTGCCATGGAGGACATATGAGGTGTGAACAGAAGCAAAAACAGAGGCGTAGGAGGAAAAACAGAGGTGAACAAAAGAAGGAATGTGTTTACCTATGCAACCAAGACGGCGGTGCGACTTGCCTTGCGGGACGAGGGACGAAGGAGGATGGCGGTGCCGGGACAGAGGACGGCGACGAACGCCGGCGGTGCTGGGACAGAGGACAGCGACGAACGAACGAAGACGGGGTTTTGGGACAGCGACGGCCGAAGAATGAACGAAGACAGGTGCGTGAAGCAGAGAGAGGACGGACGAAGACGAAGACAGAAGACAGAGGCGCGATGCAGAGATGCAGAGGGCGATGGCGCGATGCAGAGGAGAGAGCCAGAGAGAAGACGAAGGAAGAGACGAAGGGAGAAGAAGGGTCGTTTGACTCGTTTCGGTCCCTTTTATTTTTTTTTAAAAATTCGAATTTTTTTTAAAAAAATTGGCCCAGCAGTGTCGCCCAGCAGTGTCGAGCCATGGAAAGGTGTCGGCTTCATTTTCCAGCCGTGTCGGACCCGTGTCGGAGCCGTGTCGGAGCCGAAAAAAAATAATAAAAAAATGGACACCTGCTGGGAGGTGTCCGACACGTGTCGTACGGGTGTCCAACGAGTGTCCGTGTCGTACGGGTGTCGGACACCCCGACACTGCATAAGGGAGCAGTGTCTGTGCTTCATAGCTGCTAAGGCACTGACATAGACTGGACCACCATTTCCGGTGCGACAATAAAGCAGCTTTTCCATATTGCTTCTAACTTAGTCTTCCATGAAGGACTAAGTATATAGTGATTGATTGCAATTTTATTTGTGATAAGATTGTTCCCAAGGAAATTATATATCATTTGTCAACTCAAACGATCAATTGGTTGATATGCTTACTGTTCACACAAAATGTAGCACAACTCCGAGAACAAAAAGGTACTCGTGTAAACCTAGTAAACTACTTATTTCTGAATGACCTGCCCTATAGCCTAGGGTGTCAACGAATATTCTGTTACTAGCTATCATCTCATGCGCGATTCTCTTCCTTCGTCTTAATGCTCTTAAAGTTGTGTAAATCTCGGTTTCTAGACGTTATGACCATGATGAAAACGTGTTTATATATTCAAATATTCCAGTATTAACTCGGCCCCTCAGCTGTGCTTGTTGGTCTTGGGTCGAGGACTCCCTTGTCCATATTCGATCAATGTGTCCAGCTCTACTCCTTGAGTTGGGAACTAGTTGAGCTGAGGACTCCCTGGTCCATGTCAGAACACCAGGAATAAACATTCATTTGAATTCACGGGCTCGAAGGCAAGTGAGCCGAACACTGCTCGGCCCATGTTGGAACATTAAGCCCCCCAAGCTTCAAGTTGTTGGTCAGCGAATAATGTAACATCCCTGGCTGCTTTATGGATTGACGACTGTCCCCACAAACCAACACGGGTCTTTTCAGCGTGCTTTGTCCTCACTCACACGCATCCTAGGAAAACTTCCCAGGAGGTCACCCATCCCAGAATTGCTCCAAGTCAAGCACGCTTAACTGTTGAGTTCTTAAGTGATGGGCTCCCGAAAAGAAGATGCATCTTGTTAGTATAGGTAGTACCAATCAATTCATATAAGCCATCCTCAACTGTATAGTCCCATACCTACACAGTCTCAGGATCCATCTCATTCGAGTGTGTAATCGGTTCATTCATGTGTCCCTCCGCCTAGAAGCCTGCCAGGAGCCACTCCTTGTCCGTGCCTTCTTGCACTGGCGATCACTCCCCGCCCTCGTCGGCACCCGGGTGTTACAAATAAGCTTGTAAAAATGGTCTCCATGTTATCCAACTGTACATGGTGTATTCGAATCTTCCTTCATTAATTCGGCCTCTTGGTGAGGATCCAAACTCTGCTCCTTAGGCTTGTAGTAAACCGGGTCGAGCACTCGTCGGTCCATGCTTGAACAACTATACAAGGGTTTCTTGTTTTTATTATAATGACTTGGGCATAGCTCACATTCTCAATTTTCTTAGGGCTAATCCTTGTTGCCTTCCAAGCGCTTTGAATTTTTGTAAAGTCAAGCAAACTGGTTCTTTAGGCCGAGTTCTTCTCGGTTTTATCCTTTTTTGTGGAACCAAGTTTATTAGCATATCGGGCCGAGATGTACTCGGATGTTACTGCTTGGTTTTTTCCAAGTCTTACTTGGGTATCTGGCTTATTGGACCGAGCATTGCTCGGAGAACTTTTTTTCCCACAGAGCCAAGTTTTACTATGGTTTCTTACTTACTAGGCAGAGCATTGCTCGAAAGACTTTGTTTTTACAAAGCCAAGTTTTACTTGGGTACCTGGCTTATTTGGCTGAGTATTGCTCAGAAGACCTTTGTTTTCATAGAGCCAAGTCTTACTTAGGTATCTGGCTTATTTGGCCGAGCATTACTCGGAGAACTTTGTTTTTACAGAGCCAAGTTTTGCTTGGGTTTCTGGCTTCCTGGGCTGAGCATTGCTCGATTTTGGCAAAGCAAAGCTTTGCTTGGGTTTCTGGCTTCTTGGGCCGAGCATTGCTCGAATTTTTGCAGAGCCAAGCTTTGCTTGGGTTTTTGGCTTCTTAGGTCGAGCATTGCTAGTATTATGGTTTTGTGTGGATCTTCTTTGTGTCTTCTCAAATTGTTGGAACAAAAAATATAACATTCATAAAACTAACTTTATTGATTATTATATTATAGGCATGCCTTATTAAAACCGTCAAATTCGTTATTTAAGAATAATATTTCAAGTGGTGGAATTCGAAGTTCGCAAGATTTCCTTCTGATCTAGAGTGTTATCTCGGATTCAAAATGGTCTTCCCACTTTGCTGCCAGTTTGCCATCTTCAGAACTTTTCCTTGCCGAGGAATGGGAACGAAGACCTCGGCTTGCAAATTTTTCCAAGATAATGCTTCTTCCTCCATGGTGATATGCCCAGCGGCTCTCCATCTCAAATCATATATATCCCTGGGTGGCTTCCTGGCCAGAGAATCTGTGAACGACCCATCTTTCAGACCAGCAAACATAGCATGTAAAGCTACCGTTGGATTCAAGTCTCTAATCAAAAGTGTCTCTTGATTGAAGCGCGTCATAAATTCCGGTAACGTCTCATCCAGACCCTGTCTAAATTAAACAAATTTGCTGATGTCCTTTGGTGGACACGACTTGTAGAAAATTGGATAACAAAACTAGTAGCTGAAGATTTAAAAGCAGTAATAGAATTAGGTGGTAACCTAGAATACCATACCAGCACTAGGTCTCTTAAAGTAGTGGAGATACCCTACATTTGATCAAATTTGTTGCTCTTGTTAGTAACATTTGGGCATTAAACACTGCCAAATGTTCCTATGGGTCCTTGCTTCCATTATATGAATATGAGGTTAATGCCTCAAAGTTCTCGGGAAAAGGAGCATCCATGATGTCCTCGGCAAACGGATGCCCGGTTTGATAATTACATTGGATACCTTCCCGATGGGGATATCTACTTCGGTTCCGAGTTTGGGTCTCTGACGTGGTATCCTTGGAGCGATCTCGATTTTACAAGTTCGCCACCTTCTGCCTCATGGTCTGGTTTTCTCTTGTCAAACGTTCTATGGCCGCCGTAAGCTTTTGGAATGCAGCTAGATCAATAGGTGGATCCATCCTTCTATGAGTCAGAAAGCTGGTAATACGGTGATAAATGATATGCGTGGTCGGGGAAAAGTTTTACCGTGGCCCCACGATGGGCGCTTAAATGTTCACACAAAATGTAGTACAACTCCGAGCACAGATAGGCAGTATAATATACTACTTATTTCTGAATGACTTGCCCTTCTATTCACTTTAGCCTCCTTATATAGCCTAGGGTGTCAACGGATATTCCCTTACTGGCTATCATATTGCGCACAATTCTCTCCCTTCATCTTAATGCTCTTAAAGTCGTGTAAATCTTGGTTTCTAGACATTATGTCCATGATGAAAACGTGTTTGATATATTTGAATATTCTAGCATTAACTCGACCCTTCAGTTGTGCTTGTTGGTCTTTGACCGAGGACTCCCTGATCCATATTCGATCAGTGTGTCCAGCTCTACTCGTTCAGTTGGGAACTGGTTGGGTTGAGGACTCCCTGGTCCATGTCAGAACACCATGAATAAACCTTCATTTGAATTCACGGGCTCGAAGGCAAGTGGGCCGAACTCTGCTCGGTCCATGTTGGAACACTTACCAACGCTCTCCAGGGACTAAGGATAGCTTATATCTGCAACAAGTTGGACGCTTTTGACATATACGCTCTAGCTTGAGGGGGTGTTGGAAATAGATAATTATGTTGGAAGTAGAATATAATTATTGTTCTACTAATTAGAGTGCATTGTGTCTTTGAATTCATTGACCTCTTAGGACCCATTGTATCTTGGGGATTAAAGCTAGAATTAGTTCCCCCTGTAAATTGTATTATCATTTACTCCCTCCGGTCCATATTATAAGCAAAAAATTAGTGGAACACACATATTAAGGTGGTTAATTAATCTCATTGAATCATGTAAAAAATTAGGTTTGTTACCTAAATTACCCTTCATCTAAAACTTCAATCTTCATTAAATGTGTTATTGGAATTTGTATTAAATGAAGAATATTATTTTGGGAATAATGTCATTAAATGAGTCTTTGAAAAACAAAATTTGCTTATATATTAGACCAAAACCCTTGAGACTTTTTTGCTTATTTATTGGACCGGAGGGAGTATTTAAATAGATTACCTGCTGAGTGGATTAACTCACTCAAGCACTTCACAAATACCTTTGTCTAATTTTCCGTAGTTTCAATTATAACTAAGAGAGAAATAACAATAATACTGATTTGTCAATATATTATTAGATGTTAGTGTAAAAATACTTTATATTTATATTATATAAAAATTAAACTAAATAAAAATTATGTTTTGGTGATAGAAACTCTCCTAATGTATTTTTGAATGTCTAATGTGAGCATCGAAATCTCCCGAATAGAGTGTAATATCTTTCCTTTTGACAATTAATTCAATTTTCAATTTTTTGGTCAGCTTTCTCGCCAATTTTTATTTTTTTTTTCAAGTTTCAACTTTTATTGTGCAACCTCATTGCCATAGAATCATACGACTTGCCACGATATAAAAATAATAGCTTGACTCTGACTATGAATGGGATGCTTAGGATTTTCAGTGAAAAATATCAACCTCGATTACACCCAAAAAACTACTTCCTCCATTCTTTTTTTATTTTATTTTATAATTTAATATTTCTACATATAAATTAAGAAATTATTAATGTGTTTATATTTATACCAAAATACTCTTATTTCTACTATTAATTATTTACAAATTCCAACTACATTTTTTCCATGCTCTACAAACCATTAATAGTAAATGACTCCTGAGATTATGACGCTACAACCGTTTAATAACCATTAATTATAACCGTTTCCAGGCCATGGATGGTTATAGGCTCTTGTAATAATTAGTTAAAAAAAACCAATTCGTCATTTTCATACTAAGAGTTCCTACTAAATTGCATCTCTCTTCTAAATAATATAAAAGGAAAGAAAGGGTGGTTTTTTTTTGTTTTCTTTACCAATTTTATTTTTGAGAAATATTACATCTTTTACCACCAACAAATAAAAATAAATAAAAATTAACAATCAATTTTAGGAGGCAATAAAATAGTGGTCGATGGGCGTAGAGTTCAGGAATCAGGACCATTCACAGAAATAGAAAGTAGGAACTCCCTCATGTAAAAATCATATATTTTCATTCATTTGTGGCAAGGTGGTAAACACTGCAAATACAGCTATGTCGGACATATCAAGCATACCATATTACCATATTGCTGGAGCTGATTCCAACAGCAACTAAAATCAATCAAATGACATACAAAAACACAGCAAGAGAAAACTTTAATGTAAAAAAAAGTCCATATATAAATATGATGCACTGTCACAGACTCACAATCACATCACATGGAAACAGCAGCAATGCAGCATATATAAATACTTTTTACTTTTGGCTGGAACATGTTTTGATGAACATAATTCGCTTAGCAACATGGTGATAACACAAACCTGGTGTAGGTCTAGTAATTACTCATGAAAAAGATTTTAAAAAATGTTAAGAAAACAACAGAACTATGAAAATCAAGATAAATAATTCTTCTTTCCTTTCATTTTAGAAGTTTCTAATTTGCAATATTTTTACACTACTAGTTAGTTACTTTTCATTTGGCTAAATAATTTTAGTGAAAATTTTCGAATTAAATATCG
This sequence comes from Sophora flavescens, assembly GCA_030762895.1. Taxonomy (NCBI): domain Eukaryota; kingdom Viridiplantae; phylum Streptophyta; class Magnoliopsida; order Fabales; family Fabaceae; genus Sophora; species Sophora flavescens. The sequence continues at coordinate 75,874,608 of CM061070.1, read as the reverse complement.
CTGATAATTGCAACTCCAAAACACAAGACATGATTTGATTCTCTGATGTGTCAAATTAAGTGATTCTCTGGTGTGCCAAATTAAGTGACTTGCATATCATTAAATTGAAAATAAATTTAGGATGGAAATTATTGAGACAAGAAAGAAACTGACAAACACCCTGGTAAAATAGTGAAAATTCAATACTTTCTCTAGCCTCAAGGGTCAAATAGCAAATCTAAAAGCCGGGAATGAATTTCTAGGGAGCCAGGCAGTGGCAGCAGCAGCAGCTTCAATAAAGCAGAAAGTTCATCCAGAAAAAAACAGCAACAGATCAGTTACTTTTGTAGAACAGATTCAACAGTTTATTGCAGATAATGTGACTGCAAAAATCAAGATGAAGGTTTAAGTTTCCTCATAGAATCATTTCTATATATAACATTTTCTTTTATGATGGTGCAGACTTTGGAGTTGGATAATGGAAATCAAGCACAGGAATAATTCCATGTAAGAAAAGTATTTCCAACTTATTTCATTTGTTCTTGAAGTATTTCTGAATAGTTAATTGATTAATGTATGTTAATTTCAGATAATAAACTTTTGCTCTCGGGAACCAAGAGCACCTGTCTCCTTTATTACAAAACAAAGATCCCTCACAGACCTGCAGCAGGTATGTTTTTGAAAGCTAAAACCAAGTCACGGAAAGAGAGTATGAAATGACAGAGATTTGAAAAGAGCAGACAGTACTTACATAAATGGTACCTAGAGTTTTCATGTCTTGTAAGAAGGAAAGTCATGATACACTTCTCAAGTGTCTCATGGAAGATAAGCGATTCGAGAAAAACAGACCCGCAGTTTCTTGTATTGTTTATAAAGCACTTCTTCATTAGAGATCCTTTGAAGCAGAGAAGACACATACATTTGATAAAATTATTCACACCATCAAGTATCCTGCAAGAATTTCAATAAACCAACAAAGATTGAGGAATTCTAGATAAAACATCAGCTTTTCTACCTAAATGAAATAAACTCATATTGATGTATGAAAGCAATAAAACCATTTTATGTCACTGGCAGAGTCAAAAAGGAATAAATGATCTAGCATATTGGCTGTCAACAACTTCAACACTTCTGCTCTATCTAACAGTGCACACTCAAGGCCAGCGATACGACTAAGGTAGTGTCGCATAATTGAAACTTTACTTCCACTCTATTTGGCAAAATGGCACAAGTAAGATTTCAGAACCACAAATTTTCAATGCATTGTCAACATTAAAAATGCCATGGTGCTTGATATACACAATCAGGGTTCACATTCATCTTCAATGGGCATGGTGGAGAAGCCGAATGAGCAATCTAAAGTGGACGCCAAGTAACCCAGCTATATTGTTTAAGCAACACTTAACTGCATATGTTGAGAAGATACATGGAATGATCAGTGATAGTTTAAAGAAAGAGATCATTCCATTGCTAAATTTGTGTATTCAGGTAAGTATCATGTTTAAGAAAAACTTCCAAAATACAACACAAAATTAGATATTGGTTCATTTGATACATCTTTTGTCACCATTGGCAGGCACCAAGATCCAAAAGGATCAGATCAAAAAGAGGGTCATCCAGTTCTACATTCATTCAAATATAGATGCAAAGCAACAGGCATTGCATATCCACTGGAAAAGCATTCTCAACAAGTTAGATTATGCCTCGAGTATATTGTCAGATAATCGTGTAAGCGTAAATTACTCACTTAATATTGCTTTGGCTGGGTTGTACTTATCAGAGATTTTCCAATATTCTACATCTTGTGACTTCAGTTCAATTCCATGATAACAAGGAAGATAATTAGTCAGGTTTTCTCATTCATGAATGTCCAACTCATTAACAGGTGACCAAAACTTCCCATTCAATAGCAGTAAAACATCCTATAGTAGTAAATATGGATCCATTTAATACCATTTACCATTGAGTTACGATAACTATGGTCTTGCAGTTTGATGCTTCCCCGTGAGTGCTGCTCCTTTAGCAATGGAGAATATTTGAAGGCAGTCTGTATGAGTTGGAACTATGGTGTCTTAAAGCAACAAATCAAATGGCTTTGGATATTTTCCATAGCCTTTGCTTTGTTTATGCAGGTTTTGCATCAAATCCATTAATAATATTGCAAACCATAGACAGATAATAAACCTTATTGAAGTGGCCCAAAGAAATCTAACTGCAGTAGGATAAGTTAAAAGAAAAAAAACTTAAAAACTGAAGAAATCATATTTCAAAATAGGAAATAAAGCTAGATATAAAATATGCTAAAATCAAAACAACTGACCCTAAATTCCCAATAACAATCCCCGATTCTCAAATTCTACATACCTCAAGAATTGACACAACTAACATAACTATCATAACTTCATTCTGCATTAGATAACCTTATCCCAGACAATAACTAATCTCCTTCAAATTATTCCTTTCTTTTTTGTTCCCACTTTTGACTATTATTATTTACAGGTCATTAGCAGAATGAGAGTGCTTATGAGAGAAGACTCAATAAACATACCCGCTAACTCATTCCTTTGGGAGAATTCCTGGTAATTAATTATTAATATGTTCCTAGGTCATTTTAAACTTTCCTTTTTCACATACCAAATACATAATTCATTTACCAGCCAATAGAAACACATTTTACTGACAAGCTATAGCACTGGTTCCTTGTACAAAATTCAGCATAACATTCTTGATGGAGGAGATGGTTGGTCCATGGGTGACATCCACCTATCAGATATGGATGTGGATCCAACCCCAATTCTCAGGTCCAATTTTTGCTGCAACAATTGAATAGTGACTCTGAATGAGATAGCGAAAATTTGGTGCTGAATGCTGATACATAGTTATAGATTCTGGTTTGCATTGATTTAATTTGAGTTTGGTGTGGGGAAAGTAAATTGAGTGGTGAAGTGAGGAATTGTGATGTCAAATGGGTTTCACAAAATTGAGTGATTTAAAAGGAATTGTTAGGTAGATATAATGTATCATGTCATGAGATCTCAAATCAAAAGGTGACAAATGGGTTTCAGTAGAAATTTACATTACAATGACCAAATTGTATATACCTTCATAGCATGCACGAAAGAAAACCGTATTTTAATTCAGAAGAAAAAAATGATGGTCCAAGTAGCTAGGCCAGCCAGGCATTGTGGACCAGAGGAGCAGCAGCTTGTAATCCCTCCACCGTCGGGAGCCGGAGGTGGTCGCTGCTCTGTGAACCCAGCCTCACGCTGTGCCCTCCTATCTAGGAACCATGACGCCTGAGCCTTCGCCCAAGTACCATGGCTCCTATCAAATTGATGCCCCCACATGGGTTACAAGCTGGTGCTATTCAGCTCGGCGATCAGAAATGCTTGTCAAGAGACATTTAAAGAATTCTAATGAAATATAATTAGACGATGTGGGACTCAGGAATCTGACTTCTCACTTCTCACTTCTTTTTTATACTGCTCTAATAAAACATATACCGTATGCTATTTTAATTAAATTAAGCCATGTGTGTGTTTTAGTAAAATGTACACCACTTGCTAAAAGTAAATAAAATAATTTAGGCTAAGATTTAAAGTTTTCGAATTGAACAATCACATCTCCATAACACTACTTCACTGTTCTGTGGCTTACACACCATTATATTGAAAATACGTTTAGAAAGAAAAAAAAGAGAGAGAATTAATAAAACTGAAACTAAAATAAACACCCCTGTAAAATACCGAACCTTTTCATACTTACTCTAGCCTCAAGGGTAAGATAGCAACAACTGCTATATTAAGTTAAGTTGCGCATCATGTTTAAGAAAAACTTCCAAAGTAGAGCAGAAATTAAATTAGATATTAGTTGATTGGATACATCTTTTGTCACCATTTGCAGGCATCAAGATCCATAAGGACCAACTCAATAAGAGGGTCATTCAGTTCAGTTCAACATTCATTCAAGTATAGTTGCAAAACAAAAGGCATTGCATAGTATATTGTCCTTTAGCAATGGAGAATATATGAGGCCAATTCTGCATGAGTTGGAACTACGGTGTCTTAAAGCAACAGATCAGGTGACTTTGGATATTTGCCATAACCTATGCCTACACGAAAAAGGGCAGAAGGACAAGGGACTTATTTGCTGTTTTTTTTTTTTCTTTTGTGGGTTTACTTTTCAGTTTGTGGTAGTCACTCAATTGCAATGCCAATAGTTCTTGTTCTTCCTTATATATGGCGTTTATACTTTACTGCGATGTCTTTGTCAGTGCATAGATGCCAAAGATGAGCATATCTCTTGGTAACTTTGCTCTTTGCTCTCCTGTAAGTGTCAGAGCCAGGCTGTTGTTTTTGTTATTGAATAAATTACATTTGAGCATGATTAATTATATGGTCTATCTATAGTCACTTAAAGGATTTTGATCAAAAGTAGGAGTAAGGCTTTCCCTAGCTTTTGAAATTCTTCATCTGTTTTTCATGGACAAGCCATTCCTTGTGTTCATTTTGACAAAAAGTAGTTTCAATTTGAATATTTTTGGCTTTGCATCTATCTACTTGGTTGTTGATAAATTTTGTGTACAGTTCAGTGTTCAATTATGCCATTTTTGCTGGTTATCATATCCTGAGACAATATTATTATTTTTTTGTTTATGTTAAACTAATTTATTTTGAGAGTTAACTCTTACTCATGCATGTTAACTATGATTAATTTTTTTTATTTTTAATTATAACTTTTTTGATGAACGGGGTCTTACAACCAGATACCAATCCAGCACATTAGTTAAAGTTAGGAACCAAATAAGCACTTTAATATTGAAGTGCTTGATTGGTCCTTGAGTGCAATTTCCCCTAGTGTGTTTGGATTAGTTGTAGATAATAGATTATTTCAATAATTGATCACATGTATAATCGATTATTGTTTCAAACAATAATGGATCAAATCATATAGTAAATTACTAAAAAAAAGAAATATGAAGTTATATGATTAGATTAATGGTATTTGTTTGGTCGTTAGTTCTACATGTGAAATGGGAAAATGTGAGCAACTTTTTTCAAATATGCTTGAAACTTCTAGCTCCTCTAAAATCCGTTTTTTCATATTTTAATCAGATTTGCCAAATACATCATATTAAACTTAAAGCAATTTTTTTCTCTACAATGTTCCCACACACACTAAGATGTTCGATATTGCTTGTGCACTCATGTCTATTGCTGCAAGCACTCTTTATCATCTTAGGCACATAAGTGAATGTGATATCTGGACGCGAGATTGTAAGGTACATGAGTCTGCCAATTAGACGTCTGTACAAAGTTGGGTCTGGAAGTAGTTCACCAGTGCTATCATCAAAGTGAACATTCGGCTCCACAAAGTTCGTGGAAGGGGTTTGGCAGCTAAGAACCCAGTGTCATTTAGCAATTGGAGGGTGTACTTCCTTTGGCAAAGATGTATGCCTTGTTGTTAAAGAAGCAAATGCTGAATCTGTATATCATTGATTGCAGAGATTACAAGTACATGTATTTATACACAATCAGATCAGATTTGGAGGATAAGAACAGATTTGTAAATCTGTTTTACAACTGAAGATAAAGAGATATAACAAAAGGATAATGTTCATAACAGACAAGTAATTTACAAGATAAGATTCTACTTTACTGAGATAGCCTGCTAACCGAATAGGAGATGTCTGGTCTTGTTAGAGACAAATATTGCAGAGAGCCAACAATTTTCATATATGCAGTAACATCACACAGAGGTGTGTCAGGGGGAGCAAGCAAGGAGCAAGTGGTAGACATAGGTGTGCAAATTGGTTTTGCATCATGCATATTAGTGGAGAGGAGGACATCTCGAATGTAGAGATGTTGTGTAAGAAAGAGGCCTCTCTCAGTAGGTACAAATTCAATGCCCAAGAAGTGACTTGGTGGTCCCAAATTTTTAAGAGAGAATTTTGAAGGCAATGCCCGTTGGAAGTTGAGAAGAAATTGAGTATTGTTACCTGTAAGTAGAATATCATCAACATAAACCAGAAAATAGGCAACAATGCTGTCATTTTTATAAATAAACAATGAAGTATCTGATTTTGCATTTGAGAAACCATACTCAATGAGAAATAGACGCGCCTGCTTGAGGCCATAGAGGGCCTTGTGCAATTTGCACACATGATGAGGAAATTGAGGATGAATAAAACCATAAGGTTGAGTGATGCGGACATTAGGCCCACACAGAATAAGGTGTATGAGAGGGGGAAATGGAGGTCTACCAAGTGGCTAAAAAAGGGCTTGAAGCACTGAATCATTTCTAAGAGAGAAGTATTGTAACTAACTACTACCAGCTAGGCAGTAGTCATGCGTAAGGTGAGGCTATATAGGAGGTTTGGATGCAGAGCATGAGGCAGGCTAGAATTGGAATTGGAAGAACCTTGGGAGAGAACTAAGCCTCTCGAAAGCTTAGTTTCCAATTGTGGCCATTTTTCCTTCTTTCTGTTCTGTAAGTTCACAATCCTTCAACACTGTTTTCTTTTCCAGAAGCCATATCACTATAGTTTCTGCTTGATACTAATCAATTGGTATCAAAGCTCACCTTCCTGGAGCTAATGGTTAACACGCGACTGGGGATGGACAACCGAGTAGACAATTTGGAGCGTGGGGTCGAGAATCTGCAGACAGGGATGGGCGAGCTCGCTCGTGGAATGGCTGAGATGAGGAGACTCCTCCGAAGAAGGGAGCGGCACCATCGGGGACGAACTCGACGACGAAGAACCCCGGAGAGTGAGGAGGACGATGGAAGCGCGGAAAGCCAATCAAGCGGATCTCGATCGAGTTCGCGTTTCAGCTCTGCTAGCCGAGTCCCATCGTACGATCGAAGTGGAAGAAAGCTAGAAATACCAGTGTTCAATGGGGACGAGGCTTATGGGTGGATTATGAAGATTGAAATGTACTTCAAGATGAACGGAGTGCGGGAGGGAGAGAAGCTTGATGCGGTGGTAATCGCCTTGGAGGATCGAGCGCTGAACTGGTATCAATGGTGGGAGGAGCAAGCTTCGCACCCTAATTGGGAGGATTTCAAGGAGGCAGTGCTGAGAAGGTTCCAACCGGGGCTAGCTCAGAACCCGTTTGGGCCTCTGCTGAACGTGAAGCAAACCGGAACCGTGATGGAGTATAGGGATCGTTTTGAGTTAGTGACAGCTCCATTGAAAGGCGCGGAGAGAGTGATGCTCGAGGGAGTTTTCCTCAATGGCTTAAAGGAGGAGATTCAGGCAGAACTCAAGTTGCATGCCTCAGAATCTCTAGGAGATCTGATGGACAGAGCTCTCTTGCTGGAAGAAAAAAATACTGCACTAAGGAGAGGGGGGCTGATGACGGATGAGAAGAAAGGGTGGCGCGAAAGAGAGGGAGCTGGGGCTTCAATGTCAAGGGACTTCTTCAAAGGCAAAACCATTGCTCATAGGGTTGAGCCTCAAAAAAAAGAGCCTGTGGAGACCCCGAATTCAGAAGGAGCTGGGCAAGTGAAGAGGGTGTATGGAGGAGGAAAACTCAGCCAGAACGAGTTGAGGGAAAGGAGCCGAAAAGGGCTATGTTTCAAATGTGGAGACAAATGGGGGCCCGAGCACGTATGCAAACTGAAACACTACCAATTCTTGTTGGTGGAAGGATCTGAGAATGAAGAGGAGGAACCCATATCGGGGAAGGAGGACGAACCTGTGATCTTGGAGGCTCAAACCTTACAATTGTCGTTGAACAGTAAGGAAGGGCTGACTTCCAACAGGTCATTTAAGGTGTGGGGCCAACTGAAGGAGCAAGAGGTGTTAATACTAATTGACTGTGGGGCTACTAGTAATTTCATATCCAAGAAGACAGCTACAGGGCTGAAACTGGAAGTAACTGAGACCCCTGAGTTTGTGGTTGAGGTAGGGACTGGGGCCCAAGTCAGGAACAAGGGGATTTGCAAAAATGTGGAGTTGAGCATCCAAGGGATTGAAATCCAGCAACACTTATTTCTAATGGAGCTAGGAGGAACGGATGTAGTATTGGGAATGGATTGGCTTGCTAGCTTGGGGAACATAGAAGCTAACTTCAGGAATTTGGTGCTGAGATGGGGGAAAAGGGGAGAAAAGAAGGAGCTAATGGGTGACTCTTCCTTATGCAAAGCACAAGCCTCTTGGAAGGCTATGTTTAAGGCCTTGCAAGATGAAGGGGAGGGGTATTTTGTAGCTTATGAGGACCCTGCTGCTCAGCCAACAAAAGTACAGACAGTGCTGTCCAGGGAGTTGAATGAAGTGCTCAAGAAGTATGAAGAGGTATTCCAAGCGCCTCAAGAGCTACCTCCACACAGAGAACAAGATCACGCAATCACCCTCAAGGAAGGAGCCTCAATACCTAACAGCCGACCCTACAGGTACCCTTATTATCAGAAAAATGAGATTGAAAAGATAGTGAGAGAGATGTTGTATGCTGGAGTCATCAGGCCTAGTACTAGCCCCTACAGCAGCCCGGTGATATTAGTGAAAAAAAAAGATGGGGGGTGGAGGTTCTGCGTAGATTATAGGGCCTTAAACAAACTAACCATCCCTGATAAATTCCCAATTCCCATCATAGATGAACTATTGGATGAGTTAGGAGGTGCAAAGGTCTTTTCTAAGCTGGATCTGAAATCAGGGTACCACCAAATACGCATGAAAGACTCTGATATTCCCAAAACAACCTTTAGAACCCATGAAGGGCACTATGAATTTCTAGTCATGCCTTTTGGTTTGACTAACGCCCCTTCCACATTTCAAGCCCTCATGAACCAAATACTAAAGCCTTTTCTGAGAAAATTCACTCTAATCTTCTTTGATGACATTCTAGTATATAGCAAGGATGAGTTAAGCCACAGGGACCACCTCGGCAAAGTGCTGCAACTGCTGAAGGAGAATGCATTGGTGGTTAACAAAAAGAAATGTTCTTTTGACCAAGAAAAGTTGGAATATTTGGGGCATATCATCTCGGGGCAGGGCGTGTCTGCAGACTCAAAACAATTCAAGATATGCTTGACTGGCCCTTATAGAAAGTTTGTACAGGGTTATGGGAAACATTCAAGATATGTTAAAGGGGTGAGGGGAACCCAAAAAAATTCAAGATATGTTAAAGGGCTGAGGGGATTCCTTGGTTTAACAGGTTATTATAGAAAGTTTGTGCAGGGTTATGGGAAAATAGCTTGGCCATTAACTCAACAACTTAAGAAAGATCAGTTCCAGTGGAATAAAGAAGCCCAGGCTGCCTTTGAACAATTGAAACAAGCCATGGTTTCGGTTCCAGTGTTGGCAGTACCGGATTTTGGGAAAGCTTTTGTGGTTGAGACTGATGCCTCGGGCAAGGGAATTGGAGCTGTCTTGATGCAGGAAGGAAAGTCGGTTGCCTATATGAGCCAAACTCTTTCGGATAGAGCACAGAAGAAATCAGTGTATGAAAGAGAACTCATGGCGTGAGAGTCTTGGCAAAGGCGAAAATGGAGGCACTACTTGCTAGGGAGGCGTTTTGAGATCCACACAGACCAGAAGAGTCTCCGGTTTTTAGCTGACCAACGATTGATGGGTGAGGAACAGCAGAGGTGGGTATCTAAGCTCCTTGGGTTTGATTTTGAAATAAAATATAAACCTGGGAGTGAGAACAAGGCTGCAGATGCTCTCTCGAGGAGACTGCAGTTTGCAGCTATCTCTACTGTGCAGTTTTTTGAGTGGGATGATTTAGAGAAGGAGATTGCTCAAGATGAGAAGTTAAAGAAGGTGGTGCAGGAACTGATGACTGATGGCAGCACACACAAGGGGTATAAGCTTAACAAAGGGAGATTGTACTACAAAGGAAGGTTAGTCATCCCTAAGAACTCTCCTAAAATTCCCCTGATTCTGAAAGAATTTCATGATTTAGCTTGGGGAGGCCACTCGGGATACTTTAGAACCTTCAAAAGAGTGTCCGGGCTATTCTTTTGGGAAGGAATGAGGCAGGAAATTCAGCACTATGTACAAGCTTGTGAAGTCTGCCATAGAAACAAAAATGAAGCACTGTCACCTGCAGGTTTGTTGCAACCATTGCCTATTCCAACTCAGTAATGGTCTGACATCTCTATGGACTTCATTGGAGGCTTGCCTAAATCGGGAGGGATGGATACCATATTTGTGGTGGTGGATAGATTTACCAAATATGCCCATTTCATTGCCATGGCTTATCCTTTTACTGCCAAGGAAGTGGCTGAGGTGTTTCTCAAAGAAGTGGTAAAACTTCATGGATTTCCAACCTCCATTGTGTCCGATAGGGATAGGATCTTCATCAGCTCTTTTTGGACAGAATTATTCAAGTTAGCTGGAACTAAATTGAGATTCAGTTCAGCATACCATCCTCAATCAGATGGTCAAAGTGAAGTGGTAAACAGGTGCTTGGAAACATACTTGAGGTGCATGACAGGAGTCGAGCCCAAACAAAGGGCATAAATGGCTCAATTGGGCGAGTTTTGGTATAATACCAACTACCATTCAAGAACAAAAATGACCCCTTTCAAGGCCTTGTATGGTAGAGACCCTCCAATGGTAGTTAGAGGTGACACCGGGAACACAAGTGGTAGAGGAGGTGGACAAAGTTGACTACGTAACGGAATGAGTTATTGGAAGAGCTTAAAAAACAGCTAGTGCAGGCCCAAAATCGCATGAAACAAAGAAGCCGATAAACATAGGAGGGATGTTGAATATCAAGTAGGGATAAAGTCTATTTAAAAATTCAGCCCTACAAACTAAGAAACCTGGCAAAGAGACTAAACCGTAAACTAAGCCCAAGGTTCTATGGCCCATATGAGATCATTGAAAGAATAGGAGCAGTGGCATACAAGCTCGCTCTTACTGAAAGATAGCAGGGTGCACCCTGTTTTTCATTCTTCACTTTCGAAGAAGACAAGAGCATCGGATACAGGTGGTGCAGCCACTCCCACCTTGTGTCTCGGAAGAATGGGAGTTGCGGGTACAACCGAGAGAAGATCTTAGGCATGAGAGGATCCCCTTCTACTGGGCAAGAGATCCTTGTACAATGGCAAGGGCTCCCAAGCTGTGAAAATTCCTGGGAAACAATGGCTGATGTGCAGGAGCAGTTTCCTAACTTTCACCTTGAGGACAAGGTGAGTTTCGAAGGGGAGGGTATTGATGCGGACATTAGGCCCACACAGAATAAGGTGTATGAGAGGGGGAAATGGAGGTCTACCAAGTGGCTAAAAAAGGGCTTGAAGCACTGAATCATTTCTAAGAGAGAAGTATTGTAACTAACTACTGCCAGCTAGGCAGTAGTCATGCGTAAGGTGAGGCTATATAGGAGGTTTGGATGCAGAGCATGAGGCAGGCTGGAATTGGAATTGGAAGAACCTTGGGAGAGAACTAAGCCTCTCGAAAGCTTAGTTTCCAATTGTGGCCATTTTTCCTTCTTTCTGTTCTGTAAGTTCACAATCCTTCAACACTGTTTTCTTTTCCAGAAGCCATATCACTATAGTTTCTGCTTGATACTAATCATTGAGCCATATAGATATCCTCAGAAATGGTACCATTGAGAAAATCATTATTTGCATCCATGTGAGATAAGGACCAGCCATAGGAAATAGCAATACACAAGTAGGAAGACTAGTTCTTTGCCACTGCCTTTGGAAAACAAAGAGTGATCTGCAGTGCACTGAGAGAAGCCATGAGCTAAGATTGTGGATGAGAATTTCTGGAACCATTGTCCAGAGGCCTGTCTTAAGCCATATAGTGATTTGGTGAGTTTGCATACCATGTTCTCCCCCTTAATAGGATAGCCTAGAGGGAGTTGCATGTATACTTCTTCAGTGAGTTCTCCATTAAGGAAGGCATTGTTAATGTCCAGTTGGAGTAAATGCCATTGAAACTGTGCTGCCAAGGCTAAAAGTACTCGAACTGAGGTGAGTTTAGCAACTGGGCTGAATGTGTCAACAAAGTCAATTCCCGATTGTTGTGTGTAGCCTTTTGCAACTAGGCGTGCCTTGTATCGATCTAGGGACCCATCTGCCTTGTACTTAACTTTATACAACCAGCGGCAACCAATGGTTTGCTTTACAGGGGGAAGAGATTGAATGGTCCGAGTCTGATTTGCTTCAAGGGCTGTGAGCTCCTCAGTCATTGCTTGGCGCCACTCTGGATACTTTACTACCTGATGATAGTATGTGGGTTCATAGATGTTGGAGACTTGAAAGACATAGTTTCTGCATGATGGTGATAGTCTATCATAGGTCAATTGGTTTTGTATTGGGTAACTGGTGGAACAGACATAGTCTTGGAAGTGGGATGGTGGTCTATGAGATCTGGTTGATATCCTAAGAGGTGGTAGGTTTGGTTGAGGTTGGTTGGGATTGTTTTGGTTAGGTTGAGGTATGTTTGTATCTTGTGGATTAGGTAAGATTGGGTTGACAGTGTTTGGGATAGGTGGAGGTGGCTGTGAGGGGATGTCAGGTATAGCTTTGGCTATAACACGGTCATCAGGTTGGGGTGATGTGGACTGTTGTGCAGTCTCAAATGGGAAAACAGTTTCAGAAAAAGTTACATCCCTGGAAATGAAGAACTTGGCATTGTTCAGGTCATATAATTTGTATCCTCTATAGTTTAGTGGATATCTCAGAAAAACACATGGTGTGGCCCTGGAACAAAATTTGGATCTTTGTGCTGGTATAGTGGCAGCATGACACAAGCATCCAAAGACTCTCAATCTTGTGTAGTCAGGTTGCTTGCCATACAGAAGCTCAAAAGGAGAACAATCATTGAGGAGCTAGAAGTGGTTCTATTCATCAAATGAGTTGTTGTAGTCACAGCTTCACCCCCAAAACCAAATTGGCAGACATGCTTGGAACATGAGGGCTCGAGCTATATTGAGAATATGCTGGTGTTTTCTTTCCACAACTGAGTTTTGTTGTGGTCTACAAGGACAAGAATATTGATGCTCAGTGCCTTGTTCCTGTAAGAAAGTTCCAAGAGAGAATTCTTTGGCATTGTCTGATCTCAGTGCCTTGATTGTCTTGGAAAATTGAGTGTGCACATACTTAAAGAACAACTGCAGCAACCTAGGGGCTTCAGACTTGTGTTTCATCAAGTGAACCCATGTGAATCGGGTGCAGTCATCAACTATGGTGAGGAAGTAATGCTTGCCATCATGTGTTGGATGTTGAAAAGGTCCCCCCATGTATCACAATGGATCAAATTAAATGGTGCATCAATAAAATGGTTTTGAGAATCAAAAGGCAGCCTTTTAAATTTAGACAAAGGACATATACTACAAGTATGAGAAGAAAACTCAGATGGACAAGAGAAATGGATTTTATTGCTCATTGATCTAAGTACATTGTCAGACAAGTAGCCTAGTCTAGCATGCCACAAGGAAGCATTTTGTTCTTTAACAGCATTACAAACAGATACAGCATTTTTATTACATGTATAATTGGAATTCAAAGAACGTGTGTGACTGGTCTTGTATATGAAGAGACCTTGGCAGAGTCTACCCTTGCCAATCACCCTCTTCATTGGATTGTCCTGAACAAAGAAGCAATCACCATGAAACATGACAGACATATCAACATTCTTTATTAAAGCTCCAACAGAAATCAGATTAACATGAAATTCGGGAATGTAAAGTACTTCTTGAAGTTTTCATCATTTAAAGTGACACTTCCTATAGCAGCTACTTTGATTTTTGTGTTATTAGGAAGAGAGACAAACTTGTTTCCTAAAGGAGTATAGTGTTCAAACAAAGAGAGAGAATGACAGATGTGTGAAGTTGCACCAAAATCTTAGATCCAAGAACTATCATCAACAATGGAATTAACAGGCTGCATAAAGAAACTCATACCAATTGTTGATGTATCCAACTGTGTGATGGCAGAAGCATGCTGTTTGGCCATTTGATCTTGCAAGAATGTGATCATTTGTTGGATCTGTGAAGTAGGCAAGGAACCTGTATCACCTGATGACTCACTGACAAGATTCACTGCAGGTTTGCACTTTTTATGCCCTGGAGGGTATCCATGGAGCTTGAAGCACTTGTCCTTTAAATGCCAAATATGTATCCAAATGCCCAATATATTGTTGCTGCTGATGGAAGTGTCAGTGTTAGCACATACAGAGTATCAGTTTATCTCAAAGATCCAGGAGATGCAATCAAGGAGGCTACAGAAAACCAAAGAATTTGTCCTATGGAGGCTGCAGAGGAACTCCAAACCAAGCAACAGTCTATAAATCCATTTCCCCAAGAAGGGTTAAAGAAAGAATTCAAATTACGGTGAGGAAATCCCAACTCCTGTATTTCAGACAACATGTGTCCAAGCGGAGAGTTTTTGGTATACACTCTCCAACTTGAGGGGATATTTGATTAATACACATGTCAATTAGAATTGGTCATATGTCAAATTGTATTAGCTATTTTTGTTAAACTTGTAAATATCTTTTTGTTATCAGTTAGTATAGCTTGATACTCTTTGTTAGTTGCAGCTTAGCATCATATGTGTTTCTATATAAACACCTAATGTATCTTCTTTAATCAATCAATCAAAGTATTATTCAATTTTACATTCATTCTTCTTGTATTAGGTATCCAGAGTATTAAAGTTGCTGTTCACATAAGTACGGTCTTGGATATGGGTAATTTTTTTAAACCCGGATATAGAGATAGATACTATAATTACCTTACCTAACTCTATCCCGTTACCACCCCTATTAATAAAATGAGACTGACCGAAATGAATAGATGAATAGAGAAAAAAAATTTGCAGCAATGAACAGTAAAAACTAAAAAGTGAATGAATGGCTCAGGCTGACCGAAAAGTTGCAGCAATGAATATATTATATTATATTAATGAAATGAGCGTGACCGGAAGATGCAGGAATGAACAGGTAATAGGTTATAGGATTTTGTTTCAGAGTTATGTTATTTGAGCATAAAATTTAGATATCATGCGTGATATCTTATGTTTTTATTTATATTTCTCACTTATTTTAATTATCTTTATATACACATATTTCAATAATATCACAAAAAATCAAAGGGTTTTATTATTATAAATATAGATTGATTTTAGGGAAATGTGAATTATATCGCCTAATATAAG
The DNA here is from genome assembly GCA_030762895.1 of Sophora flavescens. Classification (NCBI taxonomy): domain Eukaryota; kingdom Viridiplantae; phylum Streptophyta; class Magnoliopsida; order Fabales; family Fabaceae; genus Sophora; species Sophora flavescens. The sequence continues at coordinate 75,859,509 of CM061070.1, read as the reverse complement.
TTGGAGGTTATTAGAATTCGCCCATCCTTTCCTTTGCATAGCAGCAGCACACCTTGTCGGTTTATAAAAAGTTATATATAATATTTCATTTGGTTTTAAATTTTTAATATATATCTTTAATAATTATTGATGTTATGATATTTGATTTGGTTTTATGTATAATTTTGCATAGTTTAGGTTATGAGTTATGATATTTTTATGTGAAGTTTAGCTTTTAATATAATAGAGTTTTGAATATCATGTTATTTTTTGTTTAATATTGTTATATATTATAGTATATTAAAAATTATAAAATATTATTTAATTAATATTGGTTCAACCACTGAACCTTAAATCGGTATCTTCACTGTTTCATTGACTGATCCGGTTTTAAAAACCTTGATATTACTTATATCAACAAGATGTATCTTCTTTTCGAAAGTCCATCACATTAAAACTCCAAAATTAAGTGTGATTGACTTAGAGCAATTATAGAATGGATAATCTCATGAAATGTTTTCTTATAAAGCATATGAGTGGGGACAAAGTACTGTGAAAAGATTCGTCAAACCGTAAAGCAGGATGTTACAAATTTACCCACACCTATGTCCATCAAATAACATGGGTGTGCCACCATTCACAACATTCATATCCAGAACAAAATTCCGTAAAAACTCTAACACAAGTGTAATGTTGTATGGACACGTGTCTTGTGCAATGTTTTACTCACACATGTGTCCATCAAATAACATTGGTGTGCCACCATTCATGAATTGGAAACAGTGAGGGACTACCCTGCAAAAATAAATCCCACTTACCAACCTGCAATTTAGTTTTCAAGTAATAATCTTCACTAATTGATTTTTTTATTTCTTCTATTTGTTTATCCATGTTGCAATCTGCGGTGCACACCCATGCTCCAAAAATTAGGTTGTACATATTAAATTGATCCTACTAATGCTTGATGATCTTGGGTGCTCTACATTTTACTATCTTAATCTTTAGAGTTACCTTTACTACCTTTTTTCCTTTCTAAGTTGCAAGGTCTAAAAGGCTAAAAGTCCTAACTTTTTGTTTAGAAAGGGTATTGCATAACTATGGCTATAGAAAAATTACATTGAATTTACTTAATACTTAATTTAATTAAAGTTTAAACTCTACACCCTCTTGTTTCAAAAGTTAAACTTACCTCCCTTAAAGGAAGTCAAGGTAATTTCAATCACCACACCTTCAAGGAAGGAAAGTAGTGTAATGATGACATGAAACTTGCCCGTCAATAGAAAATTAAGAGAAAATTGAAATAATAATCAACAAACTCTTATTAACACACTTAAGATTATTATTATTATTATTATTATTAGATTTAGCCATAAGCATTTACCGTGTCTATTTTCATAATTTAAAACATAAGATATTTTCTTTAAGAAATAAAAAATAAGTATGTACTAATTTACCTTTCCTAAATCTAGTAATTGTGGTGAATTTAATTTTCTAAAGCCTTTTAAAATTATTTCAAACAAAAAAACATATTTCATCTACAAAATTTGAAACTTTATTTAATTAATTAATTTACAAAGTAACTTCTTAAAAAATGTTTTTAATTGACCACTTTCACATAACATGTTGTGGGTTTTAAATTTATTCCATAAAATAATACCTACTCAGTCATGTATTTCCTATCATGGTAGTTTTTTTTTTAAAAAGTTGGCATGCAAATACATCACAATAAGGAAAAGCATCCCAACTATGTTAGCACCCCAATCCCTACCAATCATCTGCAGCACACCAAGAAATTATTAAAAATAGTGAAAAAAGAATACAAAAGGCATAAGGAGACTCAAGCCAAAACCCATGGAAGAATAAAGAATCATTGAAATCTAAAGCAAGGGAGACATACCCTGTTGAAGTAAAAATCATCCCTAATAAAATAGGAACTAAGTCCCACCAAACAAAATCAGGAACTAACTTATTTGTGCAGCAATTGCATTCTCTAGATATGGAAAAAAAATTAAAATGCATCCTCCTACAAAGATAAATACAATTTTTCCATATAATTGTAAGAGACCAAGGAATCAAAGCACTAGACTTGAAAGCAGCAATAACTAACATAGAATCCTACCATGGTAATTCATCACCCTAAATATAGGTTTTAAAAAATTATTTAAAAAATATAACGAAAATATTTTTCTTCTAAAATAATAAATGTCCAACTCAATTAGTGTATCAATATTATATAGGTAACTATTTTTAGAATGGACAGCATAAAATTCTAACTCCTTCAATATTACCCATCATTATTAAGTCATTTGGTTGACAAAATAATAGATTAGGCTTATGTGAATTTCAAATTAATATCTTTACCATAAGATGAAAATATGTTAATTCCGACTCCAATGCCTTTAGTTCATAAGTTCGACATCCTAACCACCATCTAAGTGTTTGTTTGATAAACAAGGTTGCTTCTCACAATTGAACTAGCAAAATCAAAATGATTAATTGAGATGATATTTGTGTGGCACACACAACACAAATAATCTTACTCTACAACTTCATGATGTATTGTTCTCTTCTTGTGTCGCGTGACACTTTTAATTCTCTCTCTAGTTCACATCTTTCTTTATACGATTGTCACTTTCTAATCTTTGTTTAATTTATATTTCTTGTCCTTATACGTCTGTTGCAATTGTCCCTAATTTGTTTTTTATTTGAGTGTGTCGTTATCTGGCTTTTTTTCTCTAAACAACAGGGCTTTCAATTCATACCACGCAATGTACGCTCTGAGCTTTTAACCTTTTATCTTGTTTCCTGGATCACTTTTGCACCATGGGTCTCATTCCTGTAAATATCTTTTAACCTTATTCCAGATAAATCGAACTTCTTTAACAGCAAAAATAACGTGAACGTACACTGTCATTTTTGTTTTTTCGTTACCACCCTCGTACTTTGTGTGGACTTGTCACAAAGGTTGTCACTTTCTAACCTTCGTTTAATTTATATTTCTTATCCTTATACATATGTTGCAATTGTCCCTAATTTGTTTTTTATTGAGTGTGTCGTTATCTGGCTTTTTTTCTCTGAACAACAGGACTTTCAATTCATACCATGCAATGTACACTCTGAGCTTTTAACCTTTTATCTGGTTTCCTGGGTCACTTTTGTATCATGGGTCTTATTCCCGTAAATATCTTTTCAACTTATTCCTGATAAACTGAACTTCTTTAGCAACAAAAACAACGTGAACACAATGTTATTTTTGTTTTTCGTTACCACCCTCATACTTTGTACGGACTTGTCAAATTTTCCATTTCCTATTCTTTCACTCGTCTTCACTTTTCTCTCATCTTTTTAAGCTCCTTGTTGCCCTCACTCATCGCCTAAAAAGCTTCCCCTTCCCTAAGGTTCCCTCCCTCCCTCCCTCCCTCCCTCCCAGACACACACATGTAGTTACATTCATCCTTTTTAGGGTTGTGTCATTGGTTAAAGAATTTTATTATAGAAAGTTTTTATTAAAAAGTATTTTTAAATTTTTTTTTAAAGTATTGAATTCATCAATTTCCAATCTTTTTCTATTTGATTCCTTAATCGTTACCCTAGGGATACTAGTTAGAATTGCCTTTTTTTCTCCTGCATTCATCCTTCTCTTTGGGATTTAAATCATACATTATTCGTTGTAATTTTGTTTTCTTTTTTCTTTTTAATTTTTGTATTTTCTCTATTTAGATCAAAACGACATAGTTTTGAATTGTGCGAAAAGCGGCTATGGATTTCGCGTCGGGTGTTGTTGGCAAGATTGACAAAGAGGAAGTTCTCTCTGCCGTTGAGAAGTAACTAAGTTTTCTCTATGTATTAATTGATTCATAGCCCTTAATAACTTTTGCCATCACGAATTGTCTATTGTTAATTGGTGTTGTTGCTTTGAAACTTAGAAATTACCTTGTTAAAGCTATTTATATATGGATCAAGGAGCAATTATGTTTTTGTATGTTATATAATATAATTAGAAAGTTATATTGTGGTGGGAGGGGGGTTAAAAAAATTATATTTATTGAACCTCACCATATATGACTTTGTTGTTAGTGGTTATAGGTGTTGTATAATGCCAAAATAAAAAAATAAATAAAAATTTATGGCTACTGCATTGCATGCTAATTTCTTTTTTTCTTTTTTTTTCATATGAGTCTGATAAAATATATTTATCTTTTGGTTCAGTTATGAAATGTATCATGTTTGCTATGGAGGTTCAGAGGAAGAGGAAAGCTACCTACAGTGATATGGTAAGAGATTTTAATATCTAGCAACCATTTTTTTTTACCTATTACATATATAGCACTAACGTTATTATCAAGATGCATATTAATGTATGCCTAGCATCAACGGTTACAATTTACCTATTTAGAGCCTATTTCAATGAGTTTTTTCCAAGAAAAAACACTTCATTTTTAAAACATAAGTGCTTTAAAAAATTATGAGTGTTTGGATGGTTTTTTTTTTTTATAAAGAAAGTAAAGGCCACATGTGTTGTTTGAAGAAGTTACGGTTCCTAACTTTTAAATAAAAGGAGATCCAATAGGAGAGAGAGAGAGTGATGGTCGATCATATTTTGTGACAATTATTGGAAATTTTATTGCAACAAATCTCATAGAAGCTCTTTTTTTAAAACTTGCTGAAATGCAAAATAACTTATTTTTCTAATAATATTTTCTGCTTCTACTTCTACTCCTACATTATAGAATCCTTTAAAAGAAAAAAAAGTCCACCTAAATGGGTATTGATGTCAATAAGAGAAGCAAGTTTTTTGTTTGAATAAATTCTAACCTAAGAATTTGTAGGAGATTGAGGGTTCAAACAACACCCACTAACAAAATACTAATATTAACACTAAGATCGATTTGCCTATATATAAAAATAATAAATAAAAAAAAACAATTTCATGAATGGTAAATTAAACGTGTTTAATTTGTCATTGTAAACTTATATACATTTCCAACCAATCATAAATTAAAGAGTGCTTAGTTTTTTATGATGTAGAAATTTATGATTGATTGACAGTATACGAAATCTTTATACTGAAAGTATATATCATTAAAATAAAAATTAAATTATATCAATCTCATTTTTAATTATTAGTGAATATTGGCTCTTTCTTTTCAATTATCCTTGTTCTGTATGTCATGCTGATGTGTTTATAACTTGTGATATGTGAAGTTCGGGAGTACCACTTTTTCGTCTTATTTATAGTTATTTGATTGTCTATAGAAAGAATATCATAACATCTTCATATTTTTTCAGGTTAATAAATACTATGATCTTGCTATCAGTTTGGATGAGGAGAATCTTTCCATTTTGCACCTAGGTGTCTATTTGCTTCATTCTGCATTCAAAATTGAAGAATTTTCTACTAAATTGATCTTGCATGCTGATAATTGTTTACTCATTCCGATGGAAGGGTGAATTTCTTGCAGAGAGCATCAAGCAATATGAACACTTCATTGCTTTACAGCTTAGTCTGAAGCCTGGACAAAAGGTTTTCATGATCAATAGAGCATAATAGCTACCTGATATCTAGTGTCAACTGTTTTATTGTTGAAAATTGATAATTCTTCTATTTGTTTTAGGTTTTGGTTGTTGGATGTGGAATTGGAGGATCATTAAGAGAAATTTCTCGATTCGGGTGGACATGACTTCTTTAAATTAGGCTTCCTCTCATTTTGCTCTTCCATGCTTTATCTTTATTGGCTAACAAAATATGATCAAGCGTATTTGTGCAGCTTGACATCAATTATAGGGTTGAATAACAATGAGTACCAGATAACAAGAGGACAGGTATGTATCATGAGATGTAATGCATTTACGAAACAATTTTGGTGTGTAAATTGGAGTTCATTGACATTTGAGAATTTTGAGCTTCTGGTTTAACCACCATATCTATTTGTTATAGCCATATTTGTATTTAAATAGACACTGTGAAATTTTGTTTCATTTTTCATACTTAACATTAATGCATTTTTTTTAATCAAAAATGACATGCAAAGACATCACTGTAGCACCTGACAACCCAACTATGTTGACACCCCAGGAGCTATCAGTCACTTACAGCACACCAAGAAATTTATTAAAAAAGAAGAAAAGAATACAAAGAATCAAGGGTGGCATAAACCAAAACCCTTGGACAATTATTTGAATCTATAATAGGGAAGACCTACCCTATTACGGAAAAAATCATCACTAATAAAGCTAGGGATAGTATCCCACCAATGATAACCCACAATATTAAAACTACATGATGCAATCTTATCTGTGCAATTCTTGGATAGTTTAAGGCAATTGTTCCATCTATTACTTAACTGCCAAGGAACTATGTTTGGAGACTTAAAAGCCTTAATAACAAGTTGAGAATCACTCTCCAATCACAGGTTAAGCCAACCCTTAAAAACATTAAGGCATTGGTTAAATCATTAACAAAATATTTATTGACAGTACGTCTTATAGTATTAATTTAATAATCATTCTCTCATGCTCATTTCTTTTACTAATCAATACGAACTGATCAATGGCATTGTTGGATTGGACAAGACTTGCAACTTTGTCAAGGTTAATCTTTCATAAATCACTTTTTTTCATTTTCTTGGGAGTGGGTGGCATGAGACGTTCTATTTTTTAGCACATACAGGTCCAATGTTTTGTCAAATTGTTCTACTCCAATTATAAATTATATTTTGGTCAATTCATTTGCTCATAATAAAATCATATGATTTAAATTTGCATCTGACATTAATCATATTTGATAATGCAGGCTGACTTCATGGAAATACCATTCCCGGACAACACTTTTGATGCAGTTTATGCGATAGAAGCCACCTGCCATGCACCAGATGTTGTATGTAAAAATGTTTCTTACTCTAATTAATTTCACATCCTTACATCTTTTTCCTTACTGCAACTTTCTATTTGCACTTGCTTTTGCACCCATAAATGGTCAAGTATTAAGGACGTTGATGTGGCCATGTTTAACAGCATGAATGTGTTAACCGTGTATCTAGACAATTGTTTCTTAAATTAATTAGTATTGCTCACACTTTTTCCTGCATTTGGATTGTGAATAGTATGGATGCTATAAAGAGATCTATAGAGTGTTAAAGCCAGCTGGTCAGTATTTTGCCGCATTTGAATGGTGCATCACTGATTCTTTTGATCCCAATAACCAGGAACATCAAAAAATTAAGGTATGACATAGAGGTATAGAAACAATTTAGATTGAGGTTATCTATGGATTTTACTGAAGTCTCTTCTTATTTTGTAATTCAATTGATAAAATTCATTGGTATTAAATAAATAAAATCCATTGATACAGGCAGAATTTGAGGTTGGTAGTGGGCTTCCTGACATTAGGTTAACCACAAAATGTCTCCATGCTCTGAAGCAAGCAGGTTTTGAGATGAACATCAATTTCTTATTAGTTATCACATTTCACTAGTATTGTTCTTTCAATATCTCAAAGATGAACAACCAAATTGGCTAAGGGGAAATTCACTCCTTTTTGTGTGCAAAGGTAATTTGGGAAAAAGATCTTGCATTGGACTCTCCTCTTCCTTGATACTTTCCTTTGGACAAAAGTCACTTCTCACTAAGTAGCTTCCGTCTAATAGCCGTTGGACGATTTTTCACCAGAAACATGGTATTGCAATTGAATATGATAGCTATTATTTATTTCACTTTAGCTATCTTTTGGATATGATTTCCTATAGTGTTTTTCTATATGAATTTTAGGATTCATTTCTTTTATTGCTCAAATTTGAATGTCGGTTGATGCTATGAATTTGATATATTTGTAGGTCAAGGCTCTAGAGTTTGTTGGAATGACTCCAAAGGATAGCATAAGGGTTCATGATCTCCTGGAGAAAGAAGGAGGCACTAGTCAAAGGTGGAAAGTAAGTTTCCCATTTATTCCGTTGATGTCATTTTCAAGCCGCATCTAAAGTGTGTGTGTGGTGGGGGGAGGGGAGTGATGGTTGAATGAGATAGTTATAACTATCTCAAAATTCACAAGACTCGAGTTTTTTACATGTAAGTTTTTTAAAAATAAATTATCAATTCTTTAACTTGTTCTTTCTAGATTATCTATCTTGATTAAGCATTGTTTTTCTTTGTCTTCCTCGATGAAAATCCTTTTAGTTCCTAATTTTTTTATTACTCTTTTCAACTCTAGATTTTGTTTGGGATATGGCAAATCTTTTGGCATCCCTTTGGTATTTTATTTATGGGTTTCTTAGTAGAGTTACATAGGGATAAGGGACGAGCATGCTTTGTTGAGGGCTCTGTCACTTGATTTATTTAGGTGTTTCTTTTGCTTTTTGTGAGGATGTCATATCATCCTCTTATATTCTTCTCTCTTATAATCTAATAATATCTTTAATTATAAAAAAAAAATTCTAATTTCAACACCCTGTATACATGTACGTATATATATTTTCAATTGGAATTGATGCTCTTAGCAACATGTTTAGTTGTCATCTTAATGACAATAACCGAAAGGTTTCTACTCCTTATGAGTGCATTTGAGACTTAAGAGAAATGTTTTTTTGAATCAACAACTAGGAATATGGAACATTAATGAAAGTTTTTCTCTAGAAGACTATCATGGAGAAATTTGACTTGCTTATGTTCACTTTTTCAGGGAAAACATTTTCACACCAATATACTTCTTTTTGGCATGGAAGCCAAATTTGGACAATAAGTAGACTGGCAGTGCAAATTGTTATAGACAAGGTTTATTATGATTATTGGAGAAAGAATTCTTAGCTAGGCAAGGGCTGTCTTAGGCCTTGTTTGGCAAAGCAGTGTACCCTCTTGCTTCATTGGATGTTATTGAACTTGTTAGAAAATGGGGTATGGATCTGCAACAAAGAAGAAGAAAATAATGGTAATGCGCAATCTCCAAGGCGTGTGAGGACACTAGGCTTTAGGTTCGATTCGCTCCCACCAATCTCTCCTCGTAGATTGGATACAGCAGGTGTAACTGGCGAATCCCCTTCAGGATACAATGGAGAACCTTGGTTTGGTTTGCACACCCTAAACCAAGCGTATCAACAATGGCAGTTTACAGAACAATAGTTTGCTTAACTCTCTCTGCGCATAAGGGAGAAAAGAATGTGATTTGGAGTGAAGAATGGTTGAGAGATTCTGAGTTTTTCGTGTCAATTACTGCATGCAGATGGTTCTATTTATATACCAACTCATGTCACTTGGTGAAAGAAAACAACTCTTCAAAAGTTCCACAATCGGTCAAATTCGATACATAAATAGTATTAACGTTCATTAACTGACATCAAACATCAGTTGGCCTAGCGGCCAGCGGATGCATCCCTTCCCTCACAAAGCTGGGTTTGATTCCATGCAAGTACCGTTTTGCGTTATTAAAGTTTAAAATAAAACGGTCACTTTAAAACTCAAAACTTGCAGCGTACAAGAATCAAACTCGCGCCCCCAAGGATTGATATAAGCGCTGCTACCACTACACTGTACAGCAAACTTATGATAAGTTAACATCATGATATGTATTTATTTGACCGTTGATAACATTTAATATTTTATGAATTTTGAAAATCTCTCACAATCCCCCACCATTTTCATAATAAATCCAAATCCCATTATTCCGGAAATCGCATGCTTTCAGACAAAGGTATCTTAGGGATTTGAACCTTTGCTTAATAAGTCATGGGTTTCACTCATCCCCGAATAAAATGGTAGACAAGCTTTGAACCAAATATTCATTAGAACAAGCGTGCATGACTTACACATGAAATCTCGGTACCATTGAACGACGTGGTAGTATGACACATTTGGTAAGGCCTTGTGTCATGTATCCTTTTCATGAGAGCTTATAGAGTCAAGCCCAACTCTAAGAAGCAGCCACACTTCACTCTCACATAGGTGGACTTTACCAGAAGCACCCCCATAAGTTGGGCACCTCAGCACATATATGCTATAGGTCCATTGAGAGCAAAAGCTCACCCTTTTCTTTTATGTCCTTATGGTTTCCAAGTACTTTTAAACCTTGGGACGCATCTATTTGTCAAGTACTTGCAATCACTCTCATAGTGTATTTTGGCCCATTGAACTCAAGACTTGATGCTACTCAAGTGTGAGTTGGGTATCCATCATTGGTGATCATGTAGATATGGGCTTGAGTCCCATCCCTAATGATGTTTTCAACACCATATCCCTTGTCAGTCCTTTCGTTAAAGGATCTGTAAGATTCCTCTCTGTTTTCACAAAGACTATGGATATTACTCCATTTGTAATCAAATCTTTTACATAGCTATGTTTTAACCCAATGTGCCTGGACTTTCCATTATAAACCTGGCTATATGCCTTTGATAGTGTTGATTGACAATCACAATATATGGATATTGGTGCTATTGACTTTGGCCAAATTGGTATCTCATACATCAAATTTCTAAGCCATTCAGCTTCTTTGCTTCCTGCTGCCAATGCTATCAATTCTGCAGCCATGGTGGAGTCAGCAATGCAAGTTTGTTTCTTGGATCCCCACGAAATAGCACCCCCACCAAGTGTGAAGATCCAACCACTTGTTGAAGCATGATCTTCTGTATAAGTCACCCAACTGGCATCCGTGTAACCTTCTAATACTGAAGGATACCCATTATAGTTCAAACTATAATTCATTGTCCCCTTCAAGTATTTCAATACTCTTCGGACAACATGCCAATGGTCTTTGCTTGGATTACTTGTATACCTACTTAGTCTCCCTACAGCATATGCAATGTCTGGTCTAGTACATGTCATGGCATACATTAAGCATCCAATTACTTTTGAGTATTCAAGTTGTGCTACTGGACAACCTTTATTTGGTACTAAATTAGTGTTATGATCAAAGGGAGTAACAACAGATTGACAATCAAATTCATTAAATTTCTTTAACACATTTTCTATATAATGAGATTGGGACAAACCTATGTTCTCACCATCTCTTATTATTCTAATCCCTAGTATCACATCGGCTTCCCCTAAGTCTTTCATATCAAAATTACTAGAGAGGAAACTCTTAGTTTTTTTCCCCACCTCATCTAGATCAGTACCAAATATTAACATATCATCAACATATAAAAAAATCATAACACATTTTCCATTATGGAATTTACTATAAATACACTTGTCAGATTCATTTATTTTATATCCATTAGCTAGCATAACTTGATCAAACTTTTGATGCCATTGTTTAGGAGCTTGTTTTAGTCCATACAATGCCTTATTCAATTTACACACCTTCTTTTCTTGACCATTAACCATAAACCCTTCAGGTTGTGACATATACACCTCTTCATCTAACTCCCCATTAAGAAATGTTGTTTTCACATCCATTTGATGAATGACAAACTTATAGATGGATGCAAGTTCCAATAGCACTCTAATTGAGGCAATTCTTGTCACAGGTGCATATGTATCAAAATAGTCAATGCCCTCTTTTTGTGTAAATCCCTTAGCAACTAGTCTTGCCTTAAACTTATCTATGGTTCTATCTACCTTCATTTTCCTTTTGAAAATCCATTTACAGCCTATAGGTTTGGAACCAGGTGGGAGGTATACTAGTTTCCACGCTTTATTCCCCATTATTGAGTCTATTTCCTCTTGTATAGCTTCCTTCCAGAAAGCGGCATCTTGAGACTTTATTGCCTCTTCGAATGTTTCTGGATCACTTTCTGTATTATAACATATTGGTCCATAACTGTCTATGGACTCTCTTATTCCTTCAACAATGAACATGAAAAAGTATGGTCCATAAGTTTTCTCTTTCCTAGCTCTCTGACTTCTTCTAAGTTCTGAACTCTCTAAAGTATCATTATTAAATACATTGGTTTCTAGATTATGTACATTACTATTAACATCATTTTTGTGACTTGGAATTGAGTTAAACCTATCTTCTTGAAAGATAGCATCCCTAGACTCAATTACTGCATTTACATATATATGAGTCATTAGATTCTATAACCATGTGATGACAACCAAATGGTGAGGTTGCCTTTGATGATCTTTTTGGTTGAATTTTTAGACACAAATTCGTGTAACACTTTGTAACCAAGATTAAAGTGAAGAAATAAATAAAATGGATGAGTAAGAAGATGATGATGGCGCCACAAAACAAGAGTTTTGATAAGCCAAGTGAGGTTCGCCACAAGAATCTTGGATTCTTGATAAGAACAATAGTTGGCTCAACCAAGAACCAAAGAGAGACAATTCTCTCACAAATGGATTTCAATCCAAATTCAACATCCAAGTTTCCATTTCATGTGTTTAGGCATGTTACATATAGGGGTGTGGCTGCCAACATTTGGCTTCACCCTTTGTCTTCCCATTGATTCCATAACCCCCACATAACTAGCCTATTCATGACTTACTAAATTCACACTTAACTCAACCACTTAATAGTGACTTATTACCCTCTCTCTATCATTATGTAGCAGCCACACTTATTTCTCAAATTAAAAGTGTAACTCCCACATAATTAACAAAACATAAAAAGTCTAAAAACTTAAAGGAGTTACTATTGGTATGCAAACCAACAAGATTCCTCCCACTATGCACCCAAATTCGAAATTCTTCATAAAACCCAAGTTTATTGCACTTTATTTACTTGAAATAAACTAGAAAATGATAATATGGGAAGTGGACGTCCAAGCCCATCATGGGTCTTCAAGTTGGATGAGATAAGTAACCATTTTGTCCTCCACTCCATCAAGACTTGAACTTGGGCTTGTTTCCGTCAAGGTTGACACTATTTGGTTTAGAACTTCTTGGGCTTTCTTGGTTATTGCTCTTGTCTTAGACCCACCAAGTCCTTTTAGTTCTCCTTGGTCCATGCTCCTTATTGGGCTCATATCATTCTTGATAACAAGTTGACTTGCCCCCCCTTGGCTCATATCATCCCCTCCTTCTTTGAGTGAATTCGACCTCGAATTGAAACAATCTTCATCACCAAAATTAGATATTGGTGGTCCATCTAAAGTATTCCTCACAATCACATTGGGTGCTTTAGACTTAAGTTCAAAATATATCTCAATAGGAGGTAAAGCAAGAGTGGGTGATTTGTTGAGCATTTTGGAAATCATACAAGTTTCCAAACCATGGGGTACTTCCTTTTGGATGAGATTTCCAAATTTTTGCAAAAGAGTTACAACATCACTAGGCAAAAAGATATCATTAGAAGTGTTAGCAACCAAATGAAAATTCTTGTAATAAAATATGCATTGGGGCTGCCTTGAAATTAAAACCCCCTTCTCTTCACTTTTTGTTTCCAAATAACTCTCTTTTTTCTCAATTATTTCTGCACTATTTTTCTCATTATTTTTCACACTATTTTTCTCTTTATCATCACTCTTCTTTTCACTATCTTGTTCTTCTTCCTTTTGATCGTCACTTTTCTTTTCACTCTCTTTTGCTTTTGCCTCATTCTCTTGTTTTGCTTTCTCTCTCTCTTTCCTCTCATTCTCTTTCTTGTTGGAGTCTTCCACCAACTTCTTCACATGGTCTTCAAAACTTTCTATTTGTCTTTTCATTCTTTCCTCTTTTCTCAACCTCTTTTTTTCGTTCTCTCTCATCTTCTTGTCACGCCTCTCATGCATTTGCCGGATCCACTCTTCAACCTCTTTCCTATGTTCTTGTACATAGTCAAAATTTTCAAATCGCAACATAGCAAAGAATACAAGTTAGAAAATAACAAAATATATATGTAAGAACCAATCCACTCACCAAGTGCGCACAATGTATATTTCACTCAATTGGCTTTTTCCACACAAGATGTAATTTTCACTCTTGCCTTTTTTCACTCAATTGTTCTCTTTTAGGCCTTAGAGGAGTCAAACACAATCCATACAAAAATCCAAAAATCAAGTAACAAAAATCACAAAACTTATCAAAACAAAGGAAACAAAAGGAAAGGCTAGAAAGGCAAAGCTTTGGAAATAAGAACAAGGAAGAAGGGAAATATTTTTCTTTTTCTTTTTATTTTTTTCAAGAACACAAATTGCTCAAATAGACTTTTCTCTTCCTTTTTTTTTCAAACTTTGAAGAAGAGAATCACGCTTGAAAACTTGTTTTTGAGCAAGAACAACAACCACGAAATTTCCGTTCACAAATAGATTCAAAGTGTAATTTTTTTTTTGATAGTTTTTGGGTTTAAAAGAAGAAAAGAAGAAAGGTAGAAGATGAAGAACAAAAACACAAAATCCAACCAAAGCCTAAGCTTTGATACCACTTGATGACAACCAAATGGTGAGGTTGCCTTTGATGATCTTTTTGGTTGAATTTTTAGACACAAATTCGTGTAACACTTTGTAACCAAGATTAAAGTGAAGAAATAAATAAAATGGATGAGTAAGAAGATGATGATGGCGCCACAAAACAAGAGTTTTGATAAGCCAAGTGAGGTTCGCCACAAGAATCTTGGATTCTTGATAAGAACAATAGTTGGCTCAACCAAGAACCAAAGAGAGACAATTCTCTCACAAATGGATTTCAATCCAAATTCAACATCCAAGTTTCCATTTCATGTGTTTAGGCATGTTACATATAGGGGTGTGGCTGCCAACATTTGGCTTCACCCTTTGTCTTCCCATTGATTCCATAACCCCCACATAACTAGCCTATTCATGACTTACTAAATTCACACTTAACTCAACCACTTAATAGTGACTTATTACCCTCTCTCTATCATTATGTAGCAGCCACACTTATTTCTCAAATTAAAAGTGTAACTCCCACATAATTAACAAAACATAAAAAGTCTAAAAACTTAAAGGAGTTACTATTGGTATGCAAACCAACAAGATTCCTCCCACTATGCACCCAAATTCGAAATTCTTCATAAAACCCAAGTTTATTGCACTTTATTTACTTGAAATAAACTAGAAAATGATAATATGGGAAGTGGACGTCCAAGCCCATCATGGGTCTTCAAGTTGGATGAGATAAGTAACCATTTTGTCCTCCACTCCATCAAGACTTGAACTTGGGCTTGTTTCCGTCAAGGTTGACACTATTTGGTTTAGAACTTCTTGGGCTTTCTTGGTTATTGCTCTTGTCTTAGACCCACCAAGTCCTTTTAGTTCTCCTTGGTCCATGCTCCTTATTGGGCTCATATCATTCTTGATAACAAGTTGACTTGCCCCCCCTTGGCTCATATCACCATGAATCTATATGCTTTGCTATTTTTAGCATAGCCCAGGAACATACATTCAATTCCCCTTTCACCTAATTTCTTTCTTTTTGGTTCAGGAACTTTTACTATTGCCCTACAACCCCAAATTTTGAAATAGTCAAGGCTGGGCTTTCTACTTTTCCAAAGTTCATATGGGGTTATTTTGTTCCTTTTGTTTGGAACTCTATTCAAGATATAACAAGCCGCCAACAAGACTTCTCCCCAATAACCCTTTGCTAGACCAGAATATGATAACATTGCATTTACCATTTCTTCTAATACCCTATTTTTCCTTTCAGCTATGCTGTTTTGTTGTGGGGAATAAGGTGCGGTTGTTTGATGAATTATTCCAGTAGACTCAAAGTAACTAGGGTTATAGAACTCTCCTCCTCTATCACTCCTAAAACATTTAATAAATGTTTCATGTTGAAGTTCTACTTCTGTTTTAAATATCTTAAATTTATCTAACACTTCATCCTTTGAATACATTAAATATACATAGCAATATCTAGTACAATCCTCTATGAATGTCACAAAATATTTTTTACCACCTATAGTGGGCCAACCATGTAAATCACATACATCAGAATGAATTAAATCTAACACTTTAGAACTTCTTTCAACTCTAGGAAAAGGGAATCTAGTTATCTTAGTTAGCATACAAGTTGTACATGCATCTGAAATCCTACTTGTTTTAGGAATTAAACATGAATTCATCATTTCATCCATTTTCCTACAATTAACATGTCCTAAACGAGAATGCCATAAATTACAAGACTTACCAATATAAGGATAAATAAATCCATTATCATTAATAATATTGAGTTTGAACATATTCTCACAAAGGTATCTCTTTCCTACAAACATTCCTCCCTTAGAGAGAATAAACTTGTCTCCCTCGAATACACATTTGAACCCATACTTATTAAGTAACGGTACCGAAATTAAGTTCTTCCTAACATCTGGTACATAATAAACATCTGTAAGAGTGACTACTTTTGCCGAAGTGAATTATAGTTCCACTGTCCCTTTGCTTTAACTTGGACAGTTGATGCATTTCCCATATATACACTAGTGGAAAATATACATTAGACGGGAACGTTTTACGTCAGTTAACCAAAAGCTAGACGTTAAAAAGGAGGCGGTGGCAGTTTTGTAAATATCAGACTTCATTAATTCAATTTTAACGCCAGTTGTTGTAAGGACTGGCGTTAAAAGTTAAGTGACTCACTTTTAACGTTAGTTCAATAAACAACTGACGTTAAAAGTGAACATTTTAACGTCAGTTGTTTATTAAACTGACATTAAAAGTGAGTCACTTAACTTTTAACGTTTGTTCTTTCATCAACAGACGTTAAAGGTTATTTTAATAATTTTTTTTAGCTAGTATACGTACCCTTCTGCATTGCCTTCCTCAAAGTTTCAGTTTCACTTGCTTTGATGTTTTGTGTTTCTGTTTTGAAAACTAAAATATATGTGCGAAGTAAAAATGCTATAAGTTGAATCAATAACCCAAACCGGATCTCATTCATGAAGTGTATCAATAATACAATTACAAGATACATTCAAAATTTTAAAATCCTATAAAAAGTTACATTGAAAGGGTTTAAAATCCTAAACATTTGTTGAGGCTTCGTTCCCTTCACGGGTGAGCAAGAGAGGAGAGTCGAGCGACTGAGTTTTCCAAAGTCACTGAGCAAGGGTGCACTCGATCTGTTTCAGCAATGGTCTTAATTGGAACAGTCACTTGCTTCCAAAGCTGAGGTTTTGGAACTGTAGCTGCCGATTCTCCGGAAGGATGATAAGGTGAGCAACTCACATTATGTGATTTACACAACCTTATCACCCATGTTATGTGATTTACACAACCTCAGAAGTTGTTTGACCATTAAGACAAAGATCTTTGAGTCTAGGAATAGTAAGAAAGAGTGATGAAGTTAATCTCCATGGCAGAACCATATTGTGAAGCAGAAAAATAAAAGGAAGGAAGGAAGCTATTTATAGGAGCAGCGGATAAAGTTACTAGGCATCGTAAGTTGCTAAAAAATTAAGTTGATCATTAAGAGCATTAGGTTCCAACGTGCATTGGGAGTTGGCAGTCATATATTATAAACGTGCAGAATGAATATTGATTTTAACACTTTTAACGTCAGTTGTTTATACAACTGACATTAAATTTTTTGCAGAAACTTATACACTTTTAACGTCAGTTTTCTTCATCAACTGACGTTAAAAGTGTTTTTAAATAAAAAAAATATTTATTTTTAACGTCAGTTGTTTAATATAACTGACGTAAAATGTTGTTTTATTTTGGGTTTTTGATTATAACGTTTACACCCGCGCGCCTTTTGCATTTCGCTCTGTACGTCTTTGTTCTTCTCTTTCACGCTCACTCTCACTCTCAACTCTCACTCTGACTCTCAACTCTCACTCTCACTCTCACTCTGCCCTAATCGCGAGCTCATCTCCACCGCAACCACCGCGAGGGCTTCTTCCCCACCACCGTGAGGTACATTCTTAACCCTAACTCTGTCTTTCCCGCTCACTCTTTGCAATAACTTGACATCTCTCTTTCCCCTTCCCGCGCACTAACTCTCCTTGTCCCTCTGCTCTCGGTAACCACATCGAACGTTGGCCACCACGCGAGCACCTATTTCTGGTGAGTCTTTAGGGCACATTTTTTTATGTTTGGTTTTGAGTGTATGTTGAAACTGTAGTCTATGTAGTGGAAACTTGAAACTGTGAGTTTGAGTTGTTTGGAATGTCTCTATTTCTGGTCGTGGGTTTTGTGTTTTCTCTTGTTTTTCTTCTGCTATCATGACCTATTTCAAAATGGGAAGAAATTTAGAGTTGCTTGTAGCATGTGACATCAACAATATATTTCTCATTGGAATTCTGTTTTGTTAATTTATCTTCATCTGCTTATTTCTTTTGTCTTAAGAAACCTGAAAATGGTGTAAATTTGAAATAATTTTTAAACACCTTGGATATATGTTTTGTATATCTACAGAACCTATCTAGTTATGGATCGTAGTTGGACGGTTTGTAAGCGCACTAGTGCTGAGTATTTGAAGGGGGTGGAAGAATTTATAGAATTTACTCAAAGGAATGTTCCTAATAGTAATGAAATGTTATGTTGTCCTTGTGTCAAGTGTTTGAATACGAGGAAATGTACGGTGAAGGATATACGTACTCATTTGATTTGTGAAGGGATTTACTTGAGTTATACAAGATGGATATGGCATGGTGATGTGTTGTTGAGTAGTACGGCAAGTGTCTCCAAAAGTGAGGACGTTGACGTAGATATGGAGGATGATCGAGTAGAGGACATGATCCGTGATATTGGACAAGAATCTTTTCATCGAGATCATGTGTATGATAGGTTGTGCAGTGATGCGGATAAGCCTTTATGTCCAGGGTGTACTACTCATACACGATTGTCGGCGGTGCTAAAATTGGTTTGTGTGAAGGCGAGAAATGGTTGGACCGATAAAAGCTTCACGGAATTGCTTGAAGTGTTGAAAGACTTGCTTCCGGAGGACAACACATTGCCTGACCGTAACTTTGAGGCCAAGAAGGTATTGTGTCTGATGGGTATGGAGTATAAGAAGATACACGCATGCCCCAATGATTTCATATTGTACACCGGTGTTCATGAAGACAATCACGATTGCCCCAAATGTGGGATATCACGATACAAAGTGAAGGGTGGTGATGATGATGATGATCTTGAAGATGTGAGAAAAAAGGGTCCTCCTGCGAAGATGTTGTGGTATCTTCCAATAATTCCAAGGTTCAAGCGATTGTTTGCCAATGCGAAAGATGCGAAGAATCTTAGATGGCATAATGATGAGAGGAAATGCGATGGAAAGTTTCGTCATCCTGCTAATTCTATGCAATGGAAGAATATTGATACTATGTTTCCGGATTTCGCCGATGAGTCAAGAAACCTAAGACTTAGACTTGCTACGGATGGAATGAATCCTTATGGTAATATGAGTAGTATTCATAGTTCATGGCCTGTTCTGTTGATAATTTACAACCTGCCCCCTTGGTTGTGCTTGAAGCGCAAATACATGATGTTGTCTATGATGATTTCGGGCCCAAAGCAACCGGGAAATGACTTAGATGTTTATTTAAGCCCCTTGATTGAAGACTTGAAAACGCTGTGGGTGGAAGGTGTTGATGTTGTTGATGGGTATTCTCATGAGACTTTCAATCTTCGTGCCATGTTATTTTGCACCATCAACGACTTTCCAAAGATACTGGTAACTTGTCCGGCATGCAGTGTCAAGGGGCATAAAGCATGCCCTATATGTGAAGAAGGCACATGCTACACTCAGTTGCATCATGGAAAGAAGACGGTTTACCTTGGGCATCGGAGATTTCTTAGACGTGATCACCCATATCGTAAGATGAAAAAAGCTTTTAATGGATGCCAAGAGACAGAAGAAGCTCCGGCGGCCTTAATTGGAGAGCAGGTTTATCAGAAGGTAAAGGGCATCGATGTTATATTCGGCAAGTCCAAAAAGAAAGGTAAAGCTGCTGAGAAAAACATATGGAAGAAGAGGTTGATATTCTTTGATCTTCCATTCTGGCGCAAGCTTGATGTCAGACACTGCATTGATGTGATGCATGTGGAGAAAAATGTGTGTGATAGTGTGATCGGGACGCTTCTCAACATTCAGGGCAAGACAAAGGATGGTGTGAATGATCGTCTCGACCTCGTTGCTATGGGTATACGAGAGCAGTTAGCTCCAGTTGTTGAGGATGGTAAGCGGACTTATTTGCCGCCAGCATGTCATACTTTGTCAAAAAAAGAGAGACAAAGTTTCTGCGGGTGTCTTCAGGGCATCAAAGTTCCACGTGGTTACTCTTCAAATATGAAGAGGCTTGTCTCTAGTGATCTTAAATTGGTTGGCTTAAGGTCTCATGATTGTCACATCTTGATGCAACAACTTCTGCCCGTTGCTATTCGTGGTATTGCTCCAAAAAATGTGAGACATGCCATTACTCGGTTGTGCTAATTCTTCAATTCTATATGTAGCAAAGTCGTTGACCCCCGTATGTTGGATGACTTGGAAGTTGAGGCTGCTACAATCTTGTGCCAATTGGAGATGTATTTTCCTCCTTCCTTTTTCGACATAATGGTTCACTTAATTGTTCATTTGGTGAGGGAGATTAGATTATGTGGGCCGGTTTTTCTGAGATGGAAGTACCCAGTTGAGCGCTACATGAAGATCTTGAAAGGGTACATGAAGAATCCTCATCGTCCAGAAGCATCTATTGTTCAAAGGTATGTTGCAGAAGAAGCTATTGAGTTTTATTCGGACTACCTTCATAACACGGATCCTATAGGGGTTCCTAAGCCTCGGCATGATGAGATCAAATGTCAAGGTAAGGGTACACATGGCTTAAGAATTAATAGCAAGGGTCGGGAGGAAGTGCTTCAAGCACATTTGTATGTATTGAACAACATCGACTGTGTTCAGCCTTTGTTATTTGAACATAAAAGAAAAGTCAATCAAGAAAACCCTCGAATGAGCGAAAGGTGGTTGTTGAACAAGCATAACAAGACTTTCTTACCATGGTTCAAGGAAGAAATGTTGAAGGATGGTAGTACTGCTTCTGATGACGTAAGATGGCTAGCACGTGGGCCTAGCTTCAACGTCATATGTTGGAGCAGATACGACATAAATAACTTTTCCTTTTATACAAAGGAACAAGATAACAAGAGTACCATGCAAAATAGTGGGGTTATGATCGTGGCCGAAGCAATTCACTTCTCTAGTGAAAAGGACACAAAACCCCTTAAAGCACCGAGACCTTACTTTGGATATATTGAAGATATTTGGGTGCTCGATTACACTAAGCTTACGGTGCCGGTTTTTAAATGTAAGTAGGTTGATAGTAATGGTGGTGTACAAACCGACGAATTGGGGTTCACATTGGTAGACCTCAACAAGTTAGGTCATATAAATGAGGCTTTCATAATGGCTTCCCAAGCAAAACAAGTGTTCTACATCACTGATCCTTCTAACAAAAGGTTGTCCATGGTTCTCCAAGGAAAAAGCATGTATAATGGTAGTGATGAAAATCAAGATTCAAATCTTGATATTCCTGAGACTCCTTCTTTTTCAACAAACATGCCTACTATAATCGAGGAGACACGGGTGGACGATGTACATGCCACTCGTGATGATCATAACGAAGGGATATTGGTATAGGTTGTTTAAACTTAGTATACATTTATTTTTATTTATACTTCCGTATTTATTTTGAGTTATAACATATGTTAATAAATATATATTGTTTCTGAACAGGCATACATATGGATCAGTCGGATAGCCCACATGCACGGGAGGACACTGTGGGGCCTACGCAGGACCCGATCGCGCCTATGCCTGATTCTAGTGTAAGTTTACGTGTTATATACTATCTTTAGTCCTTCTTTTTAATGAAAATTTATAATGTTACAACCCTCTATTTTGTTGGTAAGGCGGTAGTTTTGTTTTTAGACATTAGAGACTAAAATATATATATATATATATATATATATACTTGTAGATATATAGTTATGTTTTTCCTATACATGGGTTTTGGTTTTAAGTCCCCCCATTGTTTGTATATTTCTTTTCTTATTGTAAATATTGAAATTTAAGGGTAGTGTTTGCAATTCTGTAATGTGTGTGATATTCTGTGTTACTGGGATATTTACTGAATGCAGGGATAGCTTAGGGGAGTGATATTTTAAAATTGAAATTTTAAAAAAAAAATCTATTAACGTCAGTTGTATCAAAAAACGGACGTTAATAGTATTTTATAAAATATACAGTACACTATTAACGTCAGTTGTATTAGGAAACTGACGTTAAAAATAAAACCTTTAACGTAGTTCTTTAACACAACTGACGTTAGTTTGAACAATATTAACGTCAGTTGTGTTAAAGAACTGACGTTAATAGTTTATATTTAACGTCAGTTGTTTAAACAACTGACGTTAAAATATTAACTATTAACGTCAGCTGTATTTACGTCAGACAATATTCTGACGTATAAAATCAATTTTAACTGACGTAAAAAGCACTTATTACACTAGTGATAGAACGGTTCCATATTTTTCATTAATTGTCTTGAAGAGATCCTTGTTCTTACACACATGGCGAGTTGCACCGGAGTCAATCCACCATGATCCAACATCTTCTATCATGTTGATTTCGGAAATGACCGCAACAAGATTGTCCTTTGTTGCACTAGATTCCTTCTCTTTTTCCTTTTTCAGGAGACGACAATTCCTCTTGAAATGTCCCAGTTTTCCACAATAGAAACAACTATTTTTCCTTTTCTTTTTCTTGTAGTCATTCTCATTGTTGTTTTCATGAGATTTTCCAAAATCTCGATTCCTCTTTTTAGAGGACTCAGATTTCCCTTCCTCTACTACATGCACCTTCTGATGAACAGAATGTTCTTTAGTATCATCTTGTTTACAATACTCTTCTTCTAAACGAAGGTGATTACCCAATTGTTCAAGAGAAATGGCATCTTTCCTATGTTTAAGACTTCTTTTAAAGTCTTTCCATGAAGGAGGAAGTTTGTCAATGATTGAGGAGACAATGATGGTTTCATCCATGTGCATATCATGTTATTTGTAGTTATTTAGAATGCGTTCAATTTCATGCATTTGTTCCATGATAGGCATATCATCAACCATTTTATAATTATTAAAACGACTAACAAGAAATTTCTTACTTGTTGCATCCTCCATCATGTATCTTGCCTCAAGTTTCTCCCATAGTTCTTTGGAGGATCCCGCATTTTGATACACATCGAACAATGAGTCGGTCATGCCAATCAAAATATGCCCCATGCGAATGTAGTCATCATTAACTCACTTGTTCCTCTCACGAGTCTCACTGATGGTCTCATCTTCTCTTTCCTCTGGTCTTGGTGTGTTCAACACATATGCCACCTTCAATGTTGTAAGAAGCAAGTGCATCTTCTTTTGCCAACGATGAAAGTTTCCGCCTTCGAACCTCTCAAGTTTCATAAAGTCAGAAGTCATCTCCTTCAACGTTGCAGCCATTATTACAGAAATCGAACATAAAGATTGTTAGAAAATGGGGTATGGATCTGCAACAAAGAAGAAGAAAATAATGGTAATGCGCAATCTCCAAGGCGTGTGAGGACAATAGGCTTTAGGTTCGATCCCCCCCCCCCACCAATCTCTCCTCGTAGATTAGATGCAACAGGTGTAACTGGCGAATCCCCTTCAGGATACAATGGAGAACCTTGGTTTGGTTTGCACACCCTAAACAAAGCTTATCAACAATGGCAGTTTACAGAACAATAGTCTACTTAACTCTCTCTGCGCATAAGGGAGAAAAGAATGTGATTTTGTGAAGAATGGTTGAGAGATTCTGAGTTTTTCGTGTCAATTACTGCATGCAGATGGTTCTATTTATATACCAACTCATGTCACTTGGTGAAAGAAAACAATTCTTCAAAAGTTCCACAATCGGTCAAATTCGATACATAAGTAGTATTAACGTTCATTAACTGACACAAGACATCAGTTGGCCTAGCAGCCAGCAGATGCGTCCTTCCCTCACAGAGCCGGGTTCGATTCCATGCAAGTACCGTTTTGCGTTATTAAAGTTTAAAATAAAACTATCACTAAACTTGTGATAAGTTAACATCATGATATGTATTTATTTGACCGTTGATAACATTTAATATTTTATGAATTTTGAAAATCTCTCACAGAACTTACCCAAATGATAGGCTTTCATGTCACATTTGTTCATCCTACATATTATTAGTTGTTTCTATTTCTTATTTCAAAAGTAAAATGATAATTGCGATGAAGTTTAGAACCCTTTCAAATTGGGGAATGTGTTATGTAATTCGAATATCTTTTCAACTAAACTAATCTATTGGCATATTTTGTTTAAAATTTTGACAAATTCATATCACTAATTTTAAACCACTATTTTTATATATACATATTGTGTAACTTGATCCCTACCCGTATATATATATATGGGTGGCATATAATGTGCTGGAAAGGTACAATTTATGGGAAATTAACTGATGCATTAATATGAGAAGATTTTGTTGAATTTAATTTACTCAAAAGAAGTTTTGAGTGGAGTCCTTATTATTTGGAAATTTTTTTATTGAAAAATGGTAAGATCCATTTGTGTAAATAACAGTTCTTAAACTTGAGAAACAATTGATCAAAGCAAAATATATAATCAGATATGCTAAACTGACACACAAATTCGAACAGTATATGCTAGTGGCAAATTCGTGATTATGCTAGTGGCAAATTCGTGATTATGAGGAACAGAGGAAAATAGGTATTCCTTACAATCTTCCCTCCTTCGCTCTTTCTTCTCACTCCTCTTGGCTCTTTCTTCTTCACTCGACGCTCTGTCTTCTTCACTCGTTCTTCTCTGCCTCGGCCCTCTTTCTTCTTCACTGTGTCTTCTCACTGCCTCGACGCCAAGTCTTGTTCACCCGTTCTTCTCTGCCTCGGCGCTCTGTCTTCAACTCGTTCTTCTCACGGCCGTGAAGCTCTGTTCCCGAATGCCACCACCACCCACTAGCAAAGCCCAGTGACAGTCACAACGGAAACACCGCCACCCACCACTCATCGACGGCGAAACCCACCACAAGAGCAGGTGAGGAAAAACCCTCCTTTCTTCCTTCCCTATTTCTGTTGATCTCTCATATCGCCATCCACCACCAAATCAAACAAACCCTAGCTCACTCACTCTCACAATCCCGCATCTCATCCCTTGGGCTCTGCTGAAGCTATAGCTAGGTAAGCTTTGTCTATCTATTCTCCATAGGGTTTATTTGCTATTCACGTTGTTTCTTTCATGGCTTTATCGCTTGCGGTCTTTGTCACATTGTTGTGGCAAGTAATGGGTGAACGTTAGAAACCTCTGTTTTTCTGCTAATGGAGTGATGTTATGATTTGTACTGTTTGGTAGTGTGACAGTGTAAAATGCACTTTTTGGTTGAATGTACTTGGCTTGTTCATGAAAGAAGGACTGAGGATGCAATGATGGTTATGGCTTCTTGTAACTTATCTTTGAAGCATTTTGTTTGCATCAAAGTTTTGAATTTTTTTAGGCCAGATATAATCCTAGTCTGTCATGACTTTGTCTCAACCATTCCTTATGAGATGAATTCTATATGTACCATATAGAAAACTTAGAAAAACAATTGCAGTGAGTACAAAATATTTTAATGTGATTCTAACTTATGATGTGTTGGATCGTCTATAAACAGGTAAACCAAAAGCAAAGAAAAATGGCTGGAGCAACAGATATTAATGTAAGGAAACCTCATTTGTATTTGTACTTACTCGTGTGCAACGTATCTACAATCAACTGAAATTTCATGTAATGATACTTGACAGGTTCGTACGAGGCATGCTTGTATGCCAGGAATATTGATTGATATCAACAAGGCACTTTCAGAGGAGCATCGTGCTTTGTTGGATACGACCCCATTTAAATGGGTTAGTAAAATGACCAATGAACCTAATATTTCAAGCGTCTTATTGTACGAGCTTGTGATGAGGTGGGATGAGGGTGGTCTAGCATTCAATGTTAGGGGTACGCCGATCCCTTTTACCCCTGCTGATGTATGTCTGGCTCTGGAACTTCCAGCCACAGGTGAACCAGTGGTAGGTGCAGCTGATGAGCAGTGCTATACACTATCTATTTTTGAGGGGGCTGATATAACCATAGATGCTATACTGGACAAGATGCCCGCCATTCCGCATAATGTGGGGGATTTTTGTAGGGCATATATACTCCTTTGCTTTGAGTGTTTTACTTTGCGAGGACAGGCAAGTTGGTCTTCACGGATTATGCCTGGCTGCTGGATGACTTGGATGCCAGCCATAGCTTCAATTGGGCATCTGCAGTTCATGAATTCTTGGTTGCGAGTTTGAGCAGAGCTCACATGGTCAGTGGCGAAGGGTCAAATGACCATGAAATACATCTATGTGGCTGTGCACCCATCCTACAGGTATGTATTGTTGCATATGTTAGATCACCATATAATGATTTGTTAACAAAATTTTACGGCTACTAATGATGGCAATCTTTTTTGGTAGATCTGGGCGATGAACCATATCTCGATTGGCTATACACCTAGCACTCCTCCCGAGCACCCTTTCCCACGGTTTTTGAACTGGCCAATTGTTACATTGAGGAAGAAGAGAATGAAGGAAGCATTCATGAATACAAGGGTACCAACCATACCATATTTTCGATAATATCTTGAAAATTGATATACACAATATTCAGTTGATGTGATTCTGATGTTTGCAAGTAACGGTTGCTTTAATAGCAACAGATGCTGAGCTTCAACTACCCATTGTCCGGGATGCTTCAAAACTTGGTTTTAGTATGGGCATTCACCACATATTTGAAGGCATTCACCAGATAATTGAACTACGTTCACCATATAATCTAAGGCATCCAAAACTTGTGTTTAGTATAGGCATTCACCAGATAATCTAAGGCATCCAAAACTTTAGTATAGGTATTCACCAGATAATCTAAATAATCCAAAACGTGGGTTGTATAGGCATTCACAAATAGTTGAAGGCATTCACCAGATAATTGAACTACGTTCAACATATAATCTTAGGCATCCAAAACTTTTATTATTGGCATTCATGACATAATTGAAAGCATTCACCAGAAAAGTGAACTACGTTCACCATATAATTATAATGCATTCAACACTGGGCCTAATAATCCAGGAATAAGACATTCACCGGAATAATTGAAGGCATTCACCGGATAATTCAACTACATTCACCAGATAATTAAAAGGCGTTCACCAAACTTAGTTTCCATGTAATATCGAAGGCATTCACCAAATAATTAGAGACATTCACCAGATAATTAAAAGGCATTCAACACTTGACTTAATTATCTAGGAATAAGTTGTTCACAAGGTAATTGAGGGCATTCATCAGATATATATGATCATTTCCATTGACATTTATACAGGATCATTTACATAGGATTGTCTAAGTATGTACAACAAGTGGTGGTTTTGTCATTCATGATACAAAAATCTAACACGCAATGGGTTGCACCCAACCAACTTGTATTTAACTACATACACATAGTAAATGTTCATATACATATATGACAAGATAATGGATCGTTGTGCTGCAACCATGTCATTCAAAAAACCGACAAAAGTTATGGCGCCTGACCAACCTGCACAACCAATGGTAAAGCGTTAAACACTAAAAATTGTACACAAAGTTTAGTACCAGAGTCCAGGACTTATGAAAAACCATACCATTAGTGAAGACAACTAAAATCCAAAATGTGTCTAATCATCCAAATTTGTAGTGAACTGCGAACACCCCATGAAGTCAACATCAGACGTTGTCAAAAGATCGACGAACGATATACTGGCTCCATCCTGGACAACACCATATAAGAAACTAAAATAATGGAGTCCTTAACTATATAAATGACCCACAATTTACATGCCTGTGTATTCAAAGTAACGTCTTCTAAACCCTTAAATACAGGGCTTGAAACTGTTGGATTTTGAAGAACACAACAACTGTCTTCAAAAATGGACATTGACTGTATAGAAAAACAATAAACCAATCAACATAAATTTTTATCTCATTGTCCACAAAAGGCATATGAATTTTGTAGAAAGTATACATCATGGGGTACAAATCGATCAAATTGCTAAAATTAAACCGACAACACATAATAAAACAACGTCTACAAGTTAAACACAATATGATATTGGACACAAACCACAGTGCTTGTATCCAACAATTCTCCACTGGTGACAATGTCAAGAGATGATTCTACATGGATGTTGTTTCCACTGTGATTACCCACCATTCCATTGTTTGCCTCCTGCATATTTTAGAAATGTTGTTGTTGAAACTTACATTTAAATTGGATTTTGGTTAAGGTTCACATTACTCATTAATCATGTGGTGTGTATGGTTAATACAGAATTTTTGGAGAAAAAAAAATACATTGGTAGTCTCTTTGTCTTCAGTATGTTGTGACCGCTTCTTCGCCCTTTTTACAACTTTTTCAACTACCCCTATTTTTCTATTTGTACGAGGGCGCCCCTTACGTTTGACACGCAATGGACTGTGAATGTGGGGAGCATTGTTTGGATTTGAGTCAGCAATGGGACTTTTGTTAACTTCCCGCATTGTAGCATCCATGGTGGGCAAATTAGAACTAAACTCATGTAGCCTTTCATGTAGTGCCTTACTTACAACTTCAGACTCTGCACATACTTCAGCAACCTCATAGAAATGCTTGCACAATCTGTCAAATCTTTTCATTTGTGGCTTCAATTCTGTCACACAGTAGCTGCTCTTAATATATGAATATTTCCTTTTAATATTTTTCTTCCATCTTTCCGGCACATTTTTAATCCTCTCTTGAGTACACACACAAAGCACATGGCGACACAGAATGCCTCTAAACTCAAACAACGAACATTCACAACAGACTTCATGGTTTTCACGATTAAACACAATAGTATACTCACATTCTTTTGTTCTATCACCAACTAGGACCTCCTCCAACACATGATAAGTGGCAACGCAACCATCCACGGTCTTCAAAGAATACGCACAATTAATCTTTGATCTAAACTCGGCCTGAACCTCCTTAAACTTGGCATGAGTATACTCACATTGGAATTGCTTTTCAATTGACGAGTTTGAATCGCAGGGAATTGTCGTATCCATGCATTGAAAATCAGCTTGAAACTCCTTTTCGGCTCTACTCTTGAGAGCATTATCATACTGCTTTACAAATAGATTCATACTTGTTGTTGAATTGATATACCCATCAAAGAATGCATGTATGCTCTCGCTTCACTGCGTTGTTGACATACCTGCCCAAGTTCATACAAGTGAAAAACCATTAACCAAGTATGATAACCATGGACATTACACGGCTTGCTGTAACAAAAAGTATGAGAAGGTGGAAAATGCAGTTGAAACAAAAGACAGACCAAGTTTGCACACGACCACATACCTGCCCAAAAATATTTCTTCAGCATGGTTGGTGCCCATCTATAACGTTCCTTGTACAACCCATCCAACCACTCATTATGTCCAAGGTCAAATTTGTCAATGAAGGAAGTCCATCTATCTTCAAAATCAGCTACTGTGACTATATCATAAACCGTTGTTTTCATTGCAGACTTAATCTTCTTATATTCACCATATCCGCTAAGTTTTTCAGGAATTTTTTTCATTATATGCCATAAACACCACCTATGACGAGTTGTAGGGAAGACTAGCTCAATGGCGTTTTGCATAGCCTTACATTGGTCAGTGACAATACCCGTAGGGGCTTTTCCCTCCATACAATGAAGCCATGTTTGTAAAAGCCAGACAAATGACTCTGTGTCTTCTGCAGAAACCAGACCACATCCAAGTAATGTTGATTGACCATGGTGATTCACTCCAACAAATGCAGCAAAAGGCATGTCATAGTTATTGGTCAAATATGTTGTATCAAATGTCAAAACATCTCCAAAGTATGCATAACTAGCTCTACTTCTTGCATCAGCCCAAAACACATTTCTGACATGAAAATCATCATCCATATCTATGGCATAGAAGAAATCTTTGTTTTGCTCCGTCATTCGAGAAAAATAGCTTAGTAAGGCCTTAGCATCACCTTCTTTCCCAATCACACGCCTTTCTTTGTTGACATAATTTCTCACGTCTTTTTCACAAAAGGGTATATGCGCATGCCCTCCTCCATCTGTAACGAGAGACTGAAAAGTCTTATTAATCCTCACCCCTGCATCATCATTGATTTGGATTGTTCTTTTTACATGGAGGTTGATTTTCTTGTTAGCCTTGAACAACCTTGCCTTTGTAGGGCTGATCTCGTGAGAATGGTTGGGTTCAAATTTATTAATGTACCACAGTTCATCTTTTCCCAACTTAATAGTAATTTTTGCCGGACAATTCTTCCGTTTAGTCGGACGTGTCATCAACGTACAAGGAATTTCCGACACTCGGGACCCCGCTCGTGAACATACTAGCATTAAGTATCTAATCTGCCCATCCTCTCCTTTTCTTGATGTTCTAGTCTTCCAACCAAAACCCTTTCTTAAAGCATACTCGTGATAAAATGATTTAACATCCTCTATGGAATCAAAACACATCCCTGTTGCAGGCTCCCACTTTTCTTGATCATCATTAACAATGTCAACTCCATTTGCTTCGCTATCACCACCACCACAGTCCACATAATCATTTGAAGTTTCCATGTATATCAAATTGTGGATGCCACACTGAAACTGCACAAATTAGATCTTTCATAAGTAATGTCACAAAACAATCATGGATTCACTAGCTTCTCATATGAATTAATGATGACAAACTAAAATTCACCTTAACCCACTCAACTAAGCTGCATGTTAGAGTATGCACCATGCTAACCTTCCCTAATATAGAAAATCTTAACAATGCATAATTATAACTTATAACTTACTGCACATGTATTGAGTATCTACCTATTGCATCTAACATCTTCCAGTTTGAAGACAATGCATCAACAAACCAATGACACATGCACATTGGAATAAAAGAATAGATACCTTTCTACTTCAACATGAGTTTACTAAGTGCTCAGTGGAGTATGGAGTGTATGTGAAGGTGAATAAAAAGGCAAGCTTGCTGCTCATTTGCATATATGGTGATAATCTGCTAGTGACTGGAAATGATCCTACTATATAAATTGAGTGTTTTAAAACACTCAATTTCTGGGAGTGTATGAAATGACAGACTTAGGAAAGTTGTCATATTTCCTTGGAATGGAGTTTGCAACTACTCCAAAAGGAATTGTACTGCACCAGAAGAAATAGCCATAGTGTAATCGATTAATGTTGACAAACTAAGCTTCATCATTATAACTATAAAGCACAAATGCTGGAACTATAAACTAGTACAGTAAAACATGAACCACCAAACTTGGAAAATCTTCCACACCAAATAAAAACAACCACCTTTCACTGCTTTCCAAGCATACTTTCAATTACACAGTATCCTCCTCCAACCAATTTGAGATGCACATTGCTATAAGATCAATTTACCAGGATTATAAAAACCATCATTGCATCCTCAGTCCTTCTTTCATGAACAAGCCAAGTACATTCAACCAAAAAGTGCATTTTACACTGTCACACTACCAAACAGCACAAATCATAACATCATTCCATCAGTAGAAAAACAGAGGTTTCTAACGTTCACCCATTACTTGCCACAACAATGTTGACACAAGCGATAAAGCCATGAAAGAAACAACGTGAATAGCAAATAAACCCTAGGGAGAATAGAGAGATCAACAGAAACAGGGAAGGAACAAAGGAGGGTTTTTCCTCACCTGTTCTTGTGGTGGGGTTCACCGTCGATGAGTGGTGGGTGGCGGCGTTTCCGCTGTGGCTGTCACTGGCCTTTGCTAGTGGGTGGTGGTGTCATTCGGGAACAGAGCCTCGCGGCAGTGAGAAGAAAGAGTTGAAGACAGAGCGTCGAGGCAGAGACGAAAGAGTGAACAAGACTGAGCATCGAGGCAGTGAGAAGAAACAGTAAAGAAGAAAAAGCACCGAGGCAGAGAAGAAAGAGTGAAGAAGACACAGCGTCGAGGCAGTGAAGAAGACAGAGGCAAGAAGAAAGAGCGTCCACGAGTGAGAAGAAAGAGTAAAACAGAAGAAATGACGTCGAGGCAGTGAGAAGAGCACAAGAAGGAGGGAAGATTGGAGGGAAAACACCTTTTCCTCTGTTCCTCATAATCACGAATTTGCCACTAGCATAATCACGATTTTGCCACCCAATATACGGTGTATCCGTAAGTGTCCGAATTTGTGTGTCAGTTTAGCATATCTCATATACAATATAAATACAAGTGTTTGGTAATCAACTGGGTCTTATTTACATTGTACGTACACTTGATCATCATTGTATGTCCGAGTCTCCGGGTTCTGCAACAAATTAAAACAACATTCAACACTACATGCTCTGACAAAAATCTCGAGGCCTAACAAACAAAGCATTATCTGAGGGCCTTATATATTGAGGGATGGTTATAGGTCAGCCTTCATGCTGCTCGTTAGGTGCCTACGGCATAACTTATTTAAGGTTCAGTTTGACCTAGTTTATTCAACAAAAAAAGTTAGATCAAGGGTTTTTAAAAAAGTCCATATCATTAAAGAAGTTGGGCTAAGATTTTTAAAAAAAGCCTAATAGGTCTATTAGGCCTGAGACACCCCGTTGTGCCCCATCGTATTATTACATTAAAACCTTAATATTTATTTACTTAATCGCTCGCTTATCATTGAAAATACGTAAAAATTAAAACTTAATTAATAATTATATAACTTATGCATATATAAAACATACCAAAACTATATTACATNAATACNCANCNGTTNTNTNTNACATTNNAAAAGCATCATTAAGGGTACCTCTCGCAGGGGATCCCTCACAGGCATAAACTTCACTACGAGACATACTCAATGGAAATATAAATACTCTTTAGACACACTGCCATACTGTCTATACTCTAATCGCCTTGAATCACAACTCGACCTCCAAAGATCTCGGTTCGTAAGGAGTTCCATCTAACCCCTCAAAGAATTGGTTCCTCCATCGGGTCTTCTCGCACGCATCACATCAGAAATAAAACACAACACACAGAAAGATATAGGGAATAAGAAACAGTTCTATCATCAAAAAGCGGAAAAGAGTAATAGTAAATTATACAGTAATTGTCACAGACACGCATCAATCAAAATTAGCAATCATCCTCAATTCACTATATCATCCTCTACCCTCAGCCCATGCAACTAAAACTTAATACTGATGTGGCCATCTTCACTCCTGTCACATTAGTCAGTAGTCCAGAACGGTCCAGTACCAATAACATACGAACTCGTCAAGGAATATCATTCCATAACGGTCCAGTGCCAAGAACATACGAACTCGTCAAGGAGTATCAATCCAAAACGGTCCAGTGCCAAGAACATACGAACTCGTCAAGGAATATCATTCCATAACGGTCGTATCAATCCAAAACGGTCCAGTGCCAAGAACATACGAACTCGTCAAGGAATATCATTCCATAACGGTCCAGTGCCAAGAACATACGAACTCGTCAAGGAGTATCAATCCAAAACGGTCCAGTGCCAAGAACATACGAACTCGTCAAGGAATATCATTCCATAACGGTCCAGTGCCAAGAACATACGAACTCGTCAAGGAGTATCAATCCAAAACGGTCCAGTGCCAAGAACATGCGAACTCGTCAAGAACTAAAGAGTATTACGGTAGTCTACCTCGGCATCCCCATCCGTAGGGCACTCACCCGTAATATCCGATATCCCCAAAATAGGATATCCTGACCTCGTGTGTTCCACTCACACGGCTGTGACTAACAATACCTCGATAAATGAATCTCCCTAATTTAAATCAATAACAACCTAGTGCCTCAACCTTCCATCAAAGTCTCAACACCTTTTTCCTCTTAGATAAAACCACTTAATTAGGCTAGGCACCTCTAAATCACCTTTATTCTCTCACCCAAACAATTATCTCCCGAACAACACATATCCTTACTTAAAAATCAGCTAAGCACAATATTAAAAACCAGGCAGATCATCTCTAACCATATATCGAATATTGTTGAACCAAGCAATTCAATTATCATCAAGCTATAATACATTCTCACATAAACATATTAATCATCATAAAATATCATTCAACAGAATAAAAATCACCAAATTTAAGAACTACGAATAGTATACCGGATAACTTCCCAGGAAAAAGAGGTGGTGATAAACACGCTTAAATACCAAGTTTTTCCTTAGCCAGAAATTACTCAGACATATACCATTCCAACCTCAAAAACAGCATATTAACATCCATATCATAAAGTATCAATTCGATATAAATAATAAAAGCAAATCATCCATCAACGGTTAATAAATATCAACATAATATCAATAAAATAATCAAACACCATAAAATATCACTTAAAACAAATTATCACAGCCAGCATATCACAATCAAATCAAATAATAAATAAATCCAAACATCCTCAATATCATAAAATCAACCTTAATGTCGATAAACCTACAATCCCCGAATCACCATTGGTTTTACAGAAAAGGTTTCCAATGAGATTTTGGTCTTGTCGATTACTCAACTACTAGTAGGGTTTAGGTCGCCCTATACAATTATCATATAATCTACTACTTATCGATTCCGACGATAGGTTGATTCTTTTCCCCACCTGAGTTTTCACCGGAAACACGTACACGACGATCCTCGTTATCCCGCCACGAGTTAACACAACCACCTTCAACCAAACAACATAACTATAATCAACTAACAACCATCTATGACACTTTAGGGCTAGGTTCGGCCAAGACTTAGAAAATAGGTTTAGGATTATCTTCTTAATGCTATCTTTTGGATCCTAGTTACTAGAGTCTTAACTAACATAGATTACTTATTACAAGACTAAAATTTGAAACAAAATCCTCTAACCTTTAGGGTTAGGGTTTCGGCCCATATTAGGAAAATAGGCTAGGAAATTTAGCTGGATTCAATCTCTTGGATAATGAAAGTGGAAGACATCACAAGATCATAGAAATTGGTTTCACATTAAAAGGATTTTTCTACAATTTTCTAGAATTATTTGAAGTTCTAGATCTAGGAATGGAAAAATATGATTCATGGCATAAACATGATAAATACATGAATATGAAAGCTTATATGATCAAGGAGATGAGCTTTTACCTCTTGAAGATTGAAGAAATGAAGAAAATGATCAACCTTCACTATGTTGAAAACTGGACAGCTCGAGAGTGTGATGGTATTGTGAGTGTATCTCACAATATACTCATCCAAAAATTACTAACTTTGGCTTGATAGAAAGATAAGAAGAAAAGGAACAACTTTGGTGTTTAAGGTTTCATTTGGTTCGGATCATAACAGGGGTGAAAAGGTCCTTCTTTATGCTGTTTCGTGGGTTGCTGGGAATTCTGCGCAGTTTCTGTATTTTGAGCCTTTCTCCCAATCCACTTATCCGTTTTTGATGATCTTTAGCTTGTTGGAAAGAAGAGAGAAAGAGGAACAACTTTTGTGTTGAGTGTTTTCCGAGTTTCAGAAAGGAAGAGGGTCATATGTTTGGTGGAAATTCGGTGTTCTTAGGGTTTTGTAACTTAGTTGGTGGGGAAGATGAAGAGAATGAAGAAGATGAGTGAAATGGTGAGGGAGGCCACGGTTTTGGGGTATTTATAGGAGTAATCTTATGCCTTGTTTGGTTAAAAGGAATTGGTTTAATGGGTTTTGTGATTATTAAATTAATATAAGCTTAACTAAGGTTATAATTAACTTAACTAAGGTTATAATTAACTTAACTAAGGTTATTTTGGCTAACCATGGTTAATAATATGTGGCTCACATTTGATGGAGGTGTGGCTGATTTTGGGCCACACAAAATGACTCACCAATGAGTCATCGATCTTATCCATTAGCGGTTCCCGGAAATTCCGTACGCAGCTCCGTCGTTTACCCGATTTCGGTTTTTGAGAGGAAAATAATGAAACGAAAGCAAAATGAAATAGGTAAGATTTATTGGAGGTGGAGGCACGAAATTGGAGAGATGTGGGAGGTTTTCAACCACGTAAAATGAGTGGTTAAGAGTGCGTAGATGCGTCTTGTTAATACCCGCGAAAGCTTGGGGGTATTTTGGTCTTTTTACCTAAATGTCATTATTACTTGCATTTAATGCTCATAAATGCTTGGTGACTCATACTCCATGAGTCATCATGTATGACTCGTTGTCCCTATCCCTTGACGGGTCTCTGCAGTTCCGTTTTCGACTCCGTCGGCTCCCTGATTAGGGTTTTACGCCCGTATAAAAGCGTAATATTTCGTTTTACTCGAAAATTTTCAAACTAATCAAACTCGTTGGAAATATGATTTAAATATAAACCATTTCGTTCACGAGTCAAAATTAGGTTTTCTGATCATTAAAATCTTACTGTCAGTGAAAACACCGACTGTTTTCCGTCCGAACTTTTACCAAAATTCGTCCGAATAAACATAATATTTTATTTCTGATCAGAAATTTGGAAAGTAGACTTCCTCACGGACAAAATATAAAAAATCTACAAATTTCATTTTGCGGGTCAAATTAGGGTTTTCACAAGTATAAAATTATACTCGTCGGCTTAAAAATGCACGGCTCCGTCTGAATTTTCAACCCAAAATTTCACCGTAACCTTCTACCATAAGAGAGACTATGAATATGATTTTAAATTATTTAAAATCACTTTCTAACTCTCAGATTAAAATATAATTAATTATATTTTAACCTAAGCAAACAATAGTTAAAAAAATCAGGTTACATTACTACCCCTCTTAGAAAAAAATTCCGTCCTCGGAATTTCTTAACTCAAAACTAGCCATTATCTTGTAATCGTATCTTAATCTAAAGATCCCACATTATATTTATCATGGCTGTTTTTCCCCTAGATAACAGCGGTAACTTCATAACATAATTCATTCTTATATCATTCTATTTATCCTCGATATTATCCATCACTATATTCCATTCCGGTAACTTCATAACATAATTCATTCTTATATCATTCTATTTATCCTCGATATTATCCATCACTATATTCCATTCATTGTTCTTAACCTTTCCAACTTGATCTAACATCCTTAAAGGACATGATCAAAACTTAATTCCTTCCTCTTCTTACTACTGATCCACTAAAGAATCTTATTTCAACATCTAACAGCCGTAATTAACACCATAATCGAACTACCCTAACTTCCTACTTCATGTATCAAATCACAGTCTTAGTTCCTTAGAATGTATTCCACTATTCTAGATTATATCAAATCACACCTTTCAAGTCTCCCAATAAACATCTCAACACTCCGTAAGACAAAATCAAAAGAACAACACCGTTAGGATTATCCAACTTAACAAATTTGAGTTTCTCTAGTAACCTCAATTTACATCGAAAATCATCTTTTCTGCTCATATTCAACTTAGGTGAAATTACTATATACACTTTCGTTTACTCTTCCCAAACTCATACAATCCATCTTAACTACGATCCTTAATCATTGCCCTAGGTTCCATAATGATACTATGCCTCGATCAACATTTGACTTATAGTAATAGTCTTACTCACTGATATTGATCTTAAGGGTTCACATCCTACCAGTCACAACTATACCTCAACAAAACTCTAATCACTTTCTTGTCTATCATGCTACTTAGACAAACAAACAAAGTCTACCAGATATCAAATACATACCTTGTATAAGATCCCGGATTGAGAATTCGGCTCGCCTCACGGTAAACACTCTTTCTGTGCCTGAGGTCTGGCCATTGGCTGTCCTATTACTGGAACTCCTTTTCCAGCTCCCCGTCTCCGAGCACTTGTGTACAACATATACTGCTACATAAAATATATATATATATATATATATATATATATATATATATATATATATATATATATATATATACCTTATAGATGTTAACTATCGCGTCGGACTCACTACCCAACTTCTAAGCATAGTTAAAATCCGATGTGGATTCAACTAGACACGGCTAGTAACAACTTCCTAGACCTCACAAATCCGATTAGAATCGAATCGCTCGATACCACCAAATGAGACACCCCGTTGTGCCCCCATCGTATTATTACATTAAAACCTTAATATTTATTTACTTAATCGCCGCTTATCATTGAAAATACGTAAAAATTAAAACTTAATTAATAATTATATAACTTATGCATATATAAAACATACCAAAACTATATTACATAAATACACACCTGTTATTTATTACATTCCAAAAGCACTCATTAAGGGTACCTCTCTCGTAGGATCCCTCACAGGCATAAACTTCACTACTGGACATACTCAAGGAAATATAAATACTCTTTAGACACACTGCCATACTGTCTATACTCTAATCGCCTTGAATCACAACTCGACCTCCAAAGATCTCGGTTCGTAAGGAGTTCCATCTAACCCCTCAAAGCAATTGGTTCCTCCATCGGGTCTTCTCGTGCGATCACATCGAAATAAAACACAACACACGTAAAGATATAGGGAATAAGAAACAGTTCTATCATCAAAAAGCGGAAAAGAGTAATAGTAAATTATACAAGAATTGTCACGCACACGCATCAATCAAAATTAGCAATCATCCTCAATTCACTATATCATCCTCTACCCTCACCCATGCAACTAAAACTTAATACTGATGTGGCCATCTTCACTCCCCGTCACATTAGTCGGTAGTCCGTAACGGTCCAAAGACCAATAACATACGAACTCGTCAAGGAATATCATTCCATAACGGTCCAAAGCCAAGAACATACGAACTCGTCAAGGAGTATCAATCCAAAACGGTCCAAGGTGCAGAACATACGAACTCGTCAAGGAATATCATTCCATAACGGTCGTATCAATCCAAAACGGTCCAGTGCCAAGAACATACGAACTCGTCAAGGAATATCATTCCATAACGGTCCAGTGCCAAGAACATACGAACTCGTCAAGGAATATCATTCCATAACGGTCGGCAAAGCAAGAACATACGAACTCGTCAAGGAGTATCAATCCAAAACGGTCCAGTGCCAAGAACATGCGAACTCGTCAAGAACTAAAGAGTATTACGGTAGTCTACCTCGGCATCCCCATCCGTAGGGCACTCACCCGTAATATCCGATATCCCCAAAATAGGATATCCTGACCTCGTGTGTTCCACTCACACGGCTGTGACTAACAATACCTCGATAAATGAATCTCCCTAATTTAAATCAATAACAACCTAGTGCCTCAACCTTCCATCAAAGTCTCAACACCTTTTTCCTCTTAGATAAAACCACTTAATTAGGCTAGGCACCTCTAAATCACCTTTATTCTCTCACCCAAACAATTATCTCCCGAACAACACATATCCTTACTTAAAAATCAGCTAAGCACAATATTAAAAACCAGGCAGATCATCTCTAACCATATATCGAATATTGTTGAACCAAGCAATTCAATTATCATCAAGCTATAATACATTCTCACATAAACATATTAATCATCATAAAATATCATTCAACGTAATAAAAATCACCAAATTTAAGAACTACGAATAGTATACCTGGATAACTTCCCAGGAAAAAGAGGTGGTGATAAACACGCTTAAATACCAAGTTTTTCCTTAGCCGAAAATTACTCAGACATATACCATTCCAACCTCAAAAACAGCATATTAACATCCATATCATAAAGTATCAATTCGATATAAATAATAAAAGCAAATCATCCATCAACGGTTAATAAATATCAACATAATATCAATAAAATAATCAAACACCATAAAATATCACTTAAAACAAATTATCACAGCCAGCATATCACAATCAAATCAAATAATAAATAAATCCAA
The DNA here is from genome assembly GCA_030762895.1 of Sophora flavescens. NCBI lineage: Eukaryota > Viridiplantae > Streptophyta > Magnoliopsida > Fabales > Fabaceae > Sophora > Sophora flavescens. The sequence goes on along the minus strand of CM061070.1, from coordinate 75,819,774 downwards.
ACATCCTCAATATCATAAAATCAACCTTAATGTCGATAAACCTACAATCCCCGAATCACCATTGGTTTTACAGAAAAGGTTTCCAATGAGATTTTGGTCTTGTCGATTACTCAACTACTAGTAGGGTTTAGGTCGCCCTATACAATTATCATATAATCTACTACTTATCGATTCCGACGATAGGTTGATTCTTTTCCCCACCTGAGTTTTCACCGGAAACACGTACACGACGATCCTCGTTATCCCGCCACGAGTTAACACAACCACCTTCAACCAAACAACATAACTATAATCAACTAACAACCATCTATGACACTTTAGGGCTAGGTTCGACCAAGACTTAGAAAATAGGTTTAGGATTATCTTCTTAATGCTATCTTTTGGATCCTAGTTACTAGAGTCTTAACTAACATAGATTACTTATTACAAGACTAAAATTTGAAACAAAATCCTCTAACCTTTAGGGTTAGGGTTTCGGCCCATATTAGGAAAATAGGCTAGGAAATTTAGTTGGATTCAATCTCTTGGATAATGAAAGTGGAAGACATCACAAGATCATAGAAATTGGTTTCACATTAAAAGGATTTTTCTACAATTTTCTAGAATTATTTGAAGTTCTAGATCTAGGAATGGAAAAATATGATTCATGGCATAAACATGATAAATACATGAATATGAAAGCTTATATGATCAAGGAGATGAGCTTTTACCTCTTGAAGATTGAAGAAATGAAGAAAATGATCAACCTTCACTATGTTGAAAACTGGACAGCTTGAGAGTGTGATGGTATTGTGAGTGTATCTCACAATATACTCATCCAAAAATTACGAACTTTGGCTTGATAGAAATATAAGAAGAAAAGTAACAACTTTGGTGTTTAAGGTTTCATTTGGTTCGGATCATAACAGGGGTGAAAAGGTCCTTCTTTATGCTGTTTCGTGGGTTGCTGGGAATTCTGGGCAGTTTCTGTATTTTGAGCCTTTCTCCCAATCCACTTATCCGTTGTTGATGATCTTTATCTTGTTGGAAAGAAGAGAGAAAGAGGAACAACTTTTGTGTTGAGTGTTTTCCGAGTTTCAGAAAGGAAGAGGGTCATATGTTTGGTGGAAATTCGGTGTTCTTAGGGTTTTGTAACTTAGTTGGTGGGGAAGATGAAGAGAATGAAGAAGATGAGTGAAATGGTGAGGGAGGCCACGGTTTTGGGGTATTTATAGGAGTAATCTTATGCCTTGTTTGGTTAAAAGGAATTGGTTTAATGGGTTTTGTGATTATTAAATTAATATAAGCTTAACTAAGGTTATAATTAACTTAACTAAGGTTATAATTAACTTAACTAAGGTTATTTTGGCTAACCATGGTTAATAATATGTGGCTCACATTTGATGGAGGTGTGGCTGATTTTGGGCCACACAAAATGACTCACCAATGAGTCATCGATCTTATCCATTAGCGGTTCCCGAAAATTCCGTACGCAGCTCCGTCGTTTACCCGATTTCGGTTTTTGAGAGGAAAATAATGAAACGAAAGCAAAATGAAATAGGTAAGATTTATTGGAGGTGGAGGCACGAAATTGGAGAGATGTGGGAGGTTTTCAACCACGTAAAATGAGTGGTTAAGAGTGCGTAGATGCGTCTTGTTAATACCCGCGAAAGCTTGGGGGTATTTTGGTCTTTTTACCTAAATGTCATTATTACTTGCATTTAATGCTCATAAATGCTTGGTGACTCATACTCCATGAGTCATCATGTATGACTCGTTGTCCCTATCCCTTGACGGGTCTCTGCAGTTCCGTTTTCGACTCCGTCGGCTCCCTGATTAGGGTTTTACGCCCGTATAAAAGCGTAATATTTCGTTTTCGACTGAAAATTTTCAAACTAATCAAACTCGTTGGAAATATGATTTAAATATAAACCATTTCGTTCACGAGTCAAAATTAGGTTTTCTGATCATTAAAATCTTACTGTCAGTGAAAACACCGATCGCTTTTCCCGTCCGAACTTTTACCAAAATTCGTCCGAATAAACATAATATTTTATTTTTGATCAGAAATTTGGAAAGTAGACTTCCTCACGGACAAAATATAAAAAATCTACAAATTTCATTTTGCGGGTCAAATTAGGGTTTTCTGTCAGTATAAAATTATACCGCGCTTAAAAATGCGCACGGCCCGTCCTCAATTTTCAACCCAAAATTTCACCGTAACCTTCTACCATAAGAGAGACTATGAATATGATTTTAAATTATTTAAAATCACTTTCTAACTCTCAGATTAAAATATAATTAATTATATTTTAACCTAGGTAAACAAATGTAGTTAAAAATCCTGTTGTTACATTACTACCCTCTTTAGAAAAAAATTCCGTCCTCGGAATTTCTTAACTCAAAACTAGCCATTATCTTGTAATCGTATCTTAATCTAAAGATCCCACATTATATTTATCATGGCTGTTTTTCCCCTAGATAACAATGCAGAACTTCATAACATAATTCATTCTTATATCATTCTATTTATCCTCGATATTATCCATCACTATATTCCATTCCGTAACTTCATAACATAATTCATTCTTATATCATTCTATTTATCCTCGATATTATCCATCACTATATTCCATTCATTGTTCTTAACCTTTCCAACTTGATCTAACATCCTTAAAGGACATGATCAAAACTTAATTCCTTCCTCTTCTTACTACTCGATCCACTAAAGAATCTTATTTCAACATCTAACAAAAGTAATTAACACCATAATCGAACTACCCTAACTTCCTACTTCATGTATCAAATCACAGTCTTAGTTCCTTAGAATGTATTCCACTATTCTAGATTATATCAAATCACACCTTTCAAGTCTCCCAATAAACATCTCAACACTCCGTAAGACAAAATCAAAAGAACAACACCTGTTAGGATTATCCAACTTAACAAATTTGAGTTTCTCTAGTAACCTCAATTTACATCGAAAATCATCTTTTCTGCTCATATTCAACTTAGGTGAAATTACTATATACACTTTCGTTTACTCTTCCCAAACTCATACAATCCATCTTAACTACGATCCTTAATCATTGCCCTAGGTTCCATAATGATACTATGCCTCGATCAACATTTGACTTATAGTAATAGTCTTACTCACTGATATTGATCTTAAGGGTTCACATCCTACCAAACCACAACTATACCTCAACAAAACTCTAATCACTTTCTTATCTATCATGCTACTTAGACAAACAAACAAAGTCTACCAGATATCAAATACATACCTTGTATAAGATCCCTGGATTGAGAATTCGCTCGCCTCACTAGTAAACACTCTTTCGTGCTCGAGGTCCGGCCATTGGCTGTCCTATTACCGGAACTCCTTTTCCAGCTCCCCGCCTCCGAGCACTTGTGTACAACATATAATGCTACATAAAATATATATATATATATATATATATATATATATATATATATATATATATATATATATATATATATACCTTATAGATGTTAACTATCGCGTCGGGACTCACTACCCAACTTCTAAGCATAGTTAAAATCCGATGTGGATTCAACTAGACACGGCCAAGAATAACTTCCTAGACCTCACAAATCCGATTAGAATCGAATCGCTCGATACCACCAAATGAGACACCCTCCAGTTGTGCCCCATCGTATTATTACATTAAAACCTTAATATTTATTTACTTAATCGCCGCTTATCATTGAAAATACGTAAAATTAAAACTTAATTAATAATTATATAACTTATGCATATATAAAACATACCAAAACTATATTACATAAATACACACCTGTTATTTATTACATTCCAAAAGCACTCGTTAAGGGTACCTCTCGCAGGATCCTCACAGGCATAAACTTCACTACAGACATACTACTCAGTGGAAATATAAATACTCTTTAGACACACTGCCCATACTGTCTATACTCTAATCGCCTTGAATCACAAATCGACCTCCAACATCCGGTTCGTAAGGAGTTCCATCTAACCCTCAAAGAATTGGTTCCTCCATCGGGTCTTCTCGATGTGATCACATCGTAAATAAAACACAACACACGTAAAGATATAGGGAATAAGAAACAGTTCTATCTTCAAAAAGCGGAAAAGAGTAATAGTAAATTATACAGTAATTGTCACAGACACGCATCAATCAAAATTAGCAATCATCCTCAATTCACTATATCATCCTCTACCCTCAGCCCATGCAACTAAAACTTAATACTGATGTGGCCATCTTCACTCCTGTCACATTAGTCAGTAGTCCGAAACGCGGTCCAAAGATTACCAATAACATACGAACTTCGTCAACGAATATCATTCCATAACGGTCCAATGCTAAGAACATACGAACTCGTCAAGGAATATCATTCCATAACGGTCCAAAGGTGCCAATAACATACGAACTCGTCAAGGAGTATCATTCCAAAACGGTCCAGTGCCAAGAACATACGAACTCGTCAAGGAATATCATTCCATAACGGTCCAGTGCCAAGAACATACGAACTCGTCAAGGAGTATCAATCCAAAACGGTCCAGTGCCAAGAACATGCGAACTCGTCAAGAACTAAAGAGTATTACGGTAGTCTACCTCGGCATCCCCATCCGTAGGGCACTCACCCGTAATATCCGATATCCCCAAAATAGGATATCCTGACCTCGTGTGTTCCACTCACACTACTGTGACTAACAATACCTCGATAAATGAATCTCCCTAATTTAAATCAATAACAACCTAGTGCCTCAACCTTCCATCAAAGTCTCAACACCTTTTTCCTCTTAGATAAAACCACTTAATTAGGCTAGGCACCTCTAAATCACCTTTATTCTCTCACCCAAACAATTATCTCCCGAACAACACATATCCTTACTTAAAAATCAGCTAAGCACAATATTAAAAACCAGGCAGATCATCTCTAACCATATATCAGAATATTGTTGAACCAAGCAATTCAATTATCATCAAGCTATAATACATTCTCACATAAACATATTAATCATCATAAAATATCATTCAACAGAATAAAAATCACCAAATTTAAGAACTACGAATAGTATACCGGATAACTTCCCAGGAAAAAGAGGTGGTGATAAACACGCTTAAATACCAAGTTTTTCCTTAGCCAGAAATTACTCAGACATATACCATTCCAACCTCAAAAACAGCATATTAACATCCATATCATAAAGTATCAATTCGATATAAATAATAAAAGCAAATCATCCATCAACGGTTAATAAATATCAACATAATATCAATAAAATAATCAAACACCATAAAATATCACTTAAAACAAATTATCACAGCCAGCATATCACAATCAAATCAAATAATAAATAAATCCAAACATCCTCAATATCATAAAATCAACCTTAATGTCGATAAACCTACAATCCCCGAATCACCATTGGTTTTACAGAAAAGGTTTCCAATGAGATTTTGGTCTTGTCGATTACTCAATTACTAGTAGGGTTTAGGTCGCCCTATACAATTATCATATAATCTACTACTTATCGATTCCGACGATAGGTTGATTCTTTTCCCCACCTGAGTTTTCACCGGAAACACGTACACGACGATCCTCGTTATCCCGCCACGAGTTAACACAACCACTTTCAACCAAACAACATAACTATAATCAACTAACAACCATCTATGACACTTTAGGGCTAGGTTCGACCAAGACTTAGAAAATAGGTTTAGGATTATCTTCTTAATGCTATCTTTTGGATCCTAGTTACTAGAGTCTTAACTAACATAGATTACTTATTACAAGACTAAAATTTGAAACAAAATCCTCTAACCTTTAGGGTTAGGGTTTCAGCCCATATTAGGAAAATAGGCTAGGAAATTTAGTTGGATTCAATCTCTTGGATAATGAAAGTGGAAGACATCACAAGATCATAGAAATTGGTTTCACATTAAAAGGATTTTTCTACAATTTTCTAGAATTATTTGAAGTTCTAGATCTAGGAATGGAAAAATATGATTCATGGCATAAACATGATAAATACATGAATATGAAAGCTTATATGATCAAGGAGATGAGCTTTTACCTCTTGAAGATTGAAGAAATGAAGAAAATGATCAACCTTCACTATGTTGAAAACTGGACAACTTGAGAGTGTGATGGTATTGTGAGTGTATCTCACAATATACTCATCCAAAAATTACGAACTTTGGCTTGATAGAAAGATAAGAAGAAAAGTAACAACTTTTGTGTTTAAGGTTTCATTTGTTTCGGATCATAACAGGAGTGAAAAGGTCCTTCTTTATGCTGTTTCGTGGGTTGCTGGGAATTCTGGGCAGTTTCTGTATTTTGAGCCTTTCTCCCAATCCACTTATCCGTTTTTGATGATCTTTATCTTGTTGGAAAGAAGAGAGAAAGAGGAACAACTTTTGTGTTGAGTGTTTTCCGAGTTTCAGAAAGGAAGAGGGTCATATGTTTGGTGGAAATTCGGTGTTCTTAGGGTTTTGTAACTTAGTTGGTGGGGAAGATGAGGAGAATGAAGAAGATGAGTGAAATGGTGAGGGAGGCCACGGTTTTGGGGTATTTATAGGAGTAATCTTATGCCTTGTTTGGTTAAAAGGAATTGGTTTAATGGGTTTTGTGATTATTAAATTAATATAAGCTTAACTAAGGTTATAATTAACTTAACTAAGGTTATAATTAACTTAACTAAGGTTATTTTGGCTAACCATGGTTAATAATATGTGGCTCACATTTGATGGAGGTGTGGCTGATTTTGGGCCACACAAAATGACTCACCAATGAGTCATCGATCTTATCCATTAGCGGTTCCTGAAATTCCGTGACGCACTCCGTCGTTTTACCCGATTTCGGTTTTGAGAGGAAAATAATGAAACGAAAGCAAAATGAAATAGGTAAGATTTATTGGAGGTGGAGGCTCGAAATTGGAGAGATGTGGGAGGTTTTCAACCACGTAAAATGAGTGGTTAAGAGTGCGTAGATGCGTCTTGTTAATACCCGCGAAAGCTTGGGGGTATTTTGGTCTTTTTACCTAAATGTCATTATTACTTGCATTTAATGCTCATAAATGCTTGGTGACTCATACTCCATGAGTCATCATGTATGACTCGTTGTCCCTATCCCTTGACGGTCTCTGCGAGCTCCGTTTTAAACTCATCGGCTCCCTGATTAGGGTTTTACGCCCATATAAAAGCGTAATATTTCGTTTTCGACTGAAAATTTTCAAACTAATCAAACTCGTTGGAAATATGATTTAAATATAAACCATTTCGTTCACGAGTCAAAATTAGGTTTTCTGATCATTAAAATCTTAATGTCAGTGAAAACACCGACTGTTTTCCGTCCGAACTTTTACCAAAATTCGTCCGAATAAACATAATATTTTATTTCTGATCAGAAATTTGGAAAGTAGACTTCCTCACGGACAAAATATAAAAAATCTACAAATTTCATTTTGCGGGTCAAATTAGGGTTTTCTGTCAGTATAAAATTATACTGTCAGTTAAAAAATGCAGACCGTGCTCCGTCTAAATTTTCAACCCAAAATTTCACCGTAACCTTCTACCATAAGAGAGACTATGAATATGATTTTAAATTATTTAAAATCACTTTCTAACTCTCAGATTAAAATATAATTAATTATATTTTAACCGGTTAAACAGCGTAGTTAAAAATCTGGCTGTTACAAGGCCGATCTATTTAATACACACATATAATATAATTTAAAATATTATAATACAATAATATATTATTTATAATATCTACACTTTTTTAAAACAAATGCCTATTGGCTTATTTAAATGTGCCTATTTGTTTTTTATTTGTGAAGGTCTAGTAACTTATTTATAAATATAGACTTATCGGCCTCTTTATCATTAGAGGCCTACAAGTACAAGCCTATAACCTATTTATTGGTGGAAGCCTATTTAAAGGCCTTGTTGAAAATAAGTTTTAGGCTAGATCATGCTTTAAAATCGACCAGGTCATATCTTAAAAATGAACCTATATCAAGCTAATACGTCGGACTTGAGATTGGAACACATGCTAGGTCTTTTTATGTCAAAATCTAGCCTATTACTACCCCTAGGAATTCTACGTGGAAATTTTTATAAGAAATTGTTATTGGACCCATTAAAATTGACTTGATTTAACATAAGCTAATTTTCATGTTTTGCACTAAGTTTGTGTTTGAGATTTTTTTTTCTCACATATTTTTCTCTAGAAATTCTACTTCAGATTTAATATGACGTGATTGGCGGGCTTGTTTAAAATATAAAAAAATTATTTTTACAGAGGAAAAAAAATAGTATAGAGAAGTTAGAAGTTTAAAACTTACAAAAATTGTTTGATTATTTTGAAACCAATAACATTCTTTTCTCATTATAGAACTAACAAGGCTTAATTTCACTTTTGGTCCCCATATTTTACTACTTGGGCATTTTTGGTCCCCTAGTTTTTTCACTCTATTTTAGTCCGAACATTTTTAAAATTTGCAATTTTGGTCCGTCTGCATGTTAACATCCAATAATTAATAGTGATTTAATTAATCGTATGCCATCTTCAGTGTTAAATAACCAGATTCCCCGTTCCATCTTATTTCTTAATGAACCCACATATAAACTTCCTCTGTGTCTTTTTGGTTGTATTTGTTTTGTTCTTGATTTGTCTCCAAGAAGAGATAAACTCATTGCTCGTGCAATCAAATGTATTTTCCTTGGATATTCTAGAGTACAAAAAGGTTACAAGTGTTACTCTCCTTCATTACATCGTTTCTTTGTTTCTGCAGATATGACTTTCTTTTAAGATTATCCATTCTTCACCTCAAAGGAAGAAACATTCACTCCTTCTATAGTTTTACCTGTTCCTTTCCTCAACCCATCGACCACTACTCAAGAAGATATTCCCATCCTTTGGTAACTTATCATTGTCGTCATCGTGAAACTTCAACCAAATCCTGAGCCCAGTGTTTCAGTGCCTAATCCAGCTTCTCAACCATCTCCAAATCCACCTTCACCTATCTCTGATTTCACAATTGTCGTTCGTAAAGGTATTCGCTCCACTTGTAATCCTCACCCTATTCATAACTTTGTTAGTTATCGTCGTCTTTCTCCTGTTCAATATGCTTTCACCTCATCCTTGTCTTCTCTCTAGTACTAAAACTATTTATGAAGCTCTTTCCCATCCAAGATGGCGACAAGCAATGATTGAGGAAATGCAAGCTTTAGAATTCAACCGTAGTTGGTCTCTGGTTCCTTTACCTTCGAATAAAAATCTGGTGGGATGTCGTTGGGTTTTCACTATAAAAGTAGGCCCTAACGATACTATGGATCATTTAAGGCTCATCTTGTAACCAAAGGTTTTAATTAGATTTTTTAGGCAAGATTATGGAGATATTTTTTCTCCTATTACAAAAATGGCTTTGGTTCGGGTGTTTCTATCCATGACAGGTTCGAGTGTTTCTATCCATGACAACCATCTATACTTTTTGTTTTTTTGCTACCATCCTCACATTTTGAGTGCACTTGTCACATTTTCCATTTCCTATTACTCACTCGTCTACACTTTTCTCTCATCTTTTTAAACTCTCTCTCGCCTTCACTCATCGCCTAGAAAGCTTCCCCTTGCCTAAGGTTCTCTCTCTCACAGAGACACCCTTCTTCTCTCTTTGTGAGTGTAGTTACGTTAGGATCGTGCCATTGGTTAAGGAATTTTATTATAGAACATTAGTTTTTATTAAAAAGTACTGTTTTGGAATTTTAAAAGTACATTAAAGAAAACATGGTTCAAAACTTAAATATTGTAGATCACCCGTTCAACCGGTGCGATGCACGAGTGATTATTATAGTAATAAATGAACCAATTTTATAGTACCCAACCTACCCCTCGTTTTTCTTTCTTTTCTTTTACTATTTGTTTTTGTCCAGAGCATATATATATATATATATATATATATATATATATATATGAATGGAGCCACCAACACACTCTCACATAAACATAACCAATCTCTCCAACTCCATTGGATCTACATCCTTCACCATCTTCTCCATTGATCCGTTTCTCTCACACACACACGGTAACTGCATTTCCTTCTCTCTCTCTAGAAGAACTCGCATGGCATTTTTCATGTTCAGTTTCTTTCATTTTTGTGTGTAACTCTGTTGCATGTGATCAATCTGCTGAGTGCTGAGTCTTTAAAAATATTATTTTGATTGGAATTTTGAGGTCCCTTTTAGCTGATTTGATCTGGGTTTTTCTTGTTTTTGTGTTGAAGGTGAGATATTTTTTCCTTTTTGTTGTGAACTTGTTGCACATTTAAGAAGCAATGGCACGCAAGAAGATCAGAGAATTTGACTCTAAGAGGTTGTTGAAGGAGCACTTCAAGAGATTGTCTGGCCATGATTTGCCAATCAAGTCTGCACAAGTAAGCCTTGTCATCATGGGGTTGTCCTTTAATTTGAATTTTCAAAGAGTTCTTGAGTAAGCTTGGTTGTGAAACTTGTACCTTCCAATTTTGTTGGGTTAGGCTCACATTGAAATTATTACACTTGTAAGTTTTGTTAGATTTTGTTTGATTATAGGAATCCATATCTGTTTGAACAAACACCATTTAAGTTTTGTCCTGGGCTCATGATATCAAGTAAATCAGGTGCATGCCTGAATAATGGATTCAACTTCCAACTAGTCTTGCTTGTTCATCAGTAACCTCATTGCATTGCATTAGTCGGATAATAAACTTCAATTCTTGCAGATTCTTTTATTTTACTAGCTTGTTGTGAATTATTGTAAACTATGTAATAGTATTTGGTTTTCTATTTAGGATGAGTTAGTACAAACATGACATGATATGATTGTTATCATCTTATTATGTGCATATCATGTGTATAAGTTTATACCTGAAAATATCTGATCTGAATCTCTATTAACTAAAATGTATTAGTCCACTCAATATACTCTTTATTCAGTATGACTGTTTAATTAGTGTTTAACCTGTGTTACTCTGAAATGTATATAACTGTGATTTGTGAAAAAGTTCAAGTTTGTATATTAATAAGCTGCACCATCTTACACAAAAAGTCCAAATTGTTGTGTGTTTTATTCCTTAGGTTACCGAGTCCACTGATTTCAATGAGCTATCAGAGAAGGAACCCTGGCTTTCATCTTCAAAATTGGTTGTGAAACCTGACATGCTATTTGGAAAGCGTGGCAAAAGTGGTTTAGTTGCTCTAAATCTGGATTTGGCACAAGTTGCTTCTTTTGTAAAAGAGCGTCTTGGCAAAGAGGTGTGTTTCTCTCATCTTTTCCTTTAAATCTTAAATTATTTTCCCCTTTTTAAAATCATTTTTTCTTGGTACTTCCTTTCTACCCTTGAAGCATTTGGTCATATGTTTCTTTAAAATGTAGGTTGAGATGGGTGGATGCAAAGGACCCATAACAACTTTCATTGTTGAACCTTTCATCCCACACAATGAAGAGTTTTACCTTAACATTGTCTCAGAGAGACTAGGGAACAGTATAAGCTTTTCAGAGTGTGGAGGAATTGAAATTGAAGAGAACTGGGATAAGGTGCTACAATATGTAATTTTTCAGCTCTCAGAATACGAATTGATTACTCACTATAAGTTCTACTCATATCTTTATTTACTTATAATCCCATAAGCTGCAAAGAGGTTTGTTCATTTTTCAGGTTAAGACTGTATTTGTTCCAACAGGAGTATCTCTTACATCGGAGAATATTGCCCCCCTTGTTGCAACCCTTCCCTTGGAGGTATATTAACTTTAGTTAATAATCTGTTACTTTATGAACAGGCTAAGTTTGTTGCGTTTTTTACTTATGTTTTTCAGCTTTCAATGTAAATTAATAGAACCATGTGATTGAATACCTCATACCTTTTTGTTGATAAACACTGTTTCAATTACTTATAAGTACTACACCTATGCTTACAGGTCAAGGGAGAAATTGAGGGATTTCTCAAGGTCATTTTCACTCTATTTCAAGGTATTTTACATACCATTAAATGGGATTGTGAAGACAATTTCATTGACATTTGCATTTAAATTTTAACATTTTCTTTCATTTTTTCTTTCTCGTGTTAGACCTGGATTTCACTTTCTTAGAGATGAATCCTTTCACTTTGGTAAATGGAAAGCCTTATCCTTTGGATATGAGAGGAGAGCTAGATGACACTGCTGCTTTCAAGAACTTCAAGAAGTGGGTTGCTTCCCTCAAAAGAATACAACTGTCATTTAAACTATGAATTACCATATCTCTAATTCATCATGTAAAACTAATAATATTTCCTACTCAACATTTTTTAATGAGCATGCATGTTCTTATTTTTGCAGATGGGGAAACATTGAATTTCCACTGCCATTTGGAAGGGTTATGAGTCCTACAGAGACTTTCATTCATGGATTAGATGAAAAGGTGAACAAATATACTTTTCACCTGTATCTACATTCATATTTAATTCATTCCTTAAGCTGCAGATCTTAATCATTTTTGCTTCTTAGTAAGTCCTGTTAAAATCTGTTCTGCAAATCTTCAGGGTAAATTAAATTCCTTGTACTAACCTCAATCATCAATAATATTGTTGCTTCCGGTTAACATGGTGCAATAAAAATTTTAATCTAGAAAGCTTATGTTGGCTTGCTTATTTTCTGCTTCCAGACAAGTGCATCTTTAAAATTCAGTGTGTTAAACCCAGAGGGCCGAATTTGGACAATGGTAGCTGGGGGAGGTGCTAGTGTCATCTATGCTGATACGGTGCGTTTCTCTTACTTTAAAACTAAATTCATTGCTAAACTCTATTCTCTTGCAAGTTATAACATTAAGCAACCAAATTCTCATACACTAATTTATTTAAACAGGTAGGAGATCTTGGTTATGCGCCTGAGCTTGGAAATTATGCAGAATATAGTGGTGCACCCAAGGAAGATGAGGTCTTGCAGTATGCCAGAGTTGTAATTGATGTAATCAATTCTTATCTCAATAATATTTTTGGTATAATTATTAACAGAGTAGAATTATATTATATACTGTATACGATAACTGCATGCTGTATTCCTATAACTGAATCAGTTGAGTCAGCTGTATTCAGTTATGTTAGTTAGACAGTCAGTTAGATAACTGACAGCTGTTAGCTCACTGTCCAAAGCCTATATAAAGACTTCAACTCTCTATAACAGAATTAAGAAAATACAATTCCATTTCTTCAGATTTCTATCTCAATTCTCTCTCTCTCTCTTTTCTATCTGTTACTGCATTTCTTAATGGTATCATGAGCCCTTTTTTTGGGGCCTGAATCCTCTCTCTCATGGCCGATAACCTAACCGCTTCCTCCGGTGGCGCTGCTGTGTCTTCAACTGCGCCGGCGAACTTCAATCCCACCCTCTCCATAAAGCTCGATGATCAGAACTACCTTCTATGGTGGCAACAAGTGGAAGCCGTCATCATTGCGCACAAACTCCATAGATATGTGGTGAATCCTCAAATTCCTCCGCAATTCACCAACGAATCGAATCGTGCCCTAGGAATTGAATCAGATGCGTATCAGCTTTGGGTTGTCCAAGACCAGATGTTGTTCACATGGCTTCTCGGCTCAATTTCACTGTCGATTCTTCCCCGATTCATTGGTTGTAAGCAGTCGTGGCAGGTTTGGGATAAAATCCACAAACACTTTCAAGCACATCTTCGCACAAAGGTGCGCCAATTTCGTTCCGAGCTAAAGAACACCAAGAAAGGTACTCGAACGATTTCTAAGTACCTACTGAGAATTCGTGCTCTAATTGAATCACTGCAGGCAATCGGTGATCCCGTTACGGATCAGGATCACATCGATACGATCCTCGAAGGTCTTCCCGAGGAGTACAATACCCTCGTTATGATGATTTATGCCAGGAGCGATCCTCCATCAGTTGATGATATCGAGGCTCTCTTGCTTATGCAAGATGCACAATTTGAGAAATTCCGGCAGGAATTACCCTCTCTTTCAGTTACGGCAAATGTTGCTCAGGCCATAAATGTGCAAGATTCGTCCTCAGGTGCTGATTTCGATCAGAACTCCGCTAGTTTTCAGGGCGGCTATCGTGGATGTGGTGGCCGGAATCGAGGTCGTGGCCGTGGAGGCTCAAGACCTACCTGTCAGTTGTGTGAGCGATACGATCACGATGCCTATCATTGTTGGTATCGCTTTGACCAAAACTTTGTGCCTTCTCAGAGACCTCCACAGTCCCAACCATCTTAGGCTCAGTTTCAGAATTCTCAAAATTCCTTCAATGGTCAGGGTTCATTTCAAGCTCCTCCTCAAAGACAGTCCTGGTTTCCGCAGCAGCCAAGTGCACATCTTGTTATGCAACAACCACAATTTGTCCCTAATACTCAGGAACCGTTGCAAAGGACCTTTGAGCCACAAACTTGGTTTCCAGACTCAGGGGCCTCACCACATTACTGCCGATCCTAACAACTTGACTCAAAGCAATCCTTTTGGAGGAAATCAACAAGTCCTCGTGGGAAATGGTCAAGGTTTATCTATAAACTCCATAGGTTCTTCTAAGTTTTCATCCCCATCCCAACCTCAAATTGTCTTTTCTCTAAAGAATTTACTTGTTCCTAACATTACAAAAAATCTGGTTTATGTTTCTAAGTTTGCCCGTGATAATAATGTCTATTTCGAGTTTCACCCATTTTCTTGCTATGTCAAATCACAGGGCTCTAACTGTGTTCTCCTTGAAGGCTCTCTTGGTGGAGATGGCCTCTACAGCTTCTCCAACATCAACATTCTCAAAGAGCCTTCATCCTCCTGTTTTCAACATGCTTTAGGTTCTTTTGCTCCTAGTGAGCATCTAGATAAGTCTTCCTCTGATGTAACTAGTACTTTCAATACTTGGCATCAACGCTTAGGTCATGCCAATAGTCTTGCTGTAAAAACTATACTGAACACTGTAAAATTCCATCATTGAATAAAACATCATTTGATTTTTGTAATGCTTGTTGTCTTGGTAAATCACATCGTTTGCATGCACCACCTTCACTCACTATTCACCCCACACCCTTTGAACTAATTCACTGTGATCTTTGGGGACCTTCCCCATTTCCATCATATGGAGGCTACACCTATTACATCTCCTTTGTAGATGCACATTCAAGATTTACATGGATTTATTTCCTGAAAAACAAATCTGATGCCTTGACTGCCTTCAAACAATTCTCCACTTTGGTTACAACTCAATTTTCTGCCTCCATCAAGGCAGTACAATCTGATTGGGGTGGTGAATTTCGCCCCTTTACCAAATTCCTGACAGATTTAGGCATCCTTCACCGCCTGACTTGCCCCCACACTTCCCATCAAAACGGGACAGTTGAAAGGAAGCATAGACAAATAGTGGAAATGGGTCTCACCTTGCTGTCTCATGCCTCTATCCCATTAAAATTCTGGGATCATAGCTTTACACAAGCTGTCCACCTCATTAACAGACTGCCCACAACAGCCCTGTCTTCCTTCTCCTCACCCTTTCATGCCCTCTTTGGTAAACACCCTGATTATACTACCCTAAAGATATTTGGGTGTGCATGCTTTCCTTTTCTAAGACCCTACAACAAGAACAAGCTACAATTTCGATCCTCTGAGTGTGTTTATCTGGGGTTATCTCCTCAGCACAAAGGACACAAATGTCTTGATGCGATTGGTCGCATCTACATTTCCAAAGATGTTTTATTCAATGAAACTTCCTTTCCCTATCCTCATTTGTTTCCCACTTCACCTACCTCAACATCCTCCTCTTCCTCTACCTTCCCTTCTTCAATTCCCATTCCCTCTTATCCACCCCTTGATGATATGCCCTTAACTCAGTATCTTCCATCTCCTCTCTTCCCAATTTCCTCCCTCACCACCACTTGATAGTCCTCTTTCTTCACCGACCAGCATAATGTCAACCCCTCCCCATCCTCTCCTTCCACTTCGAATCATCCTCTAGAGTTGTTTCACCTTCTGCTTCAACCCCTTACAAACCGCTTCTTGTTTCTTCCAGCTCCCTAACCCCTAGTCCTGTCTATCTCATCATCTCACCCAGTCCTTCGATTCCTACCCCGCACCTACTCCTTCATTAATGATCATCCCATGTTGACTCGGTCCAAAACTGGACATCTTCCACCTAGAATCTTTTTGAGTCATGTTGAACCTCGGACTGTCAAAGAAGCCCTGAACAGTCCCCCCTGGTTGGCCGTTATGAAAGATGAGTATATGGCCTTACTAAGAAACAGCACTTGGTCCCTTGTTCCCCTACCCTCCAATAGGCAAGCAATTGGGTGTAAATGGGTCTTTAGGGTCAAGGAAAACCCTGATGGTTCTATCAACAAGTATAAGGCAAGGTTGGTAGCCAAAGGCTTTCACTAACAACATGGCTTTGATTTCCATGAGACCTTTCCCCCGTTGTCAAACCAGTGACCATCCGGTTGATCCTATCATTGGCAATAACTCAAAAATGGGCCATTAAACAAACAGATGTGAATAATGCATTCCTTAATGGAGTGCTTAGTGAGGAGGTGCATATGGTATAGCCCCTGGGCTTTGAAAACAGTGACAAATCTCTAGTGTGCAAGCTGCACAAGGCACTCTATGGCCTTAAACAAGCTCCTAGAGCTTGGTATGAATGCCTCACTATGGCTCTACTTCAATTTGGGTTTACAACTAGCAAATGTGACCCATCCCTCTTTGTCTACTCTAAGGGTTCTAATTCCATCTATGTCCTAGTTTATGTGGATGATATTATCATCACTAGGCCATCTTCTGTCAGGATCCAAGACCTAATTCAAAAACTGAATTCCCAGTTTCCTCTAAAGGAGCTTGGTAATCTAGATTACTTCCTTGGTATAGAGGTAAAGCACCTTTCTGATGGCTCACTTCTACTCAATCAAACAAAATACATTCGTGATCTTTTGGCCTAGGCACACATGACTGATGCAAAAGGGATATCCTCTCCTATGATAAGTAGCACCAAACTCACTAAAACTGGGACAGAGACATCGTTTGGGATCCTCACATGTACAGATCTATAGTGGGAGCCCTCCAATATGCTACCTTGACTCGACCAGATATAGCATTCAGTGTAAATAAGGTTTGCCAGTTCATGGCAAACCCTCTGGACTCTCATTGGCAGGCTGTCAAGCGGATTCTCAGATATCTGAAAGGTTCTATTCATCATGGTTTGCTCCTACGGCCAGTATAGCACCCTCCTCCTTTCAGTCGTTTGGCATACTGTGATGCTGACTGGGCGAGTGACCCAGATGACCGAAGGTCTACATCTGGTTCTTGCATATTCTTTATCTCCAATCTTGCGTCCTGGTGATCCAAGAAACAGCAGTTGGTTACCCGATCTGGCACAGAGGCCAAGTACCGGAGTATGGCCAACACCACTGCTGAATTGCTCTGGATACAGTCTCTTTTGACAGAGTTGGGAGTTCCCTTTGCTGCACCAAAGCTGCTTTGTGATAACTTGAGTGCCGTGAACTTAGCTCACAATCCAGTTCTTCATGTTCGCACCAAACACATCAAGCTTGATATTCACTTTGTGAGGGAGAAAGTACTAGCCAAGGCTCTGACAGTACTGCACATCCCAGGCACGGATCAGCTTGCAGATTGCATCACCAAGCCCTTGTCATCCTCGAAGTCTGAAGAATTGAGGACCAAGCTGGCTAATAGAGTAGAATTATATTATATACTGTATATGATAACTGCATGTTGTATTCCTATAAGTGAATCAACTGAGTCAGCTGTATTCAGTTATGTTAGTTAGACAGTCAGTTAGATAACTGACAGCTGTTAGCTCACTGTCCAAAGCCTATATAAAGACTTCAACTCTCAAACAGAATTAAGAAAATACAATTCCATTTCTTCAGATTTCTATCTCAATTCTCTCTCTCTCTCTCTTTTCTCTCTGTTACTGCATTTCTTTAATTATCAATTTACAAATTCAACATTGTTTGTTTACATGACCGGTCATTCCTTGTTTACAGTGTCTAAGATAGCTTATCAAATGCATCCCCACTTTGAAACTGATACTATAGTGATTCTGTTTGCAGTGTGCAACTTCAAATCCTGATGGTCAAAAGCGGGCCCTTGTGATAGGCGGAGGAATAGCTAACTTTACTGATGTTGCTGCTACATTCAGTGGCATAATTCGCGCTCTGAAAGAGAAGGTAATAAGCCTATTATCATGGAGCTTTGCTCAATTGTATGATGATTATTTTCTTGTAGCCGAATTCATTGATTGTTGAACTATTACATACCAGGAACAAAAGCTTAAAGAAGCAAAGATGCACATCTATGTGAGGAGAGGAGGTCCCAACTACCAGAAGGGTCTAGCGAAAATGCGGGAACTTGGGGAGGAGATTGGCATCCCTATTGAGGTTATATAACTGATGCCTTGCTTTATTAACAAACTAACCGATGCAGATCAGAAAATTTGGTTTGAGGAACTTCCTCTGATCTATTTTGGTCTCTGTACAGGTTTATGGACCTGAAGCAACAATGACTGGTATCTGCAAACAGGCAATCCAGTGCATCACTGCTGCTGCTTAATTATCCATTTTTAGGCCAATGTCTTCTTTTACAATATTTTAGTGGCAAGTTTGAAATGATTGTTGATTCTTAATTCCCTTCACAACTCTCAGAATTGAGAAATTTGGAGAGTTAGAGCACAGGTTGTTGCAATTCATCTAGTCATCTGGGGAAGTGGGCAAGAGTGTTGTGTAACATTTTGTAGAATTATGACAGCACTGTCTTGACATAATAAAGTGATAAGTGTAATTCATTTATGTTAAGTCAAGCTGCAATTTCATGGTTCCCAGACTGGCTTTCATTCAATAAGTTGATTTTCTTTCCCCTTTCCGAAAACCTAGGGATGTTTGTTTTGTTTCCAGTTTTCTGTTTTCATTTCCTGTTTTCGGAAATAATTACAAAACTGCCACCTAGTTTTCATTATGTTTCCTGTTTTCAAAGATTTGTATAGGAAACACTGAAAACAGAAAAAAGTTGTTTTCAGTGTTTCTTGTACAAATTTCTGAAAACAGAAAATAAAAAAAACAAGTTGACAGTTTTGCAATTATTTCTGAAAACAGGAAATGAAAACATAAAACTGGAAACAAAGCAAACCGACCCTAATTTCTGTTTAAAAGGGTATCTCAAAAAACATGTCTATATCAAAATACAATTGCTTCTGGGGAAATTCATGGCCTCTTTGGTACACAACCATACGATGCATTGTTAGGATTGTACAAAATGTGCATGTTATAGTTTCTTTTGAATTTAAAAAAATTCAACAAGACGTAGTAGATTCACATCCTAGAGACATTTTCATGACGTGCCCATAATGAAGTATAAAATTTGTTAAAGGTACAAAATGAAAGGGTTTAGAAATTAGCATATAATCGTGAATGAAGGTTGGTCCAATTGGTAAGGATATAACTTATAACCCACAAGGTCGTGAGTTCTAGTCCTACTGCTAATGTGAAGATCTTGTTGGTGGATAATCTATAAATACCTCTGTAAGCGCATCCAACTCACCTAAAACAGAAAAAAGTTGTTTTCAGTGTTTCTTGTACAAATTTCTGAAAACAGAAAATAAAAAAAAACAAGTTGACAGTTTTGCAATTATTTCTGAAAACAGGAAATGAAAACATAAAACTGGAAACAAAGCAAACCGACCCTAATTTCTGTTTAAAAGGGTATCTCAAAAAACATGTCTATATCAAAATACAATTGCTTCTGGGGAAATTCATGGCCTCTTTGGTACACAACCATACGATGCATTGTTAGGATTGTACAAAATGTGCATGTTATAGTTTCTTTTGAATTTAAAAAAATTCAACAAGACGTAGTAGATTCACATCCTAGAGACATTTTCATGACGTGCCCATAATGAAGTATAAAATTTGTTAAAGGTACAAAATGAAAGGGTTTAGAAATTAGCATATAATCGTGAATGAAGGTTGGTCCAATTGGTAAGGATATAACTTATAACCCACAAGGTCATGAGTTCTGGTCCTACTGCTAATGTGAAGATCTTGTTGGTGGATAATCTATAAATACCTCTGTAAGCGCATCCAACTCACCTAAATTTTTGTTCAAAAAAAAAAAGAGATTGGCATATAGTCAATTGTAGGAAATGGATTTCCAGGTCAGAAAGAAATCACTTGATATATGCAACAAGTTCCAGAACGTTAGAGGGAAAGATATTTCAAAGTTTGCTCAAGTTTTCAATGAACTCTTTCACTGAGTGCGTTATAGTAAGGGAGATACAATAACTAGCAGTACTAGATGGAATGGTAAAATGTAGAGGAAAGTAATAAGGTAACATTTGTGTGGGCTCCATCTAATATATTGTTTAAATATACCTTTCAGATGTACGGCTTAGGATAGCCTACATAAATGAGAATGCCATATCGTTGTATTTTTTATTTTATTTTTATGCTTCCATATCGTTGCATTTTAATTTAGGATAATTATTATTTATGAACTTTAGGACAAATTTTAATTGACAAATGTGAGTTTGCGTGTGCAAAATTATCAGATTGTAAGGGTTTTATCCACCTTTTTGGTCTAAGACCCCACTATTCTAAGTTAAGCTGGGAAAGATTCATATAAAGAAATCCTAAAATCACTTTTTCTCATAAAAATAACTTTTTTGAAAATTAATCATGTTTGCCAAACATATCAATTAAATTCAAAACAATTTTTTTCAAATAAAAGTTACTTTCTTGAAACTTGATCTTTCCCAAACAATGTGAAGGTAGTAAGCAAAATAAAAATATATTTCACTTGCCCTTAATGTCAAATTTCAGTTTTACACGTAGTTACTGCACCATAATAGCTTCAGACTAGGAAATTACAATTCAAGAATATAAGAATGATACACATTAGAAGAAACAATATATCCTGCTTGGCTGCTTCCAATAAAATTAAATCATGTCAAGTTCATTCAAACATTAGGCCTTGAAAGCCTTGTATACAAGAAATGTGACTTGTGAGACACAGAGCCGAGTTATTGATTGTAACATTGGATGGCTCCACTATGCTGATATACATCCTTCTGAATGAAATCGTGGAAGAAGCTTGCTTCACAGCTTCTTCAGTACTGCTTTCAAGTGTGGTTGAAGAGTTATTGTATGAGTAGCCATTTCAACATCATAACAAAGATTCCCATCAACCAGTTGGAAACATCTTCTTATCTCTTTAACCTGTATATAGTGCACAAACCATTTTAAGCATGAAGACTACAGAAAGAGAAGAACTCATTATACAATTTTTTTACACATATTCATCATACCAGAAGCCATTTTAATAATATGGTTGTTTTCTACCTCTTTGAAATGTAACCTAAAAGCATTCATTCAGCTACTAGAAGAATGTATGTGAACAATGCATTTATAACAAGCATGAAACATTAGTATGGTTACATTTGGGAAAGACCAATTCGAATTACCTTAGAAGCATTGCCCACTATTTCACTCTGAAGCTGTATCACTTTCTCATTGGTGCTATATGTCCCTTTCTGGATAACCCAATATGCTAGTAGCACATCAGAAGCAGAAAACAGCAGCAAAAGGGAATCAAACAAGAAAAACTAAAAGAAACAACTTGCTTTTTGGACCTAGAAACAAGGAAATAAGCAAGATTTTTTTTTACGTCTAAACATTTTAATAATGGCAGAAAACTATAAATCCATCCCAGAATAGGAAGAACACATCTTAATGTGGTAACATTAACAATATAGAATGAAATTTTTGCAATTGCAAACCATATTACTCTTGTGAACAACTGACAACAATGGGTTGCATGTTCAGTGTTAGGGAACTGGGAATTAAAATGTAGCAAGACATGGATTTTTTGCAGTAAGAGCATGTTCGTAGCACAGAGTAAAGCATAGGACGTGCTTATACCAAGTTTATGGTTTGACAAGTTAGAAATAAATTCAAGCATTTAGAACTGGTCCATCAGGTGATGTTTATCAAAATTAAATCAGGCCATGAATTCATATTTTTTAGTTCAACTCGAGCTGTATCCAGATGAAAACCAAGGGTTTTGCTATTCGGGAGTTCATAGAGTTTCAAAACCACCATTTCTTCTTTTTTTCTTTTTCTTTGGTACTGTCAAGTTGAGGGGGAAGGGAAGTTGTCTCATTCTAAGAGCAAAGCATGCTACAAGCCTCAGTGAGGAGCAGAAACCACAAACGGAACCGATGACCTTTGGATCAACAAACTTAGCAGTTGAGCTAACCCTCCTCAATCCTCATTGACCATATCCACCATTTCCAGTGTACAGAATATAGAGACACATGTATGGACTGACATAGGGAAATTTTCAAACAGTTCATTTGTGATACAAAACCAAATGTAACATTGAAACCCAGGTGAAATAAATACCTATATGGCATAAGGCATTGAACCATTACATAGGATACAAGTACAACAATTTTACCTATAAATCAGGAATGGAGTAACAGAAGAACAATAGTACCTGAACTTCAACAAGACCAGTGCTTTGAGCAATCACAACTTCGATGGTCCCATCAGGTTTTGGACGCCAATATCCACTCTCGGCATGCATTGGCTCTCCGGAGCTGAGCTTCCATGTCTTCTGAGTATACCCTATTACTGGCTACACCCATTTCACACACAACCAAAAAAAAGTAAACCAAATCAATGCACACACAAAAAGAACTTGGTCGGAAAATATTGAAGTCCTCATCATATATTTTCAAAGATTGAAGTCCTCATCATCCATTACTTAAAATACTCTAAATCTTAAAGTCATTTTAAGTCTCCATTCTGTACATCTAGCCAGGGCCTTCTCAACTAGGATACTAGCCCACAACTAACAACTCCAACTAGTTCATCACGGAATAAAAAAACAAGACCCAGTAAAAAAAAAAACAGAAATTTGAAAGAGGAAGAAGCAGAAATAGAGAGGGGAATACCTTGTTGGGAGAATGGGAAAAGTGAAGCTCTTCACCATATGAGAAGGAATTGATGGTAGGGTAACCTCCTTCTCCTTGGCCTCTCCATGTGCCCAAAAGGAATGAGAGTGGTGCCACTGCTGGATGCAACACCGAAGAAGAGTCCTTGTTTGCATCCATTTTTCTTAGGATTGGAAAACGTTGTGGACTTCGGTTTGGTTTGGTTTTGGTTTGTTCGTTGTGTCTTGTTATTGTTCCCCTTTCTGATCTTACAAAGCTCATCATCATTGTTCTGCTTTTAGACCATCGCGCCCGCTAACCTGAAGAGGGTCTGAAAACCCAAATTTACCCCCACTATACAGTCGTTCCCTCAATTTATTTTGGGTTTATGCGTGATTGGCTGCCTCATCTGACACCAAAGCCTTTGACTCAGTTAACAGTGATTCACAACAACTCTTCTAGTGCCTTTCACTGTTTCACAAAAGTATGATCTTTTATTACAATTCCATTTATTCCCAATTTAATAGAAAAAAATATATTTTGAAAAAATTTCAACCGCACGTGCGGGTCACAATCTAGTTCTATATTATAATGTCAAGTATTTATACTAGCATGCAAGCTAAACAAATATTGGCTATAAAGCATTATAAGCCTAAGCCATTTATCATAAATGGTATGTATTAACTAAACCATTAAATGTTTAATGGGTTTATAGTTACCCACTAATAATAAAAATAACATTCAAGCCAAAAATACAACAAATATCCATATTGGCTTGAATTCCTTGAGACATCCAGCATTCATCTTCTATCAGTGTTGCTCCACTTACTTCTAGTGTCAACCAGCACTTGCAATGCCAATTGAGTCCAAACATTGTTTGAACTTCATTGACGGAAGAGCTTTTGTCATCACGTCTGTTGGGACATCAGAAGTGACAATCTTCTCTACCAACACATCGCTTCGTGTTATAACATCACGAATGAAATGCATCCTAACATCGATGTGCTTTGTCCTTTCATGGTACATATGGTTCTTGGTTAAGTGAATTGTGCTTTGACTATCACAATGTACAGTAAAGTCCTTTTGACTTACACCAAGATCACCTATCAAACCTTTAAGTCACAAAGTTTCTTTCACAGCTTCTATAGCAGCCATATACTCTGCCTCTGTAGTTGACAAGGCAATAATAGATTGTAAAGTCGCACGCTAATTGATAGCACTACCACCAAGCGTTAATATATAACCAGTCAAGGACCTCCTACGATCAAGATCACCAGCATAATCCAAGTCACAGTATCCAGTGACATGACCAATAACTTCATTTGTTCCTCTGACAAACACTACATACTATATGAAATAGTTTTAATCCTAATTTTAAAGTATTTTTTTCAAAAATGAAATTGTATAAAATAATCTCAACCATTTAAATTATTTAAGAGTTAAGATGTGTTTACTTTATCCTATAAAGTGAACGGGGTCACTTTAGACGAGCCAGATCCTAATAAAGGTAGCCCGCACCTTTTTTTTCTTCTTTTTTTGCGTTTCTTACCTTTTTACTCCCTCCCTCTCATCCTCCGCCCCTTCTCCACCCTTAACCCAGTAATGGAGCAGCCACCCTCACCATAACCCCATATGCAGTAACCACCATAAACCGCCAAAACCACCTCCGCACCTCTTCGTCCATATTTGTCGACTGCAGCACCATCACCACCAAGCTTCGCCATGCACAGAATAGCTCTGCCCCATCAGATCCGTCGTAAGCCCACTAGTTACAACTCCTCCACCTGCCGTCCCTGTCCATTGTGAGCTCGGTCAAAGACCGGAGTGCCTCTGCCTCAAGCCACTACGTTCTTCCCCGTCGTCACAACCACACGGATCTCGCCTCCACCACGCAGACCCGTATCCTCATCACCAGCTAGCCATTATGCATTCATCACCATTAATAACAGAGCCTGCGTCCTGCCTTCACTGCTACTGTGTCACCCGCGAACCACCAGACCATTCCGAACCGCCGCACACCACCTACCTAATTACACCGAACATCTAGCAATTTTTAAATACTATATCATTCTCCCTTAAGATTTAAGATTTACCGTAGTTGTGTTATTTGAACATCAAAAAAAAAAAATCGATAATAATTTTCATGTTAATGTAGTTCAAAAACGTGGTTCATAAAGTGTTAAGTTTGGTTAATTGATATAACAAGGTGTCAGCTCATTAACTATCGATTGAACTTCATTAACACGATTTTGAACGTTATTAACCAAACCACAATTCTCAGGTGTTCAAGTATAATCTACATGTACATTTGAAAACCTGAGAGTTATGGTTAATAACATTTAGAATCGTGGTTAGTGAAGTTCAATTGATGGTTAATAAGTTGCGACACCTTAGTATATCCATTAACCAAACTCAATACTTCACTAACCACGTTTTTGAACTGTATTAACTATGAAATTGTTGTCTCGTTTTATTGTTCAAATAACATTTCTCTAAGATTTTATATTGACGAGCGCTAACAACACACTCTCTAACACATGCTTTTCAATACACTCCCTCTTATTAGTTGAAATTCATGTAGGTCTCGTTAATTCATTTAGGTCCCACTTAAATTTTATAGGACTCACATAAATTTTAACCAATAGAAGGGAATATGTTGAAAAGAGTATCTTAGAAGCATTTTTCTTTTATATTATATTACATTTACCTCCTAACGTCAACTAGCTTTTAAGGAAGTGGACAAAATTAATGGCGCATAAACATCAGTTTCAATGAAAATATTACTCCCTCCATTCCTATTCGATGATAATTTAAGGTTTATACACATAGATTAAGAAAGTATTAATTTGTTTACATTTGTATCAAATTACCCTTATTTATAATATTATTGATATGTGTAGTGTATTTATGACTGAACTTAAATAGGGAAGGTTTAGTATATCTATGATAAGGGTATATATGGGAAAAAATTGTCAAATATGCCTTGAGTTTATAAAAGATCCATTATTTTGGAAAAAAACCAAAAACTAAAATTACCATGGAAAAGGAACGGAGGGAGTATAGTTTTTGGGAATTTGATTATGGTGGAAATGACTAAGATACCCCTGAGTGAGTTTTAAAAAATTCATAGCTCCACCCAAATGCTTTATTTGACAAGTCCAATAAGATAGTTTATAACTTATTTGACTAATTTATAAGTTTTTTTTTTTATTAAAGTAGAGGTGTTTGATAAATAAGTTTATCTTAATAGCTTATAGTTTTTTTTTCATAAGCTAATTTATTTAGCTTATAGCTTATCAACTTTTCTCAAATTTTTATCCTTATTAATTAAATGAAATTCCTACTTTACCCGACCCTGCATAAAATAAAATTTGTATATAAAATCTTATAAAAATGTAATATTATTTAATAAAAATATTTAAAAATTAAAATTATAAAATTAATATTCTAATTATAAAGCTTTAATTAATTGTAAAAAAAATTATAAAAAAAAACATATAAAGATGTCCCTTTATGTTATTTTACATTTATAAGCTAGTCCAATTGCTAATTTTGACAAATTTCAAATTCAATCAAATGACTTTTCAACTATCAACTATCAATTATAAGCTTTCAGCTAAAAGTTAGCTTATCAATTATAAGTTAGCTATTTTTGCAAAATAGAGCCTAAGTCAAGTCTAAACCTTAGGGGAAGTCGGTATAATTACACTAAATCTTAATGTCTTTTTTTAATCTTTCTAATAATAAAAAATATTAAATATGTTTTTAGTAGCTGGTTTTTTACAAAAGTTCGATTCTAGTCCCCCGCTTAAAAATGTACTTTTTTAGTCCTCTGTTTTTTAAAATTGTCAGAAATGATCCCTGCACCACACTTCTGTTTGAAAAACGGGGGACTAAAATTGATTTTTTGTCAAAAATAAGGGACTAAAAATGTGTGATTGTTAAAAATGAGGTACTGAAAATGTGTGGTATATGGATCACTTCTGACACATTTTAAAAAGTGGGGACCAAAAAAATACATTTTCCAAACGGTGGACTAAAACCGAACTTTTGTAAAAAATAGGGATTAAAAACATATTTAACCCATAAAAAAAGCGTTCCTGAGATAAAAAAACGAGTTTAATTTTTTTTTATATAATAATTTATTCGACCGTATAATTTTTTTTAATAAATCATCACTAACATAATAACATTAACAACATTTTTTTTGATAGGCAAATATTAGTAATTAATATGTTATGTTAGTTGAGGGAGTTAAACCCATGACCTCCTTATCACTCTAATCCCTGTGTCCCTCCCTCAAACCACCTTAACCACCTACATTAACAATCTTCTTTATTATTATTTTCCAATGTAAATATTATAGTAGGCCATTGTATAACACAAACCCAAAATAGCATGAAAGCAAGGATGGAAAAGAAGACCATTAGAAAAATTATGATTTTATTACGTGTGAGATAAGCAATGGTGGTGACAACATAAAGGATATTGGTGTCAATTTAGGGACACTGTAGGAGTGGGCATAAAGGATAGGGAGGAGGCATGCAGTTAAACCTAACATTTCCATTAACAGAGAATATAACGCCTATCCATTCGCTGTACCATTTCCTCTCACTCTTTCTTCATCATTCTTTTCTGTTAAGCAAAACTCTGCTTAATAAAATAACATTGTTTTTCATATAGATTTTTTGATTTCCCATTTTTTCTATATATAAATATTGGCTTTCCTAATATTGTGGTTATGTTGCTACTATCTTCATCCTTTTGTTCCACAATTTCCTCTCAACATATCACAGTGTGTTTTTGATGATGGGATGTGGTCCAATAAAAAACCAGCTCATTTTCAATACCTACATGTCATTTCCTGCTTACACCAATAACCTTCCCTTTTTCTCCCATACATTTCTCTCTTGTCTTTTTGAAAGGAAAGCTGTTATGTTATATTCATTATTGATCATGCAGGGAAAAGATTTTTGTTAGCTCTTGGTAACTCTCAGATAGCCTGAGGAGTTATCAAGATCAATGCCATAATTCTGACTTTCAGGTTTGTCCTACATTAATTCCCTGAAATCTCATAGGAACTCTTCTCTCTCCTACTTTGTTTTTTTTGTCATATCCATCTTCAACATATATGCATAATGACCCAAGAGCGCTTGGATGACATGGCACGAGATTCGAATCCGAGCTCTGGTAATGCAACAACTTCTTGAGGGAGAGCTTGCCATTCTTATGGTCCTACCCGGCTTGAGAAATTAGTCTCCGCAATTATGCACGGAGGATGCCTTGGGGAAAAAAACATATATGCCATAATGGGTTGTTCATGTGTCTCTATAATATGTATATTAATAATGATTTGAGATTTCTAATAATTAGAAATATAATTATGTGTGCATTCTGACTTTGACCATGTTTGGTTGTGTGCATTACATTCCATTACGTGGATACCATGAATTTAGTTTTTGTTTCTTTATGCTCTTGACATTAATGTTATGGCGTTGTATGCATGTTCAACAATAAGGCTTCTTTTTTTCTATATTAATTTTGTACATATTTGCTCACAACAAGAAATTAAATAACATCATAAGTTTGTGCATACATGATTCCACATTAGAGGCACTAAACAAGAAGTGAGTAGTTTTAGTTTCTTATGTTATGGGAGGACCAACAAGTATGATATTTTCCTTCCCTGTTAAAATCATATTATCTCATGTTGATTTGCCTCTATAGTGCATGTTACATATATATATCCCCATAATTAACTTATTTTCATGTACACTTTTTGCAGAAATTCCTCTCGAGGGGTGTTATTGTGTTTCCCATTGATGTCATCAAAGCCTGTCAAGATGCCTGACTTACCTGAGGTAAGAGTTTCATCATGGCTGTTCATTTCTGTACATTGACACTTGCCTACCAAAAGCAATCATAATACATCCATGGTTTCTGATAAAAATCTTACACGAATTCTTTTAACTGTGGGGAAATTGTTTATGGTTGTGTGAGAAATTGACAATTGATCAAAGCTTCTGTTTCATCCATAAATGCAGATGAACAACAATTTTTCAGGAGAACCTCTTAAGACACATCATAGTACTCCTAGTAGTCGTGCAAATTCAGGAAATAATTCACCAACTCACCCCATAAAGGTGTCTGAAGCAGCAGCAAAAGATGCTAGCACAACTGACTATTCAACAAGTGGAGGTGGACATATGGACCAAGCTTCCAAAACTACTGATGCAAAGTTTACAAGTAAATCTAAGCCTCATTTATTAGCACCATCATGCAGAAACATTTCTGATTTTCCTACTCAACACCAAAGTCCAAGAACAAAGAAGCCTTCAAATTTTGATCCTGCAGCTACCTCAGCAGGATTGCCAACAGGAGTTGCTAAGGGAATGCCCACCCATACAAGGAACACCAGTCAAGACCCAAGGAGTGGCGCTAGCTCTCGCAGCGACAGTCTAGAGAGCACCAGTGCTACCATTAGGCCACATACTGGTGGTGATGTAAGGTGGGATGCAATTAACATGGTTTCAAGGGGTGGCCCTCTCAATCTTAGCCATTTCAGGCTTCTCAAGCGCATTGGTTATGGAGACATTGGAAGTGTATATCTTGTGGAACTTAAAGGAACTAGGGCCCACTTTGCCATGAAAGTAATGGACAAGGCAGCTCTTATCAGTAGAAATAAGCTTCTGAGAGCACAGACAGAAAAGGAGATTCTTGGACTTCTTGATCACCCCTTCTTGCCCACTTTGTATTCTTACTTTGAGACTGATAAGTTTTACTGTTTGGTCATGGAGTTCTGTAGTGGAGGTGATCTTCATTCTCTTAGACAGAAGCAACCTAACAAGTGTTTTCCTGAAGAAGCTGCAAGGTTATTGACTTACAATTTTAGTTCTTTTATTTTATCCCCTCCTTATATATTATGAGTGTTTAACATTGGACTTGGATTCCACCATATTGGTGATAATATATACATTGTTTGGCATCTTACTAGGACAAGGTTGCATTTTATTATGTTCAATTTAAATGTCTTCTATACTGGATTTCATTGATGGCTAAATGAAAAGAAATGATAAAGTGATGATTCATTGTTCCTTTAATATGAAATAAGGTGTAAGAGCTTTCACTAAAACCAATTGTTTCTAACATTTGTCCTCTTTTTAGGTCAGGGTGTAATATTATATCAAATACTAGAGGCTCCGCAGCATATTTTTATATCCTCTTTGGACTGAATCTGTTTGCTGCATTTCCTCTACTATTCTTCCATGCTTCTACATATTTTTACAAGAAATTCAAAAGTAGCTATAACTTGATATAGGTTGATCAAATATGCTTGTCCTCACATTTGCATGACTAAATTGAACTTAATCTGTGTTTAATTTTATATGAGGAATATATTTACACCCTTTGTCCATTAACAATGAAGAATATTTCTGTTCTACTTTTATGAGTTCTAGCATTCTGATTCCAGTTTGTAAATCAATTTAAGAATTTCATATTCAAACTTCTTTCTTGTGATAGGTTTTATGCTTCAGAGGTTTTGTTAGCTCTTGAGTACCTGCACATGCTTGGCATTGTATATAGAGACTTAAAGCCTGAAAATCTTCTAGTCAGAGATGAAGGCCACATCATGCTCTCAGATTTCGATTTATCGCTTCGCTGTTCTGTCAGTCCTACCCTTGTCAAGTCTTCATCTGCCCATGTAAGCAATGGTGGTGGTGGTAGTGACTCTGGGAGCATCTTAGGTGAAGAACAAGCAGTGCAAACTTGTACTCAATCATCAAACTTTTTCCCTCGTATTTTGCCTTCAAAGAAGAACCGCAAGGCGAAATCAGATATCGGCCTCATGATTGGTGGAGTTCGCCTTCCTGAACTGATGGCAGAGCCAACCAATGTGCGGTCAATGTCATTTGTAGGGACACATGAATATCTTGCTCCTGAGATTATCAAAGGAGAGGGGCATGGTAGTGCAGTAGATTGGTGGACTTTTGGGATCTTCTTGTATGAACTGTTGCATGGAACAACCCCTTTTAAGGGTGCAGGATATAAGGCCACACTCTTCAATGTTGTGGGGCAGCCATTAAGGTTCCCAGAAACTCCACAAGTTAGTGCTGTGGCTCGTGACCTTATAAGAGGATTGTTGGTAAAGGAACCTCAGAAGAGAATTGCATATAAAAGAGGTGCAACAGAAATAAAACAACACCCATTTTTTGAGGGAGTGAATTGGGCTCTAGTTAGAAGTGCCATACCACCCCATATACCAGAACCTATAGACTTTTCCAAGTATGCTAGCAAAGACACATCAGCACCCCCAGCTGACAAGAAAATGGCAGATATTGCTAGTGATAAGAACAGCAACAGTTCTAATGATTCTTACATAGATTTTGAGTATTTTTAGAAGTAACAGTTCTATTTGAAAAGAGTATACTGTACAAAGTGTCACCTCCTCTTCCCCAATAGAAAAATTGGAGGCATCTCTGAGAAATAAACATTGTAAACACATACATGTAAATTCATTCGAAAACTTTATTTTTCCTTTTGAATTTATTTTATTCAGTAACTTTGATATTGTTGTATGAGGTTCCTAACTTCCTCAGTAGCACTATTTGCTTGGAAAATTCAGTTTTCATGATAACAAAAGGATTGCATATAGGCTTTAGAAAATGACGTGGGGAAATGTAATTAAATGGTAAAAACTGCAAAAATGTGGTCATGTATATGTATATATGTGTAACATTAGTAATTATCAATTTGGAGATTGTGCTACATGACATGAGTTGTTGAAAAGTTGAGTTCTAATGAGCTAAAGCAAAATACAATCAAGCGGGTGATTTTGTTTTGTTACAATGTTTAGATGAGAAGCAATAGAGTTCCCCTTTCAACAAAGAAAAGAAAAACAAAAGAACCGGAGATCCCAAATGAGCATGACAAAGGGTGTGTTTGGAAACCCGTTTGCGCAACTGAATTTTGATAAACTTAGTTTAGCAAATTTGGTATGTTTAAAATTTAAATAATACATTGCAAAAACGTACTTGTGCAATGACACCATTTTGTAACGTTGCAAAAATGTCGTCAATAATCAATTGAGTCTCTGATTCCCAAATTAGCAACCTTTAATCCTTAGTTTATGACTTTAAACGTACCCTGATCTCACGCAATCATAATCCCTCTCCATAAGCCGATGGCCTGACAGGAGTCACACCTCAACTTCTCTAGTATGGTCAATATTGGATTCTCCCTGTACTTTACAATCTTGCTATTCCAGACCTCACATATATTGTTGGTTATATTACGTTAGGCCAATGACTTGAAAAAGACCTTAACCCATACATAAGGGTCAATGTTGTTAAGATAACTCCATGCCCTTTCATTCAATGACCTCAACATGCACCTCCTAAACTCCTCTGTTGTACACCTGGCACATTCCCACACAAAACCACGTAATTCTTTGTCTTTCCATTGCTTTATAAAGTTCTTGCCCTTCTTCCATATCAGCAACACGCAGTTCCTGTGGTGTGCTCCTGACACAACCTCCTAGTTTGCATGGAGCATGGAGGGGTTGTTACCTGCTTTGAAAGAGGTTATGTCAGGAGCACGCCAAGGAACTACATGTTGCATATATGGAAGAATTTTTTTTTATAAAATAATGGAAAGACAAAAAACTACATGGTTTTGTGTGGGAATGTTCCAGATGTACAAACTTGGATGAAAGAGGTTATGTCAGGAGCACGCCAAGGAACATTATACGTGGATGAAAGCCTTTTCTTAGTCATTAACCAAACTTGGATAATATCACCTACAATATGTGAGCTCTGGAACGACAAAATTGGGGAGCACAAAATTGTAAAGCACGGGAAGAAGCCACCATGTTAGAGGAGCTAAGGTGTTACTCCTCTTAGGTCACTTGCTCATGGAAAAGGATTCCGACTGTATAAGATTAAGGTACATTCGAAGTCATAAACTACAAATTTGAGGTTGCTAATTTGGGAATCATAAACCTGGTTGCTTACTTGCCTAACGATGTTTTTTCAACATTGCAAGATGATGTCAGTGGGTCCTTTTCATCACGATTAATGATTCATTTTCCACAACAGAAATGATTTTCTGACAACCGGTTTCGACAACTATATGTGACAACTGTATATCTTCCAGAAATTAAATTCCGGAAGTGTCCGGAATTTAATTTCAGGAGGTGTAAAATGAAAATTCGTATGTTTTTACACTTCTGGAAATTAAATTTTGGACATGTAAAATTTGACACATCCAGAGTTTAATTTCCGGAAGTGTAAAATGAAGTGGGACGTGTGAATTTTTACAAGTCTGATAAATTGTACCTCCGGAAATTAAATTCCGGAAGATCAAAACACATGACACTTCATTTTATAATTCCGGAAATTAAATTCCGGAGTTACACGTCCAGAAGTGTAAAAACATACGAATTTTCATTTTATAGCTCCGGAATTTAATTTCCAGACACCTCCGGAATTTAATTTCCGAAAGATATACGGAGTTGTCGCTGGAGTTGTTGTATGTGGGTTGTTAGAATAACAACTGTTTCCACAATGGAACTAGAAAATACTAACAATACACATGGACAACTTAACAGGACACAGGCAAGATAACAACATTACTGGACGAGATTGGACAGAAGGACTAACATATCATGAATTTATAATTTTGGAGAACTAAGTAGTTAATTTATTTTTGTCAAGTACTCGTAGTGTCCACATGTTTTTTTTTTCAAGGACGAAATTCAACCTTTATTCTGATATAAATCTATAGTTAAAATCCAAGGTATAAAAAGAAAATGGAAAAAGGCATTAGCCACGAATAAGCTGAACAAAATTTATTTGGAAATCACTTAGCCCGCAGTCATCTTCACAGCTTTGCTTTTGTAGATAGTCTTGTTCTTAGCTCCTCAGCTACAGCATCAATAAACTCTTCGGTATTCAAATAGTGGGACCTAGAAACCCTACAAAAACGAAGAAGTAATTTTAATTTGTAATACATAAAAACCAAACAGAGCCTACCATTCTAAAAAAATATATATATATTGCCAGAAATTACTTGGGTCCATGAACAAGAAGCGCAAGATCCTTTGTCATCTTTCCCATTTCAACTGTTCCGATGCAAGCTGCTTCTAGTTTCTCTGTAAAGTCCCACAATCTAGCATTTCCATCTAACTTTGCCCTGCAAAAATTAATCTACTTAGCCTTCCATCTGTATTATGAACTATAATGGAAAAAAAAATCTATTTCTATGGATTCTAGTACAAACGAAAAATTAATCAGACGAGTTTCAATGTTTACCTATGTGCAAGACCGCGTGACCAGGCAAAAATTGAAGCTATACTGTTTGTGCTTGTTTCACCTCCCTTCTGATGAACCCGGTAATGGCGGGTAACAGTGCCATGGGCTGCCTCTGCTTCAATGGTTTTCCCATCAGGGCAAACCTGTTGCCAAATTTAGCTTCTTGAACATCAATGCTAGAGATGTAACCAAAGGAAGAATGAAAGAGAGAGAAAACATAAAGAGTTATTGAGAGAAGAGAAACACTGCAAAGGGTTGGCAAAGATATACCAGCACTGAAGTCATCAAGCCAAGAGAACCAAATCCTGTTCAATGGAAACAATTGTGCCCATCATTTTAAGGATAAGACACACTGATGAGGAATTTTCTAAAAACCTCTGCTCATATTACTTTTTTAACAAAACAAATGAAACTTTCAATTACTAAAAACTAAGTGAAGATCACAAGAACATATTGACAATCCACCTTGAGCTAAGAAATCACTCTGCACATCCCCATCATAATTCTTGCAGGCCCATACATAACCTCCATCACTTTTAAGAGCATACGCAACCATATCATCTATAAGACGGTGTTCATACCTAAGAAGTCATCCATATGATTAGCAATCTACTAAAGAAAATGGTATTGATTAGCTTGACAAGGAATTCATCTTACCATATCCCTGCATCTTTGAACTTGCGACTCCATTGAGCATCAAAAACTTCCTGAAAGATGTCCTTGAATCTTCACAAAAGCAAAGAGTTAAAAAAAGTACCTGAGACTTGAGAGTTTGATTAACTACAATTACAATAGTATCTCAATTAGACATCAAGAGAAATAATAATATAAAGGTAGATGAACCACAAATATACCGGCATACCTTCCATCATATTTTTTTAGAATGGTATTTTTAGTGCTAAGATAGAGAGGCCATCGTTTCTCATAAGCAAAGTTCATCGATGCCTCGGCAAAAGCTCGAATGGACTGTTTCCAGATCAGATACATCATAATATTATTATAGCCATCAGAGTCATAACTTCTTTCTGAGAAGAATAAAAAAAAAAATAGCATCATTCACATGCAAACCTCATCAGTATTATACATGGACAAAGCTATGCCTCCAACTCCAGTAAAGTTATAGACCTCTAGCTCTTTGGTTTCTTCATGTCCATTGGGTACTGTAAAGACACATCTGCACTTCGTAAGATACTTTAATTTTATAGACCTTAGCTCTTTGATCTATTAGGAATCGACAGCAATCAAAGTTCCAGCTTTCGTTGAGCAATTTTGCAACTTCATCAAGATTGTATTTGTCAACTACTTGAGTCATAAGAAACAGTTGACTGAGCAGTGAATTTACCAAACACCAATTTTAGCTTTCCTGGGCTTTTTATAACTGTATCGGTTGCCCGATATTGGTCTCCAAAAGCATGCCTTCCAATGCATATTGGCTTTGTCCAGCCTATACAATAGCCAGATTGTAATTAACACCTTCTATCATAAGTAAAATGCATATCTTCAAAAAAGTTCTAGTTTTTTAATGAACCTGAAACAAGACGGGGGATGTTTTTACAGATGATCGGCTCTCTAAAAACTGTACCTGTAAGACAGAGATTGAATGTTCTGCTGGATATCAGTCAAAAAGTTCAAAACACATAGCAGGGTTACAAAAAACATTAGAATGTTCAATTACCATTTAAAATGTTCCGGATTGTCCCATTCGGGCTCTTCCACATTTGTTTTAAGTTAAACTCCCTGACACGACCTTCATCTATGAAAAAGAAAACCTTGACATGTAAGTTTAAGTTATAATGTATGGGCAACAAGTTAGAATACAACCCTTGAAGTTAATATGACAATAGAAAAACATGCAAAATTCTACATTAGAACAATCATGAATACCTGGAGTTATAGTTGCACATTTGATTGCAACATTATACCTGCAAAAAAAGGAAAAAAAATCCCATGGTGTTATTACGATGCCTCGACATATAAGAGAAGTTTGTTTAACACGGAAAGAGAAACAGGGAAAGTTTCTCTGTTCTTCACAGAGTATTAAAGAAGGAAGTCTATATGGAGACTCCACCTAATTATGATTCTACTAGTGGAAGAAATAAAGTATGTAAGTCAAAAAAAGCCTTGTTTGGACTTAAGCAGTCTCCTCTTGCATGGTTTGGAAGATTCACAAAGGCAATGGTGTCCTTGGGAAACAAAGTGAAGGAGATCACACTCTCTTACCTTAAACATTCGCAAGAAGGTAAACTCATTGTCCTGCTTGTGTATGTTGATGATATCATTAATATCTGATGATGATTTAGTGAAAAACAAACCAGTTGAAGGAAAAGTTAACAACTGAGTTTGAAATAAAGGAGGAAGGCTAAAGTACGTACTTGGGATTAAAGTTGCCTACTCTAAACCAAGCATCTTTATTTCTCAAAGGAAATATATTTTGGACCTTGTGAAAGAGACTAGAAAGCAAAGTTGTGAAGCTACTGGTGTGCCCATTGAGCAAATTGCGAAACAGGAAATGATGAAGATAATCTCAAGATTGATAGAGCTCAAAATCAGAGGTTAGTAGGATTGATATACATAGTGCATACTAGAGCAAATTTAGCTACATTGTAATGTAAGCCAATTCATGCATGACCCAGAGGTTATAATCTCAAGATTAATAGAGGCATAGAGCTCAAAATTAGAGGTTAGTAGGATTGATATACATAGTGCATACTAGACCAAATTTAGCTATGTTGTCAATGTAAGCCAATTCATGCATGACCCAAAGGTGAGACACTTGCAGGCTGTGGATTCCGGATAGGATTTTACAATATCTTAAGGCTACACCTAGAAGAGGTCTATTATTCAAAAGAGGTGGAAAGTTATCCATGGAAGTATATATCGATGTTGATTATGTAGGATCATTCATTGATAGAAGATCAACCTCTGGTTACTGCATGTTCTTTGGTGGAAATTCGGTAACATGGAGGAGCAAGAAACAAAAATGGGGTTGCTCAGTCAAGTGCAAAAATTGAGTTTCAAGCCATGGCATAAGGAGTTTGTGAGTTAATATGAATGAAGATTATATCGGATGATCTTCGAATAAACTATGAAGGTCCTATAAGGTTTTTTTGTGACAATACATCAGCCATTAACATAGCTCACAATCCATTACAGCATGACAGAACAAAACACATTGAGATAAAGTGGCATTTTATCAAGGAGAAATTGGATAATGGATTGATTACCGCAACATATGTTCCTTCATGTACAATAATCCTCTTCGCAAACTATCTAAACGCTCCATCTACCATTATACATTCTTTCCTTCTAACATTACTTCTTCCAACAATTCAGTATTCTACAATGTTGTATTTACCATCTTGAGCATATTCAGTATTTAGTTTTCATCGCCATTGAAATCATAAATTTTTTTATAGGTATGATGGCAACAAGGCAACACAACTATTCTATTACTACTAGGAGGGAACATTGCACCTTGCTTTACCACCACACATCTAGAGAAAAAAACCCATGGCATCCATTTCCATAAATCATAATGGGATGCAACCAGAATAGATTTATCCATGGGGCAAAGATATACTAGCACTCATCATACCCAATCTTTGAGTGAGATGAATGGTTGATCTACTGTTGAACCAACACCTTGTGGTTACTAGTTACCCTCTACTAACAAATGGATGCATAAGAGAGTGAAAACAAAATCTCAACCCTTAAAGCAACACATTTATATTCTGATCAGAGTTTCACATCAATTTTGGCAGAGAAAAGATATTTCTAAAATATCTAGATAAACGGGATATCTTTGCAGCAATCCAAATATAAAAAGGGTCAGCATGACTATGCACTTAATCCATCAAGCAATTTTTAGGTTAAGAAATAAAAAAGATACGGGTGGATTTTCGTTTTAACCGTACTGCTAATGTTAATTTTAACAATAATCATGGAAGGAAAATGAAAAAAAAACAAAAACAGAAAGAGTGACACTGATTGCAACAAGAAAATGATATATAATATCAATCCTCAAGAGTCAAGAGTGAAAATGTGCAAAGAAGCCTCCCGAGGAAAAATTAGAGCACATACTTGAGTGTAGCATTGGCACTTTCAACGGTAACTCTATCATTAGTGGCATCCCGATGAGGAAGGCCAAGGTCAAAATACTTAATATCCAGCTCCAAATAAGGGAAAATAAGCTGCAAAAACAACAAGAAACAAAAGAAAAAATAAAATCATAAGAGATAAAATACCAGTGACAAAAATAGAACACACTTGTTTAACAAAGATGAGGCAAGACATAACTACCTTGTCTTTTATCAGTTTCCAAATTACTCGAGTCATTTCATCTCCTACAGTGCAGACAAGGAAACATTGTTCAGAGAAAGAAAGTGGAAATCAGTAGAAAATGGAAGTTGATGATGTTTGCTAATAGTAATATCCACTAGCCCCGAGTAAATAATGAATGAATAACAAGCTAAAAAGTAGTAATGCGTGTCTAAAAGTTAAAGAAATCAGTAATTTAACTCAAGCACGGGAAGCATCGAATGATTCAGAAGACATTAGTGCTGAAGGGAAGTTTATTAAGAAAAGTACATGCTACATACATTCATACCAATAAAAATCAGTTAGCTTTGATTTATAATAACAAGACCTCTATTTGAGCAAGGTCTCCATTTTCTAATCCACAAACCATATAAAATATCGATCCAACGTATGCCAGTTAAAGCAGCAGATTGAATTCAGAAAACTATCGGCTTCGTGGACTGGGAAATGAGGGCAGTTTGAACATTGTTAACGGTGAATATAATCTTTTACAAGGCCTATATTCTTCATCTATATAATATGATAAGCACTTTCATGCATTTTAAAGTTCTCATTAAGCTCATGACATTTCAAGTATCTAAAATTATATCCAGATCTTGTTGAATTTACTATTTGCCTACTACTACTTGTAGCTTCAAAATTATTAGCCGACAAAGACATTTTCTAACTCTAACCCTTTTGAGGATGAGACCCCATTTGAAGTTATTTTCAACGATGACATCAAATCACAAACACACAAAATAATATTATATATATAATCTAACATCAAACTTAAGAAATAAGACCTATTTGAGCTCTGTTCCCTATAAGGCTCAAATCAAAATCAAACTTCAAAATGGATGATTGAGACCCCATTCGAACTTAATTCTCAATTATGATTAAATCACACCAAAAACACACACACATAAACATCAAACTTAAGAAGGGTTGAGACCCCATTTGAGACCAGTTCTCCATAATCAATAAAAAAACACATCTTTTTCATCTCTGATTAACAATCATCAGAACCAACAGGTAAAACAACCACAAAAAAAACACCCAAAAACAATTAAATAGAGAGAATAGTGGGAGATGCAGTGTGATACCGTCCATTTCGACGATGGGGTTATCAACCCTTATCTTCTGAAACTCCATTTGCTGTGTTGGCTGAGGTGAAAAAGAGAATTCAGAGAGGAATCACAATCAAACACACACTGGAAAATAGAAAGAAAATGGGTTGTTTTAATGGCATAAGGACATCAGTATAGAATCAATGAATCTTGGATTATTGATTCCCAACGAAAACAGTGAAAACGCTTTGTTATCAACGCCTTCCTAGTACCTGCAAGCTGCAACCACCCTTCCTCTTCTTTTTTCCTCGCGTGGCTCATGTTCTACGACCATAGTTTTATTTTCCATTTTTTTTTAATTTTCTTTTCATTTTCCTTTTATTTTTTATTTTTAAAAAACACTGCATAGTTTTTTAATAATTATATACTTTAGTTTTTTTTTTTTGACTGCAATTATACTTTAGTTTTGTTACTATGTATTAATGTATTCATTATATTTATTGTGTTTGATCAGGATTGACTACATATTTATTTTAGGATTGATTTTGTAATTAAGTTTAATTAATTTAGAATTCTTTTTTTCTCTATTGTAGTCCATATATATGATTGATTCATGTACCCATTTACTCGTTGAGATATACAGTCTTTTTATATTGTCTTTTTGTTGTTCTTATGTTAACATGGTATCAGAGTTTAGGTTCATGCTCTTTGTTCCTATTGGCTCTATGTGGTTTCTGTTTGTTTTTCTATAGTCTCTGTTGGTTCTCCATCATTCCCTAAGACTCTGTTTGCGAGTGTGGAGGGGAAGAAAATCGAGGGGAAGAAAACGGGAGGGATGGGATGAAAGGAGAATGTGAGTATATCCTTTTACTTGTTTATGAGTAAAATAAAAAAAGTGGGTTGAGATGGAGAATAAGAAATTAATTAAAATATCTCAAATATTTCACTTCAATTAATAAAACTCATGAATAAGAGGGGGAGAAAATTAACCTCACATTTTCTTTCATTTTCCTCAAAAAAACAACTCACAAATATAGCCTAATCGTTTCTACCGGTGTCCAAGACTCCTGAAATAGACTCCTGCATGTTATGTGAAGACATCCTATATATCTCAGCCTATTTTAGTGATGTTAAATTAAAATATGAATGCTTATTAGACTTCTGAAACCTATTATTTGCTTTATCACGTCGTCGCCTTTCACCTTAAATATCTTCATTTTGGGTGGCGTTTGGAAGAATTTATTTAAACTCCTTTTGACTTATCTGATGACATAAGCTCTTATGCAGTGTGTTTGGCAGAGCTTATAAAAATAACTTATGTCATCCCATAAGGAGTTTTTGACTTATTTTCATAAGTCACTGGGAGAAACTTATGGAATTATCATAAGAGCTTATGCACTAAACACATTCTCCGTGTTTTTCACTATTCGAATCCTCTCATGCCCCTTTCTTTCTTTTTCTTTCTTTAAGCGCTTATGGCATAAGCTCTCATGTGATAAGATCTTATGTGATAAGCTCTTAATTAAGTTGTTTATCCAAACGCACCATTGGTCTACTACTGACTTCTCTTATTAGCTTTTCTTCTTAGAATTGGATAACTCCCATATTGATGTAACATGTGGCTCTTTGTCTGAGTTCATCATTATTAGCCGAAGGTTTTCAAGCTAAAGAAAAGAATAGATAAGAGGTCCAGACATTTAGGCCTGTCAGAATTGCTTGCAGTCCCACTAGTTGATCTCCTTGCTAAATCTGACCAGGAACTCCTTCAAGGATTCAATTTACTGTTGTTTGAAATTGACAAATACGGTTGATGTTTTTTGGTGTGCTATGCTAGCGGTATATTGGGTGTTGAACTTACTTAGAAATTCGTCAAAATCATGTATGGACCTTCAAGTGAGTCTATTGCACCATACCAAGATGGCACCCTTTAGGGTGGTCAGAAACACTCTGCACTTATCTAGATCAATGGCCATGATAAGCAGCATATGAATGTTAAACATGGTAAAGTGCTATGTGAAATCAATACTACCATTATACTATTAGGTTTCCAAGCGTCTGCTAGTGGATTTTGGTACTTTTTTAAGGTTTTAATCTAATATTTTGGTCGATAAAATATAAAAAAAAAATTAATCAATAGAGTGTTTGGCTAAGATTTTGTTAGAGTACAGTTAGATTACATTGTAATGCAGTACAATACTACACACTGTATTGCAACTCAGCTAGTTGGTGTGACCGATTCTGTTAAGTAGTTAAGCACCTCACTTTTGTATAAATAAGTGTACTCTCTTAGAACACTTCAGTAAAGAGAATCCAGAATATTCATCACTCATATCTCTTTCTCTATCTCTATCTCTCCTATCTCTTATACTGAAACTTAACATGGTATCACAAGCTCGGTGAGATCCATGATCGACGAACCTCATTCTCCTTCTTCTAGCCATCCACCACCACCGCCAATACCATTGTCGCTATCGTCTCCGACGATGGCGGCACCGTCATCGCCGGCATTTTCTCTCTCCATCTTCGAGAAGCTTACGGAGGATAATTTTCTTCTTTGGAAACAACAGATTGAACCGATTACCGAAGTGCACCACGTTCATCGCTTCTTTGTGATGACGTCGATTCTACCACGATACCTCTCTAATGAAGATTGACTTGCTGGAACCCTCAATCCCGAGTTCTCACAGTGAGAAAGCCAAGATTCATTGCTTCTTTCTTGGCTTCAATAGTCAATCACAACACCGATCCTTACTCAACTCATTGGATGTGTTCAATCGTGGCAACTATGGGAGAAGTTACACGATCACTTCAATTCCAAGACCAAGGCTCGCACGCGATCATTGAGAACAGAGTTGCGAAATACGAAAAAGGATGATAGGTCCATTTCCAAGTTTATGCTAAGAATCAAGGCTATTATGAACATTATATTCTCAGTCGGTGATCCAGTTTCGGATCAATAACAACTAGATGTTGTTCTTGAAGGTTTACCAGAGGAGTATGATCCTCTCATCAATCCTGTAAATACTAGGTATGAACCTTTCGATCTTGATGAACTTGAATCCTTACTTTTGGCTCAAGAAGCTCGTCTCGAGAAGTATAAGCAACATGCGTCGAGTTCCATGGCCACTGTTAATGTTGCAAGTGTGCCTTCTTCTGATTCCTCGCCCACACCTCAGGTAAATCTCACTCAGAACACTCATTTGTACTCAACTGATTCATCTCAATATTTTCGAGGCCGTGGTGTGTTGGAACCAAAGTGATTTGGATTTAATTAATCTCTAAGTTTTGATGTTAACAAAAGGATTAAATTTGCTTGGCAAAGTGTTAGTTGAGAACTAACGAGTTTATTCTGTTCTTGCAAGATTACTTGAATCATATAGGTCATGAGAAATATTGTATAAAGTTCTTTATATATGCTTGGATTGAGAAAGAGAATTCACATTCAATCGTGTAGACGAGCTGATCAAAAATGTTTGGTAAAATTACTCTCTGTTTATTTGAGTAGATAAGAGTTTAAGTAGACGAGGCTTAAAATTTTCTAAGTAGACGTGCTCAATTTGCCACGTCAGCAGACAGAAGTTTTTAATAGAATGAAATAGAAGGAAAAATAAAATAATAAGTAGACGAGCTCTAATTGCCACGTCACTAGACGGAGATCAAAATTACTCACTGAGATGTAGCAAGTCCAAAGACTTGATAGATGAAAGGATATGCCACGTCAGTAGACAAGCAATATGAAGGAGTGAACACACTTAGTCTCACAAATAACTGAGTAGACGGAGATTTTGAGTAGACGAGTTTCTATCTCCTATACGTTCTTCTATAGTGAATAAATGCAATCCGGTTCTCTTGAAGTTATTCCAAATGATTGATATTTATTTCAATAGAATTTTTGTTCCTGCCATTTGTTTTATCCGGTTAATGTTGTGTTTCCTTTTGAGAAAATCATAGTACCATTGAGGAAATACAAAAAGAAAATAGTACAATGAGGAAATGAAAAGTGACTTGTACAAATTCATCTTTACTGCTGGAAAAAGCTGGATTGTACACAAAGGAGGAAAGAAAGTTTTCAAGGTACAAATTGCCCAGAAGCAATGACCCTATTTTCTGTGCAAATGTGATAACAAAAGTACATCTCACAAAGGCCACAATCAAGCTATTAGTCACAACGGATATCATGCATTTAATGATATCTCTAAACGGGCCTATTCAAAATAACCGTTGAAGAAATACAAGTGAATAAGAAGGTCGCTATTTAGACCTCAGTTACTGAAGAACAACTTTTGCTAGCCAACAACTTTTGCTAATCCAATATTTGCGAGAACAAGCTCTCATTTATTTCATTCTTTTAAAAGCAAAAGTCTGTATTCTTTAACTTGAACATTGTGAAAATACTCAACATATCTTAAACTTTCATATCCTCTCACATAGTGAGTTAAGAAGATCAAAAACAAACAAATCTCTTTGTTAGAGTTAGAGCCTGAAGAGGCTTGGCAAGAAAGGAATACTAGTAGTCTGGAGAGGTGTTGAATACTTGACTGTAATCTATTTGGAGAAATAGTGGATAAAACCTTCAAGTCGAAGGGACCGGACGTATTTGTAATCATCTGAGTGAATCTTTCATCCTTAAACTCTTACAGCTTTATTTGTTTATACTGACTGTGTGGTTTTTATATTGCTTTTGTTAAATCTCAAAAGTTTGTTTTCCAGTGTGTGCATCTGTTTTGTATATCCTCGTGTGAGAA
Source organism: Sophora flavescens (assembly GCA_030762895.1). Lineage (NCBI taxonomy): Eukaryota > Viridiplantae > Streptophyta > Magnoliopsida > Fabales > Fabaceae > Sophora > Sophora flavescens. The sequence continues at coordinate 75,775,404 of CM061070.1, read as the reverse complement.
AAACAGTTTTAAAATGTTGTTTTATAAAAATTATTAACAAACACAATTCAAGCCCCCTTGTTGTGTTTGCCCGTGTCAACTTCAGTTGGTATCAGAACTCAGCCTCGAAATGGTTGAGCATCTAACAAGTGCTGAGGGAGTATGATCCAACAACCATGGATGCAGATGGACAAGCTATCAACAGACCTCATCTCTTCGATGGAACTGACTATGATTACTGGAAGAAGAGTATGATAGCATTTTTGGATGCACAAAGTCTAGATATCTGGAAGCTCATAGAAACTGGTTAAACTGAGCCCAAAAATGAAGATGGACCTGCTGTTGCTAGAGCAGATTGGACTGTAGATCAAAAGGCAAAACGTCAACTTAATCTAAAAGCTAAGCACTACCTCATGTGTGCTATTACTAGATCTGAACATGATAAAGTTCACAGCTAGAATACTGCTAAAGAAATATGGGATACTCTTGCCCTAGCTCATGAGGGTTCATCACAAGTGAAGGAATAAAAAATAAGCATGCTGGTTCACCAGTATGAACTGTTTAAGATGGCTGATCATGAAACAATAGATTAGATGTTTGGGAGATTTCAGACTATCACCATCAGTCTCAGATCACTTGAAAAAACATATGAAAATAAAGACCATGTCAGAAAAATTTTGAGGAGTTTATCCAAGAAATGGAGACCTAAAGTTACTGCTATTTTGGAAGCTAAAAACCTGAATACACTTTCTCTAGAAGAACTTCTTGGATCCCTCAAGGTACATGAACTTGAATTAAATGAAGAATAAAATTCCAGAAAAGGAAAATCTATTGCTCTAAAGGCAAAGAAGGCAAGTTCATCAAAAGTTCTCAAAGCTGCTGAGTCATCAGATGAATCTGGACCTTCTGATAATGATGAAGGGTCAGATGAGGATGAACTATCTTTCATCTCCAGAAATATTCAACATATGTGGAGAAAGAAAGGTGGTTTCAGAAGGAAACAGTTCAACAAAAAATTTTCCAAGGAGAAGTCAGACTCCAAGGAAAAAGGTCCACCCTTGTGCTTTGAATGCAAGAAACCTGGTCATTTCAAAGCTGACTACCCTGAGCTGAAGGATAAAAAGAAATTCTTCAAAAATAAGAAAGGTTTAATGGCTACATGGGAGGATCTTGATCCGTCTTTATCAGATGAAGAAGATAATGCTGAGGAAGAGGCAAATATCTGTCTCATGGTAGACACTGCATCGGAAAGTGAATACACTGATGCTGAGGTAATGGACTCTGACTCGTCCACTCTTCAAAATGCTTTTGATGAATTGTTGCATGCGTCGTCCATACTGTATTGAGAGTATATGAGTCTCAAAAAGAAATTTTCTAAATTGTCTAGAGAATTTGATAGGGTTTGCATTGAGAAGCAAAACCTTAAAAATGAAAATGACATACTAAAATCAGTGAATGTCAGTCTAGCTGACAAAATGGAGTGTGAGCCTGATGTTTCTTGTGAAGTTGCAAAACTGAAACAAGATGTAACAGATTTTACAGACTCTCTGTTAAAGTTTGTTGGTGGCTCAAATAAACTTGGTCTCATTTTAAGGTACTCAAGGTCACCACATGATAAATCTGGCATTGGTTATGACAAAGAAGCAAGAAGCATCTCACCAAAAGGCAACGCCACATACACAGCATAGAGCTTCAAAAGCTCAAGCTAAACATGCTAAAATCAAGTCTGGCCCGTCCAACACCTTTTGCAAAGTGTGTGGAAAGAATGAGCATACTACAACTAGATGCATACATAATAAACATGTTAAGCATACTCGTCCAGTAACCACTAACAAGAAAGGACCCAAGTCAGTTTGGGTACCTAAAGATAAGATAATACCTGTTGCAGATTTGCTTAACAACAGGAAAGAAACAAACATCTTGGTACTTGGACAGTGGGTGCTCACAACACAAGACAGGAGAAAGGTGTATGTTCCAAGATCTTAGAGCCAAAGATTGTGGCTGGGTCATGTTTAGAGGAAACTAGAAAGGGAAGATCACTGGTATAGGTAAAATTGGTAAACACCATTTTCCTTCCTTTGATAATGTTCTTTTGGTTAAAGGCTTAAAACATAATCTGCTGAGCATAAGTCAATTATGTGACGGTGGATATGCTGTTTCTTTTGATAAGAACATGTGTAATGTCAAGAAATTAAAACAATCTGAAGTTGACACAGGCAAACACAAGAACGGGGGGTTGAATTGTGTTTGTTAATAATTTTCGAAAACAACCTTTAAAACAATTTTTGCACACAAGGAGATTAGAAACAGAAGCAAGCATAAAGAAATAGATCTTTTTAAAAAGCTTTAACAAAAGCAAAATCAAAACCACTCAGTTAGTAATAGAAAAAATAAAGCTATAAGAGTTCAGGAGTAGAAGATTCACACAAGATGTTTTATCCTGGTTCACTCTCTTCCAACCAAGAGCTACGTCCAGTCCCTTCTACTTGAAGGTTTTTCTCCACTATTTCCCAAATAGATTACAACCAAGTATTCAACATCTCTCCAGGCTACAAGTATTTCTTTCTTACCAAGCCTCTTCGGGCTCTAACTCTAACAAAGAGATTTAACGTTTGATCTTCTTAACTCACTATGTGTGAGGATATGAAAGTTTAAGATCAAATGAATATTTTCACAATATTCAAACTAAGGAATATAGACTCTTGCTTTTGAAAGAATATTAGAATGAGTAATTATTGATTGACAAAAGTTGAGCTAGCAAGGTTGTGCCGGCAAGAGTGTTTCTCCGGCATCTCAGGTCTTCTATTTATAGTGACCTTCTTCATCACTTGTATTTTTTTAACGGTTATTTTGAATAATCCCGTTTAGAGATAGTATTTAATGCATGATATCTGTTGTGACCGACGGCTTGATTGTGCAAGCTGAATAGTACTCTTGGTTATCAAGGTAGCATGAAATTGGAAGCTCACTGCTCTGAGTATTGCAGCACGAGAACTTGTTGTTCCTCCTTTGTGTACAATCCATCTTTTTCAGCCATAAAGTTGTCATTGTACAGATCGTTTTGCAGTATCTCATTGTACGATTCTGCTTTTTGCATTTCTTGATGGTACTATGTTTCTTTTACAACAAGGTAAAACATTAAAGCAGATAAAACAAATGTGAAGAACAAATATTCTCTTAAAATAAATATCAATCATTTGAAATAAATTCAAGAGATTCGGATTGCATTTATTTATTCAAAGATAGAGCTCATTTACTTAAAAACTTCGTCTACTTAGTTCTATGTGAGACCAAGTATGTTTCAACAAATTATTTTGCTCATCCGATGACGTGGCATATCCTCTCGTCTATCAAGTCTTTGGACTTGCTATACCTCAATGAGTTATAAAGATCTTTGTCTGGTGACGAGGCAGATAGAGCTCGTCTACCTGATTACTTCATTTTTCAATTCATTCAATTTTACCAATTACTTTCGTCTGCTTACGTGGTAATCTAGACACATTTACTATCAAGTCTTTGGACTTGCTGTATCTTAGAAGTATATTTTGATTTCCGTCTACTAAGCATTTAGAGCATCGTCTTCTTAAGGAAACCAGTCTACTCAAATAAAGAAATAAATAAATTTTACCAAAACATTGAGCTGCCCGTATACAAGGGTGGACACATATTTTTCAATGAAAACTTATCCCAAGTTTCTATTACGTATAACTAAATATTTCTGCATAACTGAAAGCACATGTTAGATCTCAACTAACACTTTGTCAAACAAATTTAATCCTTTTGTTAACATCAAAATGTAGAGATTATTTAGTCCAAAACCACTTTGGTTCGAACAATCTCCCCATTTTTGATGATGATAAAACTAATTAAATTTGAAAATCAAAGTCTAAGAGAGCCTGCGAGGCTCCCCCTAAGACAAAGCATTCAGATAAATAAATAGTAAAACCATATGATACAAACTTCATATAAGCTAATAGATAAGTGCAACAGCTTATCAAACTTAGAGTATATATGAAGGAATAATTAAGCATAGTCAGCAGATATCAGAGCAAATAGACAAACATAAGTATCAGAGCAGTTATCAAGTAGAAAACAGAATATGCATATGCAGACAAATATGAGCTTTTCAAAAACTGACTTTTTATATATATCAAAAAAATCTCTTTTCTTTCCTTTCTCCCCCTTTTTGTCATCGGCCAAATAGGTAAAATGAGTAGACCATCATTGTCAGTAAATATAAAAAGAGTTCAGGTTAGGCAGGAGGTGGTGGTGGAGGTGGTTGATTCTGATTTTGGCTTTTTCTTGAAATCCATCAAGAATTCCAGTATTTTGTTGACAACTTCTAAGGTTGGAGCCATTGATAGTTGAACTTGTTGTTGGACATCCTCCTTAATTTTCTCAGTCATCTTCTCAACCTTTTCATCAACTATCTTGCCAACTCTGTCATCAACAATTTTGCCAAGTATCTCTTCAAGGTTCTGTGGCAGAGCATGTTGTCTTGAACTCTCAGCAGATTCTTGAAATGTGCTTAAGGCTCTGGAGTGTTCAGGGTGATCTGAAGGATGCATCACAGCCAAAGCTTGTGGTTGTGAAGAGTGCTTTCCTGATAAGCTTTGTTTGGAGATGGACTCAGCAGTTCCTTCTTCATGACCACCCGAGCCAAAAATTGTGGCATTCATGCCAGGTCCTTCAATTACAATTTCATCTTCTAGGAGCTCAGAAGGAGGTGAAGACGAAGCAGGATTAATCACTAGAAGTGGTAAAGAGGTCGCTGATACTTCCTTTGCCCATTTGATGGGGTAGGAGAATTCCACATCTCGGCTTGTTATGGGAAGTCCCCAAAGACCTTTATAGATCACGTACCGAAAGTTAGAAAGACCACACTTTCCTTTGACTTTGGGAATTTCCTTCTTCTCTTCTTGGGTCAATCCAGAGGAAGATGCTTCTCGTGTGCAGTGAATAATGTGAGATTTCCAGAAATCTGTAGCATGTTGTTCATTGATCAACCCAATGGATTCATTATGCAAAAATAAATCCAGCATTAAGTAGTCAAAAGTTTCTTGATGTAGATCAAGCACTCGCGATTCAAACTGGGCATGACTCCTTTGAATCTTCTGTTCTTCTTGTCCTTGTCCTTATTCAGATCTACCATCGGTAGTCTTGGACAGATTCTGTAAGGCACAATTTCAACTCTGGTTGCTTCACTATTTCTCAACTAGGATGGAGGGACAAAATGTGCGGCTCTATCAACTTTGAAATGACTGAATTCCCACTTCAGCATTTCATAGATGAGCTGATCCAGGAAGAAATCAGAGGCCCTCCCATAGACTCTGGGATGCTCAAAGGATACCTATTTTGTGTCAATGGTCATGATTATGGGGACATGCTTGGATGATCTTGCTCTTCTTTCAGGGATGATAGGAAGATTCTTTCTTAGAGGTTCTGTCTCCCATACAGGTAACATGTGTCTCTCAACTCCATCAGTGAGGGGTAAGAAAGGTGGAGTTTTGACAAGGTTCAGATAGATTTTTCTGTTGGGGGGGGGGGGGGGGTTTTGTTTAGGGGCAGGTAAGTGACTAAGAGTCCTATGTTGTTGTGCATTTGTGAAGTCACTTTTGTGATTAATTTGTAGTCAGGATGAGGTAAATGGAAGGGTTCAACAGGTGGGCTTATTTCTTCCTCATACTCTGGTAGGGGGTACCACCTGTTAGGAATATGTTCAGGTTCAGGTTCAAGTTGGTGAGTGAGAAACATAACTCTCCATTCCCTTTTTACTTTGGCCCAATCCTCAGATTTGCCATCATAAATAACATAATTTGGGGTGAAGGGAATAAGGTTCTTAAGGGTTTTGGAAATGGAGCACCAGGGGAAATGCCATCATCTGGTTGATTGAACCAGGGATCATCGGCAGGGATAATTGGTTGAAATTGTGGTCTGGATGAGGTGGCTATTTGTGAGTGAGCATGTGAAGATGTAGGCAAGTTTGTGGTTTGGTCAATTTATGTTGGTTGGGGTGAGAGGGGTGTGGGAATGTATACATCATCTAGAGTGGAGACAACAAAGTTATCATCAGATGTAACAGCAACAGAAACAGCATCAACTCTAGTTTCTAGATTAGACACTAAGGCATCTACTGCTATTTGAACAGGATCACTAGCAGAGATGGTTACCTTAGAAGTCTTAGTTGTTCTGGTCTTTCTTACTGGTTGCCTTCTTGGTTTTGTTGAGACAAGCACAATGGCCTCAGCAGCCGCAACAGAAGTTTTCTGCTTCTTCAGGATGGTACTGATAGGAACTCTGTCCTCATCAGCTTCTTCGTCCTCATTGTGTGAGAAGATAACTCTTCTTTACTTCTTCACAGCAAGAGCATCAGAAGGTTCCCTGATAACAATGCCACCAGCTGGTCTCTTGGCAGGCTTCCTTGCTGCATAGGTCCTTTCCTTGATATTTTTCTTTGGCTCCATAGCCTCAGCAGTGTTTTGTTCCACCATTTCCTCTTTCATTTTGATCAACTCCTCAGTTTTGGCCATTGCAGCAGCATCATAGGTACCGAGGTTCATGTTAGCTATATTCATTTTACCAAAGTCTGCAACTGACATTGGTTTTTTAGATAAGATTCTAGCTTGCTCTTCAGGAGTCCTTGCAGCAAGAATTTCATGGATTCCTTGAACCTTGAAAATCTTAGACAGAAAATGGCAATAGGGAAATGTCGAGAGTCTTTTCTTGTTCATCACAGCATCTCTAAATCTTCCATACAGAATTCTTGGAAGATTGATCTTTGTTTCGGTGAGAAGATGTCAAAGGCAGAATTTGTGCAGAGAGGAGAGGTTGTCTTTGGATCCAACCTTATGAAGAACCACCTTATTAAGAAGCTGATGTAGGATACAAACAATGTCCTTCATTTCAACAGCTTTCCAAGAGTGAGTTCTGACTGTGTCTTCTTTCATGAGACATGCTTCAATGGTCTCAGAGCCACCCAAATCAACTTCCCATAACTCGGTAAAAAACAAACCTTCCTGAGCACAAAAAATGGCATCAACAATAGTCTTCTCCGAGACTACAACCTTCTTTCTCAACACAATAGAGAAGAAGTCAGTATCAGTCACTTGAATATTCATCCAGAAATCTCTAATTAGGTTGGGAAAACAGAGACTTTCTCTATGAAGAGTCCTCCCCTTCCAGCAGCATTAATATACTTGCTAATGTCCAAGTTATAGTCTTGCGACACTCCAAAGTTGAAATGATGCTCAATTACCAAGTTAAGCTTGTCCACGTTGAAGGTTGAAGAAGAAGCCATTTTGGTGAGAAGAGTTAGGGTTTAGAAAACAGAGAGAAGAAGAGCTCGAAAGTTTCAAGGAAGTGTAAAGTTATCTCAGAGGGAAAAGATTACTTTTAAAAGATTCTGAATCCCAAAGGTTTAAAAAAACTTTTGACATGACATGTCATTATGGATAAAATGGCATTGGTATCTTGGAACTATAAAAAGGTCTTGATGGGATTGATGAAATTACTGACTCAGCAAAGTGAATAAAGGATAAATTTGTCATTGAGACAAAATAAATGCATTTAATAAAAATATGCATAGATGTAGGCAGATGTGGACTCGTCTAAAACTACACACTGGACGCAGTAAACAATACCAGCAGACGCAACATATAGTAGACGTACAACACACCGTGCAATAGACGCACAACTTTTAATAGGTATTAGACATGCATAAGTAATAGACGCAAGATTAACAAAACAGATTTTTCTCAAGGCTGGACGCCTAAATTAATCCACACATATCATATTAAGATGCTTCCTAATAAAGATTTATTTGTCCTCTGCAAAAGGTTTAGTAAAGATATCTGCCCATTGATGGTTAGTATCAATAAATTGTATATCAAATACACCTTTTTGCACATAATCCCTAATGAAATGATGTTTAATCTCTACGTGCTTAGCTCTAGAATGCAAAATTGGATTCTTAGATAGATTTATTGTAGCAGTATTATCACACATAAGTGGAATACTACTTACAAATACATTGTAGTCCTCCAATTGATGTTTGATCCAGAGAAGTTGTGAGCAGCAACTTGCAGCTGATATATACTCAGCTTCAGCAGTTGATAAGGCAATGGTACTTTGTCTTTTACTTGACCACGAGACAAGATTAGCTCCAATGAAGTGACATCCTCCACTAGTGCTTTTTCTTTCAATTCTATCTCCAGCATAGTCAGCATCACAGAAACCAACTAATCTGTAATCTTCATTTTTCTTAAAGCACAAACCAAGATTAGTAGTACCTTTTAAATATCTAAAGATTTTCTTAACTGCTGATAAGTGAGATTCTCTAGGATCAGATTGAAATCGAGCACACAAACATACACTGAACATAATATCAGGCCTAAACGTAGTAAGATATAAGAGAGATCCTATCATACCTCTGTAGACCTTTTGGTCTACCTTTTTCTCTTTATCATCTTTGTTCAGTATTGAAGTGGGGTGCATAGGCGTATTCATTGTCTTACACTCATCCATCTTAAACTTCTTCAGAAGCTCTTTTGTATATTTAGTTTGGTGGATGAGCACCTCGTCCAAGGTTTGTTTTACTTGAAGTCCAAGGAAGAATTTGAGTTCTCCCATCATGCTCATTTCAAATTCTTTTTGCATTAACTTAGAGAATTCTTTGCATAGATACTCGTTAGTACCACAAAAAAAAATATTATCAACATATATTTGTACAACTATTAAATTAGACTTAATGGATTTTCTAAATAAGGTTGTGCCAACCTTTCCTCTATTTTATCCATTTTCCATAAGAAAGGAACTTAGTCTGTCATACCAAGCTCTAGGAGCTTGCTTAAGACCGTACAAAGCTTTCTTAAGCTTATATACATGTTCAGGATGGGTTTCACACTCAAAACCCGAAGGTTGCATAACATAAACTTCTTCATTAATAAAGCCATTTAGAAAAGCACTTTTAACATCCATCTGAAAAAGCATAATACTATGATGTGCAGCAAATGAAAGTAGAATTCTAATAGCTTCCAGTCTAGCAATAGGAGCAAAAGTTTCAATATAGTCTATACCTTCTTCTTGAGATAAACCTTGAGCAACAAGTCTTGATTTGTTTCTTATTACCTTACCATTTTCATCAAGTTTGTTTCTGTAAACCCACTTTGTTTCAATCACTGATTTGTCTTTGGGCAGGGGAGCCAGAGTCCAAACATCATTTCCTTCAAACTGATTGAGTTCTTCTTGCATAGCTAGAATCCAACCATCGTCTAGCAGAGCCTCGTCTACTGTCTTTGGTTCCAACTCAGAGACTAGTGCAGAAATATCATGTTCTCTGAAGGTTGATTTGGTTCTTAGCTTGTCATCGGGGTTCCCAATGATATGATCTTGTGGATGATAATTCTTTAAGTACCAAGATTTTTGAACTGTATCATGTTGAGAAGTTGAAGTTTCTGGTTGTTGAGTGGGGTCATCTGCTTGATCATCAACTTTTATCTCTGGTGAGTCTTCTGGTTGTTTAGATCAAGATCTGCAAAAGCGTCATCTAGCTCTGATAATTTCTAATCAGGCTGTTTGTCATCAAACTTGACATGAATACTTTCCTCTACTATCAGAGTCCTGGAATTATAAACTCTAAAGCCTTTAGATGTTTCAGAATATCCTAATAGTATTCCATTATCTGTTCTAGCATCAAACTTACCAAGTTGATCTTTAGTATTCAGTATATAGTATTTACAACCAAATGGGTGAAAATAAGATATGTTGGATTTTCGCCCTTTCCACAATTCATAAGGAGTCTTATTTAAGATAGGTCTAATGTATATTCTGTTCTGAATGTAGCAGGCAATATTAACAGCATCAGCCCATAAGTGTCTAGGGACAGAGTTGTCATTGAGCATAGTCCTAGCCATCCCTTGAAGATATCTCTTCTTTCTCTCTACCACACCATTTTGCTGTGGTGTTCTAGGTATTAAGAAGTTGTGAATGATACCACTTTCTTCACAGTACTTATGAAATAGCTCATTTTCAAACTCTCCCACATGCTCACTTTTGATTGAAATGATACACATGCCTTTTTCATTCTGTACACGTTTGCAGAATACAGAAAAGACCTTAAAAGACTAATCCTTGTGAGTTAGGAACATAACCCATGTCCATCTAGTGTAGTCGTCTACTATGACAAGACCATATTTCTTACCACTGACAGAGGTAGTCCGTGTTGGACCAAAAAGATCAAGATGTAGCAACTCTAGTGGTCTATTGGTACTAACAATATTCTTAGATTCAAAAGAACCTTTGACTTGTTTTCCCTTTTGACACGCATCACAGAGAGCATCAGATTTGAACTTAAGGTTTGGTAGTCCTCTCACGAGGCTATGCTTGTTTAGCTTTGAAATTAATTTCAAGCTTGCATGACCTAACATTTTGTGCCAAATCCATCTCTCATCTTCAATGGACACTAGACATGAGACACTTTGATTTGAGAGGTCCTCCAAGTCAATCTTATAGAGATTGTTTTGCCTTTTAGCAGAGAATAAAAGTGATTCATCATCTTTCTTGACAGTACACATGTTCTTATCAAAAGAAACTGCATATCCACTGTCACATAATTGACTTATGCTCAGAAGATTGTGCTTCAAGTCATTTACTAAAAGGACGTTATCAATGGAGGGAAAATGATGTTTACCAATTTTATCTATACCAATGATTTTCCCTTTCTGATTTCCTCCAAATGTGACCCAGTCACCATCTTTGGGCTTAAGGTTTTGGAACATAGACCTTTCTCCCCGCTACTAGAAAACTTGAATTTTCGGACGGAATTTTCGAACGGAAATGTTTCCGTCCGAAATTTTCCGAAAATTTCGGACGGATTTTAGACGGATTTTGTTATTTTTTAAATTTTCCTTGATCCGTCTGAAATCCGTCGAAAATTTCGGACGGATTTCAGACGGATTGTGTTATTTTTTAAATTTTCCTTGATCCGTCTGAAATCCGTCCGAAAATTTCGGACGGATTTCAGACGGATTGTGTTATTTTTTATATTTTCCTTGATTTATCTTACGTCCGTTTGAAATTTGTCCGAAAATTTCGAACGGATTTCACACGGATTGTGTTATTTTTTATATTTCTTACATCCGTCTGAAATCCGTCCGAAAATTTCGGACGGATTTCACACGGATTGTGTTATTTTTTATATTTTCCTTGATTTATCTTACAACCGTCTGAAATCCGTCCGAAAATTTCGGACGGATTTCACACGGATTGTGTTATTTTTTATATTTCTTACATCCGTCTGAAATCCGTCCTAAAATTTCGGACGGATTTCACACGGAATTTGTTATTTTTTATATTTTCCTTGGGCGCGCTTTCAAATTTTGGTCTGTCACGACCGTGACACTCATCACGGCTAGGCCGTGATCGGTTCTGTCTGGATCAGCTAACATGTCACGGCCGTGACGGTCATCACGACTAGGCCGTGACAGCTTCTGACTTTTGCCTTCTGCTCTGCTTGATCATGGTCGTGATGGTCATCACGGCTGGGCCGTGATGGGCTCTGTTTGACTCATTTTCTTCACTTTTCAAGCCCTATCTTCATCCAAGCTCCATCATTGTCAATCTTGAGCATTTTACCTTAATTTCTGCAAAACAACACCACAAACTATATGAAAATGCATGCAAAAATGTACATAAAATGTGATGTGAAATCACACTATCAGATAGATCCGAAAATTTACATGATCCTTTTTTTTGGATCATATCACCTAACTAGGCCAATTTGTACTTTTTCGGGCATAAAGGAGCCCCAATGGACTTGTTCGATCCTAATAGAGCCCAAATCGATTTGGTAGGACCTAATTGGGCCAATTACCCCGTACGGCCCAATTGTACTTCTTTGGTCCTAATGGAGCCCAAATGGACTTGTTTGATCCAAATAGAGCCCAAATGGACTTTTTAGGTCATATAGGACCTAACTGGGCCAATTTGTACTTCTTTGGTCTTAAAGCAGCCCAAATGGACTTGTTTGATCCTAATAGAACCCAAATGGACTGTTTAGGTCATATACGACCTAACTAGGCCAATTTGTATTTTTTCGGGCATAAAGGAGCCCCAATGGACTTGTTCGATCCTAATAGAGCCCAAGTTGACTTGGTAGGACCTAATTGGGCCAATTGCCCCGTACGGCCCAATTGTACTTCTTTGGTCCTAATGGATCCCAAATGGACTTGTTTGATCCTAATAGTGCCCAAATGGACTTTTTAGGTCATATACGATCTAACTGGGCCAATTTGTACTTCTTTCGTCCTAATGGAGCCCAAATGGACTTGTTTGATCCTAATAGAGCCCAAATGGACTGTTTAGGTCATATAGGACCTAACTAGGCCAATTTTTACTTTTTCGGGCATAATGGATCCCAAACGGACTTGTTTGATCATAATAGAGCCCAAATCGACTTGTTAGGACCTAATTGGGACAATTGTCCCGATCGGCCCAATTGTACTTCTTTAGTCCTAATGGAGCCTAAATGGACTTGTCTGATCCTAATAGAGCCCAAATGGACTTTTTAGATCATTTAGTACCTGACTAGGTCAATTTGTACTTCTTTGGTCCTAATGGGGCCCAAATGGACTGGTTCGATCCTAATAGACCTCAAATTGACTTGTTAGGACCTAATTGGGCCAATTGCCCCGATCGGCCCAATTGAACTTCTATGGTCCTAATGAAGCCTAAATGGACTTGTTTGATCCTAATAGAGCCCAAATCGACTTGTTAGGACCTAAGCGTAAGCTCCAAACATGATTTTCTTTGAAAATAACCTTGTTTGGTAATAAGATTAAGTGTTTAGATCAAATTAGAATGGATGTTTATGTTAATTTTGTTATGTGGTTTAGTTTGAGTAATTAAATTACTCTCTTCAAATTATTTTATTGGGTGCGTTAGCACTGACTTATTTCAGTGAATGCACGCTTACTAGACAATAAGTTACATTATTGTCACTATTATTACCAGTACAGAAAAATATTTTAAATAATAAGATTAAGAGAAAAGCATTTTCATATTTTCATTCTATTTAATTTTAGAGTTGAAAATAAATTGGTTTGACATTTATCGGAGATTAAATTTTGGACTGAGTATTTTCTTAGTTGATCAGTTCAACTATTAATCTTTACTCTAATTTGAATTTCGAAATCATCTATTTATCAATCTTTATTTTTAGATTCCAAAAAGTAAAAACATGTTTATTTTAGGCCTAATATTTATCCCTCATTTTGTACCTATTACTAAATGATTAGTTTAAAACCCTACTTTCTCTTCTCTCTCTCTCTCTCTCTCTCTCACTCTACGCCCCTCCCCCTCCCTTTCTTTTTTCTTCTTTGCTTTCTTCTTCTTTCTTTCTTTCTTTCTTTCTTTCTTTCTTTCTTTCTTTCTTTCTTTCTTTCTTTCTTTCTTCTTTCTCTTTTCTTCTTCCTCCTTTCACATCTCCTTCACCTCAAAACCACTCCTCACCACAACAGTTGCATTCCGCCTGAGCTCCGTCGACCGCCTTAGACCACTGCTCGGACCGCCGCTGGAGGAGGAGAGGACCGCGCTCACGTCCCTGCACACCTCGCTCGAAGCTGCGACCGGCGTCCTCAGACGCGCCATCGGGGAGCTCGCCTGGCCACTGTCTATGGTGGTTCGTCCACCTCCTTCCCTTCTATGAGGTTCGCCTCCTCTGTTTGGTCAGGATTGTTGCAGAACGAAGCTCCGCCACCATCCTCCGCTGCCATCGCCAGGGCCGGGACAGCCAGACCGCCACCATCTCTTCTCCCTTACTTGTGGGTGAGTGATTCCTCACCTTACCTTGTTGGATTTCAAGAAACCCCCAAATCTGATTTTGAAACCCTAACCCTAGCTCCTTGATTTCATGTTGTAATATGAAATTAAACTATGTTTTTATGCAATTGGGACTATAAATTAGCGTTTTATTAAACTAATTTTTGTTATCCTTTGATCAAATGAGTTTTCCCCAAATTGTATTTAGGAGCCCTAAACCCCAATTTGATTTTATTTGAATTTGGTTATGTTTTTGTGAAATTAATTATGATTTAGTACAATTAGGACTCTTAATTGATGATTCTCAAGTTCTCTTTCATGATCCTTTAATCAAAACAAAGTTTCCTTAAAAGGTAGTGTGAAGCGTGAGCTTCAAACATGATTTTCTTTGAAAATGACCTTGTTTGGTAATAAGGTTAAGTGTTTAGAACAAATTAGAATGTGTGTTTGATCATGTGTAATTGATTTCTTGATTTCTGGTTGTTGTGCGTTGTTGGATTCCCTCTCTGATACGTTTGACATGGCTATTCTTGCTTGATGGAGTAGATATGAGCTAACGTGAGCATTAAGACGAGGATCCTTTACTTGTCTTCAAAGGTAAGGGGAGCTTGCCTGAGGGATTTTTCTCAATAACCATTTGCTTGTAGTGTAGTCTGTATAATTTATGTGGTTGTGGTTATCTGTTTGTGTGGTTTATGTTGTGTTGTTTATCTGAGTATCGGTGTTTGATCTGCTTTTAAATTATTTGATTATCTGTAGTTGTATATTATATTGCTATGATGCATGATCTGTGTTGCAGTCATATAGCTGAGATGCAGTTATTAGTTATTATTGTAATTTAGTTTGTGATAGTTTCAGTTGTGGCTACCCTTCTGTGAAAAGAATGCAAATTTGTGAAAGTGTGTTTTTTGTTGTGGGGACTTTACATGAATGATATAAAAAAGTTTCCTTCTTCATGTTGTTGGTGTGGCCACTTGTACAAATTGCTTGCTTTCTTTGTTAGGAACATGGTTTTAGTATACTATCTCTTGGTTTAGTCACTGAACCTTGTTTTGACAACACAACTGTATTAAGTGTCAGCGTTTGATGGCTTGGTGTTTTTATGAGGGGATTCAAGGAACTTGTATCTATTTGCAATATCGTTTGTCATGTTCTGCAACTCTAGTCATGTAGCTTGCTAGTGGCACCTTGCATTTCTAATGATTTTAGGTACTGACTTGCAGAATTGTATCTATTTTATTGTTGACATCATGTCTAAATTGGTATTCTATGTATGTCATTTATGTAAATATGCTGGATGCACATGCTTGTCTCTATATTTGTCTCCCAACATAGGTGCTTCCTCACAACTTAGACCGATGGATGATGTATCTACATATTCATATGAGCAGAATGCAAGTGGTGCCTCTAGAAAGGCCGGTGGCAATCAGTCAACGGCATCAGGGGTGTCTAATCCAGAAACTAGACCTTCAGGTAAATTTTTGAAGACAGTAATTGCAAATGAATTTGGGGCTTTTGTTCTTTCTATTACCTGAATATTTGGGATTCTTTCTTATAGGAACTGGAAGACAAGAAATGGATTTTAGAGATTCGAGTTCTGAAAATAGGAGTGTCTTTCCTATGGGTAAGCAGAATAGGAACATGGAATTCAAAGATGCTGCCTCTGCTGCAGAATCTGCAGAACTTGCAAGCATGGTTGCAAGAGCAGCTGCTGAACTTTCAAACCGAGAGAACATGACAAGGCAATACTCAAGTGGGTCACATAGTTCTTCTGGCAACTTTATTTTTTTTTGTTTGGTTCATTACATGACCTTCACAGTTCACAGTGGCTTGATCTTCTGATGGTTTTTAAGTCATGACTTTTGGATTGCATCCATCAATTGGTATTTGATTTTTAGAAG
The DNA here is from genome assembly GCA_030762895.1 of Sophora flavescens. Lineage (NCBI taxonomy): Eukaryota > Viridiplantae > Streptophyta > Magnoliopsida > Fabales > Fabaceae > Sophora > Sophora flavescens. The sequence goes on along the minus strand of CM061070.1, from coordinate 75,759,709 downwards.
TTGTATGGTACCAAGGCTGTATTTTGTAACAATAGTCAAATTCATGATTTTGTGATTGAATGTGAAACTGCAAATATTAGTGATCGGTGCCATATAATTCGCATAGATAGTGAAATTGTAATGGAAGTGAAGTGATCTGTCACGGCCTGGCCGTGACAGCTTCTGCCTTGAATGTTGCTACACTAAATGGTCTGTCACGGCCGTGATTGGTATCATGGCCTGGCCGTGACAGATTCTCCCTAGAAGGGGTCTGGCTCAGTTGACATGTCACGACCGTGATGGGCATCACGGTCTGACCTTGACAGCTTCTGCCTTGAACGTTGCTTCACTAAATGGTCTGTCACGGTCGTGATGGGTATCACGGCCTGGCCGTGACAGATTCTGCCTAGAAGGGGTGTGGCTCAGTTGACATGTCACGGCCGTGATGGGCATCACGGCCTGACCGTGATAGATTCTGACTTTTCATTCTTCCGTGGGAAATCCGTCCCAAATCCGTTGGAAAACAAAAATAAATCTATCCGAAATTCGTCCGAACAATAACAAACAAAATCACAACATCCGTCCCAAATCCGTCCAAAAACAAAAATAAATCTGTCCGAACAATAACCAAAATCCGGATTTCCGTGTTGTCCATATTCCGTCCGCAATCCGTCCGTAAATATTTTCGGACAGAATTTCGGATGGATTTTATAATTTCCCATGAGGCTTTTTCAGACGGGTGTCATTCCGTCCGAAATCCGTCCGAAATGAATTATCCGCCCGAAATTTGTCCAATTTTCGTCCGAAATCCGTCTGAAATTCTGTCCGAAAATGATGGATTTCTAGTAGTGCCCGTCATGTGTCGTGAGCAGCCATTGTCCAAGTACTAAGACATCTATTTTCTTCCTGTTGTTAAGCAAATCTGCAACAGGCATTATCTTGTCTTTAGGTACCCAAACTGACTTGGGTCCTTTCTTGTTAGTTGTCACTAGACGAGTATGCTTAGCATGTTTATTGTGTATGCATCTAGATGTAATATGTCCACTTTTTCCACATACTTTGTAAAAGGTGTTGGACGAGCTAGACTTAGCTTTAGTATATTTATTTGGGACTTTTGAAGCTCTATGTTGTGTAATTGGTTTTGACTTTTTGTGAGATGCATCTTGCTTCTCTTTGTCATAACCAAGACCAGATTTATCATGAGGTGACCTAGAGTACCTTAAAATGAGACTAAGCTTATCTGAGCCACCTACAAGCTTTGGCAGAGAATCTGTTAGATATGTTACATCTTGTTTCAGTTTTGCAACTTCACAAGAGACATCAGGTTCACACACCATTTTGTCAGCTAGACTGTCATTCACTGATTTTAGTACGTCATTTTCATCCTTAAGGTTTTGTTTCTCAGTGCAGACCCTATCATATTCTCTAATCAGTTTATAAAATTTCTTTTTGAGACTGTCGTATTCTCGTGATAGTATCGATGATTCATGAAACAATTCATCAAAAGCATTTTGAAGAGTGGACGGGTCAGAGTCCATTACCTCAGCATCAGTGTATTCACTTTCTGATCGATTAATGTCGCCACATGAGACAGATATTTGTTTCTTCCTTAGCTTTATTTTCTTCATCTGATGAAGACAGATCAAGATCCTCCCATGTAGCCATTAAGCTTTTTCTTCTTTTTGAAGAATTTCTTTTTATCCTATAGCTCAGGGCAGTCAGCTTTGAAATGACGAGGTTTCTTGCATTCAAATCACAAGAGTGGACCTTTCTCCTTGGAGTCTGACTTCTCCTTGGAAAACTTTTTGTTGAGTTACTTCCTTCTGAAACCACCTTTCTTTTTCCACGTATGTTGAATCTTCCTGGAGATGAAGGACAAGTCATCCTCATCTGATCCTTCATCATTATCAGAAGATTCTGACTCATCTGATGATTCAGCAGCTTTGAGAACTTTTGATGAACTTGCTTTCTTTGCCTTCACGGCAATAGATTTTCCTTTTCTGGAATTTTCTTCTTCATTAAGTTCAAGTTCATGAACCTTGAGAGATCCAAGAAGCTCTTCCAGAGAGAGTGTATTCAGGTTTTTGGCTTCCTGAATAGCAGTTACTTTGGGTCTCCATTGCTTGGATAGACTTCTCAGGATTTTTCTGACATGATCTCTTTTTTCATAAACTTTTCCAAGAGATAAGAGATTGTTGGTGATGGTTTGGATTCTTCCAAACATTTGGTCTATTGTTTCATGTTCACCTATCTTGAACAGCTCATACTGATGAACTAACATGCTTATCTTTGATTCCTTAACTTGTGTGGAACCTCATGAGTTAGGGCAAGAGTATCCCGGATTTATTTAGCAGTATTGCAGCTGTGCACTTTGTCATGTTCAGATCTGGTTATAGCACACATGAGATAGTGCTTAGCCTTCAGATTCAGGTGATGTTGGTTTTTCTGCTCTTGAGTCCATTGGGCTTTAGGAACAGCAGCTCCAGCTTCATCTCTTGGTTTAGTGTAGCCAGTTTCAATCAGCTCCCAAATATCTACATTCTGTGCATCTAAGAAGGCCATTATTCTCTTCTTCCAGTAGTCATAATCTGTTCCATCAATGAGAGGAGGTTTGTTGATAGCTTGTCCTTCTGTATCCATGGTTGTTGGATCGTACTCCCTCAGCACTTGTTAGATGCTCAACTTTTTCGAGGCTGAGCTCTGATACCAACTGAAGTTGACATATACAAACACAAGAAGGGGGGTTGAATTGTGTTTGTTAATAATTTTCGAAAACAACCTTTAGAAGAATTTTTTTCACACAAGGAGATTAGAAATAGAAGCAAGCACAAAGAAATAGATCTTTTTAAAAAGCTTTAACAAAAGCAATATCAAAACCCCTCAGTTAGTAAGAAAAAAATAAAGCTATAAGAGTTCAGGAGTAGAAGATTCACACAAGATGTTTTATCCTGGTTCACTCTCTTCCAACCAAGAGCTACGTCCAGTCCCTTCTACTTGAAGGTTTTTCTCCACTATTTCCCAAATATATTACAACCAAGTATTCAACACCTCTCCAGGCTACAAGTATTTCTTTCTTACCAAGCCTCTTCATGCTCTAACTCTGACAAAGAGATTTAACGTTTGATCTTCTTAACTCACTATGTGTGAGGATATGAAAGTTTAAGATCAAATGAATATTTTCCAAATATTCAAACTAAGGAATACAGACTCTGGCTTTTGAAAGAATATGAGAATGAGTGATTATTGATTGGCAAAAGTTGAGCTAGCAAGGTTGTGCCGGCAAGAGTGTTTCTTTAGTATCTCAGGTCTTCTATTTATAGTGACCTTCTTCATCACTTGTATTTTTTTAACAGTTATTTTGAATAATCCCGTTTAGAGATAGCATTTAATGCATGATATCCGTTGTGACTGACAGCTTGATTGTGGCAAGTTGAATAGTACTCTTGGTTATCTAGGTAGCATGAAATTGGAAGCTCACTGCTCTGAGTATTGCAGCATGAGAACTTGTTGTTCCTCCTTTGTGTACAATCCATCTTTTTCAGCCATAAAGTTGTCATTGTATAGATCGTTTTGCAGTATCTCATTGTACGATTCTGCTTTTTGCATTTCTTGATGGTATTATGTTTCTTTTACAACAAGGTAAAACATTAAAGTAGATAAAACAAATGTGAAGAACAAATATTCTATTGAAATAAATATCAATCATTTGAAATAAATTCAAGAGATTTGGATTGCATTTATTTATTCAAAGATGGAGCTCATCTACTTAAAAACTTTGTCTACTTAGTTCTATGTGAGGCCAAGTATGTTTCAACAAATTACTTTGCTCGTCCGATGACGTGGCATATCCTCTCGTCTATCAAGTCTTTGGACTTGCTATACCTCAATGAGTGATAAAGATCTCCGTCTGGTGACGTGGCAGATAGAGTTCGTCTACCTGATTACTTTATTTTTCAGTTCATTCAATTTTACCAATTACTTTCGTTTGCTTACGTGGTAATCTAGACACGTTTACTATCAAGTCTTTGGACTTACTGTATCTAAGAAGTATATTTTGATTTTCATCTAGTAAGCATTTAGAGCCTCGTCTACTTAAGAAAACCAGTCTACTCAAATAAACAAATAACTTTTACCAAAACATTGAGCAGCCCGTCTACAAGGGTGGATGCGTAATTTTCAATGAAAACTTATCCCAAGTTTCTATTACGTATAATTAAATATTCCTGCATAACTGAAAGCACATGTTAGATCTCAACTAACACTTTGCCAAGCAAATTTAATCCTTTTGTTAACATCAAAACGTAGAGATTATTTAGTCCAAAACCACTTTGGTTCCAACACAATCTTTATAAGATTGACTTGGAGGACCTCTCAAATCAAAGTGTCTCCTATCTAGTGTCCAATGAAGATGAGCGATGGATTTGGCACAAAAGGCTAGGTCATGCAAGCTTGAAGCTAATTTCAAAGCTAAATAAGCATAACCTCGTGAGAGGATTACCAAACCTTAAGTTCAAATGCTCTCTGTGATGCATATCAAAAGGAAAAACAAGTCAAAAGTTCTTTTGAATCTAAGAATGTTGTTAGTACCAATATACCACTAGAGTTGCTACACCATGATCTTTTTGGTCCAACAAGGACTGCCCTTTGTCGATGATAAGAAATATGGTCTGGTCATTATAGACGACTATACTAGATGGACATGGGTTATGTTCCTAACTCACAAAGAACAGATCTCTTCAAGAGATGGCTAGTACAATGCTCAATGATAACTCTGTCCCTAGACACTTATGAGGGCTGAAGTCATTATCTTGCCTACTACATTCGAACGGAATATACATTAGACCTATCTCGAACAAGACTCCTTATGAATTGTGGAAAGGACGCAAAAACCCAACATTTCATATTTTCATCCCATTGGTTGTAAATGCTATATACTAAACACTAAAGATCAACTTGGTAAGTTTGATGCAAAAGTAGATAATGGAATTACTGTAGGGTATTCTGAAACTTCAAAAGGCTATAGAGTTTACAATTCTAGAACTCTGGTAGTTGAGGAAAGTATTCATATCAAGTTTGATGACAAACAACCTGATAAGAAATTATCAGAGCTAGATGAAGCTTTTGAAGATCTTGATCTAAACATCTCAAGAGATACAACAAAGATAAAAGATGATGATCAAGTAGACGACTCCACTCAACAACCAGAAACCACCACTTCTCAATATGATACAGTTCAGAAATCTTGGTACTTCAGGAACTATCATCCACAGGATCAGATCATTGGAAACCCCAATGATAGGCTAAGAAGTTGATCAACTTTCAGAGAACAAGAAAACTCTGCATTAGTCTCTGAGTTGGAACCGAAAACAGTAGACGAGGCTCTACTGGACGATGGTTGGATTCTAGCTATGCAAGAAGAACTGAATCAGTTTGAGAGAAGCAATGTTTGGACTCTGACACCCTTGCCTAAAGATAAATCAGTTATTGGAACAAAATGGGTTTACAGAAACAAACTTGATGAAAATGGTAAGGTGGTGAGAAACAAGGCAAGACTTGTTGCTCAAGGTTATTCTAAGGAAAAAGGTATAGATTACACTGAAACTTTTGCACCTGTTACTAGATTAGAAGCAATTAGAATTTTACTTTCATTTGCTGCACATCATAGTATTATGCTTTTTCAAATAGATGTTAAAAGTTCTTTTCTAAATGGCTTTATTAATGAAGAAGTTTATGTTATGCAACCTCCGGGTTTTGAGAGTGAAACCCATCTTGAACATGTATATAAGCTTAAGAAAGCTTTATACGGTCTTAAACAAGCTCCTAGAGCTTGGTACGATAGGCTGAGTTCTTTTCTTATGGAAAATGGATTTAATAGAGGAAATGTTGACACAACCATGTTTAGAAATTCCATTAAGTCTAATTTCATAATTGTGCAAATACATGTTGATGACATTATATTTGGTCCTACTAATGAATCTCTTTGCAAAGAATTTTCTAAGCTAATACAAAAACAATTTGAAATGAGCATGATGGGAGAACTCACATTCTTCCTTGGACTTCAAGTTAAACAAACTGTGGACGAGGTTCTCATCCATCAAACCAGTATACAAAGGAACTCTTGAAGAAGTTCAAAATGGATGATTGCAAACCAATGAATACCCCTATGCACCCCACGTCCATACTGAACAAAGATGATAAAGAGAAAAAGGTAGACCAAAAGGTATATAGAGGTATGGTAAGATCTTTCTTATATCTTACTGCGTCTAGGCCTGACATTATGTTCAGTGTATGCTTATGTGCTCGATTTCAATCTGATCCTAGAGAATCTCACTTATCAGCAGTTAAAAGAATATTTAGATATTTGAAAGGTACTACTAATTTGGGTTTGTGTTTTAAGAAATGTAAGATTACAGATTAGTTGGTTTCTGTAACATCCAAAAATTCTAACATAATTAATTTGAAATAAATAAATAAATAATAATAATAATATTAAGTTATTAAAAAGTATAGTGCAAATAAAATATAAATAAGAGATTTAGTCTAAAGAAGTGATAGTATAAGAATTTATTGAAATTACTTAATTATTTTAAAAGAATAATATATATATATATATATATATATATATATAGGAAACGGCGTACAGGCCTTTTAGTCACTTTGGACTTTGCCAAAAAAAACACAATCCATAGGTTTAAAATATATGTATATAAATACATGGCTAATGAAAAGGAAAATGAGAATGCGTCAGGACCGGGTTTTCACATATGAAAATAGACATAAGAATCTTTTTGACACTGCGCGCCGCACAGTGAGTGAGGGAGAGAGAGCGTTTTTCGTTTCACAGTGCAGTCATAGCAGAATACAGATCCAAGAACGCCACCAAACGGAAGAAGAATTTTTAGGGAAGCACTGATTCTTATCATACGTAATTTTTAGAGCACATTGGAGGTCTTCGAGAGGTGAGTAACAGTACCTTTTAATAACCCTTTCCATGGTACATGTGTTTGTTGTGTTGAGCGATTTACCTATGATTTTGAGAGATTTTAATTGAATGATGCATGTAATTAATAAACTGAAACTTTTAGGGGTTTTGAATTAAAATAAAAAAGATTATTAAATTGGGTATTTGTTCTTGTTACTCATGGCATGAAATACATGATTGGTATTTGAATTAGTTGAATGACGTGCTTATTGGTGTATGCTAGCCATGTGAGTTTATTTGACATGCATGATAAGATCAAATATTTGATTTTTGGTAAATGAATTGTTACACGCATGAGACATGAAGTTGTGCCTTATGATGAATTGTATGATGTTTGCCGCAATACCATCTGTGATAGGGGTATCGAAAAGTAATACCACCGTAATGGGGTATCGAAAGTAACATCCCCATATAATTGGGATGTCGAAAATAAGTAATACTACCTAAAAAGGAGTATCGAAGGTAACACCGCCACAGGATGAGGTGTCGAAAAAGGAGAAATACCACCATGTGCACATGGGAGGTATCGAAATGGAAATGTCCCCGACAGAGGGTGACATCGAAACACTCCTCGTGAGTAGGGGGTGGGCAATGGGACGCCATTGTCGTGTGATGTGTGAATATATGGCATGCCAAGAAGAGGCCAATTTAATTAGGAGGTCTTCAGACCGCTTGGATTAAACTTGAATTTATCTAGTACATGGAATGTGTTGTATTGAGATGAGATTATTATTAATGTTAAAAGTATTTTCTTTATATATATTATTTTGAAAAAATTAGCGGGTGCCATGGACAGTTTTTGAGGTTACCGCACCGGCTGAGAACAATGCTATTTTCGAAAATGTTTTAATAAAACTGTATTGTTGATCACTGGGATTTTATATCTCATTATTAACCATTGTTATCAGAGCACGAGGAGGACGTCATTGAGGCTGAAGAGGCATGAAGACTTAGTGGACACCATTAGATAATCTTTCTTGTTTGGTTAGTCTGTTCTTAAATAAGGAGCCGTGTGTGGATTGACGTAATTATTTATCGTTGGGATTGTAGTTAGACACCCGGTTTTGAGGCTTTTGATTTTTATTTTTTTTATTTATATCTATATTCATTACATGGATAACTTAATACTATATTATTTAATATGAGGCATTTTCAGACTTTAATGTTTTCTCTAATTTTTCTTTATGAGATATATGTTTTGATTAAATGTTTTAAAGGATATTTTATTGATTTAATCTTGGGAGTACTAATGTAACAAAGGGACGTTACATTTATGGTATCAGAGCAGTTCGATTCTAAATCGGACTGTGGTAATGGGGCTTTTTCTAAAATAAAACTTGGGCGCATAGGATGCTTGTTAGAGTTATAGATGCTGCATGCTATTCTTTGGGATATTGGACCTGATCAACCCAGTATTTCATTGGTTGTGAGCAGATTTATGGCGACTAATAGGCGAGGGACGAATGTTGCACTTACAGCAGCTTTGGATTGTATGGCCAAAGCTATGCAAGAGGCGACGGAGACTCGCCGTCAAGCTGAAAGGAATGGAGGCCAGTCACTAATGAAGTGGTGGCAACCTAGGACCCTTAACACGTGGGGCTTTTCGAATTCAAGAAGAACAATTCGCCATCATTCTGAGGCAGCTTAGATCCGAAGGAGGCTGAATTTCTTCTACTCGTTAAGAAAAAAAAATTTATATTGTTTGATTCAGGAGCAACACATCCCTTGATACATCCTTTATGTGTGAAAATTTGGAGATGCCAATCTTTTATTTGTCCTTTGGTTCATAGGTTTCTACTCCTATAGGGATATTCTTGTTCTTCCATTGGTTGTTTAAATTGTTTCCTTGTGCGTCAAGACACTCCTTATGACATCAATCTTATTGTTATCTATGTATTGTATGTTATTCTTGGTATTGACTTATTGGCATCTAGACTCAATGCCATAAGCATTCCGACAAAAACATCCTTATCTCTTCACATCCAATGTCTAATGATTTTCCCCGTACCCAGTTCTATTGTCTCTGCTGTCGCTTGTCATAAGTGCTTAGTTGAGGGAGCTCAAGGATATATACTCTTATTCTCTACTAAGATAGAGGCTGACAGTGATGTGACGGCTGTACCTGTGGTGTGCGAGTTATAGGATGTTTTCCCTAAGGATGTCACTAGTTTGCCTTCGAATAGAGAAGTTGAGTTTAACATAGATCTAGTGCCAGGGAGTGGACCAGTATCAGTAGCGCCATATAGGATGACACCTCTAGAGTTGAGCGAGCTCAAGAAACAGATAGAGGACATGTTACAAAAGGGGTTTATTAGGCCTAGTGTGTCACGTTGGGGAGCACCAGTGCTTCTAGTGAAGAAAAAGGATGGGAGTATGAGGTTGTGTGTTGACTATAGGCAACTGAATAAGGTAACCATCACGAACAAATATCCCTTGCCTAGGATAGATGATCTCTTAGATCAGTTAAGGGGAGCGTCGGTGTTTTCCACAATAGATCTAAGATCAGGATACCATCAAATTAGAGTTAGAAGCGAGGACATCCCCAAGACAGCCTTCAGGACAAGGTATGGGCACTATGAGTATGTAGTGATGCCCTTTGGAGTGACCAACGCCCCAGCCGTTTTCATGGACTACATGAATCGGATCTTCAGGACCTTTTTAGACAGGTTTGTGGTGGTGTTCATAGATGATATTTTAATATACTCTAGGACACCAGAAGAACATGGAGAACACTTAAGGTTGGTGTTGTAGATCTTGAGGGGAGAGCGTCTTTATGCCAAACCAGAGAAGTGTGAGTTTTGGCTAGACGAGGTAAAGTTTTTAGGACACACACACTAGTGGAAAATATACATTAGACGGTAAAGGTTTACGTCAGTTAACCAAAAACTAGACGTTAAAAAGGGGGCGATGGCAGTTTTGTAAATCTCAGACTTCATTAATTCACTGTTAGCGTCAGTTGTTTTAAGGACTGACGTTAAAAGTGAGGCGGTGGCAGTTTTGTAAATATGAAATCACTATTTGCGTCAGTTGTTTAATGAACTGACGTTAAAAGTGTTTTGCAAGAAATTATTAACACTTTTAACGTCAGTTGTTTATAAAACTGACGTTATAAGTGTTATTTTTACTTCAGTTAAATAAATAACTGACGTAAATAATCAACTCATTCCTATCTTTCTTTCGTTGTCATCTCCCTGTTGTCACTCTTAACGCAGATCATCACTCCATATAGTGCAGTTTATTTCTAATCTTTTTTTTTTTTAAAAAGTTTATTTTTAATCTTAATTAATTAGCTTGAATTAGTAAATTAACAAATTCTTGTGCAAATTAAAATAAATAAACACTTAACATAAAACAAGTTATATATGTATAATCAAATCGTATCTCATTGAAGCGATTCATAAGTTACAATTACATGTTTAAAAGATAAAAAATTTCCGCAAGATAGCACTAAAATATAAAAAAGTTTCTGCTTCAACATCATTTTCTTCTCAGTCCTGTCCTCAGAAACTCCAACATTGAATACATCCCCTCCCTCATTTGAAGTCCTTGATGCTCCATCTGAATCCACAATCACTTTGGAACCGTGGCAGAGTGAAGGGTGAACTCGATCTGTTTCAGCAATATTCTTGGAACAGCCACTTGGTTCCAAAGCTGAGGCTTTGGAACTGTAGCTGCTGATTCTCTAGAAGGATGATGGTGTGTGCAATTCACATAATGCGATTTACACACCCTTATCACCCATGTAATGTGATTTACTCAGACTCAGAAGTTGTTTGACCATTAAGACAGAGACCTTTAAGTCTAGGTATAGGAAGAAAGAGTGATGAAGTTAATCTCCATAGCAGAGCCATATTGTGAAGCAGAAAAATTAAAGGAAGGAAGGAAGCTATTTATAGGAGTAGGGGATGAAGTTACTAGGCGTCGTAAGTTGCTAAAAAATTAAATTGATCATTAAGAGCATTAGGTTCCAAGGCGCATTGGGAGTTGGCAGTCATATATTATAAATGTGCAGAAAAGAAAACACCCGAAGGATTAGGAAGAAATAGACCTTTAAGTCTAGGTATAAACTTAGTGCTCATAAAGAGGATTATAGGTTACATGTGCATGAGTAAGTAGCACAGCAGTAATGGGTAATTTAGTAGCAGAGTAGTCACAGGAATGAATGCTTTTGCAGAAACTTATACACTTTTAACGTCAGTTGTTGAATAAAACTGACGTTAAAAGTGTTTTTAAAATAAAAAATATTTATTTTTAACGTCAGTTGTTTATACAACCGACGTTAAAAGTGTGATTTTTACTTGATTAAATAAACAAATGACGTAAATAATCCTATATCCCTATCTGAAATGCCCTGTTGTCACTCTTAACACAGTGCGTTAACGTCGATTGTTGAATAAAACTGAAGTTAAAAGTGTTTTTAAAATAAAAAATATTTATTTTTAACGTCTGTTGTTTATACAATTGACGTTAAAAGTGTGATTTTTACTTCAGTTAAATAAATAGCTGACGTAAATAATCCTATATCCCTAGCTATCTGAAATGCCCTGTTGTCACTCAATTAACACTGGTCTCATAGCCATTTTGTGAAGGAATAGAAATATAAAGGAAAAGAAGAGGCAGTATTACAGACTGATACAGAAGAATGTTACTTTATACAGAGACACAACACTTTTAACGTCAGTTGTATTCAACAACGGACGTTAAAAGTGTTTTTTTTTAAAAATATTAATATTTAACGTCAGTTTGTTAATAAAACTGACGTTAAAAAATTAATTGTAACGTCAGTTGTTTAATACAACTGACGTTAAATGTTGTTTTATATAACGTTTACACCCGCGCGCCTTTTGCACTTTGCTCTGTACGTACGTCTCTTTTCTCTTTTCATCACGCTCAACCCTAAATCACTCTCAACCCTCACTCTCACTCTCACCCAAAGACAAACCCTAATCGCGAGCTCATCTCCACCGCAACCACCGCGAGGGCTTCTTCGCCACCACCGTGAGGTTCACTATTAACCCTAACTCTGTCTTTCCATTCATTCTTTGCAATAACTTGACGTACATCTCTCTTTCCCCTTCCCGCGCACTAACTCTCCTTGTCCCTCTGCTTTCAGTAACCACATCGAACGTTGGCCACCACTCGAGCTCCCCTCCCCACCACCACGCGAGCACCTATTTCTGGTGAGTATTTAGGGCACATTTTTGTATTTTTGGTTTTGAGTGTATGTTGAAACTGTAGTCTCGATGGTTGAAACTTGAAACCGTGAGTTTGAGTTGTTTGGAATGTACGTCTCTGTTTTTGGTTTTGAGTGCATGTTGCTCTGCTGGTTGATCCGTCACGGTCGTGATGCTAATCACGGCTAGGCCGTGATCAGTTCTTCCCGTGATGGCATGGTTGCTTCGGTTGGCACGTTACGGTAGTGATGGACATCACCGCCAGGCCGTGACCGATGCTTGGCAATTAATCTTTAAAAACTATAGTTTTCAATCTCCGTATTGTCCTTATATTGGTTATATATATGTTTTGTATATCTACAGGACCTATCTAGTTATGGATCGTAGTTGGATGGTTTGTAAGCGTACTAGTGCTGAGTATTTGAAGGGGGTGGGAGAATTTATAGAATTTGCTCAAAGGAATGTTCCTAATAGTAATGGAATGTTCTGTTGTCCTTGTGTCAAGTGTTTGAATACGAGGAAATGTACGGTGAAGGATATACGTACTCATTTGATTTGTGAAGGGATTTGCTTGAGTTATACAAGATGGATATGGCATGGTGATATGTTGTTGAGTAGTAATACGGCGAGTGTCTCCCAAAGTGAGGACGTTGACATAGATATGGAGGATGATCGAGTAGAGGACATGATCCGTGATATTGGACAAGAATCTTTTCATCGAGCGCATGTGTATGATAGGTTGTGCGGTGATGCGGATAAGCCTTTATATCCAGGGGTGTACTACTCATACACGGTTGTCGGCGGTGCTAAAATTGGTTTGTGTGAAGGCGAGAAATGGTTGGAGCGATAAAAGCTTCACGGAATTGCTTGAAGTGTTGAAAGACTTGCTTCCGGAGGACAACACATTGCCTGACCGTAACTATGAGGCCAAGAAGGTATTGTGTCCTATGGGTATGGAGTATAAGAAGATACACGCATGCCCCAATGATTGCATATTGTACACCGGTGTTCATGAAGACAAACACGATTGCCCCAAATGTGGGTTATCACGATACAAAGTGAAGGGTGGTGATGATGATGATGATGATGTTGATGATGTGAGAAAAAAGGGTCCTCATGCGAAGGTGTTGTGGTATCTTCCAATAATTCCAAGGTTCAAGCGATTGTTTGCCAATGCGAAAGATGCGAAGAATCTTAGATGGCATAATGATGAGAGGAAACGTGATGGAAAGGTTCGTCATCCTGCTGATTCTATTCAATGGAAGAATATCGATACTATGTTTCCGGATTTCGCCGATGAGCCAAGAAACCTAAGGCTTGGACTTGCTACGGATGGAATGAATCCTTATGGTAACATGAGTAGTATTCATAGTTCATGGCCTGTTCTGTTGGTGATTTACAACATGCCCCCTTGGTTGTGCAAGAAGCGCAAATACATGATGTTGTCTATGATGATTTCGGGCCCAAAGCAACCGGGAAATGACTTAGATGTTTATCTAGGTCCCTTGATTCAAGACTTGAAAACGTTGTGGGTGGAAGGTGTTGATGTAGTTGATGGGTATTCTCATGAGACTTTCAAGCTTCGTGCCATGTTATTTTGCACCATGAACGACTTTCCAACATACGGTAACTTGTTCGGGTTCAGTGTCAAGGGGCATAAAGCATGCCCTATATGTGAAGAAGGCACATGCTACACTCAGTTGCATCATGGAAAGAAGACGGTTTACCTTGGGCATCGAAGATTTCTTAGACGTGATCACCCATATCGTAAGATGAAAAAAGATTTTAATGGATGTCAAGAGACAGAAGAAGCGCCGACGGCCTTAATTGGAGAGCAGGTTTATCAGAGGGTAAAGGACATCGATGTTATATTCGGCAAGTCCAAAAAGAAAGGTAAAGCTGCTGAGAAAAACATATGGAAGAAGAGGTCGATATTCTTTGATCTTCCATCTTGGCGCGCAAGCTTGATGTCGACACTCTTGCATTGATGTGATGCATGTGGAGAAAAATGTGTGTGATAGTGTGATCGGGACGCTTCTCAACATTCAGGGCAAGACAAAGGATGGTGTAAATGCTCGTCTCGACCTCGTTGCTATGGGTATACGAGAGCAGTTAGCTCCAGTTGTTGAGGATGGTAAGCGGACTTATTTGCCGACAAGATGTCATACTTTGTCAAAAAAGAGAGACACAAAGTTTCTGTGGTGTCTTCGTGGCATCAAAGTTCCACATGATTACTTTTCAAATATGAAGAGGCTTGTCTCTAGTGATCTTAAATTGGTTGGCTTGAAGTCTCATGATTGTCACATCTTGATGCAACAACTTCTGCCCGTTGCTATTCGTGGCATTGCTACAAAAAATGTGAGACATGCCATTACTCGGTTGTGCTCATTCTTCAATTCTATATGTAGCAAAGTCGTTGACCCCCGTATGTTGGATGACTTGGAAGTTGAGGCTGCTACAATCTTGTGCCAATTGGAGATGTATTTTCCTCCGTCCTTTTTCGACATAATGGTTCACTTAATTGTTCATTTGGTGAGGGAGATTAGATTATGTGGGCCGGTTTTTCTAAGATGGATGTACCCAGTTGAGCGCTACATGAAGATATTGAAAGGGTACGTGAAGAATCCTCATCGTCCGGAAGCATCTATTGTTCAAAGGTATGTTGCAGAAGAAGCTATTGAGTTTTGTTCGGACTACCTTCATAACACGGATCCTATAGGGGTTCCTAAGCCTCGACATGATGAGATCAGATGTCAAGGTAAGGGTACACATGGCTTAAGAATTAATTGGAAGGATCGGGAGGCAGTGCTTCAAGCACATTTGTATGTATTGAACAACATCGAATGCGTTCAGCCTTTGTTATTTGAACATAAAAGAAAAGTCAATCAAGAAAACCCTCGAATGAGCGAAAGGTGGTTGTTGAACAAGCATAACAAGACTTTCTTACCATGGTTCAAGGAAGAAATGCTTAAGGATGGTAGTACTGCTTCTGATGACGTAAAATGGCTAGCACGTGGGCCTAACTTCAACGTCATATGTTGGAGCGGATACGACATAAATAACTTTTCCTTTTATACAAAGGAACAAGATAACAAGAGTACCATGCAAAATAGTGGGGTTATGATCGTGGCTGAAGCAATGCACTTCTCTAGTGCAAAGGACACAAAACTCGTTACAGCACCGAGACCTTACTTTGGATATATTGAAGATATTTGGGTGCTCGATTACACTAAGCTTACGGTGCCGATATTTAAATGTAAGTGGGTTGATAGTAATGGTGGTGTACAAACCGACGAATTAGGGTTCATATTGGTAGACCTCAACAAGTTAGGTCATATAAATGAGCCTTTCATAATGGCTTCCCAAGCAAAACAAGTGTTCTACATCACTGATCCTTCTAACAAAAGGTTGTCCGTGGTTCTCCAAGGAAAAAGCATGTATAATGGTAGTGATGAAAATGAAGATTCAAATCTTGATATTCCTGAGACTCCTTCTTTTTCAACAAACATGCCTACTATAATCGAGGAGACACAGGTGGACGATGTACATGCCATTCGTGATGATCATCACGAAGGGATATTGATATAGGTAGTTTAAACTTAGTATACATTTATTTTTATTTATATTTATGTATTTATTTTGAGTTATAACCTATGTTAATAAATATTACTAATTGTTTCTGAATACATATGGATCATTGTTCCATTTTTCCTTTGCAATTCTGTAATGTGTGTGATATTCTGTGTTACTGGGATATTTACTGAATGCAGGGATGGCTGAGGGGAGTGATATTTTAAAATTGAATTTAAAAAAAATACTATTAACGTCAGTTTTATCATACAACTGACGTTAATAGTATTTTATAAAATATACAGTACACTATTAACGTCAGTTGTTTATTACAACTGACGTAACATTAAGACATTTAACGTAAGTTCTTAATAACAATTGACGTTAGTTTTAACAAAATTAACGTCAGTTTTTTTAAAGAAACGACGTTAATTTTGACAAAATTAACGTCAGTTGTGTTAAAGAACCGACGTTAAGAATGTTATATTTAACGTCAGCTGTCAACTGACGTTAAAAGTGTAACTTTTAACGTCAGATGTATTTACGTCAGTCAGTATTCTGACGTAAAAAATCAATTTTAACTGACGTAAAAAGCACTTATTGCACTAGTGACAGTCTCAAAGGATGGTGTAGCGGTTGATTCCTCTAAAGTTGATGCAGTGTTGGGATGGGAACAACCGAAGACAGTAACCGAAGTGAGAAGTTTCTTAGGCTTAGCTGGTTACTATAGGAAGTTCATAGAGGGGTTTTCTAGATTAGCCTAACCTTTGACCCAGTTGACTAGAAAAGGGAAACCTTTTGTGTGGGACCAGGAGTGTGAGGACGGGTTCCAAGAGCTTAAGAGGAGGTTGGTATCATCACCAGTCTTAACTATACCGGACCCCTTAGTGAGTTTTGTGGTATACTGCGACGCATCCAAGAATGGCTTGGGATGTGTCTTAATGCAGGAGGGCAAGGTGGTAGCATATGCCTCTAGGCAGCTTAGGCCACATGAAGGGAATTACCCTACCCAGGACCTAGAGCTAGCAGTTGTGGTTTTTGCCCTTAAGATTTGGAGGCATTACCTTTATGGGGCAACCTTTGAAGTTTTTAGTGACCATAAAAGCCTTAAATATCTGTTCGACCAGAAGGAGTTGAACATGAGACAACGAAGGTGGATGGAGTTCCTTAAGCACTACAACTTCAAGTTGAAATACCATCCGGGAAAGGCGAATGTGGTGGCAGATGCTTTGAGTAGGAAGTCCCTACACGTGTCAAGCTTGATGGTACAAGATCTGAACCTGGTGGAAGAGTTTAGGGACATGAACCTGGAAGTGTTGGATGTGACCTTAAATGTCTTAAGTTTGAAGTTGAATAGGTTGGAGATTAATAGTGACCTTAGAGATGAGGTTAGGCGGGAACAACTTTTAGACCAGGAGTTGCAGTCTCGGTTAGGACAAGAGGGTTATGAGTTGTCAGTTGATTGGCTAGTGAAGTTTAAGAGTAGGATCGTTGTTCCTAAGGAGGGGAGCCTTAGAGAGAAGATATTAGAGGAGGCTCATAAGGGAAAGTTTACCATACATCCTGGAATAACTAAGATGTACCAAGACCTTAAGAGGATGTATTGGTGGCCAGGAATGAAAAAGGATGTGGCTAGCTTCGTAACTAGGTGTTTAGTGTGCCAAAAGGTTAAGATAGAACATCAGAAGCCTTCGGGGTTGTTGCAGTCCTTGGAGATTCCATAATGGAAGTGGGAGAGAATTTCTATGGACTTTGTGATGGGGTTACCTAGGACGCGTTTGGGCTTAGATGCTACTTGGGTGATAATGGATAGGCTGACCAAGTCCGCCCACTTCTTGCCAATTAAGGCAACCTATAGCTTAGACAAGTTGGCCTACCTCTATATCCAGGAAATAGTCAAACTTCATGGGATACCCACATCCATAGTGTCGGATAGAGACCCGAGGTTTACCTATAGATTTTGGAGAGCTTTTCAGCAAGCCTTTGGGACTAAGTTGAACCTTAGCACGGACTATCATCCCCAAACGGATGGTCAGTCAGAGCGGACCATTAAGACCCTTGAGGACATGCTTAGGGCGTGTGTCCTGAATGAAGAAGGGAGTTGGGATGGATTCCTACCTCTCATTGAGTTTGCGTATAACAATAGTTATCATGCTAGTATAGGCATGACACCCTATGAGGCCCTATATGGGAGGAAGTGTAGGTCCTCTTTATGTTGGTGTGAGGTAGGTGAGAAAACCTTGATAGGACCTGAATTAGTCCAGGAAACCTCCGAGAGAATAAAAATGATTAGGGAGAGGATGCGCACGACACGAAGTAGACAAAAGAGCTATGCCGACAAAAGGAGAAAGCCTCTGTAATTCCAGGAAAGTGAGCATGTATTTTTTAGAGTCACTCCTAAGACGGGGGTACGGAGGTCGATGAAAGTCCGCAAGCTAAATCCTCATTTCATGGGACCTTTCCAAATTCTTAAAAGAGTCGGGCCTGTTGCTTATCAATTGGCTCTTCCGCCACAGTTGGCAAACCTTCATGATGTTTTCCATGTGTCACAACTCAGAAAATATTTGTCCGATGAATCTCACGTGATAGCTCCTGAGTCTGTACAATTGAAGGATAATTTGATCTATAAGCCAAAGCCTAGTCAAATCATGGACAAGAGCACTAAGACTCTGAGGAACAAGACGATTCCATTGGTGAAAGTGTTGTGGGAAGGATTGACTCCTGAGGAAGCCACTTGGGAGATGGAGGAGGACATCGTCCGTCAGTACCCAGATTTTATTATCTAAGGTATGGTGACCTTTAAGTTTGACTATACCATATGTTAAAATAAGTGCGCGAGTATGAGGCGAATTTCGGGGACGAAATTCTTTAAGGAGGGGAGAAAATGTAACATCCTAAAATTCTAACATAATTAATTTGAAATAAATAAATAAATAATAATAATAATAATATTAAGTTATTAAAAAGTATAGTGCAAATAAAATATAAATAAGAGATTTAGTCTAAAGAAGTGATAGTATAAGGATTTATTGAAATTACTTAATTATTTTAAAAGAATATAATATATATATATATATATATATATATATATATATATATAGGAAACGGCGTACAGGCCTTTTATTCACTTTGTACTTTGACAAAAAAAACACAATCCATAGGTTTAAAATATATGTCTATAAATACATGGCTAATGAAAAGGAAAATGAGAATGCGTCAGTAGGGTTTTCACATATGAAAATAGACATAAGAATCTTTTTGACACTGCGTGCCGCACAGTGAGTGAGGGAGAGAGAGCGTTTTTCGTTTCACAGTACAGTCATAGCAGAATACAGATCTAAGAACGCCACCAAACGGAAGAAGAATTTTTAGGGAAGCACTAATTCTTATCATACGTAATTTTTAGAGCACATTGGAGGTCTTCGAAAGGTGAGTAACAGTACCTTTTAATAACCCTTTCCATGGTACATGTGTTTGTTGTGTTGAGCGATTTACCTATGATTTTGAGAGATTTTAATTGAATGATGCATGTTATTAATAAACTGAATTTTTTAGGGGTTTTGAATTAAAATAAAAAATATTATTAAATTGAGTATTTGTTCTTGTTACTCATGGCATGAAATACATGATTGGTATTTGAATTAGTTGAATGACGTGCTTATTGGTGTATGCTAGCCATGTGAGTTTATTTGACATGCATGATAAGATCAAATATTTGATTTTTGGTAAATGAATTGTTACACGCATGAGACATGAAATTGTGCCTTATGATGAATTGAATGATGTTTGCTGCAATACCACCTATGATAGGGGTATCGAAAAGTAATACCACCGTAATGGGGTATCGAAAGTAACATCCCCATATAATTGGGATATCGAAAATAAGTAATACTACCTAAAAAGGAGTATCGAAGGTAACACCGCCACAGGTTGGGGTGTCGAAAAAGGAGAAATACCACCATGTGCACATGGGAGGTATCGAAATGGAAATGTCCCAGACAGGAGGGTGACATCGAAACACTCCTCGTGAGTAGGGGTGGGCAATGGGACGCCATTGTCGTGTGATGTGTGAATATATGGCATGCCGGCAAGAGGCCAATTTAATTAGGAGGTCTTTGGACCGCTTGGATTAAACTTGAATTTATCTGGTACATGGAATGTGTTGTATTGAGATGAGATTATTATTAATGTTAAAAGTATTTTCTTTATATATATTATTTTGAAAAAATTAGCGGGTGCCATGGACAGTTTTTCCGGTTACCGCACCGGCTGAGAACAATGCTATTTTCGAAAATGTTTTTATAAAACTGTATTGTTGATTACTGGGATTTTATATCTCATTATTAAGCATTGTTTTCAGAGCACGAGGAGGACGTCATTGAGGCTGAAGAGGCGTGAAGACTTAGTGGACACCATTAGATAATCTTTCTAGTTTGGTTAGTCTGTTCTTAAATAAGGAGCCGTATGTGGCTTGACGCAATTATTTATCGTTGGGATTGTAGTTAGACGCCCGGTTTTGAGGCTTTTGATTTTTATTTTTTTATTTATATCTATATTCATTACATGGATAACTTAATACTATATTATTTAATATAAGGCATTTTCAGACTTTAATGTTTTCTCTAATTTTTCTTTATGAGATATATGTTTTGATTAAATGTTTTAAAGGATATTTTATTGATTTAATCTTGGGAGTACTAATGTAACAAAGGGACGTTACAGTTTCTGTGATGCTGACTATGATGGAGATAGAATTGAAAGAAAAGTATCAGTGGATGATGTCACTTCATTGGAGCTAATCTTGTCTCATGATCAAGCAAAAGACAAAGTACCGTTGCCTTATCAACTGCCGAAGCTGAGTATATTTTAGCTGCTAGTTGTTGCTCACAATTTCTTGGGGTCAAACATAAATTGGCGGACTACAATGTGTTTGTAAGTAGTTTTTCACTTTTGTGTGATAATACTGCTGCAATAAATCTAATAATCCAATTTTGCATTCTAGAGCTAAGCACATAGAAATTAAACATCACTTCATTAGGGATTATGTACAAAAAGGTGTTTTTGATATACAATTTGTGGATACTGACCATCAATGGGCAGATATCTTTACTAAACCTCATGCCGAGGACATATTTATTTTTATTAGGAAGCATCTCAATATGCTATGTGTGGATTGATTAAGGCGTCTAGCCTTGAGAAGTTTGTTGTTGATGTATGTGCGTCTAAACCATTTCAAGACTTTTGTATGATTAAAATATGCACCCACTGCATATCACGTCCATTGCATTCGTGTGCCTCGTCTACTGCATGTCGCGTCTACGCATGTTTGCATCTTGTTTGGACCCGTCCATACATATTTTTATGACTTGCATTTATTTTGTCTCAATGACAAATTTATCCTTTATTCTTTTTGCTGAGTCAGTAACTTCCATCAATCCCATCAAGACCTTTTTATAGTTTTCAAAATACCAACGAAGTTTTATCCTTAATAACATGTCTTGTCAAATATTTTCTTTTTGATTTATTTCTAAAAGAAAAACCTTTGAGGTTCAAAACCTTTTTATGAGCAATTTCTTCCCTCTAAGAAAACTTTACACTCCCTTGAACTCTCGAGCTCTCTATCTCTTTGCTTTCGAACCCTAGCTCTCAGATCACCAAAAATGGCTTCTTCTTCAACCTTCAACGTGGACAAACTCAACATGGCTATTGAGCATCACTTCAACTTTGGAATTTTGCAAGACTACAATTTGGATATTAGCAAGTACATTAATGCTGTTGGATGGGGATGACTCTTCGCTGAGAAAGTATCTGTTTATCCTATCTTGATAAGGGATTTTTGGAGGAGACTTCAAGTTAGTAATACTGACTTCTCATCTACTGTGCTGGGAAAGAGAATAATAGTCTCTGAGAAGACTATTGCTGATGCCATCTTCTGTGCTTAGGAAGGAGTAGTATTTACTGAGTCTTGGGAGACTGAACTGGGAGGCACTGAAGTGATTGAAGTCTTCTTGATGAGAGAGGACACAGTTAGGAATCACTCATGGAAAGCTGTTGAAATGAAGGACATCATTCACATCCTTCATCAACTACTGAACAAGGTGGTTCTCCACATGGTTGGATCCAATGACAACATATCCGCTCCGCATAAGTTCTTCCTATGTCATCTTTTCACTGAGACGATGATCAATCTTCCCAGAATCTTGTATGGAAGATTCAGGGATGCTGTGATTAACCCGAAGAAACTTTCAGCATTCCCATATTTGCCATCTCCTTTCCAAAATCTTCAAAGCTCAAGGAATCCATGAATTGATTGCTGCAAAGTCTCCTGAAGAGCAAGCCAGGATCTTAATTGAAAAACAAATGTCTGCTGCTGACTTTGATAAAATAAACATTGCTAATATGAATCTTAGCACCTATGTTGCTGCTGCCATAGCTAAGGTAGAGGAACTGATGAAGGTTAAGGAAGAAATGGTGGAATAGAATAATGCTGAGGTTCTAGGGCTGAAAATTAATGTCAAGAAGAAAACCACAGCAGCAAGGAAGCCTATGCCAAAGAGGCCTACTAGTAGAATTTTCATCAGAGATCCCACAACTGCTCCTCAACCTGCCCCCTCACAGAAAAGGACAAGAATTTTGATCTTGTCACATAATGAGGATGAAGATGATGAGGACAGGGTTCCCATCAGCTCAGTGTTGAAGAAACAGAGGATTGCTACCTCTGCTGATGCTGCTGCTACTTATGCCATTCCAACTAGGAGAATGCAACCACAAAGAAAAGCCAAAAGTGTCATAGAAACTGACGTAACCCTACCTGCTAATGATCCTGTCAAGTTAGAAGTAGATGCCCTAGTTTCAAGTTTTGAGCATAGGGTAGATGATTTTGTACCTGGATCTTCTGTAAATAAAAATTAAAACATAGATGATGTATACATTCCCACACCCCTTTCACCACAAACAATCTCCAACCTAGACCAACCACAAATAGCATCACCTCCTACACCAACTTTTCAACCAATTATCCCTGCTAATGACCCCTGGTTCAATCAACCTGATGATGGTATTATCCCTGGTGCGCCCTTTCCCAAAAACCAAATGATAAAATTTCCCTACACAGACCCCTCTGTACTTTATAATGGCAAAGCAGAAAATTGAGACAAAGTTAAGAGGGACTAGAAAATCTTGTATCACAAACATGAACCATAACCTATCTTAATCAGACCCTTCTATCCATTGCTTGAGTATGAATATAAACCTGAAACTGTGATCTATCCCTGGCATCAACCTCACCCTAATATCCCTACTAACCTTCCACCATCCAAACTGTACAATCATCTTGGACCACTCATTACTCACCTATCCCTAAAGAAATTCCCTCCAAGAAAAATCTATCCAAACCTAGTCAGATATCCACCCTTCAAGTCCTTCACTGAAGGTGTTGAAAGGCACATCACTGATTGGCACACAAACCCTGCCAAGAAGGATCTCACTAATGTGATCTACAAAATATCTAGATCATTCAGGCATATTCCATTCATCAAGGACAGAAACACCAAGTGGACTACCTTCAGACATCCTAGCACTTATGGCAGAGTTGCTAAATTTGTTGATACTCTAATGTATGAAATGTTGAAGTGGGAGTTCAGTCACTTTAGAATTGACAGAGCTGCAAATTTTGTCCCTCCAACTTGGTTAAGGCATAATAAGGAAACCAAGATTGGTATCAACCCATTCATGATCTGTCCTAGGCTACCCATGATTGATTACAATAAGGATAAGGACAAGAAAAAGCAGAGAAACACTGGCAAAATGCCTTTTCCTGACAGCTGCATAATTAATCCAGGAACAATCAATCTCACTGATTAAAATGTGATTGACTACTGGTTGGATCAACCAACTGAAGATATTCAAGGGGGTGTTGCTGTGGACATCTGGAGGACTCACATGGTGGCATGTGCACAGGAAGCTTCCTCCTCTGGACTGAATATTGAAGAAAAGAAATATATTCCTAAAGTCAGAGGGAAGTGTGGCCTTGCTTACTGTAGATTCCTTATCTACAAGGACATCATTGGCATTCCTGTCATAAGTCCTGTTTCTGAAGAGGACCCTATCCATTGGGGAAAAGAGTTTCCCCCACCAGTGCTTCAATATGCTACTTCACCTCCATCCTCTCCTCCATTAGAGCACTGTTGTGACTCCGGCAAGTGTACCGGGTCGTCGCAAGTAATAAAAATACACGGTAAGTAATTACCGAGGTCGAACTCAAGGTTTGGGGTACCAATTCGACTAATCCGCGGGAAATCTGATACGTTCGGTCAAGTTACAGAAGGTGGTTGAGAGAGAGAAGAGAGAATAGGATCGAAATTTAATTAACAAATCTAATTAAATAATTAACTAAAAATCAGAAAACTAAAATGTCCAAGGTCACAAATCCACCTACCCAATATGTACACCCAAGTGATGATGAATCCCTCCCTAAATTCAATTACAATGTCAACCGGGACCCCTAAATTCTCCTAAATCCACTTCCGTGCTCATTAGGACGTATTCGATGATTTGAGTTAATTACTTGCTAGGTCTCTTAACCCTAATCTCGAATTCTGTTAATTCGTGTTCCCTATATGGTTGCACCGATCTCCTATTCACTCTCGTGCAATATTCGATCGATGATTCTAATTCAAGTTCTAAACGCGAATCGCTGACTAAGCCTCATCACGTTAACAAGTCAATCACGCTAGCATATAATTGACACAATCAAATCAGAATTAGAAAACAAGAATTGAATTAAAGAGAAAGACAAACATCATATCGGATTTACATCGCCATGGGTGGCTTCATCGTTCCCTCGGACGAGGGGATTAGTTCCTCATGCTCATAGACAAGCGATCGGACATAATCTCCATAAGAAAAAGGGAGACGCAGCTCCAAAGAGAAAAGAAACTACCCTAAACGCTACTCTAAACAGTGGAAAACTGGATGCTAACGATCGGATCGTCAATTCTGATCTGAACAGCCTTTAAATAAGGATTCCTGATCTGCGCTCGCTCGCGAGGCGAGCAGCCCTTCGCGAGGCGAGAATTAAAATTAGCGCGCTTTCAATTTAAACTCTCGCGAGGCGAAAGTGTGTTCGCGGGGCGAGTCTTCAATTTCAGGCTGTGGCCTTCATCACGGCTGGGCCGTGATGGCCTCTGACTTCCAGGGTCTTCAAACTCTCGCGGGGCGAGTCTTCAAACCTTAAACTGCCACGGGCGTGGTATTCATCACGGCTTGGCCGTGATGGTCTCTGTCTTGCTGGTCTTCAGACTCTCGCGAGGCGAGAGTACACTCGCGGGGCGAGTGTCTCAGAATTTCAATTTCCACTATTTCTTTGCTTTCCTTGACTCCCGGAGCTTCACTTACTTAACCTGAAACAACAAAAGCACCCACAAGCGTAATTCTATTCAAAATAACCTAAAAACTACACAAAAGACGCAAAACGAGTCAAAGTCCAACTTAGGAACAAAACAAGGCAAATTTGGGCGAAAACGAGAGTGAACTCGAATAAATTGGCACATAAACCCTAGTTCATCTAGTCATAAAACTAGATAAGCCAGAGGCTTATCAAAATACCCCAAACTTAAACCTTGCTTGTCCCCAAGCAAGCTTAAAACTCAAAAACGACTCAAGACTTGGCAAGCCTAAAGGAATCAATCGATTTCGCACAAATTTAATGCAACTTTACAAAACAGTTTTTTTTTTCCAATGATCTCCCCCTACATCAATGTAATCCCCACATTCATTTACTTTAAACCATTGAGAACTCATCATTCATTCCGTCATTACTCTAAGTTGAGGATCAGAGTTACACACAAAGGAAGATCACCTATCTCAAACAATTGCCTTCCTCACAAGGGCATTTAAAATTTCACTCATTCGCTCAAGTTTGTCAAGGCTTTCAACTTTTTCACTCAATTTCACTTATCAAGGGCACTTCCCATGAATTTGATTTTCATCTCAAAAATGGTCCCCACGTAAACATGTATGCAACATCAGAAGGTCTTTTAAAGGTTGTAATGGGGCCTGGCTGAGGGTAGGATAGTCAAGGATACTAGGTTTAAGTCCCTAGGAACTAAGAGAGCATGAGCATTAAACACATTTTCCACTCAAATTCATTTTTTCATTTTTCTTTTCTTTTTGTCTCGGGTGACTACAACTTTTTTCCTTGCTCATCTTTTGATTTGCCCCTTTTCTTTTGGCCAAATTTTTCTTTTTTTTTTCTTTTTTTTTTCAATCTTTATTTTTCTTTTTCTCACCCCAAAATGTCATACCTCCTTGTAGCCACCCCAAACTTAGTTTCTCACAACCTTTCTCTTGCTCATTTCCATGCTCTCCTAATCCTAAGATTGGGTTAACATGGTTTTTCGGATTTTGGCTCGTAATGTAGGGTCATCAAGAAACAATAGGTCAATTGGGCTCAATTTGGCTAACTAGGGAACATGCATTAGGGATGGTTCATTTCAGGCCAAGTAGTTATTCAAAGAACATTGCCTAAATCATTTGATGCAACACATAAACATGCAAACCATATAGAGATTCAAGCAAATTCGGGAAAGTGCAACTTAACAGTGATTCACACATTCAAAAACAGAGTTGGAGGCTCAAATTCCTCACCTGGACATTTTGCAAATTGTTTGACCGAGATACAATTCCTAGTGTGTACACCCCCCTCACCCCAAACTTATCATAAATCAAGTAATCACAATAAAATTCTCAAGGTTCAATTTTCAATTTTTAAGTGGGGATCAACTTTTCTAATTTCAGAACTTAGGGTAAATCATCAATGTTCAAAGAATTCATGCAATCAATCTACGCTCAATCTAATTAAAATCCAACAAGCTTGCCGACACGACATTTCATACAACAACTCTTGATCTTTTCAAATTATTCAAGAGTGACAACTAAAACAAAACAAAAAGCAAACGCAAAACAAAAGTTAAGAGAAGAGAGGGATACCTAACTTGGGTTGCCTCCCAAGAAGCGCTTGTTTAACGTCCCGAGCCTGACTTATTAAGAAGCATCCACCTGGATCCCATAGTCTGTGGTACAGAGGCCAAGGGACGCTCATCATATCAAATCCTCCACCCGGATCAAATGGTAATTGGAGTGGAGATCGTAGCAGCAATATGACCTTATTATCTACTCCACCCAGCCAGTGTGTGAAAACTCCATTGACCTCTTCAATTATGAACTCACTTCCTCTCGGGTCAAATGGTGTTTTCACGAGGAAGTGTGCTAGACAAGTGGGAGGGTCTAATTTACCGGTGTCCACACATGCATGCAAGCCAACATATTTATTTAACGCATCAAAATCAGGTTGCTTGGCAAGCATGGTGGAATCCTCCGCCACTTTATCTTCATCTTGATCTCTACCCCCTTGCTCCAGTGCCTTGTCCTTTGCCAACTCCTCTTCCTTAGGTTGCTCTTCCTCAACATGTGGTTGTTCCGGGGCCATGACACTTGCCAATTCCTTTTCCTCCGGTTGTTCTTCCTCAACATGTGGTAGTTCTTCCTCAACTCCATGAGAACTAGTTACACCCCAGTCATATCCCAACACCCCATCGCTTCTAGTTGTCATGGCTTCGCATTGGCTCTTAGGGTGGTTCTCGGCATCACCTGGGAAAGTCTCTGTGGGACACTCATTTAGTTGTTTTGTGAGATGGGCAATCTGCATCTCTAGATTCTGAAGTGTCACCCCTGTCTGAGTTGCCAACTTATCAATTGTCGCATTCATCTTCTCAAAAGATGTGGCTGTAACAGTTGCCAACTTCTCAAGAGCCAACTCCCAAGGTTGTGGTTGCCAATTCTGTTGAGGTTGTGGTTGCCAGGCTAGACCATCGTCAACATTACTCCAAGCAAAATCCGGATGGTCTCTACTCATATCACCCCAATACTGATTCTGACCCTGATAGTTGTTCTGGGGCACGCTGTCATTATGCCATGGTTCCACATATACTTCAGGGAAGTAGAACGGACAACTCCAAGTGTCATGGTTCCCTTCACAATATTCGCAACCCGGAAGCATTCCTACATGTACCTCGCATACAAAACAAGGCAAGACCAAGTGGAATCAAAGAAGTAGAGAGATAGTAGAAAATAAAAAGAGAATAATAAAAATAAAAATAAAAAATAAGAACAAAAAAATAACTTAACCAAATAATCAAACTCCCCTAAAATCAGAAAAATTGGTTGTGCCAATCCCCGGCAACGGTGCCAAAAACTTGTTGTGACTCCGGCAAGTGTACCGGGTCGTCGCAAGTAATAAAAATACACGGTAAGTAATTACCGAGGTCGAACTCAAGGATTGGGGTACCAATTCGACTAATCCGCGGGAAATCCGATACGTTCGGTCAAGTTACAGAAGGTGGTTGAGAGAGAGAAGAGAGAATAGGATCGAAATTTAATTAACAAATCTAATTAAATAATTAACTAAAAATCAGAAAACTAAAATGTCCAAGGTCACAAATCCACCTACCCAATATGTACACCCAAGTGATGATGAATCCCTCCCTAAATTCAATTACAATGTCAACCGGGACCCCTAAATTCTCCTAAATCCACTTCCGTGCTCATTAGGACGTATTCGATGATTTGAGTTAATTACTTGCTAGGTCTCTTAACCCTAATCTCGAATTCTGTTAATTCGTGTTCCCTATATGGTTGCACCGATCTCCTATTCACTCTTGTGCAATATTCAATCGATGATTCTAATTCAAGTTCTAAACGCGAATCGCTGACTAAGCCTCATCACGTTAACAAGTCAATCACGCTAGCATATAATTGACACAATCAAATCAGAATTAGAAAACAAGAATTGAATTAAAGAGAAAGACATACATCATATCGGATTTACATCGCCATGGGTGGCTTCATCGTTACCTCGGACGAGGGGATTAGTTCCTCATGCTCATAGACAAGCGATCGGACATAATCTCCATAAGAAAAAGGGAGACGCAGCTCCAAAGAGAAAAGAAACTACCCTAAACGCTACTCTAAACAGTGGAAAACTGGATGCTAACGATCGGATCGTCAATTCTGATCTGAACAGCCTTTAAATAAGGATTCTTGATCTGCGCTCGCTCGCGAGGCGAGCAGCCCTTCGCGAGGCGAGAATTAAAATTAGCGCGCTTTCAATTTAAACTCTCGCGAGGCGAAAGTGTGTTCGCGGGGCGAGTCTTCAATTTCAGGCTGTGGCCTTCATCACGGCTGGGCCGTGATGGCCTCTGACTTCCAGGGTCTTCAAACTCTCGCGGGGCGAGAGGCTTCTCGCGGGGCGAGTCTTCAAACCTTAAACTGCCACGGGCGTGGTATTCATCACGGCTTGGCCGTGATGGTCTCTGTCTTGCTGGTCTTCAGACTCTCGCGAGGCGAGAGTACACTCGCGGGGCGAGTGTCTCAGAATTTCAATTTCCACTATTTCTTTGCTTTCCTTGACTCCCGGAGCTTCACTTACTTAACCTGAAACAACAAAAGCACCCACAAGCGTAATTCTATTCAAAATAACCTAAAAACTACACAAAAGACGCAAAACGAGTCAAAGTCCAACTTAGGAACAAAACAAGGCAAATTTGGGCGAAAACGAGAGTGAACTCGAATAAATTGGCACATAAACCCTAGTTCATCTAGTCATAAAACTAGATAAGCCAGAGGCTTATCAAGCACACAGATGATGAAATCATCATTGAGGACATGGCAGTTGAAGAAGTGTAGTCTGATCCTCAAGTGGAAGAAGTTGCTGAGTCCATTCCTAGACAAAGCACTTCTGAGAAGAACTCTTCTCAACCATTGACTCTGACTGTCATTCATCCAACAGAGCAACCTCAGACTTCCAGAGCTTTAGACACTGTTCTAAGTCAAGCATATGCTTAAGATAGTACTAAAAGCTCAAGACCCTCACTCTCACTGCCTCCAAAATTTGAAGAAGTTATTGGCAGAATTATAGATGAAAGAGTAGAGAGTAAGGTTAAAGAACAAGTGAAAGAGCAGGTGGCTGAAGCCCTGGTTCCAACAAACATCATGATGAACCAGATGGTGAACATCATGCTGCAATTCCCATAGAGTCAAAATGTACCAACTCAGATTCCTCCTCCTCCTCCAAATCCAAATCCTCCTCCTCCACCTCCACCCTCTTCTTAGGTTTGTATTTTATTGTTTCCTTAATGACAATGATGGTCCACTCCCTTTACCTTTTTGTCGGAAGACAAAAAAGCGGGAGAAAAGAAAGAGAATTAAATTTAATATAAAAAGTCAGTTTTTGAAAAGTATATACTTATCTGCATATGCATGTTTCCTTCTGTTTATACTTTGACATGATTTGCTATGCTAATATAAATATTGCTCTAATATATCTATTTAGATTGCTCGGATACTGTTTGCTATGATTTGTTTATCGATCTGATATATCTTAAATCGATATGCTCTAACACCATTTGTTTTGATATATTTTAAACTTGTTTAAGGTTGATAAAGACTTTAAAAGCTCTGATACTATACTTAACTGATAAGTAGTTGCACTGATCTGATAAGTTATATACATGTGCTACTAAATTTGTCTTTTACTTTTCCTGATTAAAAGTTTGAATGCTTTGTCTTAGGGGGAGCTTTGTAAGCTCTCTTAGACTTTGTTACTCAAATTTAATTAGTTTTTGTCATCATCAAAAAGGGGGAGATTGTTGGAACCAAAGTGATTTGGATTTAATTAATCTCTAAGTTTTGATGTTAACAAAAGGATCAAATTTACTTGACAAAGTGTTAGTTGAGAACTAACAAGGTTATTCAGTTCTTGTAGGAGTACTTGAATCATATAAGTGATGAGAAATCTTGTATAAAGTTCTTTATATATGCTTGGATTGAGAAAGAGAATTCACGTTCAATCATGTAGACGAGCTGATCAAAAATGTTTGGTAAAATTACTCTGTTTATTTGAGTAGATAAGAGTTTAAGTAGACGAGGCTTAAAATTTTCTAAGTAGACGTGCTCAGTTTGCCACGTTAGCAGATGGAAATTTTTAATAGAATGAAATAGACGGAAAAATAAAATAATAAGTAGACGAGCTCTAATTGCCACCGAAATATAGCAAGTCCAAAGACTTGATAGACGAGAGGATACGCCACGTCAGCAGACGAGCAATATGAAGGAGTGAACAGACTTAGTCTCACAAATAACTGAGTAGACGGTGATTTTGAGTATACGAGTTTCTATCTCCTATACGTTCTTCTATGGTGAATAAATGCAATCCGGTTCTCTTGAAGTTATTCCAAATGATTGATATTTATTTCAATAGAATTTTTGTTCCTCCCATTTGTTTTATCCGGTTAATGTTTTGTTTCCTTTTGAGAAAATCATAGTACCATCGAGGAAATACAAAAAGCAAATAGTACAATGAGGAAATGAAAAGTGACTTGTACGAATTCATCTTTATTGTTGGAAAAAGCTGGATTGTACACAAAGGAGAAAAGAAGGTTTTCAAGGTACAAATTGCCCAGAAGCAATGACCCTCTTTTCTGTGCAAATGTGATAACCAAGAGTACATCTCACAAGGGCCACAATCAAGCTATCACCACAACGGATATCATGTATTTAATGCTATCTCTAAACGGGACTATTCAAAATAACCGTTGAAGAAATACAAGTGAAGAAGAAGGTCACTATAAGTAGTAGACCTCAGTTACTGAAGAACAACTTTTGCTAGCCAACAAATTTTGCTAATACAATATTTGCGAGAACAAGCTCTCATTTCTTTCATTATTTTAAAAGTAAAAGTCTGTATTCTTTAGCTTGAACATTGTGAAAATACTCAACAGGTCTTAAACTTTCACATCCTCACACATAGTGAGTTAAGAAGATAAAAAACAAACAAATCTCTTTGTTAGAGTTAGAGCCTGAAGATGTTTGGTAAGAAAGGAATACTAGTAGCCTCGAGAGGTGTTGAATACTTGGTTGTAATATATTTGGAGAAATAGTGGATAAAACCTTCAAGTCAAAGGGACTGGACATAATCTTGGTTTGAAGAGAGTGAACCAGGATAAAATCATCTTCGTGAATCTTTCATCCTTAAACTCTTACAGCTTTATTTGTTTATACTGACTGTGGGGTTTTGATATTGCTTTTGTTAAATCTCAAAAGTTCGTTTTCTAGTGTGTGCATCTATTTTATACATCCTCGTGTGAGAAAAACAGTTTTAAAAGGTTGTTTTAGAAAATTCATTAACAAACACAATTCAACCCCCCTTCTTGTGTTTGCCTGTGTCAACTTCATGATGGTCGTGGTAAAGGCTGTGGTGGCCAAGGCAGAGGACGTGGTGGCGGGAGCTCCATTCAGTGTCAGGTTTGCAAGAAGTATGGTCATGAAGCTTCAATGTGCTGGTACCGATTTGATAAAAAATACAACCCTCCCACTCCAAGAAATAAATTGTTGAACCAAAGTGGTTTTGGATTAAATAATCTCTTAAGTTTTGATATTAACAAAATGGTTAAATTTGTATGGCAAAATATTGTCAAATATCTAACTCGTTTTTTATAAGAATGCAGGGACTGCTTGATTGATAAAAGTCAGAGGAAAGTAAATAAAGTATGAAATCAGATTCTATTTTGATCCTCTAGACGAGTCTACAACTTTTGGTAAAATTCGGAGTCTATTATCTTTATGATAGATAAGATCTTAATATTAAATGAGGTAGACGAGTTACTAAGTCTAAGGAAAAATCAAGTAGACGAGACATTGAAATATAACAAGTCCAAAGACTTGATAGGCGAGTAGTCTCACTAGACGCCACGTCAGTAGACGAGCTCTTAAGTACAACACATCCAACTCTTAGAACTAGATTAAATGTCTGTAGACGCATTATCAGTAGACGAGCCCGTCTCACTGATAAGTTAATCTTGCACGTCCAAAGGCCTGCACGTCCACTAGTTTTAAAACGTGAACCCGTCTAAGCTTAAGTGTATTTATTTCGAATGATTGCTTATTTAATTCAAAGAATATATGTTTTTTTTACCCTTACTGCTTCTATTGTTAAAATCTTTATCTCTTGGATAAAAGAACTTCGTTTCATCGAAACCATAAAGCTTTGTACTCTGCCAACTACATTGTTGTAAAAATCAAGTCAAGTACAAAGATGGAAAGTCAGAAAGCAACCTTTGGTACAACAGAGAAGTGACATCTCTACTTTGAGCATTCCTCTTATAATCAAAGCACTTCTCCAAGAAGCATATCAAGTTATCAGTCTCAACGGATCCAAGCATTTAATGCTATGTCTAAACGAATATAATTTGAAGACCGTTGATGAAGATCAAGATAGAGAAGCACTTCAGCTATATATACTTGAAGAATTTCAAGAAGATAAATATAGGATATACAACAGATGCAAGACACACACGAAGCTCTGATATCATAGTGAAAAAACTCTGTTGAATTTGTAAAACAAGTTTATGTGTAAATCTTGTTGATCTTAAACTTTCAAATCCTCACACATAGTGAGTTCTTATATCAAATCAGTTAATATCTTTGTTATAGTTAAAGCCTGAAGAGGCTTGGTAGAGAAAGAATACTTGTAGCCTCAAGAGGTGTCTGAATACTTGTAACCTATTTGGAGAATAGTGGATAAAACCTTCGTGTAGAAGGGACTGGATGTAGCTCTTGGTTGGAAGAGAGTGAACCAGGATAAAACACTCGTGTGATTCTTCTAACCCTTATCTTTTACAATTTTTGGTTATACTAATCTGTGGGGTTTTGAATATGAGTTTGTTAACTCTTATAAAACATTTTCCTGTTTGTATGTTGTTTCTTTTGTTTTGCTTGTAAAAGGTTTGAGAAAAGACTTTTTCGAAAAACTGTTAAGAAACACACTTCAACCCCCCTTCTTGTATTTCCCCGTATCAACTTCAGTTGGTATCAAAGCTCAGCCTCGAAAGGGTTGAGCATCTAACAAGTGATGAGGGAGTACGATCCAACAAGCATGGATACAGAAGGACAAGCAATCAACAAACCTCCTCTCTTTGATGGTAGTGATTATGACTACTAGAAAAAGAGAATGATGGCTTTTCTTGATGCACAAAATGTGGACATCTGGGAGCTTATTGAAACTGGCTACACTGAGCCAAGAGGTGATGCTGGAGCTGCTATTCCTAGAGCTCAATGGACTCAAGAGCAGAAAACTCAACATCAACTCAATCTGAAAGCTAAACACTATTTGATGTGTGCTATCACCAGATCTGAGCATGATAAAGTCCATAGCTGTAACACTGCTAAGGAAATATGAGATACTCTTGCCCTAGCTCATGAAGGGTCATCCCAAGTTAAGGAGTCAAAGATAAGCATGCTGGTTCATCAGTATGAATTATTTAAAATGGCTGAACATGAAACTATAGATCAAATGTTTGGAAGATTCCAAACTATCACCAACAGTCCTAAATCTCTTGGAAAAACCTATGAGAATAGAGATCATGTCAGAAAAATTTTGAGGAGCTTACATAAACAGTGGAGACCTAAGGTGATTACTATTCAGGAAACAAAGAACCTCAATACTCTCACTTTGGAGGAACTTCTTGGATCTTTAAAAGTTCATGAACTTGAGCTCAATGAAGAAGAAAGATCCATAAAAGGAAAATCTATTGCCCTAAAGGCAAAGAAGGCTAGCTCTTCCAAAGTTCTCAAAGCTAAGGAATCCTCTGATGAAGTAGACCCTTCTGTCAGTGATAAAGCATCTGAAGAGGATGAACTATCTTTCATCTCCAGAAAGATTTAACATATGTGGAGAAAGAAAGGTGGTTTCAGAAGGAAACAGTTCAACAAAATGTTCATCAAGGAGAAATGAGACTCTAAGGAAAAAGGTCCACCTCTGTGCTTCGAGTGTAAAACACCTGATCATTTCAAAGCTGACTGCCCAGATCTGAAGGACAAAAAGAAGTTCTTCAAAAAGAAGAAGGGATTGATGGCTACTTGGGAGGATCTGGATATGTCTTCATCTGATGAAGAAAATCAAGCAGAGGAAGAGGCAAATATGTCTCATGGATGGTACATCATCAGAAAGTGAATACACTGAGGCTGAGGTAATGGATTCTAACCCTTCCATTCTTCAAGATGCATTTGACGAATTATTGCACAACTCATCAATTGTCTCATGAATATAGAAGTCTCAAAAATAAATTTTCAAAACTATGTAAAGAATTTGATAGGGTTTGCATGGATAAAAGAAGTCTTGAAAATGAAAATGACAAACTAAAATCAGAGAATGTCACCTAACTCGACAAACTAATGTGTGATCTAACTGTCTCTTGTGAAGTTACAAAACTGAAATAAGATGTGACATACCTGACAGACACTCTGTCTAAATTTGTAGGTGGCTCAGATAAACTAAGTTTAATTTTAAGGTACTCTAGGTCCCCGCATGATAAGTCTGGCCTTGGTTATGACAATGAAAAGCATGAAGCATCTTATAAAAAGTCAAAACCACATATGCATAATAGAACTTCAAAAGCTCAAACACTGCATGTTAAAAATAAATTGAGCTCGTCCAACACTTACTGTAAAGTGTGTGGAAAAGGCGGTCATATAACATCTAGATGCATACATCATAAGCATTTCAAGCATGCTCGTCAAGTGACTACTAACAAGAATTGACCCAAGTCAATTTGGGTACCTAAAGATAAGATTGTACCTGTTGCAGACTTGCTTAACAACAGGAAAGAAACACACATTCTAATACTTGGACAGTGGTTGCTCACGACACATGACGAGAGAAAGGTGTATGTTCCAAAACCTTAAACATAGGGATGGTGACTGGGTTACCTTTGGAGGTAATCAGAAAGGGAAGATCATTGAAGTAGGTAAAATTGGTAAACATCATTTTCCCTCCATTGATAATGTTCTATTAGTTAATGGTTTAAAACAGAATCTACTAAGCATAAGTCAATTATGTGATAGCGGATTTGCTGTTTCTTTTGATAAGAACATGTGTAATGTCAAGAAACCTGATGGATCACTCTTATTCACTGCCAAGAGGTAAAACAATATGTATAATATTGACTTGGAGGATCTTATAAATCAAAGTGTCTCATATCTAGTATCCATTGAAGATGAGCGATGGATTTAGCACAAAAGGCTAGGTCATGCAAGCTTGAAGTTAATTTCAAAGCTAAATAAGCATAACCTCATGAGAGGATTACCAAACCTTAAGTACAAATCCGATGCTCTCTGTGATGCATATCAAAAGGGAAAACAAGTCAAAGGTTGTTTTGAACCTAAGAATATTGTTAGTACCAATAGACCACTAGAGTTGCTATACCTTGATCTGTTTGGACTAACTAGGACTGCCTCTGCTAGTGGAAAAAAATATGGTCTAGTCATAGTAGACGACTACACTAGATGGATATGAGTTATGTTCCTAGCTCACAAGGATGAGTCTTTTAGGGTCTTCTCTGTATTCTGCAAACGTGTACAGATTGAAAAAGGTATGTGTATCACTCAAATTAGAAGCGATCATGGGGGAGAGTTTGAAAACGAGCTATTTCATAAGTTCTGTGAAGAAAGTGGAATACTTCACAACTTCTCAATACCTAGAACACCACAAAGAAAAATGGTGTGGTAGAGAGAAAGAACAGATCTCTTCAAGAGATGGCTAGAACAATGCTCAATGATAACTCGTCCTTAGACACTTCGGGTCAAGCCGTTAATTATCTTGCTGCTACATTCGTAACATAATATACATCGACCAATCTTTGATAAGACTCCTTATGAATTGTGGAAAGGATCGAAACCCAACATATCTTATTTTCATCCTTTTGGTTGTAAATGTTATATATTGAATACTAAAGATCAACTTGGTAAGTCTGATGCTAAAGTAGATAAAGGAATTCTGTTAGGGTATTCTGAATCATCAAAAGGGTTTAGAATTTATAGTTCTAGAACCTTAGCTGTAGAAGAATGTATACATGTTAAGTTTAATGACACAACCTGATAAGAAATTATCAGAGCTTGATGAAGCTATTACAGATTTGAATCTCAAGGATTTTGAAATTCAAACAAATGTCAAACCTGGTGATCAAGTGGACGACCCTCAACAACATGAGTAAGAAACTTCAACTTCTCAACAAGAAAATGTTTAGAGATCTTGGTACTTCAGGAATTATCATCCTCAAGATCAAATCATTGGGAATCCTAATGATAAGCTAAGAACCAGATCTACATTCAGAGAGCAAGATGATTCCGCATTAGTCCGAGTTAGAACCAAAGACGATGAGACGAGGCTTTCTTTGGACGAGGACCGGATTCTTGCAATGTGGGAAAAATCAACCGATTTGAGAGAAGTGAAGTGTGGACTCTTGTGCCTTTACCAAAAGACAAATCAGTTATTGCAACCAAATGGGTTTACAGAAACAAGCTTGATGAAAATGGTAAGGTGATAAGAAATAAAGTTAGACTTGTTGCACAAGGTTATTCACAGGAAGAAGGTATAGACTACACTGAAGCTTTTGCACCAATTGCTAGACTAGAAGCTATTCGCATCTTATTATTATTTGCTGCACATCATAGTATAATACTATATCAAATGGACGTAAAAAGTGCCTTTCTAAATGGTGTTATCAGTGAGGAAGTGTATGTTATACAACCTCCAGGTTTTGAAAGTGAAACCCAACCTGAACACATATCTATATTATATCTATTTTTATTATATCTATTTTGTGGTTACTGTTGGGGAACATTGTACACATGGCATTCACATAGTGACCACCTTGAAAAATTCAATTCAAATTTTTGGCATATTTTTCAAATTTGAAATTTTAATTTTGACGCCACTTTTCATTTTTCATCAATTTCAATTCTTTGAAAAAGGAACCCTTTATCATAGACAATCTTTACCAGAGTCTCCATTTTTTGCATATTTTACCAGACCCTTTGTCTCAGTCTTTATTCTTTGCATATTTTAACACATCTTCATTTCCTTCTCTCTCACCTATTCTCTTCTCTTCTCCCAAACCAGTCCACAATTCATCTTTCTCTATCGCTCTCATTTTTTCAGTTTTTCTTTCACTCCTCTCCTCTCCTCTCCTCCCATCGCTCCTCTCACACCCACAAAGAAGAGAACTTGAAGAGAGAGAAAGAGAGAGCATTAGAACGATTCTGTCTTCAGATATGATGAACTTCACCGTAGGAGTGAGCTTCAAGGTGCATGCGAAGGTAAGCGAGGTGGCCATCGTCTCCGTCTCAGTTTTCTTTTTCTCTTTCTCCCTCCTTCTCCCTCTGTCTGTGTTTCCTCTCAGTTTTCTTTTTATCGTTGAGAAATGGGGTTCATTTTAGATGCTATTACTTGGGTTAATCAAAGATATTTCTTACTGGGGTTTAAAATTGCAGAAATTTGATGTGAACTTTTATCTCTTTTTGCAGACTTCAAGTGTTCAAGTTGCGCTTGAATCTCTAAGTTACTCTTTGAAGACCTGTTTTTTGTGGTAGTAGAACCTACAAAAGAAAAAGGGGAGAAAATCTGATACCTTTCTTCTGAGGTGATGGCAAATGGTTCAAACTTGCGATTAAGTGAAGCTTCTCTCTTCTTCTGAGTAGCTTGATAATACATTGGACAGTAGTATGACTAACTTTCTAAAAATTAAATTAAATGTGATTTTTCGGTACATTTTCATTCAAAATGCTATGACTGAACTTCTTTGTTTTTCCACTCACTTATAGTTGTTACTAATGCATGGTTTATATTTTTGCAGCAGAAGAGTTTGTTTGAGAAATGATCTAAAGGTAAAAGCTTACGTTTTGGCTACACTTTGGTCTTTTCATTACTTGCTATAACTACACTTACGTTTTGGCCATATGCTATTCGTTAGCATCAGAAATAGTCATACAACTATGAGCATTTGCATCTATTTCATCATGATTTACGATATAAGTCATTGGGTATGGAAGATTTGAGTTGGTGCATCTGTTTTGGCAGTAAAACAGGGGATTTTAACCTATGCTAATAGCTTTTTATTCTGAAGTTCAAATATTGAACTCTTCATAGCTATTTTTTTCTAAGCAGTCTTTATAGCTAATAATGTGAACAGGTTTTTTCAACGCTGTGATTATTAATTTTACTAAATAGATATAAAATACTTTATGGAAGAGGTCTACTCATCAATGGTTATATATGAAAGTGCACTTCTCCTACTCATGAATGATTATATTGGGTAGTAGTACACATCTCTGTTGCTGTGAATTATGACTCAATATTTTGTGCTATTTGAATAGAGTCTTTTTTATTCAACACCAATTCTTATGAACTGCTATTATTAGTAGTAATTGTTCTAATAATAAAGCCATTTTTTTAGTTTTCCTAAAGGACATAATAGCATATATATGTAAATGAAGATTTCCTTTTGTCTTTTCTTGGTATCATAATTTGTTCTATTTTAGTTTGTGAAGCTGTTATTTGATTATTAGATTTTGAATGGCAAGGAATGCTGGGGTTTGAACTTTTGGCCATACCATTCAAGAAGCTCTGCATCATGAATTGGTTTTGAACTTTTTGCCATATCAATTATTTGACTGCTTGATGTTGAATGCAAGCTTTTAAACTCAATAAATTATTTTTGCTTCTCTTATGGTCATAGTCAATAATCTGTGCTCCTTTTCTTTATTCTGTTGCATCCTTCTTTTGGCATCAGGTTAAGGTAAGATAGTTTGTTCTTATTTTGTGCTATGGAACTCGTGGTTTTGTCAAGTGTTCTGAGGTTGTAATTAAGTGAAATTTCAAAAGTTTTCTATCCATTATTTTATGTTTCAGCTTATAGGTAGGGATTTTAAGAGATTGAAAAAAGAGAGGCAAAGGTACATAAACTAACTAGGTTGAAAAGGTACATTGATTTATGTCAACAATACACATATGGCTACATTAAGAGAAAGGTAACAATTTTTTTTTCTGAATTTTTGACTTAACTAACAACTTTATGACAAATGTTTAGATTTTCATGAACTTGGGATGGAGCTCTATTATGAGGCCATGCAGGAGACAGTTACAAGAGAAGTAGCACAAAGCCTATTTGACGTGGCTGGAGATAAGTTCCAAGAGATGGCAGCTCTAGCTTTGTTCAACT
Source organism: Sophora flavescens (assembly GCA_030762895.1). Classification (NCBI taxonomy): domain Eukaryota; kingdom Viridiplantae; phylum Streptophyta; class Magnoliopsida; order Fabales; family Fabaceae; genus Sophora; species Sophora flavescens. The sequence goes on along the minus strand of CM061070.1, from coordinate 75,719,894 downwards.
GGGTAAATGTGCATGTCCAAGGCAAGAAGGATAGTGTATTTAATAGAAGATTCTTCTAAAGAGCATATGTATGAATAGATTAAAAGTTTGTATGAATGGGCACAAGAAGAATATGAAACAACCATTAAAATTAGGACAGCAGTTGTTTGAGCAAGAAAAACTTTCTTGGTATTATGCCCTCAGCAGTGTAATAAGAGACTGTTCATTCTCCCAATTCTTCTATTTTATTATATTTGCTTTATTTGACTTAGCCAGTAGCTAGCCCAACCTATGCAATGACCCGTAATGCGTCTATAATTTTTTTAAGCTATGGAACAATGACCTGTAATGCAAAGCCATGCATGGAGAGGCCTCAAGAGATAGGTTCAAAATGGACCAACATGCATATTGCTCCTGACGAGAGGATAGAAACAATTTGAACTCGATTTTGATGGAATGGTTATAATGTAACAAACTATGTTTTTGTTATTGAAAAATACGAGGCAGGTGATGAGTATCAGAGTAGTATAATACTTGTATAATACTTGCATACCAATTCTGTTAGAAGTTAGTTATGTTAGTTAGAAAACAGTTATGTTAGTTATAAATACCTCTCACTGCTGTAATATTCACTCAAGCAATCAATCATCACTTTGCTATTCAATGAACTTCTTCCCTTCTACCAGATTCTAGTTTCTCTTTATGGTATCCAGAGCTTTTCTTTTCCCTAGGCCAAACCTTCAAGGTTCCAAGTTATGGTGTTTTCGTCTTCTCCAAGCTCCTCGAATCTCAGCAATGGTGGTGGACGATCGAATTCCACAACAACATTTTCTTTCACACCTACACTTTAAATCAAGTTAGATGATAAGAACTTTCTGCTATGGAGTCAGCAAGTGGAAGGTGTCATTGCCTCTCACAAACTGCACCGTTTTGTGGTAAATCCTCTCATACCTATGAAATATGCTACTGAAACAGATCGTGAATCTGACATTATATCTAATGCTTATGACAAATGGACCGTGCAAGATCAATTACTGTTTACATGGCTTTTATCCACACTTTCTGATTCAATCTTACCTAGAGTAATTGGTTGTAAACATTCTTGGCAAGTTTGGGATAAGATACACAAATTCTTTTATGCACATTTGAAGGCAAAGCTTAGGCAATTGAGGTCAGAGTTAAAGAGTACAAAGAAAGGAACTAGGTCAATTTCTGAATATGTTCTACGAATTAAGGCGATTGCTGATTCACTTTTGGCCATTGGTGACTCCATCAGTGAGCAAGATCAAATTGATGCCATCTTAGAAGGATTACCTAAAGAATACAATCAGTTTGACATGATGATATATGGAAGGCCTGATTCTCCATCACTGTTTGATATAGAAGCTTTATTGTTAGTTCAAGAGGCTCAACTTGATAAATTTCATCAGGAACTAGCCATTCCCAATGTCTCAGCAAATATAGCACATGCTCCTCAGACACAACAACAGTTCAATTCAGGTTCTGAGAACTTTCATCAAACACGACAACAGTATGACTCAAACTATCAGTATAATTCAAGAGGTAGAGGCAGATATGGTCGTGGAAGAGGTCGTGGCAGGGGGCGTGGCAACCATCCTACCTGTCAACTGTGTGAGAAATATGGACATGATGTGTTTAATTGTTGGTATCACTTTGATCAGTCCTTTGTGCAGAATCACACTCACAACAACAAAGATAATCAAGACTAAGAACACAATGCACAACACAGTGCCACACCTATTCACGATTCACAAATTGCTTCACATAAATCTCAGTCAAGTGCCTTTGTGGCTACTCAAAATCCACAAGCCTTGTTCAAAACATGAGTAACTTCGATTACACACAAGAAATGGCAGCATCCAGAGGTCCTGATTCACAATCCCGGTTCTTGGATTCGGGAGCCTCACATCACCTAACTCCAGACATCCACAATTTGCAACAAGGCTCTACCTATGTGGGCTCAGATCAAGTCCACATGGGCAATGGACAAGGTTTAGTCATACAATCTGTTGGCTCTTCTAAAATTCAGTCAAATATAAATCCTCACATATTTATGTCTCTTAAAAATCTTTTACATGTGCCTTCTATAGCCAAAAAATCTCATTTCAGTTTCTAAATTTGCACAAGACAATGATGTGTTCTTTGAATTTCACCCTCACATGTGCTTTTTAAAATCTCAGGCATCTAAGCAAATTCTCCTCAAAGGTACCCTTGGCCCTGATGGCTTATACAGCTTCCAACACCTCTCTTTGCTCAAGGGACCTTCTACTTTGCTCAAGCCCTCAAATATCAAGTCTCATTCCTCTTCGGTACCTGTGGTGTACACAAATACTCACTCTCCAAGTCATTCAAGTAGTGTTCCTTCCAATTCTGTAAATATTGTTTCTACATGGCATCTAAGACTAGGACATGCCCATTCTAATGCAATAAAAATTGTACTTCAGTCCTGTAATGTTTCTTACCATAATAAAGAATTCTCTGAATTTTGTAACTCTTGTTGCTTGGGAAAATCACACAGGTTGTATGCCCCCCCCTTCCTTCACCCCTCATTTTACTGCTTTCGAGCTCATTCATACAAATCTGTGGGGTCCTACCCCTTCACCATCACATGGTGGATACTACTACTATATTGCCTTTGTGGATGCGTGCACGAAATTCACTTGGATCTATTTTCTCAAACATAAATCTGATGCACTTTCAGCCTTTAAACAGTTTCATTCCCTTGTTAAAACTCAATTTTCCACAGTTATTAAATCTGCACAATCGGATTGGGGAGTGAAAATACAGACCCTTTACCAAATTCCTTAATGATCTTGGCATACAACATAGACTCACTTGTTCACGTACCTCACATCAAAATGGAACTGTAGAACGCAAACACAGACAAATAGTTGAAATGGGTTTAACACTACTGGCACATGCCTCTATGCCTATTCAGTTCTGGGATCACAGCTTCACTACAGCTGTGCATCTCATCAATCGATTACCTACTTCAGCTCTCCCTAATTTTGTCTCACCATACCATGCCTTATTCAACTCATCCCCTGATTATCTATCCATTAGAACTTTTGGCTGTGCCTGTGTTCCTTTAACCAGACCCTACAACAATCACAAATTAGAATTCAGAAGCACTGAGTGCATATATCTTGGCATGTCACCAAGCCACAAAGGCCATAAGTGTTTGAGTGCAAATGGCAGAGTGTATATATCAAAGGATGTCCTTTTCAATGAGTATAGATTTCCTTATTCTCATTTGTTCCCTAAATCTGCTCCAAATTCATCTCCAACTCCCGCAACTTTCCCTTCAACCATTCCCATAGTTTCCGTCTCCCATCAGGATAGTTCCTCCACTTCACCTAATCTCTCTAACTCTAACTCATCAAGTTCCTCATTCTCTACACACCCCCGCTCCAAAGATCTACTCATCATCCTGATGATATTGTCAGTCCTGAACAGTCTAGTTCAGCATCTCTTTCAACCTCTCAGTCTCCTGATATGTCAGTTCTTGCATCTGAACCTATTGCTTCCAAGTCTGTTCAACCTGAACCTTCTAACACTCACCCTATGATCACTAGATCTAAAACTGGAAGTCTCAAACCTCAGTTATTTCTTGCACATGTTGAGCCTAGAACAGTCAAACAAGCCTTGTCTCATCCTCAGTGGTTTGAAGCCATGCAAACCGAGTATAAGGCACTGTTGGCAAACAATACCTGGACTCTAGTTCCTATGCCATCCCATAAGTAAAAAGCTATAGGTTGCAAGTGGGTATTTAGAGTGAAAGAGAACCCTGATGGAAGTATCAACAAGTTTAAGGCTAGGTTGGTAGCTAAGGGCTTTCACCAACAACCAGGAACTGACTTCACTGAGACCTTTTCACCTGTTATCAAACCAACTACAATCCGGGTCATTCTCACATTAGCCCTGACTCACAGATGGGATATCCAACAGATAGATGTTAATAATGCCTTTTTGAATGGCAATCTTTAAGAAGAAGTATATATGGTGCAACCTCAAGGCTTCGAGTCCACTGACAAAACATTAGTGTGCAAGCTGAATCGGGCTCTCTATGACCTCAAGCAGGCCCCACATGCATGGTATGAGAGGTTAACTCAAGCCCTCTTACACTTTGGTTTCAAAGCTAGCCGATGTGATCCATCTCTCTTTATTTACAATAGAAATGGTGTTACACTGTATGCTTTAGTATATGTCGATGATATTCTAATCACAGGATCCTCAACCAAGCTCGTTGCAGACTTGATCAACAAACAAAATACCACCTTTGCCCTGAAACATCTAGGCAAACCTGATTACTTTCTTGGAATAGAGGTTAAGTATCAGAGTAATGGTTCCATGATTCTCACTCAAACAAAGTACATAAGAGATCTGCTAACACGGGCTAATATGGCTGACTGTAATGGTATCTCTACACCAATGGTTCATGATTGCAAACTTAGCAGACATGGAACAGATTCCCTACCCGATCCTGCATTGTTTAGGTCCATAGTTGGGGCTCTTCAATATGTCACTCTGACTCGCCCAGATCTTTCCTCTTTGTGTGAACACGGTTTGCCAATTTCTGGCTTCACCACTTGATTCCCATTGGCGTGCAGTCAAGCGCATTTTGAGGTATCTCAGTAGCACTTCACACTATGGCTTACTTCTCCAGCCTGCACCCTTTGATGGTAAACTGTCCCTTCGTGCCTACAGTGACTCCGATTGGGCGAGTGACCCTGATGATAGGCGCTCCACATCAAGGTCTTGCATCTTTGTAGGACCAAACCTAGTGTCTTGGAGTTCAAAGAAACAGCCTCTAGTGGCTCGGTCTAGTACTGAGGCCGAATATAGGAGTATGGCTCACACTACATCAGAATTACTTTGGCTGCAATCACTGCTCACTGAGCTTCAAACTCCATTTCATCCTCCAGTGCTGCTATGTGAAAACTTAAGTGCTGTAATGCTAGCACATAATCCAATTCTGCATGCCAGGACCAAGCACATGGAGCTTGACATCCACTTTGTCAGAGAGAAAGTAATAACTAAGTCACTCTTAGTTCAACATGTTCCAGCATCTCACCAACTTGCTGATCCCCTAACCAAGCCCTTGCCATCTAGTCGTTTTGCTGAATTTCGGGACAAGCTCAAGGTCGTTGCTTCTCCACAACCCCCTTGAACTTGTGGGGGGCTATCAGAGTAGTATAATACTTATATAATACTTGCATACCAATTCTGCTAGAAGTTAGTTATGTTAGTTAGAAAACAGTTATGTTAGTTATAAATACCTCTCACTGCTGTAATATTCACTCAAGCAATCAATCATCACTTTGCTATTCAATGAACTTCTTCCCTTCTACCAGATTCTAGTTTCTCTTTAATGAGTCTCAGAGGAAGTACTTGAAAGAACATCAATTAAATTAATTGGAGAATTCAATAAGCATAAGGGGGAAATGGGTTTAGTGATAAATTTTGTTTGACATATTTCAATTATTATTTATCATCTTGATATTGGTTATGCAAGATTATTTCTTTGTCGAGTTAAGTTCATTATTTTGTGCAAGCAATTGAAATTAGTTATTGTCTTCAAAGACTTTTTTTTTTTAGGAAATTACAATATGCATTTTCTATATATTAAATAAAATCTAAATTTTTACTTTAATTTTATCTATTTCCGAAAAGATAATATTGCTACCTTGCTTTCTTGCTGGGTTTTTGTTTATTATGGGATTGGTTTGTTCCTTTTTTCTACCATCAAAGAGTATTTCGCAAAAGAAGAAAAAAAATATATCATATGATTACCAAGATCATTGGGAAGTGTTTAACAATAATATTTAAATAAATTACATTGAGAAATGATTAATTAAGTTGAAATATAGTTGCTGTTTTGAAAATATAGTATCGTAGAAAATACATCATTTGTTTGCAATGATTTTTTTTTTTACAACTCATCAGTTTTAAATTTTCTTTTAACATAAACATATATTAAGCAAAAACAATATTCTTCCTTTTTTTTCCAAATCCAAATCCAAATAATTTATTTACATTCATGTACTTTTTATATTGCATAAATATTGTGTTAATCTTGCATTATTAAAGGAATTAAAAGAACTTAATCTTGCAGTACTAACCAAGCCATAAAAAGTATAATAAGAGCAATTTAACTTAAGGATTTTTTTTAAAAGAGAAACTTAAGGAATTAAAAGTTCAACAATACCTATTTTTTTAAAAATAATCACTATATGTGTCTAATATTTATTTATTTTTTATTTTGTTGCTATTATACATGTTTTTAGAATAAGTGCTTCAACATTTTGGGTTTCTTTAGGAAGTTTTAACAAATATGATACACTGATTATTTCTGTGAACATTTAACATTCTTCTCTTTTCTCAATCTATATACTGAATATATGTACCAAATGTTTTTTGTTAACATAATGCGGTGTTTGCACCAATGTACAACAACTTTATCGGTTGTATTATTATACTATTGTATAATGTTTTACACTTTCAGTGTTAATGATAAATATGCATAATTTGTTTGTAATCTGACTGTAATGAGATTTTTTATACATCAATTATGATAAATTTCTTTTAAAATAAACATATATATAAAATAATAATAATAATTTTCCTATATTTTAATTGTCCAAATGCAAACAAAATACATCTATATTTATCTACTTTTTATATCACAAAAATATTATGATCTTCTTCGTGCGACCCCCTGCATTGCACGGGTAACATACTAGTATAAGCTAATTAAAGAAAGCTTTATATGGTCTTAAACAAGCCCCTAGAGCTTGGTATGAAAGGTTAAGTTCATTCTTAATAGACAATGGATTCAGTAGAAGAAAAGTTTATACAACCTTATTTAGAAAATCCAATAAGTCAAGTTTCATTGTTGTTCAAATATATGTTGATGACATAATCTTTGGAGCTACTAATGAATCTCTATGTAAGGAATTATCTAAGCTTATGCAGAAAGAGTTTGAAATGAGCATGATGGGAGAACTCAAGTTCTTTCTTGTTCTTCAAGTTAAACAAACAATGGATGAGGTGTACATCCATCAGACCAAGTGCACAAAGGAATTGTTAAAGAAATTCAAGATGGATGATTGCAAACCTATGAACACCCCTATGCATCCCACGTCCATACTGAACAAAGATTATAAAGATAAAAAGGTAGACCAAAAAGTATATAGAGGTATGATAGGATCTTTGCTATATCTTACTGCGTCTATACCTGATATTGTGTTCAGTGTATGCTTATGTGCTCGATTTCAATCTGATCCAAGAGAATCTCATTTATCAGCAGTTAAAAGAATATTTAGGTATTTAAAAGGTACTACTAATCTGGGTTTGTGCTTTAAGAAAAATAGTGATTACAAATTAGTTGGATTTTGTGATGCTGACTATGCTAGAGATGGAATTGAAAGAAAAAGTATCAGTGGAGGATGTCACTTCATTGGAGCTAATCTAGTCTCGTGGTCAAGCAAAAGACAAAGTACTATTGCCTTATCAATTGCTGAAGGTGAGTATATTTCGGCTGCTAGTTGCTGCTCACAACTTCTACGGATCAAACATCAATTGGAGGACTACAATGTGTTTGTAAGTAGTATTCCACTTATGTGTGATAATACTGTTGCAATAAATATAAGAATCCAATATTGCATTCAAGGGCTAAGCATATAGAGATTAAACATCACTTTATTAGAGATTATGTGCAAAAAGACATTATTGATATACAATTTATAGATACTGACCATCAATGGGCAGATATCTTTACTAAACCTCTTGCAGATGACAGATTCATATTTATTAGAAAACATATTAATGTGATTTGTGTGGATTGATTGTGTGTCCAATGCTTGCGTCTATTGCATGCACGTCTATTGCTCAAGTACGTCCAATGCATGTTACATGTGCGTCCAATAGACATTGCGTCCATTGACTGATTGCATCAGACTCATCTATGCTATCTATTATTAAATTTGCATTAATTCATGTCCAAGACATAGTTAATAATATCCTCATGCTGAGTCAGTTATTTCCATCAATCCCATCAATAACTTTTTACAGTTTCAAAAACCTGCACCGCATCAGTACTCATTACTCCCTTCTTCACACATTTTCATTTCTTTTCTTTTTTTGTTTTTGGGAAAACTCTTCAAATTCGAAATCTTTTTAAGAAAGGAACTTCCCTCTGAAAAAATTTGCACTACCTTCATCTCTGAAACTTTCTTGCAAAAGAACTCTCTATTTTCTTGCTACCAAACCGTAACCTTCAAACCTCAAAAATGGCTTCCTCTTCTACTGTTTCAACTTACAATGTGGACGAGTTGAATCTTGCTGTGGAGCACCACTTTAACTTTGGTATTTTGGAAGAATATAACTTGGATGTGAGCAAGAACACCACTGCTGCTGGTTGGGATGGAACGTTCATAGAGAAATTCTCTATCTACCCTAACCTAATTAGGGATTTCTGGACAAACCCTCAGGTAACCATTAATGAAATCTCTGCTGAGATACTTGTAAGACTAAGCCCTCATTCATGTTTTGATGTATGACAAACAAAATGTATTTTGCATAAGATTTTTAATTTTGACTACGTACTCATTTCGTGTTAAATTACATGAGAGATCACAAGTACAACAAAGTAAAAAGCTGACGTCCATTGAAAGAACAAAGAAAGCGCGTCCACTAAAGTACAACAAAGTAAAAAGCTGACGTCCACTGAAAGAACAAAGAAAGCGCGTCCACTAAAGTACAACAAAGTAAAAAGCTGACGTCCACAGAAAGAACAAAGAAAGCGCATCCACTGAAGAACAACAAAGTAAAAAGTTGACGTCCACTGAAAGAACAAAGGAAGCGCGTCCCACCGAAAGAAAAGTAAGAGCTCGTCTGGCGGCGTGGCACGCGAGCGCGTCCACTGAAAGAAACCGAAAAGCTCGTCACGACGGCGTGGCACGTAAGCACGCCCACTGAAAGAAAACAGAGAGCTCATCTCGCGGCGTGGCACATGAAGCGCGCCCACTAAGGGAAACGTAAGATCTCATCTGGCGACGTGGAAATGTAAGCGCGTCCATCAAGGAAACAAAATATCTCGTCACGACGTGGCACATGAAGCGCGTCCACTAAGGGAAACGGAAGATCTCGTCTCACGACGTGGCACGAGCTGCCATCAAAGGAAACAGAAGATCTCGTCTGCTGACGTGGCACATGAAGCGCGTCTACTAAGGAAACAGAAGATCTTGTCTGCTGACGTGGCACTTGGAGCACGCGTCCACTGATGTAAAAGAAGCACGTGTCCACTGAAGAAAAAGAAGAGATCGTCCACTGATGTAAAAGAAGCACGCGTCCACTGATGTAAAAGAAGCACGTGTCCACTGAAGAAAAAGGAGAGCTCGTCCACTGAAAATAACAAGAGCGCGCGTCTACTGATAGTAACACTTGGAGAGCTCGTCTACTAATGATACACGCTAAATTAGAAGCTCCGTCCACTTACATGATATTTTTCTCTTCAAATAAACGCGGATATTTTTCTCTTCAAATAAACACGGATTAATTACTCTTAAAAAAAAAGACTTGGCTATCCTTTCAGATGGAAACAGTTATATCTCAAGAAGGACATAATCTCTACAAAGATCAAACAGAATCACATTTTTAGATCAAGAATCAAGAAAGCAGATTTTGATAAATCAGATCCAAATCTGTCTTAAATAATCCCAAAGACTATAATTTGTCTTCTATATAAAGAGGGATCAAAGGAACACTTTCAACAACAACAACAAAAACTAATTCTGATCCAAAGTGCTTCATCGTTGAGAAAAGTGTGATAGTAGTTAGAACTTCAATTTGTTTTATCAGGCTTTTAGAGTCTTACTTCTACTCAATTCTTTTTGTGAATTAGAGTGACTAAGAGAGGGTATCTCTTAGGGTTCAAGAAGGATAGAAGGGATCCTTGGGCAAAGAAAGCTAGTGTGCTTTCTGGAAATTTTTCAAGCAAGGAGGGTATCCTTGTGTTGCTGTAATTAGAATTGTGTAATTGCTGATTATAGTGAAGAAATCCACAGAGGTGTGGGACTGGATGTAGGCTTACCAGAGGAGGTAGCCGAACCAGGATAAATTGGTTTGCGTGTTCTTCTAATCCCTAAACTCCATATACTTGTTTAAGCTTGAATATTTAAATCTGCAATCTGTTGTTCCTACTTATAATTCTTCTTGTCATCATTACTTGTTCCATAACCTAATTCTTGGGAATTAAAATTGAGTGAAAACCAATTTTCTTTAAAAGAAACACTGTTTTACTTTAAATTGTTGAATAAGTTTTCAATATCTCAATTCACCCCCCCCCTCTTGAGACCGTAGCCACTACCAACAATTGGCATCAGGGGTAAAACTCTTGTTACAAAGCTTAATAGCTTCAAGAGATGGCTACAAATGATATCCTGGGTGATGGGGCTTCACTCACTAGACCCCCTGCCTTTAATGGCTCCCAATACATGTATTGGAAAGAAAGAATGCTTATCTTTCTTGAGGCTGCAGGTTTAGATGTTTTAGATGCTGTTGAAAATGGTCCATATGTTCCATTTATTCTTGATGCTAAGTGAAATAAACAATCTAAACCAAAAGATGACTGGAATGATGATGATAAAAGAAGAGTTGGTTTTAATGCTAAAGCAAAGAATATTATAACAGCTACTTTGAATTATGATGAGTTTTTCAGGGTCTCCAATTGCAAAACGGCAAAGCAGATGTGGGATACTCTTCAACTCACTCATGAAGGAACCAACGATGTGAAAAGAGAAAGGATGAATGCACTAGTCCATGAATATGAACTCTTTCACATGAAGAATGGTGAGGAGATAGATGATCTGCAAAAGAGGTTTACACACATTGTGAACCAGTTAGAAGGACTCGGACATATAATCACATATGAGAAAAAGATTAACAAGATTATGAGATGTTTGAGTTGTGAATGGCAGCTAAAAGTTACTGCAATTGCTGAAGCAAAGGATCTTGACACAATGCAGATTGCTACTCTATTTGGCAAGTTGAAAGAACACGAATTGGAACTTAATAGATTGAAAGATCGTGAAGATAAGGAGAAAAAGAAGAAAGGACTCTCACTCAAGACTCATATTTCCAAAGAATCAATAAAAAAGTGTTGAAGATGAACACCTTGATGAAAGTGAAGAATCCGAAGAAGAAGACATGGGATTGCTTGTGAGGAAATTTAAAAGATTCATCAAGAAGAATAGAAACTAGAAACAATTCAGTTTTCCTACCAGAAAGAACACGATCAAAGGTGAAAGCTCTTCCTCATCAATCAAATGCTTTGAATGTGGAAAGCTTGGACACTACAAAAATGAATGTCCAAAGCTACAAAAGAAAGAAAAGTATGAGAAGAATGACAGCAAAGAAAAGAAAGGAAGAAAGCCCAGAAGAGCATACATAGCTTGGGAAGAAAATGGTATGGATTCCACCAGTAGTGAATCTGAAAATGAAGAAGCCAACCTTTGTCTCATGGCAAATCATCAAAGTGATAGTGAAACCGAGGTAAATGATTCCTCTCCTACCTATGATGAGTTACAAGATGCTTTCGATGAATTGCATGAAGAATATGTTAAAATTGGTAAACAACTTAAATCTTCTAGAAAAATCATCGCAAAACAATGTAGTGATAATGCATCTTTACAAATAAAGCTTAAAGAACTAGAAACTGAAAATTCACAATTACTTGCATCTAGTTCAATTTGCACCAAATGCACTACACTAGAAAAGGAAGTTGAAAAACTGAATACAACTCTATCTAAGTTCACTTTGGGTAGAGATAACTTGAATGCCATATTAGGACAGCATAAGGGTGTGTATGACAAAGCAGGAATTTGATATAAGCCAATGGTACATGAAAAATCTTTTAAAAAGCTTTTTGTTCCACCAATTTCCTCATCTAGTCCTTTTGTTAAATGCTATTATTGTCTAAAGAAAGGTCATACAGCTGCTACTTGTAGACTTAGAAAGAACATTCATATTGACATTAAACAAATTTGGGTTCCAAAAGGAACTTATGTTGCTACTAACAATAAAGGACCCAAACAGATTTGGGTACCTAAAGGAAAAGCATAAAAGAATCTGTTTTGTAGGTGTGTTTGAAGGCCAAAACCTCAAGCTGGTTTTTGGACAGTGGCAGCTCCAAACACATGACCGGAGACATCACAAAATTTACATCTTTCACTCCCAAGGAAGGAGGAAATGTCACCTATGGAGACAACAACAAAGGAAGAATCCTTGGTGTTGGAACAATAATAAAAAGTCCAGCAATCAAGATTGAGGATGTTCTCTATGTGGAAGGGCTTAAACACAATTTACTAAGTATAAGCCAATTATGTGATAAAGGCTACAAGGTAAACTTTAACTCAAAATTGCGTATGATCGAATCTATTCATGATAATAACATAAAACTGATTGGAAATAGAATCAATAACATCTATATGCTAGACATAGACAACTTAATTTCCAATGATGCATGTTGCTTAATTTCTAAAGAAGATGAAAATTGGCTTTGGCGTAGGAGAATAGCTCACATTCATATGGATCACTTGAATAAACTGATTTCCAAAGAACTTGTAATCGGTTTACCAAATAAAAAGTTTGTTAAAGAAGGCCTATGTGATGCATGCCAAAAGGGTAAACAAGTGAAAACCTCATTTAAGGCTAAAAACACTGTTTCTACTAGTAGACCCTTACAATTACTGCACATGGACCTTTTTGGACCTTCTAGGACAAAAAACTTTGGTGGAAATCTCTATGCTCTTGTAATTGTTGACGACTTCTCTAGATTCACTTGGACCTTTTTCTTAGCACAAAAGAATGAAGCTTTTAAAGCTTTTAAGAAAATGGCTAAGGTTGCTCAAAATGAGAAAGACATGAAAATTGTTTCAATTAGGAGTGACCATGGAGGAGAATTCCAAAATGAGGAGTTTGATAACTTTTGTGATGAACATGGTATAAAACACAAATTTTCTGCACCTAGGACTCCACAACAAAATGGAGTAGTTGAGAGGAAAAATAGGTCACTTGAAGAAATTGCTAGAACCATATTAAGTGACTCTATTTTACCAAAGTATTTTTGGGCTGATGCTGTGAGTACTGCATGCTATGTTTTAAATAGAGTTCTAATACGGACAATTGTGAAGAAAACTCCATATGAACTTTACAAGGAAAGAAAACCTAACATTTCTCATTTCATGTCTTTGACAGTAAATGTTTTGTACTAAATAATGGCAAGGATAATCTTGGGAAATTTGATCCCAAAGCTGATGAGGGTATTTTCCTAGGTTATTCATTAACTAGCAAAGCATATAGAGTGTTTAATAAGCGTACTTTATCAATAGAGGAATCTGTTCACATAACATTTGATGAGACTAACCCCAAAAGGTTGGGAAAGGACATTTTTGATGATGCAGAAACTCTTGAGGATGAAGTGATATCTGATGAAGGAAAGGAGAGCAACAAGGAAAAGGAAGATGAAGAAAGCAATAAATAACCTCAAGCAGAACTTCAACAAGAGAATCTTCCTAAGGAGTGTCAAGCTTCAAAGAATCATCCCCTAGACAATATCGTTAGTGAGATCACCAAATGGGTAACCACTAGAAACTCTTTAAGGAATATTTGCAATACTATGGCGTTTGTATCTCAAATAGAACCAAAATGTGTTGATGATGCTATTAATGATGAACATTGGATGATTGCAATGCAAGAGGAGTTAAATCAATTTAAAAGGAACAAAGTTTGGGATTTAGTTCCAAAACCCAAAAGTAACCAAATAATCGGAACTAAATGGGTGTTTAGAAACAAAATGGATGAGAATGGAATAATAGTAAGAAACAAGGCTAGACTAGTAGCTAAGGGATATAATCAAGAAGAAGGAATTGATTATGATGAAACATATGCTCCCGTAGCTAGATTAGAAGCCATAAGAATGCTCTAAGCCTATGCTTGTATAATGAACTTTAAACTATACCAAATGGATGTGAAAAGTGCATTTTTAAATGGAATAATACAAGAGGAAGTATATGTAAGCCAAACCCCTGGCTTTATTGATAGTGAGTTCCCAAATCATGTCTATAAGCTGACTAAAGCCCTTTATGGACTCAAGCAAGCTCCTAGAGCTTGGTATGAGAGGTTAAGCAATTTTCTCCTAGAGAAAGGCTTTAAAAGAGGAAAAGTTGATACTACACTATTTACTAAAACAAAAGCACACAATATCTTACTTGTTCAAATATATGTTGATGACATTATTTTTGGTGCTACTAATGAGTCTTTATGCAAGGAATTTGGTGAACCAATGCAAAGTGAATTTGAAATGTCCATGATGGGAGAGCTTACCTTCTTTCTTGGACTTCAAATTAAACAATGCCAAGATGGAACCTTCATAAGCCAAACAAAGTATTGCAAGGAACTACTAAAGAAGTTTGAAATCGAAAGCGCAAAGGAAATGGCAACACCAATGAGTCCAGCCTGCTACTTGGACAAAGATGAACATGGTAAATCTATAGATGTATCCAAGTATAGAGGTATTATCAGATCCTTACTTTATCTCACTGCTAGTAAACCAGATATAATGTTCAGTGTGTGTATGTGTGCAAGGTATCAAGCTAATCCTAAAGAATCACATCTTATTGCAGTTAAAAGAATCATGAAGTACCTCTTAGGAACAAAAGAAATGGGGCTGTGGTATCCCAAGGGATCCACTTGCACATTAATAGGATATTCCGAATCTAACTTTGCTGGATGCAAGTTAGACAGGAAGAGCACAAGTGGAACATGTCATTTATTAGGAAATTCCCTAGTGTCCTGGTTTAGTAAAAAGCAAACTAGTGTGGCCTTATCCACAGTGACCAAGGCTGAATATGTTGCAGCTGGGAGTTGTTGTGCTCAAATCCTATGGATGAAACAACAATTAATTGACTATGGTGTTTATCTGGATCATATACCAATAAAGTGTGATAACACTAGTGCAATAAATCTAACAAAGAACCCAATTATGCACTCAAGAACCAAGCATATTGAAATTAGACATCATTTTATCAGGGATCATATTCAAAGTGGTGATGTTGTGATTGAACATATAGATACAACTAAGCAATTAGCTGATATATTCACCAAACCACTAAATAAGGAGAGTTTCTTCTTTATAAGAAGGGAACTTGGCATAATTGATCCTCAAAATAACTAATAACAGATGGCATGCAAGGCAAAGACAAGTTGCTGAAAATTATGAAGGACATGGGCAAGATGCTAAGCGTCCTTAGGTGTCTGTAATTTTTTTTGGTATTTTGGATGTTTTGATGTGTTGCATAAGTTCTAAAATGCTTTATTATCAATGAATGCAAGACTGTTTATTAAGATTGATTTCAATATTCTCCATAGTTTCTTTTTGATAATGACAAAAGGGGAGAAAGATGAACCATACATTTGAGATGAACTAGAAAGATGAACCATACATCTGAGAAATATGAACCATACATATGAGAAATATGAACCATAAAAATGAACCATGCATTTTCTGATATGCAAATTTTTTAATTTTTATTTCTCTGACAAAGGGGGAGAAATATGAACCATGCATTTGTTGTAATTTTTTCTCTCTCTAATATGTAAATTTTTTTTCTCTGATACCCGAGTATGAACTGCTTTGAAAAGACATACTTGAACTTGTAATAAATGCAAGATGATGTTTTTCCGATAATGATATGATAACACTTGATCTTTTGAAAGATATCAATGACACAGGGGAGGACGAAAATAACTCAAGAACCATGCTTACTTGAAAAGCTGCACTCGATTTCTTAATATCTAAGGTTAAGTATGGTAAGGTTTGTCATAATCAAAAAGGGGAGTTTGTAAGACTAAGCCCTCATTCATGTTTTGATGTATGACAAACAAAGTGTATTTTGCATAAGATTTTTAATTTTGACTACGTACTCATTTCGTGTTAAATTACATGCAAGAATACAAGTACAACAAAGTAAAAAGCTGACGTCCATTGAAAGAACAAAGAAAGCGCGTCCACTAAAGTACAACAAAGTAAAAAGCTGACATCCATTGAAAGAACAAAGAAAGCGCGTCCACTAAAGGAACAAAAAAGTAAAAAGTCATGCGTCCACCTGAAAGAGCACAAGAAGCACGTCCATTGAAAGAAAACAAAAGAGCTCGTCTGCTGACGTGGCACAGAAGCGCGTCCACTGAAAGAAAACAGAAGAGCTCATCTGCTGATGTGGCACATGAAGCACGTCCACTAAGGAAACAGAAGATCTTGTCTGCGCGACGTGGCACGTAATCGCCCATCAAGGAAACGAAGATCTCGTCTGCGACGTGGCACATGAAGCGCCGCTCCACTAAGGAAACAGAAGATCTCGTCATCGCTGATATGGGCATGAAGCGCGTCCCATCAAGGAAACAAAAGATCTCGTCTGCTGACGTGGCACATGAAGCGCATCCACTAAGGAAACAGAAGATCTCGTCTGCTGACGTGGCACTTGGAGCACGCGTCCACTGATGTAAAAGAAGCACACGTCCACTGAAGAAAAAGGAGAGCTCGTCCACTGATGTAAAAGAAGCACGTGTCCACTGATGTAAAAGAAGCACGTGTCCACTGAAGAAAAAGGAGAGCTCGTCCACTGAAAATAACAAGAGCGCGCGTCTACTGATAGTAACACTTGGAGAGCTCGTCTACTAATGATACACGCTAAATTAGAAGCTCCGTCCACTTACATGATATTTTTCTCTTCAAATAAACGCGGATATTTTTCTCTTCAAATAAACACGGATTAATTACTCTTCAAAAAGAAAAGACTTGACTATCCTTTCAGATGGAAACAGTTATATCTCAAGAAGGACGCAATCTCTATAAAGATCAAACAGAATCATATTTTGAGATCAAGAATCAAGAAAGCAGATTTTGATAAATTAGATCCAAATCTGTCTTAAATAATCCCAACGACTATAATTTGTCTTCTATATAAAGAGGGATCAAAGGAACACTTTTCAACAACAACAACAAAAACTAATTCTGATCCAAAGTGCTTCATCGCTGAGAAAAGTGTGATAGTAGTTAGAACTTCAATTTGTTTCATCAGGCTTTTAGAGTCTTACTTCTACTCAATTCTTTTTGTGAATTAGAGTGACTAAGAGAGGGTATCTCTTAGGGTTCAACAAGGATAGAAGGGATCCTTGGGTAAGGAAAGCTAGTGTGCTTTCTGGAGATTTTTCGATCAAGGAGGGTATCCTTGTGTTGCTGTAATTAGAATTGTGTAATTGCTGATTATAGTGAAGAAATTCACAGAGGTGTGGGTCTGGATGTAGGCTTACCAGAGGAGGTAGCCGAACCAGGATAAATTGATTTGCGTGCTCTTCTAATCCCTAAACTCCATATACTTGTTTAAACTTGAATCTTTAAATCTGCAATCTGTTGTTCCTACTTATAATCCTTCCTGTCATCATTACTTGTTCCATAACCTAATTCTTGGAAATTAAAATTGAGTGAAAACCAATTTTCTTTAAAAGAAACACTGTTTTACTTTAAATTGTTGAATAAGTTTTCAATATCTCAATTCACCCCCCCCCTCTTGAGACCGTAGCCACTACCAACAATACTTGGGAAAAGAATAGTGGTCTCTTAAAAGACCATTTCTGAAGCTATCAACTGCCCTCAAGAAGGAGTGGTCATTACTGATACTTGGGAGAAGGACCTTGGTGGTTATGAGGTGGTAGCTGACTTCCTGGTGAGGGAAGAATACGGTGAGAACTCATTCATGGAAGTCAATGGAGATGAAGGACAAGGTTCATATTCTTCATCGATTCTTTGAACAAGGCTGTTCTTCATAAGACTAGGTCTAAGGATAACTTGTCAACTCTGCACAAGTTCTATCTCTGACATCTCGTCACTGAGAACAAAAATAATTTGCCCAGAATTCTTTTTGGAAGATTCAGAGATGCTATTGTCTGCAGGAAGAAGCTCTCTGCTATTCCATTTTGTCATATTCTATCAAAAATCTTCAAAGGTCAAGAAATTAGGGAAATCAGGAAAGCCAAGTCCATTGTGACTCCTGAGGTAAACATCCCTGCTAATGTTCCTATCCAATTAGCAGTAGATGCCTTGGTAGAAAGTTTAGAAAATAGGGATAATGTTACTAATGCACCGATTACGTGATACCTTTTCACCATGATGTTTACATTCCTACACTTCCACCAACACAACCTTACACTGAACCGAGAAACCTTTGCACCACAAATAACCTCACCTTTTAAACCTCACCAAATAAACCATATTTCCAGCCCATAATATCTGCAGATGATACCTGGTTCAATCAACCAGATGATGTAGGAATTAACCCTGGTGCCCCCTTTCCCAAAATGCCAAGAACCAAATTTCCTTACACTAATCCTTCAGTTCTCTATAATAGCAAAGCTGAAAGCTGGGCCAAAGTCAAAAGAGACTGGAAAATACTCTTTCACAAACATGAACCTGAAACAGAATTAACCAGGCCATTCTATCCACTGCCTAAGTATGAGTATTAACCTGAAGCTACATACACTCCATGGCATGCACCCATTCCCTATGTACAGACTCATCCACTCCCATCTGCCCTGTACAACCATATTGGACCTGCCCTTACCCATCTTCCACAAAAGAAATTTCCACCTAAAGAGATCTACCCTAACTTAATCAAATTCCCACCCTTCAAACCTTTCACAGATGGTGTCAACAGGCACATTATACCTGATTGGACTAAGGATCAGTGCAAAGCCAAATCTGAGACAATTCTGCACAAAAGGTCAAGAACAGATGGTAGACCAAAGTTGATTCTGGATAGAGAGACATCATGGGTGACCTTTAGGCATCCAAGTGTATATGGTAAAGCTGCTGATGTTGTGGATCACCTCATGTATGCTTTCTTGAAAGCTGAGTTTGAGTTGCCTAGACATGTGAGAGCTGCCAATTTTATTAGACCAATTTGGCTGTTCCATACCTTGAAGGAAACAAAAATTGGAGTAAGACCTTATATGATTTGTCCAAGACTACCAATGATAGGCTTCAACAAGGATAAGGATCTGAAGAAGCAAAGGAGCACTGCAAAGAAGCCAGAAAACAACTCTTGCATGATCTCAACTGATATTGATATCTCTGTTGATCAAAATATAATAGATTATTGGATGTCACAACCTATTAAAGACATATCTGAAGAGGCTGCAATTGATATTTGGATAATTCATATGATGACTTGTGCTAAGGAAGCTTCATCCTCTGGACTGAGTGATCAAGATAAAAGAAGCATTCCAAAAGTTAGAGGAAAGTGTGGACTCTCCAATATTAGGTTCTACATTCATAAGGACACTCTCGAAATTTCTCTCATAAGTCCTATCTATGAGGAAGATCCTGTTCACTGGGCCAAAGAGTTACCTTCTCCTGTGCTCACTCTTGCTTCATCACCACCACCATCTCCTCTTTCTGAGCATACTGAAGAAGAGATCATTGTTGAAGGACCGGATTTGAATAGTGATATTGTTCAACCAGTAACTGGGAATGAGGAAGTTGCTGAGTCTGCTCCAAGACCAAGCACTTCTGAAAAGCACTCATCTCAGCCGTTGACTCTGACAGTCGTCCATCCACATGATCAACCTCAACATTCTAGAGCTATAAGCACCTTTCAAGGTCAAGCATAATCTGTAGAAGAGGATAGTAAAAGTGGAAGTCAAAGAACAAGTCAAGGAGCAAGTTGCAAGAAGCTTTTGCTCCAACAAATGTGATGATCAATCAAATGATGAGCATTCTTCAAAGCTTCCAACAGAGTCATAATCTGCCTGCTCAACCTCATCCGCCTCCAAACCCTCCTCCTCCACCTCCACCTCCACCCTCTTCTTAGTTCTTTTTTTTTATTCCTTAACTGTCCATGATGGTCCACCCCTGTTTCCTTTTTGTATGATGACAAAAAAAAGGGGAGAAATGACATAATTAAATTTATTTTATATATAAATTCACTTTTTGGACATACATATATGTTGTCACATGCATACTGTTTTACATACTATTTTGTTGTATACTTGTGCTTGATATGATATGATTTTTTATTGCTGTCTTTGATATATCTCTATGATTTGACTTCTAAGCTCTGATACTATGTTTAACTCTGATACTATGTTTTGAATATGGCTAAACTGATCTAATAAGTTAAATCTAATATGTGCTGCTGCTTATCTGTTTTATTCTTTAAGTTTGAATGCTTTGTCTTAGGGGGAGCTCTGTATCCCTCTTAGACTTTGCTCACTCAAATTTAATTGGTTTTTGTCATCATCAAAAAGGGGGAGATTGTTGAACCAAAGTGGTTTTGTATTAAATAATCTCTTAAGTTTTGTTGTTAACAAAAAGGTTAAATTTGTATGGCAAAGTATTGTCAAAGATCTAACTCGTTTTTTATAAGAATGCAGGGACTGCTTGATTTATAACAGTAAGAGGAAATTAAAATAAAGTATGGAATCTATCAGATTCTATTTTGATCCTCTAGACGAGTCTACAACTATTGGTAAAATTCTTAGTCTAATTTCTTTATGATAGATGAGATCTTAATATTAACTGAGGTAGACGAGTTACTAAGTCTAAGGAAAAATCAAGTAGACGAGACATTGAAATATAACAAGTCCAAAGACTTGATAGACGAGTAGTCTCACTAGACGCCACGTCAGTAGACGAGCTCTTAAGTATAACACGTCCAACTCTTGGAACTAGATTAAATGTCTGTAGACGCATTATAAGTAGACGAGCCCGTCTCACTGATAAGTTAATCTTGTACTTCCAAAGGCCTGCACGTCCAATAATTTTAAAACGTGAACCCGTTTAAGCTTAAGTGTATTTATATCATTTTTCAAATGATTGCTTATTTAATTCAAAGAATATATGTCTTTTTACCCTTGCTGCTTCTATTGTTAAAATCTATATCTATTGGATAAAAGAACTTCGTTCCACCGAAACCATAAAGCTTTGTACTCTGTCAACTACATTGTTGTAAAAATCAAGTCAAGTACAAAGGTGGGAAGTCAGAAAGCAACATTTGGTACAACAGAGAGGTGACAGCTCTACTTTGAGCATTCCTCTGATAATCAAAGCACTTCTCTAAGAAGCATATCAAGTTATCAGTCTCAAAGGATCCAACCATTTAATACTATGTCTAAATGGATATAATTTGAAGACCCGCTACAAGAATTTAAGCTATTTCCCAGGGCATTTTATCCCGGGCAAAAAATCCTTAGGAAATGTTGACATTTTCGATGGTCAAAGCCCTTGGAAACATTTCGCTAGGTTTCCCACGGGTTTGGCCATGGGAAATCAAGGCGCCAACTGATCCTTCTTATTTTCCCACGGGTTGGGCCTCAGGTAAGAAGTCATATATAGTAGTTGTACAGACCTAAGGAGGGTAGAGCTCGAGAACTCAAGCTCTCTGTAAGCTTGATTTTCTTAAGCCGCCAAGGACCAGAGGGTCCAAAGGTTGATTGGGATGATTGTGTATTGTTCTTTCATTCAACCACTTATGTTTTTGGATTTCAATAGTAAAGGTTGTATCTTTTTTTTTTTTTTTATCTTTTTATGGGATAAGTCACATGGAGTTTGCTTTCAAAAAAATACAAAGGCAGCTGCTGGACTCATGTAGGCACAAGTTGTTTATCAAGTCTGCTACAATTTTTTATGATTGTTACATTTGTGTACTTTATGTTGCATAATTCTTCTAAACAATTGCCCTATCTCTTGTGTGCAATGCTTATGACTGACAATGACCTTCTCTAAGTGAACATTTGCTCCGCTCAAGCTCATCTCAATAGGAAATCGAGCTTAATAAGTGGTTCAAGTTTAGCTCATTATGGGCTCATAAGCAGTTTAAATTAAAAGAGACAATTCATAACATTACGAATTATTTAGATTGTGGGTGATAAAGGTACTTATGATGCTATAACTTCCTTAATTTCAAAGATCGTTGTCTATTGCTAATGAAAGTGAGGATCACTGGACTAACAAAGCAGTAACTAGAAAATAATATAATATTAAGTAGTAAAAAAGGTCTTTGTATGTTTGCTTAGACCATAAATATGAAATATAAAAAAATAATGGATTTTATAAGTATATATATCAAGCTAGCTAATGAATCTAATATATAATAGCTCAAACATTGACTTATTTATTAAATGAGTTAAATTTTTAAGTTCCAGCTTACTTTTTTGCTCTTAAGCTTGGCTTACCATGCTTAGTTATCTTAATCATATATGCTTGTATTACAGGCTAGGAAGTATAATCGAAGGGTGCAAATTCACGATGTCCACAAACGCACCCATACTAGGAAGGGTACTGGCGAGTACATAGATGAGCGCTCGAGGCGCACTCAGGTAATATGCCCTTTTTTATTTTTGAAGAAGCTATTGACTTTAATGGATAATGTACAACTCATACTTTGTTGTTGGACTTAAGAGGCAGAGAGCCTCAAATGTTATGACTTGTTTGAATATGTTGCTTTGTGTGAATCTTATTGAGCTTTTGATGACTAAATTATGGTGTTCTGTTTGTAAACCAGGGATCTTATAGTTTTAGGGGAAACTTTGTCCAATTTTCTGCAGAATTAACCGTGTAACATATTGTTCATGTTTTGATTATTGAGTCTGTAGAGTCACTTATATTTGGACCTATGGATACTGTATGGCATTGGAAATGTTATAACTAGTTTGGACATGGATAATTTGTGTGAATCCTATTGAGCTTTTGATGATGACTTAGGGATTTAAATTGTGGTGTTCTGTTTGTAAAATTGGGGATGTAATAGTTTTAGGGGAAACTTTGTCGAATTTCCTGCATAATTTATCTTGTATCTTATTGTTAAAATTTTGATTATCGAGTCTGATGTATTGTAACAAGAGGCATTTCAAAAGAGGATGAGTCAGCATAGGTCTCAAGCATCAGCCTCTTCCCCATCCACCCCAGCTAACCCAAAGGAGGACGAGCAGCTTACGCTGAATGTTTGGGCAGAAGTTGTCGGCGGCAAGCATAAGGGTCATCTATACAGTGCTGGAGACCTTGCCGACAACTATCAGAAAGGGCCCTCGCGCAGGTTAGAGCTTAGGGTTGGAGCATCCACCAGCAGCAGTCGTCGCCCTCAGGAGTCTGCGAAGATTGCTCAGTTGAGGGAGATGTTGGCCGCTTCCCAGGAGAGGGAGCGACAGAGGGACAAGGAGAATCGTCAGATGATGGATACGATGCGACAGAGGGACGAGAAATATTGCCGGATGATGGATATGATACGACAAATGATGGAGACAGTCACGGCAGTTTGCAGCCGCATCACCCACACAATGACCCCCACAAGCAGAGAGCAACGACAAAGAACGTCAACGTCAGGCTAGTCGACAAACCCAAAGGCACCTAGGAGGAGGACGACAACATTTTTGACCACTTTATTGAGGATCCTTATAATGAGGATACTTAGGCTTTTTTTTTTTGGTATGAATTTATATGTTTCTTTTTCTTATGATGTTAATTATAGTTTGAATTACTTTTTTTGTTGAACAAATGGCTTGAATAACTTTTTTTTGTATAATGGATTGTTTGAATTACTTAAGTGGCTTGAATTATGATGTTAATGTCTTTGTTTATGCATCCATTTAAAAAAATAATTATTTATTTATCTAGTTTAATTATAACTAATTGATTTAGTAAGTTATAATTATTATTTTTTTTAAAAAATGAGGTTTCCCAGGGATGAAGCCGTGGGAAATGTTTCCCAAGGTAAGACCTTGGGAACGTTTCTCAGGGATGAATCCGCGAGAAATTTCCCAGGGCTTATCCGTGGGAAACTATTTCCGGCACCCTGAAAACCGACGGATTTGGATCCGTGGGTCATCCGTGGGAAATGTGTATTTTCCCACGGATTTGTTGAATTTCCTAGGGCCAAAGACCCTGGGAAATAACAAAAATTCTTGTAGTGACCGTTGATGAAGATCAAGAAAGAGAAGCACTTCCGCTATATATACTTGAAGAATTTCAAGAAGATAAATATAAGATATACAACAGATACAAGACACACACGAAGCTCTGATATCATAGTGCAAAAACTCTGTTGAATTTGTAAAACAAGTTTACATGTAAATCTTGTTGATCTTAAATTTCAAATCCTCACACATAGTGAGTTCTTAGATCAAATCGGTTAATCTTTTTGTTAGAGTTAGAGCCTGAAGAGGCTTGGCAGAGAAAGAATACTTGTAGCCTGAAGAGGTGTTGAATACTTGTAACCTATTTGGAGAATAGTGGATAAAACTTTCAGGTAGAAGGGACTAGACGTAGCTCTTGGTTGGAAGAGAGTGAACCAAGATAAAACACTCGTGTGATTCTTCTAACCATTATCTTTTACCGTTTTTTGGTTATACTAACTGTTAGGTTTTGAATCTGAGTTTGTTAACTCTTCTAAAACATTTTCCTGGTTGTGTGTTGTTTCTTTTGTTTTGCTTGTAAAAGGTTTGAGAAAATATGACACACTGCTACCCCACATATTATAAAGCATTTAAAAGAGATAAAGACGTAAAATAAATCATGCATTTAATGGGTAAAATAAAACATTTGTCCATGGGTATAAAGGTCCCACATGAACGAGTTCTTAAAACGTGAAAAAATAAAACATGTTTAAAATAAATGAACAAATAAAACAATAACAACGTCCCAACCCGATGTCACAACAGAGCTGGTAACAACGTCCTCGGAGTACAACTGAAAACTAACTAAACAACAGAAATGCCCTAACTATGAGTGGTGGCTCCTCAGAGTCACTCCTTTTCGGACTGCTCGTCATCCTCTGCATGAAACCAAACATGCCAAACAAACAAACAGAAAACGGGGAGTAAGAATCATGTAAACATATATGTCATGGAGATAGGAAGCAAGGTAAAGAAACAAGCATGGAAACATCATAAGTATACATCAACATATATATCAACATACATCAACATCATCAACATCAAGTATGCTATGCGGTGCAATGCACACTACTCTGCTACTCCGTTATACATGTGGATCCAAACTAACTCAGGATGAACGACTTCGGAGTTACATATCCGTATTGACCATAAAAGTACCAACATCGGCAGTCAACCAAACCATCGGGTGAAATCCATGGATGCCTTATCACGGGGGGCCGCGGTCACCAAATCATCGGGTGACCTACCGTGGATGGCCAAATTACCGTACTCTCAGGCGATCTCCCCTATGTCGAACCTCCCCCCCAACCATCCATCAACTCCAATGCTTTATGCATGGCAAACAACAACAAAAAACAACCACCTTCTTTGCTTGGGCCTAAAAGCTCCCAAGACTTCAACATCAACTCAACATGCTTGAGCCAATAAGCACCCAAGACTTCAACATCATCAATACCTAGGGCTGAGCATCGGGCGGGTTCGGGCGGATTCGGGTGGTGTTTGTCGGGTTTGGACGGATTTAATGCAAGAAAAATGAAATATGCTTCTACCCATCTATCCATCAGGTTGGTCGGGTGCCGGTTCGGTTCGGACGATTTGCAATGGATTCAGGATTTTTAAATTATTTTATTTTATTTCAGGAAAAAAAACAAAAAAAAAGCCCAACAAGCCTAATTAAAATTTAAGGCTTCCAGCCCAATTAAGTACCAAAAAAAAAATTTAAATAATAGAAGAGAGAGATCTGGAAACCCTTTCTTCTTCTCCCTTGGTCCCTTCCCCACGAGACCACGACCCCATCTCCACTAGTCCACCATGTGCACGATTGCATCGGACCACAGGAGTCGAATAAGACCAGAGGAGTCGAAGACACCGCATCAGACCGCCGCAACCCAAACCCACCGTCGTGCAGATCTGCGAAAGGAGCATACAACACCCACCCAACGTTACCGTTGCCGTCGTGAAGATCTGCGAAGGAGAAGACAACACCCAACCAACCTTGCCGTCGCCTCATGCAGATATGCGAACTGTGAAGGAGAAGACAGAACCCCCCAACCTCATCGTCGCCGTCGTGTAGATCTGCGACCCACCCAACCTCATCGTCGTCGTCGGCCCGTCATGGAGATCTGTGAATGGAGGAGACAACACCAATTCAACCTAGCCATCACCGTCCGTATGAGATCTGCGGCAGCTGGGGGAAGGAGGAGACTGTCGACGGTTCTGGGTGGTGGGTGGTGGACGTGAGGGGGGGAGGTGAAGGAGCTGGTGGTATGGTATGGTATGGTGGTATAATATGGGACGATTGGACAGGGACACTCGCAAGGAAGATCTGTTCATCCGCATAGCATAACATAAGGAAAGTTTAAATTTTTTTCAGTGTATTCAGTCGGGTTCGGTTACCGATGGGTTGCATTATGCGGAACCGAACCCACCCGATGGTACCCATGCTTATCCGTTTTTTTCACCCGATCAACCCGCCGACCCGACCGAACCCACCCATTTCAAAAAGATGACAATCGGTTAGCTCGGGTTCGGGCGGGTCATGGGTTGATGATCAGCCCTATCAATACCTTAGACCCAAATCGTGGGGTCAAGGCCCCCTTGGCCAAAAAGCACCAAGGTACAACGTGCGATATCCCAACAGATACCGGCTTAACCATCTTATCATCTTTCAATGTCTTAATTATTATATAATTAAGTTATCTAGTCTTGTCATTATGTTATCATCAAGCCATTGGGGAAGATTGGGTTTAAAAACCCCTTTAAATCCCTAATCTCAGATTCTGTCCAGAGGGGTGAGCACGAGCGCGCTGTCACATAAGTGAAGCACGGGCGTGCTTCCTTTTAGGCACGGTCGTGCTCATCTGCACGGTCGAGCTTCCTGTTGTGTACGGTCGTGCTCTTCTGGACAGAGTTCAAACACATATTTTTAACCAATTATTTGAAGGATTAAATCCATTAATCCTAGGTCATCTCAGCAACATATTTTCTAGATTAGAAGCTCATCATCATCACACTCATCAACATGTCAACAACAATAATCATCATACCATCATGTTCATATCAAGGCAATCAACATAAACATCAAGAACATATCATGAACATGAATATGAAGCATATACCAAAAACAGCTAGAACATATTATAATATAATCATCATGTATCACATAGGCATACAAACTGACAACAATCGGGGTTATGGGAACCCCTTTACCTTACACTATCCCCACTGCCCAATGAGTACACTACCCTTCTCCCCATACCTGGATTGAAGGTCGCTCTAACTGCAGTCCTACGCAGCAACTGGTCCCGAATCCTCAAGCGGCTCACTTTGATGCCAAGCCTTGGTTAACCAAAAACATCTGTGATCAGTTTCTCAAACAAAAAACAAGAAAGAAACTGAAAAGGGAAAGGGACCATTATCTCTAAACTAACACCTACTCAAAAGAGGCTCCCAATGACTTCCAAAACTCCAGAAACAGGTTGAGTTTAGTGGAAACAGGGAGAGAGATAGCTCTGACCAAAACTGGTGACGGCTGATGACAGAAAATAGGGTTAACTTGTAACCCTCGGTTTGTGTCAACTATATAAAGGCTGCACCTGAGCATGATCGTGCACCCCCTTGAGCACGGTCGTGCTGGACCTAGCATCAACGAGACACGGTCCGCACTTGAGCACAGGCGTGCTCAACTTAAACTTGGCAACGCGCGCCTGGCTTTAAGCACGAACATGCTGGCTAATGAGCACGGGCGTGCTCATGTACCAGAGAGGGACTTTTGAGTCAAAAATCTCACTAAGCCCTTAGCCATCGACTTAAACTTAACAAAACCAACTCAAACAACCAAACAAACTTAATAAAAGCACTTAACGAGAAGCAGGGTGTTATAGAAAAGGTTTTTTCGAAAAACTGTTAAGAAGCACAATTCAACCCCCCTTCTTGTGTTTCCCCATGTCAACTTCATAGATTCATTGTTTCTTTCTTGGCTTCAATAGTCAATCACAACACCGATCCTTACTCAACTGATTGGGTGTGTTCAATCGTGGCAACTATGGGAGAAGTTACGCGATCACTTCAATTCTAAGACCAAGGCTCGCAAGCGATCGTTGAGAATAGAGTTGTGAAATACAAAAAAGGATGATAGGTCCATTTTTGAGTTTATCCTAAGAATCAAGGCTATTGTGAACATTATATTCTCAGTCGGTGATCCAGTTTCGGATCAAGAACAACTAGATGTGGTTCTTGAAGATTTACCAGAGGAGGATGATCCTCTCATCAATCTTGCAAATACTAGGTATGAACCTTTCGATCTTGATGAACTTGAATCCTTACTTTTGGCTCAAGAAGCTCATCTCGAGAAGTATAATCAATATGCGTCGAGTTCCATGGCCACTATTAATGTTGCAAGTGTGCCTTCTTCTAATTCCTCGCCCATGCCTCATGCAAATCTCACTCAGAACACTCATCTGTACTCAACTGATTCATCTCAATATTTTCGAGGCCGTGGTGACCGTGGTAGAGGCTGTGGTGGCCAAGGCAGAGGACCTGGCGGCGGGAGCTCCATTCAGTGTCAGGTTTGCAAGAAGTATAGACATGAAGCTTCAATGTGCTGGTACCAATTTGATAAAAAAATTACAACCCTCCCACTCCAAGAAATAATTCCTATGGACCTCTTCCTTCCAGAAATAACTCCTATGGACCTCCACAATTGTATGGTCCTCCACAGCAACAATCTTAGTATCTTTCTAACAACTCTTGGAACAATTCTTGGAACCAGAAAACTTCACTCTGGCCAACCAAAAGCCATGCTGACAAGCACAAACTCGGGTTTCTCTGGTAATTGGCACCCTGACTCAGGGGCTTCTCATCGTGTGACTTATGATAGTCATAATATTCAACAACCAATGTCTTATGAGGAGTCTGATCAACTACTAGTTGGAAACGGACAACGTTTGGCTATTGCATCCACGGGTTCCTCTTATTTCCAATCTCCTTTGAACACTAGTGTGCAAGTTAGAGTACAGTTAGATTACGTTGTAACGCAGTACAATATTGCACACTATACTGCAACTTAGCTAGCTGGTGTAACCAAATATGTTAGGTAGTTAAGCACCATCACCGATTCTGTTGAACTTCAAGTATTTGTTTATTTGTGCTAATGATAAAGCAAGGCAAATTTTTTTATAGTTAAATAGCATTAGAGTCCAAGGCACGATGTTATATGTTATTTTTAATTAGTTTGGATATCCATATATATATATATATATATATATATATATATAATGATTTAAATTTAAATTTTTTAATAAAACTTTATTGTTTATATTTACCTGTTATATCAGGTCTTACTGCTCTCTCACCAGTGAGGGATTTGATGCCTCCCTCAAAAGCCACCATCAAATATAAAAAAAATTAAACAAGAAAAAAAAATTCAGAGTTAGGACTTTGAATCCTATACCATCCGGAAATATTGGCACGCATAAGACCACCACACCACACACAACTTTTTCATACATGAATGCAAACTAGATGATATATATATGTAATTCTTTAATATATATATATATATATATATATATATATATATATATATTGGTTTAACTAATACAATCAATGAGTCACTGGTTGAACCAATGACTCGTTGACTTAGTCCCTTGATCAAGTCGATGATCGATCCGAGTTAATAACATTGATTTTAATCACCTATCTTGTTAATGACTTCCTTTTTTAAGCCTTCCTTTTAATTTTTTTCCTCCTCCCAATTATATTCTCTTTTAAATTGTTTTACTTCTAATATTTCCAAATTTTAAATTTCTGATTATAGGTTACAATTTCTAAATAATAAGACAATTTTTTTTTGACAGCTAAGACAAAATTTATTATTCATTATTTAAAAATTACTTTTATTTAAATTTAAACGTTATAATATTATGATATATTTTTCTCTAATATTTCAATTGCATAAGGCTATGTTTGGGAGGATGGAGCGGGAAGCTTAGTAATAGAGTGAAGTGGTTAAAAGATATTAACCTATTGTATGAGAGTTTATTAAGTAATGGAGTCACGGATGGTTTGTGATGGTAACACAAACCACTCAAAACCATCCAAACCCCCCATTTTTATATCCTCCAAAGTTAGGGGTACCTTTCAAACAATGCAATAGAATGAGACACTTCCACCATTCCACCCTCCATCCTAAATCACTCCATTACCGACCAATCCACTTCATCCCAAAGGGATGGTAGGTTAGTTATATTACAAATGTTAATTTGACACACATCTTGGACATCAATACGGCGACACTGTATGTGCCGCACTGAGCTGCACTGTGCGGCACTGTAAAATTTAATTTTTTTTTATAAATAATTTTTTTGATTAAGTATGTGTAAATATCTGGTGAATCGGGTACAAATATCTGATGAATTCAGTTCATTATCTGGTGAATGAGTTTTTTTTTTGAGAAATAATTTTTTTGATTAAGTATGTGCAAATATATGGTTAATCCGGTATAAATATCTGGTGAGTTCAGTTCATTATCTGGTGAATAAGTTTTTTTGAGAAATAAATTTTTTGGTTAAATATGTGCAAATATATGGTGAATCAGGTATAAATATCTGGTGAATTCAGTTCATTATCTGGTGAATGTGTTTTTTTTATAAATAAATGTTTTGATTAAGTATATGTAAATATCTGGTGAATGTGTTTTTTTGAGAAATAAATTTTTTGGTTAAGTATGTGTAAATATCTGGTGAATCGGGTACAAATATCTGGTGAATTCAGTTCATTATCTGGTGAATGTGTTTTTTTGAGAAATAATTTTTTTTTTGTTTAAGTATGTGCAAATATCTGGTGAATCAGGTGTAAATATCTGGTGAATTCAGTTTATTATCTGGTGAATATGTTTTTTTGAGAAATAATTTTTTTGGTTAAGTACGTGCAAATAGATGGTGAATCGGGTATAAATATCTGGTGAATTCAGTTCATTATTTGGTGAATGTGTTCTTTTTATAAATAATTTTTTTGGTTAAGTATGTGCAAATATTTGGTGAATGAGTTTTTTTGATAAATAAATTTTTTTGTTAAGTATGTATAAATATATGGTGAAATTATCTGGTGAGTGAATTTTTTTAAAAATAAAATTTTTATTTTTTTAAAAAGTCAAAATTAAAAGAAAAAAAGTGATTCTACAATAATGCTGCACTGCATTACTGTAACAAATGTCGTGTAAGATGTGTCAAATTACCACAGCTCTAGTTATATCCTGTTTTTAATCCCGTCATCTACTGTACCAGAGGCACCTCAGTTAATCATGTTTCATGGTTGACTGAGAGTAGTGCAGAACAAGATAAAGAAGATACCATGATAATGTTGCAGCATTCCAGCTTCTGTGCCATTCCTCCCTCTCATATTCCCTCTGTTTTCAACCAACCACTGAAACAAAGGAACCCACTTCTTCACCAACAACAACACTTCCCCTTCCATTTTCCTAAAAAGGCCAAAGCCTCCACCTTCAGAATTTTCTCTCTTGGTGCCGGTTTCTTCGATGGTATCACTCAATTTGCTCATAACAAGGTACCCCATTTTCAGATTTATAGTTTAGATGCCTCTACAAATTCTGGGTTTCTCTCAAGTTTTGATTTTTTTGGCTCTTTTTTAACGAATCTCGCTTCTTGTTTTGTTCGTTTTGTATGCTGAATTGGCACTTGTTTTCTGTTGTGTGATCCTATTCTTCTAAGGTTCTGATTGCAGCTGGTGCTTCTGTGGTGATTGGGCAGCTTTCTAAGCCTTTCAGTTCTGTGTTTTTGTATGGCAAAGAGTTTGATATCAAGGCTGTTATTCAGGCTGGAGGGTTCCCATCATCACACTCTTCTGTATGGCCCTAATAACCCTTGATCAGTTCATTTTATTTTCATCTATGCCACTTGGATTATTGTTTTTCACCTAATTGGGAGGGTTTGAATTTCAATCTCACAAGGTTGTTTGCATTTTCCTGTGGATAGGCAACAGTGGCTACTGCAACATTCCTTGGCCTTGAGAGGTAAGATAATTTTGTTGTCTGCTTGGTGTTTAGTTCATGGCATTCTTGCTGTATCCTGTTGAAACTTCAAGAGAGAGTGTCTGTGGTAATTTTTTTTTTTTTGTTTAGTTAATTATTCTTTGTGTTGTTTGTGATTGTATATTTCAAAATGCAGAGGCTTCTCGGATCCCATTTTTGGTCTTACAGTTGTGTATGCTGGTCTCATTATGTATGATGCCCAGGTACGATATTCTTATTTCTTATGTCAAATATGGTGCTTTTTACATAATATATTTTTTTTCCCTCCCCTTTGTGCATTTGTATCAGGTTAATCTTTTTTTTTTATGTACTTTTGTCCTTTTAACCATGTTAGATTTGAACTGCACTTAGAATAAACCCCCAATTTGTGAAGTATATTTGATAAAGACCATGGTGGTCCATAGATTATTTTAAACTTCAAGGAGGAGTCTTAGGCAGGATTGAAATTAAGATATATTAGGATATTGAGTATTGTTGCCATGAGATTGTCTGTAATGAATGATCAAACTATTTGTGCCATGCGATTATCTGTAATGAATGACCAAACTATTTGTGGAATTCTTACTTTGGTGTTCAACAAGAACAAATTTAATTCAAATTTCCACTTATAGCTTCTTACTTGATTTATATGAGATGTTAATCATGTTATGTTTCTGGTACTACATATGTTGATGTAACATTTGTGTAATAACCAGACGTGCAGTGAAAAATAAGAAGAGAAAACAAAGAATTTATTGTGGTTCATCCTACAGTGAACTGTAGGCCTATGTCCATGGGCAAAACTGAGAAAATTCACTATAGTTGCAACGACTGGCTGCGCAACACTCCAACTCTAATTCCAATACACCTGAAAGATATTATAAGATGAACTAACTACTGAATTAGCAAGATACATATAGGTCTGTACATGTGGGGCTGCTACCACATAATCTTCATGAAAATTCCTTCTTGTGAGTTGTGTCACACCCCAGGTTTGTCAATTGGGTCACTTGTTGTCAAATCTTGATAGAAACCAGAGATATGAAAATTGAAGAAAGTATATTATTTACAGAAAAGGGTAAGTATTACAAGAGGTTCTCCCTTGTAATCCAAGAGCAAAGCTCCTTGGAGAGGAATTTGGAATTCCCTCTGCCCAGCTACGAGCCAAAACTAATCAGAAAACCAACCCACTGCCCATTCCTCCCACTCTCACCTCTTATACCCCCCCTTTCATGTGTGTCCTCTCCCATCCTATAACTAACTTGCCATCTCAGCTCCCCCTCTTCTTTCTTTCTTTTCTTACCCCTCCTTACATATACATACATGCTTAACCACAGTTCTCTGAGACAATTGTTTGTCACTTGGGCTCGGGTTCCTATGAAAGCTCAATACTGAATACTAGCTACCGATAACATTTTGATCTTAAACTTCTTTTATCTTTTGACTTTCTGTGCCATGGTAGATTTAAGATCATTGATAATCTATGCACTATCCTTTGGGCTTGAAACTTGTTTTTTTACTTTTGGAATGACTGAATGAGTTAGTAAAATGGTGGACCTTATAAATGTAGAGTGGTTGCTTTAGGTTGAAAAGAGAGAATTTGATTAAAAAAATATTTTCCTAGAAGTAGTAGTTTGATACTATGCTTTAAATCTGGTTCATATGGGTTACTCAGTCTGGAGTTAGGGAAACTTTATTCTTTTGATTAGTTTTATGAGAAAGGTTGTTATTAGAATTTGCAATAGAACAAGACAATGGTAACCCCTGTATGCAGTCAGGGGATTGCTATTGAAGGGAACTAGTTGCAGCTTTGAATGCTGTGACTTGATTCAGGAGGCTTAAATCAAAAGAAAATAAGGATAGCTTTCTTTTTATGGCAGTCTCCACTGGCCAAACCAATGATATAAGGAGGCATCATATGTGTGGTCAATGGAGATCTCCGAACTTATGTTACATTGTAGCATGCAATGTTCTTATGATATTTAATCTTTCTTTTTGTTTTAATTCCTGTTAAACACGCCTCAAAAGCTAAAACAGAGTGCGTTTCAAGGCTACTTGGGGTTCATTCCCAGGATTTGGAGCATGATTTAATAAAATTTGAGTGTGTTTCCGGCTTGCACAATAGGAAAGGTTTATCATTTTTCTTTCCTCTCTCTTAAATAATTAAATTATGTGGAGGCAAGTAATTATCTTTGGCTGCATTTAATGGAACATCGAATGTTTAGTTGGACTATATGCTTATCCGTTCTTTTGGTGGTATATCAACAGTTGTGGTTTTTGTTGCATGCTTAAATTTTCATTGCAGCTTGCAAAACTGTGGTAATTTTTGTGGTTTAAACAAGGAATTCACCTCTATAGTTTGCATTCGATTAGATTTTGGTCCTTATTATTTATTTGGTGGGTATAACACTGTCAGAATTCGTGGAAACTATAGTAACCAATAGCTTGATGAGTTGAAACTAAAGGAATGAATTATGTAGTTACACCTAACAGTATTATAATCCCCATGTGATGGTAGGGACCAATACCATAATGGTAAGAAATTTAGACCAATACCTAAAAAGATAACCATAGGGACCAAAACCTAAACAGGTGCAAACTATGGGGACAATTCTTATTCTCCTTAATAGGCTTCACCAGCTTTGACCTTGGCACTTCATTAACCTTTTAACCTATAGAAAGAGAAATGAAATTTAGTGGATTTAGGTTCTATGAGGAAAATAAGCAAAGGATGTCACTTCGGGTTGCTATTTGTTGTCAGCCTGTGCCTGAATTAGTTTTTCAAAACTCTCAAGTCCTAGAAACAGCCTCTTTTACATGCGGGGGTAAAGCCCTCCCCGGACGCCGCCCTTTATTTTTAGTTTATTGTTTGAGGTGTCAAATAATGGATAAAGGTTGGTTCACCAGATTAGGGTCTGTTGAAGTCTTGATATGATGCAGCCTGCAAGTAGTCTGGTCATCACTTTCTTATGCTTTCAAGAAAGATAATCCCTTTCCATTCTTTAGCTTTGTTCTAGTTCTACTCATTTAGCAACCATTAATTGCAATCAAGGTTTGATTTTTCATTATTAGCTGCTTAAAAACCTTTAATGGACTATCTGGTTGACAAACCTGAACTATCCATTGGCTATTGATCACATTCTAACCATATCCTTTATACTTGCATTGGGATATATTGAATGTTTGTACTTAAAGAACACATGCTGCAGAAATCCCAACCTGCTGGTCACACCTTGCATTGTTAATTGCATTCCCTATAATTTACTTGTGAAGAATTATAAATATCTTGAATTTTTTGTTTGACCCTTCTGCACCAGCATGTTCTAAAATATAAACCCACTTTTATCCTCACTGAGCCAAAACATTGGCTGTAGCCAGTTAGGTCCAGAAGGAAGAACGTTTGTATTAGCTATTTGTCTGTTACAGGAGGAAACTTAGGCCAAATGTGGATGTGTTAATATTAATATTAATATTATTCAATCCTATTTGTAGAACTTGGTTGTTTTTATAGTATCAATGTGACCTGTTTAGCTAACAATTGAAAATGTGGCTTCTGTGATTTGCAGGGTGTAAGAAGAGAAGTAGGAATCCATGCTAGGACACTGAACAAACTTCTGCTGCTCCAGATGCATGTCAACTCTTTACATTCCAAAGATAGAGATGGATTGATCAACTCCCAACCAGGATTATCAACACCCCTAAATGTAGAATGTATTGAGAAGTCTCTTATGTCCCAAGAAGCCACTTCTTTGGAACCACAACAGTTTAATGCCAGTCTATTAGTTAAATCAGGAAGCAAAGTAAGGCAAACTGATGGGATGCTACCATCCCCTGGCTTCTCAGCAGATACAGAAGAACTCTCAAAGTTGGCTGCTGATGGTCTACTCCCATTGAAGGAATCTATTGGTCATACTGAGGTTGAAGTCATAGCTGGTGCTTTATTAGGCATTTTAGTTGGTTTGGCTGTGTATAATTTCACATAAAATATTGTTTTTTGTTGAATAATTTCATATTATATCTTACATCAAGTAGATCAGATTGAAAAATCAAAGTGAGCTGGAGAAGAGTCAAGTTTGTAATAGGTTTTTGGTTCATCATATATTGTAATACTATATAAATTTAATTAATCTGGAGGTCCCCAATTTTTTTTGAATTTTCGAATAGGTCCTTATACTTTAAAAGTTTGTAGTTGGGTCCCTGAATACATAGAAAATTTGTAATTGAGTCCTTAATAATTTTTCGTTAGGGTTTTGTTAAGGTTACAAAAAGTATAAGGACTTATTTGAATTTTCCTAAAACGACATATTTGAATTTTTCCGAAAAGTATAGGAACCCACAAATGATGAGTGGATGGATCACTTAATGAAATTCTAACGGATACTTTACTAAACTTAAAAAAAAAGTATATAATATAAGAGATTCAATTATAAATTTTCTCTATGTTAGAGATTTAATTCCAAACTTTCAAAATAGAATACCAATTTAAAAGTTACCTAACCTACAACATCTGCTATTACTAGGTGCAAAACATACCAAGTTCTGATATAACCAAGCAGAAACTACAAAACGTGGCAGCAAATAAAAGCTCAAAAGTGCCATGTATGTGGCACAAGTTTGCATACGTGTAAGTTCATTGACACACTAGTATTACACGTGGATGCCCAACTTTCTATATATAGTTAGGTGTAATATAATAAGAACATATCAAAGGGCATAATCATAGGTTGGAAGTAACAAAAGGTGAAAATCCAAAGCAAATTGCAAAAGGATTATGTCAGGGGCACAAGGAGCACAGCCAAAAGAGAGTAAAACAGCAACCATATATGAGTCAGTAGAAGGAGGAGAGAATCGTACAAGGACCAACTTGCTTTCAAGGGAGGATCAAGGTGGCATTCAGGTGGATAAACTGCAGGAGAAGGTCACTGATCCTGCTGGCAAAGGTGGACCTGTGTTTGGTGCTGGTAAAGATGAGAACAAGCAAGACCTTGGAGTTACAGGCACTGGCTAATTAATTTACCTACTACTATACTTTTAAAAAAAAAAAAAGAACTAGTCTCTTAATCATGGTGCTTCTTCAAAATTAAGCCACTGTTTCTTGTCTCTTTCTTTATTTTGGGTTAGAATTTTGGTAAATGAATCTGTAGGAGTGTTCCTAGTCATGTATATACGTAAGATGTTATGGAATAAAAAAAGAGGAGGGTGATTAATGATGTATTTGCCATGGAATTTTTTTTTTTTTTGATGAATCAAAAAGTTGTATATATAGGAGTACTACTCAACCATTTACAATACCCCATATGGAGCTAAGTATATATATATATATATATATATTTACAATCAAAACCCCTCAACCCCAAACAATAGAAAACAGCCGTCACCAAAAAGTTAATATCATGAAGAACTACTGAAAAGGAACCCAAACTAATAAACCCAAGATCATTAACAGGATTTGGTGGTGTAAGTTTCTTCACATGTTCGATCTCTCTATTTTATTTTATTTTTAAAAAAGATGGGTTTCATACTTTCATCCATCTATTTCATAGTGACTTGTAGGTGACAAGCCCTTGAAAATTCTAGTCCTAAAAAAATGTTGGTTACACTTCACAGGGCAAATATTCTGTCAAAACTAAAATTTATTGGTTATCTTCTGGCTGAATTGAAGATTAAAATATTTCTGAATCATTTTAATTTTTGCAACAGCTATATTAGAGGGAACCATATCTCCTTTATACAAATATGTTTAAATCTATTTCACTTACTTGGGAGTGCCTTTCCCTTTTATCTATTATGGGTAGAGTGCAGCTTGTATGGCTTTCATGTTTATTCCCGACCCATCTCTATGCTAAAGTTTCGATAAATGCATTAGGAATTTTATTTGGGCAAGTGACATCAATGTTAGAAAGATAGTCACAATTGCTTGGAAGAAAGTCTGCTCTTCTACTCATGAAGGAGGTGCTATGAATGATGAATGAGGCAACACTTCTCAAACTTAGCTGGGAAATGTTATCTTCTAATAAGCAGTGGGCTATATGTTTCTCAAAGCAAGATTCCTTAAACATGGAAAGCCAATGATTAATTATGTTAAGTCTTCTCTCTGACCTGGTTTTGCAAATTCATGTTGACAGATAGGGGATGGCATAAGTTGTAAGCTTAGCCTATGGTGGATATCATGCACACTCCTACTCATTTTCATCAATCTCTGCAATCTGTGGTTGCTGATTTCCTCCATGGCAGCAACTGGTCGATTCCTACTTCTTTGGCAACCAAATTTCCTGCTCTTAATGATGATATTCTCCAAACTGTTGTTCCAATGTTCCCTGCTTCTGATCAGTTGGTGTGGCACAGTACTGATACGGGGCAAGATTATATGGAATACTTCAATTCCTCCGACAACGTCTTTTATTGCTTGGAGGCTTTTCCACAACAAACCGCCAACAGATGAAAACCTGAAATCCAGAGGATGTGTATGTTGGGAAATATCAGTACAATTTCACTCTCTATGTGATTTAAGATGGGCAATAATAAAAGTAAACAGAGTAAGAGTAAAAGAATCACACCAGGAATTTTTAACGTAGAAAACCCCCTCAACGTGAAAGGGAAAAACCACGGGACCTAATCCAGCAAAATATCCCCACTGTTGAAAAAGTAGAATTACAATCTCTCTCTTGTACAAGAGGATCTCTCTCAATCTCACCCAACTAGGATGATATACAATATCTCTCGACTCTCACCAAGTATGGTGGAAATACAACTCTTTCTCTCAAAGAGGATTACAAAAAACTCTCACTCTATCACTCTTGAAGATGATTTCTCTCACTTGGATGAGATGCTTCAACTCTTCACAAGTCCTCCTATTTATAGTGAACGAGTGTGGCTTCTTCCGAGAGTAATGAATAGAGGCTAATTAATTCTCATATTTTCAAGATCCCTTGAAAATGCTATCTTCACTTTTCTCTAAAGAATGTGATGTCTTCAAAAGTCAAAGAATAAATTCCAAGACCTTGGAAAGTGCTTCTCTATTTTCCATGCATTTGAATTACTCAATATTACTTGAATGTGGTTCCTCCATTAATTAGGAGGGAATTCCAATAAATCTCCCCTTTCCTGACTTAATTAATGGGCATCACAACACCTGCACCTTTGCAACAGTCTTCAACCTTCTTGGTTGATATTGCCTTAGTCATCATATCAGACCAATTAAAATCTGTATGGATCTTCTCAATCTTCAATTTCTTCTCAACTAATGCTTCTCGTATCCAATGATAATGGATGTCAATGTGTTTGGAGCGTGAATGGAACATGGGATTCTTGGCTAAGTGAATGGTGCTTTGATTATCACAGTTCACCACATATTCATCTTGCTCATGTCCTAGCTCACATAAGAAGTTCTTCATCCATAGCATTTCTTTGCAAGCTTCAGACGCTGCAATATATTCCGCTTCAGTGGTTGACAACGGAACACACTTTTGAAGTTTTGACTGCCAAGATATAGCCCCCCCTGCAAAAGTAATCAAATATCCTGATGTAGACTTTCTGGAATCCACATCGCCTGCCATGTCTGCATCTGAGTATCCTAGAAGCATTAAATTTTCATTGTCAAAGCACAAGCACCTTTTGGCAGTACCTCTCAGATACCTTAATATCCACTTCACGGCATTCCAATGCTCCTGCCCCAGATTTGATAGGAATATGCTCACAACTCCTACAACATAAGCAATGTCTGGTCTTGTACAAACCATTGCATACATAAGGCTGCTCACAACAAACGAATAGGGCACCTTGCTCATTTCTTCTTTCTCTTCTTCATTCTTTGGACACTGCATCTTGCTCAGCTTGAAATGTCCAGGTAGTGGAACATGCACAGGTTTGGCATTATGCATGTTGAACCTTTCAAGAACCTTCTTCATGTAGTCTTCTTGAGATATCCATAGCATTCTTATAGATCGATCTCTAGTGATCTTCATTCCAAGAATCTTCTTTACTGGAACCATGTCTTTCATGGCAAATGATTTGCTCAATGCCTTCTTGATAGTTGCTATCTTTGCCTTGTCTCTTCCAACAATCAACATATCATCAACATACATAAGTAGTATGATGGTTTCGCCATTCTTATAGTTCTTCACAAACACACAATGGTCTGTGGAGGTCTTTTGGAAGTTATGTTGAGCCATAAAGAGATCAAATTTCTTGTACCATTGCCTTGGAGCTTGTTTCAGACCATAGAGACTTTTCTTCAGATGACACACTAAGTGTTCCTTGCCTGGTATTGCAAAACCTTCAGGTTGCACCATATAGATTTCTTCCTCTAAGTCTCCATGTAAGAATGCTGTCTTGACATCCAGCTGCTCGATCTCCAAGTCTAGTTTTGCAGCTAGACCAAGGATTGTTGTAATAGATGTCACCTTCACCACTAGTGTGAAGATTTCTTCAAAGTCTATGCCTTTCTCCTGATTGCATCCCTTGACAACAATTCGGGCTTTGTACCTTGGATTTGGGTTGTTCTTTTCATGCTTGAGCTTGAACACCCACTTTTTCTTCAATGCCTTCCTTCCGTCTGGTAACTCTACCAGATCATACGTCTGATTCTCCATCGGGGACTGCATCTCTTTTTTCATGGCTTGCATCCATTTCTTCTTATCACTCGTCTCAATAGCTTCCTTGAAACTTTGAGGTTCCCCTTCATCAGTAAGATTGACATACTCGTCTGAGAAGTATCTTCTTGATGGTTGTCTGGTTCTCGTTGATCGTCTGACTTCAGGTTGTTGTTCCATCTGTTCTGTCTCAATCGTCTGTTCTTCAATCGTCTGAGGTGGATTCATCGTCTGACTTTGACCCGTCTGGTCAGGTTGTTTCGTCTGATCAAGTTGACTCGTTTGATCAGGTTGACCCGTGAGTTGCTCATTGTTTCTTTGAGAAATGTCTCCCCCTGAACTGTGTATTACTCTAACCTTTGGCCTCTCAAATTGCTTGACATCCGGAATCGTCTGGTCTTCAAAGAACGCTACATCTCTACTTCGAACAATCTTCTTGTTTGTAGGATCCCATAATCTGAAGCCAAGTTCATCTCTTGGTGTACCAAGGTATATGCACTTATTCGTCTTAGCATCAAGCTTTGCTCTTTCATCTTTCGGAATGTGAACAAATGCCCTGCACCTGAAGACTCTCAATTGACCATAGGAAGCTTTCTTTCCAGACCATACCTCATCGGGTATCTTTCCATCTAACGGTCTCGAAGGAGTCAGATCGATCAAATCAATAGTAGTTCTTACTGTTTCTGCCCAGAATGACTTTGAGAGTTTTGCATGAGAAAGCATACTTCTGATTTTCTCGGCAATCGTTTTGTTCATCCTTTCAGTAACTCCATTCATCTGAGGTGTCTTGGGAGGAACCTTCTCGTGTCTTATCCCATGAGCTTTACAATATGCCTCAAATGGGCCTAGATATTCTCCACCATTGTCAGTTCTCAGGCATTTCAGCTTTCTTCAAGATGCTCGTTCCACAGAAGCATGAAACTCCTTGAAAGCTTGAAGAACTTGATATTTCGTCTTCAATGGATACACCTGAAGTTGGCACAGGTAAACACAAGAAGGGGGGGTTGAATTGTGTTTATTAATTATTTTCGCAAAAACTCATTTCACAAGCAGAAGATAAAAGATTAAGCACACAAGAAATCCTTTTTAAAAGATTAACAAAACCAAAATCAAATCCCACAGTTAGTATAAATAAATAAGACTGTAAAAGATAAGGGATAGAAAATTCACTCAGGTATTTTATCTTGGTACACTCTCTTCCAACCAAGAGTTACATCCAGTCCCTTCTACTTGAAGGATTTTCTCCACTATTTTCAAATAGTTTCTACAGCAAGTATTCTTCATCTCTCCAGGCTATAAGTATTGGTTTCTTGCCAAGTCTCTCCAGGCTCTAACTCAATCACAAAGAATTTTCTTAAATCTTTCTAACTCACTATATGTGAGGGTATGAAGGTTTAAGATCTACTGAATATTTTCACAAATATTCAATCCTTAAGAATTACAGACTTTTGCTTTACAAGGAGAATATGAGCTTTGAATGTCTTGCAAATGTTCAAATGGCAAAAGTTATTCTTCAGTGCTTGAGACCTACTATATATAGTATTCTTCAAGTTCCCTTGTAAATCTTCAACGGTTATTTGAATAGTCCCGTTATAGAGATAGCATTAAATACATGATATCCGTTGAGACCGATAGCTTGATTTTGGCCGTGTTGAAAAGCATCCTTGGTTATCAGAAAATCACAAAATGGAGGCTCACTGTTCTGAGCAATCGTACCTTAAAAACTTTCTTTCCTCCTTTGTGTATAACCCAGCTTTGGTCCAGCAATAAATATGTCATCGTACAAATCGTTTTGAAATTCCAATTGTATTGTTTGCTTTTTGTATTTCTTTGATAGTACTATGAATTTTCTTACAAAGAGACAAGGCATTTTGCAGATAAAACAATTATAAAGAACATATATTCCTTTGAAATAAATATCAATCATTTGGAATAAATTCAATGTAGTCCAAATTGCATTAAATCATATTCATGGTAGTAAATATATAGAAGATGTAGAACCGTCTACTAGCACTTAGTTTTAGAACGCGTCTACACAAGGTTTTATTCTGCTCGTCCACTGATGTGGTAGAAGCGCTCGTCCACACAAGTCTTTGGACTTGCTAAGTCCTTAGAGAAACTCCGTCCAATGACGTGGCACTATGGACGTCTACTGAATTTTAGTTAGGCACTATGGATGTTTACTTGAGTTTCGAGGAGAGCACTCGTCTGCCAACGTAGCTACTATGGACGTCTACTGATTCTTAGTTAGCCATCTATTTAGCGATTAAAATACAAACAGTTTAAATAACCTCTGGACGGGTAATTCTTCGCAAGAGTCCAAGCATTGTATACTTATATTATTTTGGATATTCCTGCATAAACTGAACACTCTTGTTAGATCTCAACTAACACTTTGTCAAGCAAATTTAATCCTTTTGTTAACATCAAAACCTAGAGATTAAATAAACCAAAGCCACTTTGGTTCCAACAATCTCTCCTTTTTTGATGATGACAAAAACTGGTTAAATTTAAATAGCAAAGTCTAAGAGAGATTGCAAGGCTCCCCCTAAGACATAGCATACTACAGATCAGAGCAGTTAAGGCATATAAAACCAAGTCTTATTTGCAA
Source organism: Sophora flavescens (assembly GCA_030762895.1). Lineage (NCBI taxonomy): Eukaryota > Viridiplantae > Streptophyta > Magnoliopsida > Fabales > Fabaceae > Sophora > Sophora flavescens. The sequence goes on along the minus strand of CM061070.1, from coordinate 75,676,660 downwards.
GGTAATACAAGTTATCAAACCAAGATAGAAGCCTATCAAACATTTGTGAATAAACAGATCAAACCAGTATCAGAGCATAATTTACTTTATAGACAAAATTTAGGCATAAGAAGTCAAGGCAATGTATCAAAAAGATGAATAGATTAAACTTATGCAGACAAAATATGTTATATAAAATTAATCACTTTCCTTTCTCTCCCTTTTTTGTCATCAGACAAAAAGGTAAAAGGAGTGGACCATCATAGTCAGCAAAAACAAATAAGATAAGAAAGAAAAGATTTAGGTAGAAGGAGGTGGTGGAGGGGGTTGGTTTGGATTTGGATTTTGGCTTCTCTGAAAATCCATTAATAAAGCCAGCATTTGAGTCACCATAACATTCGTAGGGGCCAAGGTATCTTGAACTTGCTTTTGTACCCTTTTTTCAATCCGTCGTGCCATCTGTTCTGTCTTCTCTTCAACTATCTTACCAACCTTATCATCAACAATTCTTCCAATGATGTCCTCAAGATTCAGTGGCAAGGATAATTGTCTTGAGCTCTCAGTAGAGTCCGAGACAGTGTCTTGAGCTTGGGCTGGTGGATGAACCATAGCAAGAGCTAATTGTTGAGATGATGTCTTAGCAGACTCAGCACCTTGCTTAGAAGCACATATCTCATCAGACTGCTCTTTCAGTGTTGGCTCAACAGTAGCAACAACAACGATATCAGATAAAGGAGTTGAAGGTTCAGAAGCAGGTTTTGAAAAGATTTCAACATTCAGCTCAGGGCCTTCTACAATTACTTCTTTTGTTGTATGTTTAGAGTGTGAGGTTGAAGCTGAGGTAAAGGCATATTGTAGAATTGGCTTAGGGACATCCCTTGCCCATTGAATAGGATTAGGAATTTCCACATTGCGGCTTGTTATTGGCAAACCCCAAAGATCCTTAATAAATATCTGACACGAGAGAGTCCATATTTGCCTCTGAATTTTGGAGTTTTCTTCTTCTCTTCAGTAGTCAGGCCAGAAGTGGAGGCTTCTCTGGTGCAGTGAATTAAGTGGGATTGCCAGAACGCTCCTGCATAGTTAGCCTCAGTGACCATCTCAATTGGCAAAGATTGAATGTAATCCATCTATGAGTGGTCAAAGGGTTCAGAATTGAGATCTAGCATAATGTCTTCAACTACTGACATCTTTCCTTTGTGCCTTGGATGCTTCCAATCCTTGTCCTTGTTTAGATATATCATTGACAACCTAGGACACATCTTGTAGGGCTTGACTCCAACATTTGTAGAAGTGGAGTGTTTTAACCAGGTTGGAGGGACAAACCGTGCAGCTCTTTCTACTCTGAAGTGGCTGAATTCCCATTTCAGAATCTCATACACGAGAGTGTCCACAAACTGGTCAATAGCAGCTCCATATACTCTTGGGTGTTTGAAAGTCGTCCATTTTGTAGTCTTGTCCATGATAAAAGGTATTTGCTTGAAGGATCTAGCTCTTTTCTCGAGAACACTCCCAAGATCCTTCTTGCTGGGATCAGTATGCCAATCAGATAGTATAACTCTCTCTACTCCATCAGTGAATGGTTTAAGGGGTGGAAGTTTCACTAGATTGGGGTAGATTTTTCTGGTAGAGAATCTCTATTGGGGAAGCTGGGTGAGGAGAGGTCCATGTTCATTGAACATTTGGGAAGGGAATGGGCCAGTTGGAGTGTGGGGTTTATGGTTGACCCAGTATGGATAGATGTTGAGGGGTTCATACTCATACTCAGCCGGAGGATACCATTTTGTTAGAATAAGTTCTGGTTCTTGTGGAATGGTGTGGAATAGTATTTTCCATTCTTTCTGTACTTTGGCCCAATTTTTAGATTTGCCATTATACAGAGAGGAAGAAGGAATTATGGGTGGAAACAAGGTTTTCAAAGGTTTAGGAAAGGGGGCTCCAAGGGTAATGCTATTGTCTATTTGGGTTAGTGGTGAGTGTGGTGATGGTGGCAGGGTGGGGACATAAACATCATCCACATCATGTGGAGAAGAGATATTATCATCATGAGTTCCCAAATTGGACACTAGTTCATTTACTGCTAACCTAACAGAATCATCAGCAGAGATTATTACCTCAGAAGCCATAGTTGTTCTAGCCCTCTTTGCTGGTTGCCTATTCTTCTTGGCAATAGGACCAGCAACAGCAGTAGCTTGTTTTTCTAAAATGGCAGCGATAGGTAGTTCATCATCGTCTTCTTCTTCAAACATGATTACTTTCCTTGTCCTTTTTGGTGCAGGTGGAAGAGTAGCACTAGAATATACAAAGAGGACAGATCCTCTAGTAGTCCTCTTAGGAACAGGTTGCCTGACAGCCAGTCTTCCTCTTGGTTCCTTTCTTTAAACCAAGAATTGCAGGATCGTTGGCTTCAAGTGATTCTTCTTTAATCCTCATTTTCTCCTCAAGCTTGGTCAACTCCACTTGCTTGTATGTGCTGAGTTGCATGCCACTGAGATGAACTCTGCCAAAATCAACAGCTTGCGATCCTTTCTCATGAAGGAGTCTTTCTTGTTCATCCTTAGGCTTTGCACTCAACATCGTACACGCCTTGCTGCTTGAAAATTTTTGACAGAAGATGAGTGAAGGTAATGTGAGAAGCAGATTCTTTGTTGGTAATGGCATCTTTGAAGCGATGAAACAGAATCCAGGGTAGGTTAATCTTTGTTTCAAAAACCAGATGGCAAAGACAGAACTTGTGAAGAGCTGATAAGTTGTCCTTAGAGCCAATCTTATGCAGCACCACCTTGTTCAGAATTTGGTGAAGAATCCTGATGTGATCTTTCATCTCAGAGGATTTCCAAGAATGATTTATCACGTTGTCTTGCCTCATTAGGGTAACAACAATTGTCTCTGAACCACCTAGGTCTTCTTCCCAGTTCTCCGTGAAGACCAATCCTTCTTGAGCACAAGCAATCGCATCAGAGATGGTTTTCTCGGATACTATCACTTTCCTTCCCAGCACAAACCCAACAACTTCTATTTCAGATATCTTTGGTCTTCTCCAGAATTCCCTTATCAAAGCTGGATACACTGAGACCTTTTCCAGAAAGATTCCATCCCATCCAGCAGCGTTAATGAACTTACTCACATCCATATTGTATTCTTCTAGAATTCCAAAGTTGAAGTGATGTTCCACAGATATGGACATAGTGTCAGTTTCAAAAGCAGGCATGGGAGTAGAGGTTGAGGCCATTGTGGAGTAAGATGAGTTAAGGTTTGGAAGAACAAAGGAGATAGAGAGTTCGAAGGATTCAGAGAGCTAGGTTGATAGGGATGAAGAGATGAGAAAAGTTTTTCAGAGGGAAAAGGTTACTTTTAAAGATTTCTGAAAAACAATAGTTTTCAAAAAAAAATGACAAGACATGTCATTAAGTGTAAAACGACGTTGGTTGGGACCATAAAAAGTTACGATGGGATTGATGAAGGTAGCTGACTCAGCAAGGAAAAAGAAGTGTTTTATATAAATGTGTTCAAGGACAAATTAATATAAGACTAAGAGTGGACGCGTAAAGACATATGTAGTGGACGCGTAGATTTCACGTGCTCTGGACGTCATGACTAGTGGACGTGTAGAGAGAACATGCAATAGACGACCAACTTTACAACAATTATACTAACTCAATCCACATACAACATATTTAAATGCTTTCTTATAAAGATAAATCTGTCCTCAGCAAGAGGTTTAGTGAAGATATCTGCCCATTGGTGGTCAGTATCTACAAATTGAACATCAAACACCTTTTTGCACATAATCCCTAATAAAATGATGTTTGATTTCTATATGCTTGGCTCTAGAATGCAATATTGGATTCTTAGATAAATTGATTGCAGCAGTATTATCACACATAAGTGGAATGCTACTTACAAATACATTGTAGTCCTCCAATTGATGTTTGATCCATAGAAGTTGTGAGCAGCAGCTTGCAGCCGATATGTATTCTGCTTCAGCAGTTGATAGAGCAATGGTACGTTGCCTTTTGGTTGACCATGATACTAGGTTAGCTCCAATGAAGTGACATCCTCCATTAGTGCTTTTTCTTTCAATTCTATCTCTAGCATAGTCAGTATCACAAAAACCAACTAATCTGTAATCAACATTTTCCTTAAAGCACAAGCCCAGATTAGTAGTACCTTTTAAATATCTAAATATTCTTTTAACTGTTGAAAGATGAGACTCTTTAGGATCAGATTGAAAACGAGCACATAAGCAAACACTGAACATTATATCAGGCCTAGACGTAGTTAGATATAAAAGAGATCCTATCATACCTCTATATACCTTTTGGTCTACCTTTTTCTCTTTATCATCTTTGTTTAGTATTGAAGTGGGATGCATAGGAGTATTCATTGGTTTGCAACCATCCATCTTAAACCTCTTTAGAAGTTCCTTTGTATTCTTAGCCTGATGGATGTACAACTCATCCATAGACTGTTTAACTTGAAGTCCAGGGAAGAATTTGAGTTCTCCCATCATGCTCATTTCAAATTCTTTCTGCATTAACTTAGAAAATTCCTTGCATAGAGATTCATTAGTAGCACCGAAAATGATATCATCAACATAAATCTGTACTTTAATGAAATCTGACTTAATAGTTTTTCTAAATAGAGTTGTCTACTTTTCCTCTATTAAAACCACTTTCCATTAGAAACGAACTTAACCTATCGTACCAAGCTCTAGGAGCTTGTTTAAGTCCATACAGTGCTTTCTTAAGCTTATAAACATGTTCAGGGTGATTTGTATTTTTAAAACCAGGAGGTTGCATGACGTATACTTCTTCATTAATAAAGCCATTTAAAAAGGCACTTTTAACATCCATTTGAAAAAGCATAAAGCTATGATGTGCAGCAAACGATATTAAAATTCTTATAGCTTCTAGCCTAGCAACAGGTGCAAAAGTTTCAGTATAGTCTATACCTTCTTCTCGAGAGTAACCTTGAGCAACAAGTCTTGCCTTGTTTCTCACAACCTTACCATCTTCATCAAGCTTGTTTCTGTAGACCCACTTTGTTCCAATGACTGATTTGTCTTCAGGCAGGGGTACGAACGTCCAGACTTCACTTCTCTCAAACTGATTAAGCACTTCTTGTATAGCTAGAATCCATCCTTCGTCCAGTAGAGCTTCGTCCACCATCTTCGGTTCACATTCAGAGATAAGAGTAGAATCACTTTATTCTCTGAAGGTTGACCTAGTTCTTAGCTTGTCATTGGGGTCACCAATGATTTGATCTTGAGGATGGTAGTTTATGAAATACCAAGATTTCTGAGCATTTTCCTGTTGAGAGGTGGACGTTTCTGGTTGTTGTTGAGAAGTGTCGTCTACTTGGATATCAGTCTTGATTTCTGGTTTCTCTCCTGAGATATTTAGATCAAGATCTGCAAAAGCTTCATCTAGCTCTGATAGTCTCTTATCAGGCTGTTTGTCGTCAAATTTGACATGAATACATTCTTCTACAACTAAAGTTCTAGAATTATAAACTCTAAAACCTTTTGAAGTTTCCGAAAATCCTAAAAGGATTCCATTATCTACTTTAGGATCAAATTTTCCCAGTTGATCTTTAGTATTAAGAATTTAACATTTACAACCAAAAGGATGAAAGTATGAAATGTTGGGTTTTCTACCTTTCCACAATTCATAAGGAGTCTTATTCAGAATATGTCTAATGTATATTATGTTCTGAATGTAGCAGGCAGTGTTCACAGCTTCAGCCTAGAAGTGCTTAGGGACAGAATTGTCATTGAGCATAGTCCTAGCCATCTCTTGAAGAGATCTGTTCTTTCTCTTTACCACACCATTTTGTTGTGGTGTTCTTGGTATTGAGAAGTTGTGATGAATACCACTTTCTTCACAAAACTCATGGAATAGCTCATTGAAAAATTCTCCCCTATGATCACTTCTAATTGAATCTATACACATGCCTTTTTCATTCTGTACACGTTTGCAGAATACATAAAAGACCTTGAATGACTCATCCTTGTGAGAAAGGAACATAACCCATGTCCATATAGTTTAGTCGTCTACTATGATAAGACCATATTTCTTACCACTGACAGAGGCAGTCCTTGTTGGACCAAAGAGATCAAGGTGTAACAATTCTAGTGGTCTGTTGGTACTAACAACATTCTTAGATTCAAAAGAACCTTTGACTTGTTTTCCCTTTTGACATGCATCATAGAGAGCATCAGATTTGAAACTAAGGTTTGGTAGACCTCTTACAAGGTTATGCTTTTTCAGTTTTGAGATTAACCTCAAACTTGCATGACCAAACCTTTTGTGCCAAATCCATCATTCATCCTCAATGGACACTAGACAAGAGACACTTTGATTTGAGAGGTCCTCTAAGTCAATCTTATACAGATTGTTTTGCCGCTGGGCAGTGTATAAGAGTGATCCATCAGCTTTCTTGACAGCACACATATTCTTATTAAATGAAACAGCAAACCCACTATCACATAATTGACTAATGTTAAGTAGACTGTGTTTAAGACCATTTACTAACAGAACATTATCAATGGAGGGAAAAGGATGTTTACCAATTTTACCTATACCAATGATCTTTCCTTTTTGGTTTCCTCCAAAGGTGACCCAGCCACCATCTTTGGGTCTAAGGTCTTGGAACATCTACCTTTCTCCTGTCATGTGTAGTGAGCACCCACTATCCAAGTACCAGGACTTCTGTTTCTGTTTCTTGTTCGTGATCATAGGTCGTGAATGCTTTGCATGCTTGTTATGTATGCATTTAGATGACACATGCCCACTTTTTCCACATACTTTGCAGTAAGTATTGGAAGGGCTTGGTTTTGACTTAGTGTACTGTGGACAGACTTTAGAAGCCTTATATTGTGTATGAACTTTTGGTTTATTCAGAGGTGCATCTTGCTTCTCTTTATCATAACCAATTCCAGATTTGTCATGTGGTGATCTAGAATATCTTAATATAAGGTTTAATTTATCTGAGCTACCAACCAGTTTTGACAGCGAGTCTGTCAAGTATGTCACATCTTGTTTCAGTTGTTCAACTTCATAAGAGCTATTAGACTTCGTCTTGTCAGCCAGACTAACATTGTTCGATTTTAGTGTTTCATTTTCATCCTTAAGGTTTTGATTCTCTGTTCATACCTCATCATAATCTCTAGAGAGTTTAATAAACTTATTTTTGAGACTCTTATACTCTTTAGACAGTATGCATGATTCATGCAGTAATTCATCAAAAATAGTTTGAAGAGTAGATGGATCAGAGTCCATTACCTCAGCATCAGTGAATTCACTTTCTGATGCAGTGTCAGCCATGAAGAAAATGTTTGCTTCTTCTCCTGCTTCATCTTCTTTATCTGAAGAAGACAGGTCAAGATCCTCCCATGTAGCCGTCAAGCCTTTCTTCTTTTTGAAGAATTTCTTTTTCTCCTTCAGCTCTGGGCAGTCAGCTTTGAAGTGTCCTGGTTTCTTACATTTAAAGCACAGGGGTGGGCCTTTCTCCTTGGAAGCTGACTTCTCATTGGAGAATTTTTTATTGAATTGCTTCCTTCTGAATCCACCTTTCTTTCTCCACATTTGGATTTTTCTGGAGATGAAAGATAGTTCATCCTCATCTGAGTCATCTTCATTATTTGATGAATCAGCTTCATCTGAGGACTCAGCAACTTTAAGCACCTTTGAGGAACTAGCTTTCTTGGCCTTTAAGGCAATGGATTTTCCTTTTCTGGAGCTTCCTCTTCATTAAGTTCAAGTTCATGAACTTTTAATGACCCCAGAAGCTCTTCCAGAGAAAGAGTATTCAGATTCTTTGCTTCCTGTATAGCAGTTACCTTAGGTCTCCACTGCTTTGAGAGACTTCTCAAAATTTTTCTCACATGATCTCTATTCTCATAGACCTTTCCAAGAGACCTGAGACTGTTGGTGATTGTTTGAAATCTTCCAAACATTTGGTCTATAGTTTCATGATCATCCATCTTGAATAGCTCATGCTGGTGAACCAGCATGCTTATCTTTGATTCCTTCACTTGTGAGGAACCTTCATGAGCTAGTGCAAGAGTATCCCAGATTTCTTTAGCTGTGTTGCAACTATGAACCTTGTCATGCTCAGATCTAGTGATAGCACACATGAGATAGTGCTTAGCTTTCAAGTTTAGATGATGTTGGCTTTTCTGCTCATGAGTTCATTCAGCTCTAGTCACTGTAACTCCAGCTTCACTCCTTGGCTCAGTGTAGCCATTTTCTATCAGTTCCCAGATGTCAGCATCGTGTGCATCCAAGAGTGCCATCATCTCTTTTTCCAATAATCATAATCAGTTCCATCAAAGAGAGGGGGTCTGTTGATAGCTTGTCCTTCTGCATCCATGATTGTTGGATCGTACTGCCTTAGCACTTGTTAGATGCTCAACCCTATCAAGGCTGAGCTCTGATACCAACTGAAGTTGGCACAGGCAAACACAAGAAGGGGGGTTGAATTGTGTTTGTTAATTATTTTCTCAAAAACCCTTTTCACAAGCAGAAGATAAAAAGATTAAGCACACAAGAAATCCTTTTTAAAAGATTAACAAAACCAAAATCAAATCCCACAGTTAGTATAAATAAATAAGACTGTAAAAGATAAGGGATAGAAAATTCACTCGGGTATTTTATCCTGGTACACTCTTTTCCAACCAAGAGCTACGTCCAGTCCTTTCTACTTGAAGGATTTTCTCCACTATTTTCAAATAGTTTCTACAACAAGTATTCTTCACCTCTCCGGGCTACAAGTATTACTTTCTTGCCAAGCCTCTTCAAGATCTAACTCAATCACAAAGATTTTTCTTAGATCTTTCTAACTCACTATATGTGAGGGTATGAAGGTTTAAGATCTACTGAATATTTTCACAAATATTCAATCCTTAAGAATTACAGACTTTTGCTTTACAAGGAGAATATGAGCTTTGAATATCTTGAAAATGTTCAAATGACAAAAGTTATTCTTCAGTGCTTGAGACCTACTATATATAGTGTTCTTCAAGTTCCCTTGTAAATCTTCAACGGTTATTTGAATAGTCCCGTTATAGAGTTGGCATTAAATGCATGATATCCGTTGAGACTGATAGCTTGATTTTGGTCGTGTTGAAAAGCTTCCTTGGTTATCAGAAAATCACAAAATGGAGGCTCACTGTTCTGAGCAATTGTACCTTAAAAACTTTCTTTCCTCCTTTGTGTATAACCCAGCTTTGGTCCAGCAATAAAGATGTCATCGTACAAATCGTTTTGCAATTCCAATTGTACTGTTTGTTTTCTGTATTTCTTTGATAGTACTATGAATTTTCTTACAAAGAGACAAGGCATTTTGCAGATAAAACAATTATAAAGAACATATATTCCTTTGAAATAAATATCAATCATTTGAAATAAATTCAATGTGGTCCAGATTGCATTAAATCATATTTAAGGTAGTAAATTTATAGAAGATGTAGAACCGTCTACTGGCACTTAGTTTTAGAACGCGTGTACAAAATGTTTTATTCTGCTCGTCCACTGATGTGGTAGAAGCGCTCGTCCAATGACGTGGCACTATGGACGTCTACTGAATTTTAGTTAGGCACTATGGATGTTTACTTGAGTTTCGAGAAGAGCACTCGTCTGCCGATGTGGCTACTATGGACGTCTACTGATTTTTAGTTAGCCATCTATTTAGCGATTAAAATACAAACAGTTTAAATAATATTTGGACGGGTAATTCTTTGCAAGAGTCCAAGCATTGTATACCTTATATTATTTTGGATATTCCTGCATAAACTGAACTCTGTTGTTAGATCTCAACTAACACTTTGTCAAGCAAATTTAATCTTTTTTTTAACATCAAAACCTAGAGATTAAATAAACCAAAGCCACTTTGGTTCCAACAACACCCACAACTTCCTACAGTGATCATCGATGAAGGTTACAAAATACTGGGCACCACCGATGGATCTTTCAGAGATTGAGCATACGTCTGAATGAACAAGGTCCAGGATCTGTTTTCGTCTTCTACCATCGTCTGACCTTTGGAAAGACACTTTGTGTTGCTTGACTACCAAACAATCTTCACATGATTCAAGTGGCCGACCCTTGATGCACGGAAGGTGATCTTTTGCGAGAATCTCCAAGCTTTTCTTGCTCATGTGACCCAATCGTCTGTGCTGCAATTCTTTGCTTGCGTATTGAGTAACATTCATCTCTCCTTTGCATATCTTTCCCTGCATGATGTACGGGGAGCCTTCCTTCTTTCCACAAGCAACAATCATGCTTCCTCTATTGAGTTTCCATCTACCAGCCCCAAATTGGTTTATCATCCCAGCTTCATCTAACTTTCCTGCTGAGATAAGGTTCAGACGCATATTTGGAACATGTCTTACCTCCTTTAGCACGACCTTGTTTCCATTCTCAGTCATCAGAGTCACTTCACTAATGCCAACAATCTTGCTTGTAACATGGTTGCCCATCTTCACCGTACCAAAGTCTCCTCTTTGATATGTTGAGAAGAATCCTTCATGAGGAGTAACATGGAAGGATGCACCTGAGTCAGTTATCCAAATGCAGTCATCATATGCAACATTTAGATAGTTCACCTCTCTAATAAGCAATACATCATCGTCTGAGGCCACTGTAGCAGTCGATTAATCTTCCTTCCTCTTCGGTTCAATCTAGTCAGGGTGGACTGTTCCAGCCTTCTGATCTCTCTTCAAGAATCTACACTCGGATTTCTTGTGGCAAGGTTTGCCACAGTAAAAACAGCTCATATCTTTAGTGCGAGACTTGGATCTTCCTGGTGATTTCTCACCGCCTCCTCTATCACGATTTTTGCTTCTTCCTCTATGTTGGAAAATGTTGGCTTCTAACTGATTGTTCAAGCCTCTTTCTTCATTTAGCAGACTATCTGTCACAGAATCCATGCTAAGCTTTCCTTCAGGAGCAGAATTGCTAAGAGTGACAACCAATGTGTCCCAACTCTCAGGCAGAGAACTGAGAAGTAGAAGAGTCTGATTATTCAAGCCTCTTTCCTTTCGCCTTGATTCTTCATTTAGCAGACTGTCTGTCACAGAATCCATGCTAAGCTTTCCTTCAGGAGCAGAATTGCTAAGAGTGACAACCAATGTGTCCCTATTCTCAGGCAGAGAACTGAGAAGTAGAAGAGTCTACAACTCATCATCAACCTTCACTTCTATCTTCGCCGGCTGATTCATAATTCCTTTGAAGGTGTTCAAATTCTCTATCATATTCTGACCATCCGTATACTCCAACTTCACCAATCGTCTGACAAGATGAGCTTTGTTCCTAGGCATCTTCTTTTGAATCAATGATTCAAGTTTTGTCCATAACTCATACGCATTGGTATAAGTTGATACATGCTCGAACAAGCTTCGATCAATGTATTTCCGAATCATAGCTACCGCCTTCCAATTCTGGAGCTCCCAATCTTTGTCAGTCTTCCCCTCCGGCATATCCTTCTGGGTGATTGGCTCATGCAGATCCTTCCAATATAAATGATCTTCCATCATCGGCTTCCAATAGGAATAATTTTATGTAGTTAGCTTGAACATATCTCCATCATGAGTGATACCTCCCTCCATCTTGAATCACACATGATTATAACTCCCCCGATCTATCGAGCTCTAATACCACTGTTGGGAAATACCAGTACAATTTCCCTCTCTAAGTTATTTAAGATGGGCAATAATAAAAGTAAACAGAGTAAGAGTAGAAGAATCACACCAAGAATTTTTAACGTGGAAAGCCCCCTCAACGTGAAAGGGAAAAACCACGGGACCTAGTCCAGCAAAATATCTCCACTATTGAAAAAGTAGGATTACAACGTCTCTCTCTTGTACAAGAGGATCTCTCTCAATCTCACCCAACCAGGATGGTATACAATATCTCTCGACTCTCACCAAGTATGGTGGAAATACAACTCTCTTTCTCTCAAAGAGAATTACAAGAAACTCTCTCTCACTCTATCACTCTTAAAGATGATTTCTCTCACTTGGATGAGATTCTTCAACTCTTCACAAGGCCTCCTATTTACAGTGAAGGAGTGTGGCTTCTTCCAAGAGTAATGAATGGAGGCTAATTAATTCTCATATTTTCAAGATCCCTTGAAAATGCTATCTTCACATTTCTATGAAGAATGCGATGTCTTCAAGAGTCAAAGAATAAATTCCAAGACCTTGGAAAGTGCTTCTCTATTTTCCATGCATTTGAATTACTGAAGATTACTTGAATGTGGTTCCTCCATTAATTAGGAGGGAATTCCAACCGTGTTTGTGTTTCTATTTGCAATATTTGTTATAAAACAGATGAAATAAGTAGGCATTTTTTCCTTAAATAATTTTGCTTGAAGACTTTGGTCTCGATTCAATTATCTCATTAGATCAATAATATATTTGTCTTCTTTTCAATCTATTTTTTCTACCTGCAATTATTGGAGCCCACAATGTAGGGTTGTCATATTGGCTTGCATCATTAATGTTTTAGGGACAATTTGGCATTGCAGGAATCAGATCAGATTTGAGAGAAAATTTATTTCTTTTAGATCTGCAATTTCCATGGTTATTGGTTACACTTTTTTATCTGGTAACACTACTACTTGTCAAATGTCTTCATCTATAGAGGAGTTTTCTATCTTGAAATCTTTTGCTGTCACGGGTCACCCTAGGAAGGCTCCTTCTATTAATCAAGTTGATTGGACTCCTCCTCCTTGTGGTTGGATAAAAGCTAATACTGATGGTGCTACCAAAGGGTCTCCACGGCATGATGTCGGTGGTGGCATCTTCAGAGACAGGAGTGGTACTGTTCTGAGATGTTTTGCCTCTTATTTTGGCATTTCTTATACTTTACATGCTGAGCTATCTGCTGCCATGATTTTCATTGAAGTAGCTTACCAGAGAGGGTGGCATAGTCTTTAGTTTGAGTGTGACTCCATATTGGTAGTCCTAGCTTTCTCTTCTCCGGATTCGGTTCCTTGGTAGCTAAGCAACATATGGAAAAACTGCCTTGTCTTAATCTCTTCCATGCAATTTAAGGTGACTCATATTTATAGGGAGGAGAACTCTTGTGCTGACAAATTGGTTTCTTTTGGGGTTATCTCTCATTGCTCTTCTTGGTCGGATTTGATTCCTATTTTCATTAGGGTAGACTTCTTCCGTAATAGATTTGGTCTACCTAGCTATAGATTTAAATAGCGTTGGATTTTTGTTTGTATGGGTTTGGTTTATGTCCCCCATGTTTTTTGTATTTTTTTTATAATTTTATTAATAAATTTATGGTATGCTTTAGATGATAGTTAGAGTTTGAGGTGTCAACCTAGTTAGGATCTCCTTCTCTACTATGATGCTTTTGCAAACCATTTTGCTTTAAAAAATCTATTATAACATATATATAATTTTTGAAGCGCGGGCTTTAGCGTTACCACTTCAGCAAGTATAATTAACTAGTTTCTATTCTCATAACTCTATTTTATCCAAATTGCTGACATGTCGATTTCTCATATTTTCTGTAACATCCATGACTGCTCTATGGATTGACGAATGTCCCCACAAACCAACACGAGTCTTTTCAGAATGTTTTATCCTCACTCACATGCTTCCTGGGAAAATTTCCCAAGAGGTCACCCATCCCGAAATTGCTCCAAGTCAAGCATGCTTAACTGTGGAGTTCTTAAGTGATGGGCTACCGAAAAGAAGATGCATCTTGTTGATATAGGAAGTACCAATCAATTCATATAAGTCATCATCAACTGTATAGTCCTATACCTACACAATCTCAGAAGCATGCCAGGAGCCGCTCCTTGTCCATGCCTTCTTGCACCGGCGACCACTCCCAGCCCTCATCAGCACTGAGTGTCACATTTTCACCATTTTTATTTTGCATTTTCACGGAATTTGAATGGAATTTAAATGATGAACATGAATGTGGACTAACAGTTACAAGCTCTACTTCACTTTATTTCAATTGCATTATTATCCATACAACTAATAACCATCATTATAAAAGTGAACCAATTGTTTGTAATTAAAATAATTCGAGAAAATGAACCAAATCAATAAAATTGATTTTATTTTTATTTTTTTGGATGTTCGAGTTAAACCCGACAAAACCGATTAATATCCGATCTTAATTGGTTAGATGAAACCCAAACCAGACCAATTTGATATGTGTACACACATATACACTCATACACACATATATATAATATGTTTGACAAAAATAGATGATAAAAGAATTTTTTAGCTGAAAGTTTATAACTAATAACTGAAAAGATAATTGACTGAATTTGAAGCATTTGATTAAATTAACTGTTGAATTAGCTTATAAATATAAATTGACATAAATGTACATGTTTATATGATTTTTACATTCAAAACCGGACCGGCCGGTTGGATCTAGTGTCCGGTCTGGAATAACCACAAAACCGTGTAGAACTCGAACCGGAGGAAACCCAAAAAACCTGTGCTAAACCCGTATAACCGGTGAAAACCGATGATTCACTAGGTTTGGCTGGTTTGAATGATTATTTTTCGGAGAGAAAGACGGAGGAGAAGCTAGATAATCATGGATAGAAACAAAGAACAGCAGGAGGAGATCTGAAGCTGGGAGAAATTAACGCATATAGAGGAGATGACCGGAGGGGGCGGCACGAGGTGGAGCGGCTAGGCCGGTGTGTGTGAGGGGAAAATGAAGAGGAAGGCTGTAACAAGAGGGACGGAGTGGCACACAATTTTCTCTGCAATTAATCTCACGCGGTTTTCCTCTATTTTTCTAAAAAGATAAGAAGGGATGTGCCATTGGTAAAACTTAATAATGTTAAGTCATAAAGCGTCTGACTCGTCATGCGTCTGACTCCACTCCTGTGATCAGTGTGTATTTTGATGAACCCAAACATTAAGTAATTGATTTTACATTGAACCATCTGAATATTGCTAATCATCTGTATGAGTTGTGTAGCCAAAGCATTCTATCTTAGCAAAAAAAGTCAACAAAAGATTATGAATGAATCAAAAGGTTGTACACAAGCGTCTGACTCAAAGTTGTCTAAGTACAATGCATTTGAAGCCTGACTCACTAAAGCCCACATCAATATCTCTCAGACTTATCAAACTATGAAGAAGAATAGCTAGCAACAATACCAAAGCAAAGCAGTCAATGATTGTCATCTTCACTGAAAGCTAAAGGAAAATGACTTATCCATTCATAAGCAAACGAAAGAAAAGAAAGTATCAAGCAATACTCTTATAGAAGACTATTCGTTCTTACAAGACAGACTGTGCTTATTAAAGATCAAGAAACATGAAGTAGTTATCAGTCAAAGTAATGATCAAAGTATTCGAAGAATACAAACACTATCTTCTGAAGGAAGTTGAAAGAAGAAGTATCAAGATTATAGATCATGAAGTCTCACTTCAATGAAATGTTTATCTCTCTCAGTATGCGTCTAAGCTTCTGTCCATAAGCTTAGAAGATGTGAAATGCCAAGTCACCTTCGGTGTTTTTGAAGCATACGCCAAGGAGAAAAGCTCTCTATGAAGGAATCACTTAATCTCTGATTCAAAAGTAAAGAGTGATTTGAAATATAGTTAATTAAACTTGAAAGAAGTTTATTAATATATTTCTTATCTTCAATCGAAATCAAAGAAAGGAGAAAAGACAAAAAGGTAAAGCTACAGAAAAGCATTCCTTAAGTAAGAAAGAGAAAAGCTACTTTATCTGAGCTTTTCTAAGTATTGCACAAATAAGGAAAGATCACTGCCCAAAGCCAGAAAAGCATATCTGCTATCATCAAGGAATCCCCAACGTTCTTCAAAGCATTTATTATCAAGTCAGAACGACTATTTCCTTAAAGAACGAAGGTGGAGACTCTCAAATGAATCTCAACGGATCTTTGTGATCAAGTAGAAATAGAAGAATTCGAAGACTGAACAAAAAGTGACGTGATACAATGATAAGCAACCAGAGAAATTACTCATCTGTGAAAAGCTATATTACTCAAAGAACAGTATACATCTTATCAAATCAATAGCTGAAAGCTTTGATCACTCACATATCTTCTTCACACTCTGAAAAATCATTTGAAGAAGAACTCATCTGCAACTCACCAAGTTCCAAGTTCATATTCACTCTTTGTAGTGTTTAAAGATTGGTTGAATTGCTTTGTAACTTTGAAGCTGTGCTTCAAAACTCTCTCAAAACTGAGCCTGAAGAGGCTTGTTTCAAGAATACTTGTTGAGCCTGAAGAGGATAGGTGTGCAAAAAATACTTGTGGTTGATCCTGGAAAGGCTAGGTGTGCAAATAATACTCGTCTGTAACCTTGATCAGTTATAGTGTTAAAACTTGGTAAAGCCAAGGACTGGATGTAGCCCAAAGTTTGTGGGTGAATCAGGATAAATCTGAGTATACTCCTTCCTTATCCTTTAATTTATTATTCAGTTTATTTAATTGCTTCAATTAACTAACTCGGGTGTGTTATATAGTTATTGATCAGTGTGTTATGAAAGACGTCTGTTCTAAGAGCTACTTTCATTCACTGATTTTGTTTTGTGCTTCTTAAACTCTGATTTTCGAAAACACTATTCAACCCCCTTCAAGTGTTGTTTTGTGCCATTTCAAATAAAAGGCCATCAATTAGAACACTATTTGTAAATCTAGGGGCAATGCTCGAAAAGTGTGAACATGTTTATATATAAGGTGAGGTTTTTTTAAAAAATATATATATGAGAGTGATAGATTTCAGTCTTTAGATTAAAATCAAAGACTCGGATTAAAACACACCATTAAAAAATTCATGTGCTTCACAAGACATTCTCGTGTTTGGTTTCTTCTTCCTCGCTAAGACCCACCGCTCCGAGCCTCCCACACAACCTTCTCCCATGACTCTCAATCTCCCATAAATCTAACGACGAAGGCATAAACAAAACTACAGGCTTAACTTGCATTGGTCCTTTCTCGTTCCCAGATAAAACAAGCAACCTCCTACAACCTCATCCACTCTCTCTTTTCTCAATCACCTACCACAGGAGTTGAGACTTGAGTCTGATACTTGCCCACACAAAAAAGGGGGTTTCACTATTTTGTGTTTGTTTAAATATTTGATCTTACTGTTTAATATATGTTGGGATTAAGAAATATATTGCGAATGTGATTCATTTTTCTCATAACAGTTCTTTGATAACCTCTGCAAACTGTCACCACCAGTTATGGGAGAAGGTTGGGTGGGAGTGGTGGGTCTTGGCGGTGACTGAAACAAAATGGGGATCAAGTTACTCCAAGAGTAACTTTAAATACTTACTCTCAATTTACAGCCTGTCTGATTTTAATCTAATGCCTTATATTAAGTCCTAGTTACTCTCACGTGACCTCCTTTGCATTCCAATGCTATTGCACTATGCATCACTTGAACAGAACCCACATGAGCCGTTGTTTGCCGCATCAATCCATCAGCCCTGCCTCGCAATCGACCAGTCTGTACAAACCATCACCTCATCACCCGAATTTATCGAACGACTCACATTGACGTTACAGTTCGTGCAACTCTATGGCTGCAATTTGTAACACCCCGATTTTTCACTGCTTTCTAATATCGGAAATTTATATAAATACGTTTATATTTTTATTAGAGACTTCGAAAATTTATTTAATTAAAACGAAAACTTATTTACACTCTACTTAATGGTAGAAAGTTACGATTAAAATTTAGGTTGAAAAGTCATATGAAACCCGGTCTGTGAATTTCATTGACAGTATATTTATACGGATCAAGAGGCCTAATTTTGACTCGTAAACGAAAAACTTAAGGTTTTTATTTAATTTCCAACGTTTTTGGTTATTTTGAAATATTTCACTAAAAAGTGAAATAATATATAATATCCGAGCGATATATTAAATCGGGGGAGCAATAGAGCTCAATACAGGATTTCGGGGTCCCGCTAAGGGATAAATCTCAAGATGACTCATATAGGTGAGTCACCATTTGAATGCATTTATGATGCACATGGTAATGATGACCAAGTAGGAGGGTTTTGCATTTAGGTCCTTATGCTTTTAGAATTTTGCAATTTGGACTTTACAACTTAATTGCCCTTTGATCCTTATGAAACCAAGATTCCTTGTTCCTAGGCCCCTTTTTATGCGCAGCCACACTCTTATAAATACCCTCCCTCACACTTTATTTTCTTCCTATTGCATTTTGCTTCACAAACTCATAAAAACACCAAAGTTAGTCTTTGATCCTTGCTTGGATTGATCATTTCACTTGTTCTTCTTTGATCTTCAAGAGGTAAACTCTTAATCCTTGATCATCTAAGTCTTATTCTTCATTTATTTTGCAAGTTCATGCCAAGATCATCACTTTTACATTCCTAGATCTAGAATCTTTGAAAATCTCTAAGAAATTGTAGAAAAATCTAATGATCATGAGACAAATTTCTATGATCTTATAATCACCTCTATGTTTATAATCCAAGAGCATGAATCAAACAAAAATTCTCTCTTCACTTTTCCATTCATGGCCGAAACCCACTTGTGTGGGTGGAGGAGTTTTGTTTCATTTTTGTGTTAAGTTGTACATGATTCAATCCTTTTAGTTCATATCCATATTGAATCCAAGTTGTTTAATCAAAATAAAATCCCTATTCTAATTGTTTTGAAATAGCCAAATCTAGCTCTAAGTGGAGTCAGAGGATTTTAATTCAACTTTTGTATTATGATCATTGATCTTAAATTCTATATGCTTAAGGATCGTTAATCCAAGAGCTTAGGATTTTTGGAAATTTTTAGCCACATAAACTCCTCATGGCCGAACCATACATAGGAAATAGGAGTGTTTTTGATTGTTTGATTTATGATTTATTTGTTATGATTTGTTGAAGGATAACATTTGTTTTGAGTACCCGAGTTCGTGGAGGAAGCCGGATCTGAAACCGAGACTTCATTGAATAGAAACTTGAATCTTCAAGAGGTAAGAGGGAATTGCCTGAGGGATTTTTTCGATGGCTACGTGCTATCAAGTTGTTGGTCTGTATAATTTATCTGTGGTTGTGGTGTTTGGTTTAAGGTTGTGGTGCTTGATTAAAGTTGTGTTATTTATCTGTGTTTGTTTATCCGCATTTAATTATTTATTTGCAGTAGTATATTATAGTGTTTTGATGCATGATCTGCCTGGGTTAATTGCTATAAAGTTGTTATTGATTGTTGTTTGAGAAGCCTGACAGTGGTCAGTGCCAAATCAATTAACCAGATAAAAGCTTTAAGAAGCTTTATAAATTATATGCAATGTTTAACGGTGAAATATTGGAATATAATATTAATGGAAATTTTTTTTTGGAAAAATTAGCAATGTAGGAAAATATCATTATTTAAGGATTTATTAGTGTAAAAGTAAACTATGAGTCACTGTGAAGACGTAACTGTGAAATTAATTTTTTTACTGCTAATTTTTACGTAAGAAATTTCGTAATATTATAAAAAGTTATTTTATGAAAATAATCTTCGAAAATAACTTAATTATGATTTTAGAAAATTATTTAAGTAGAAAAAGCTAAGAATTGGCTTAAATGGCGTTAAAAAGGCTAAACGACGGTAATTTATAAAAGTGTCGACGACAAGAATTTCTAAAGCGGCAGTACGTATTTTAAACAAGTTTGAGCATCGAGTGACTATCTTTTCTGAAAACTAAATTTTTAGTAACCGATGATTTTATGAAAGAATTCCCCATTTGAAATGATCTTCCGAAATCAAGTTTTCTCAACTGTGTTAAAAGTGATATGGAACTTAGCAACCGAGACGTCGGGGTGCTGAGGTTTTTACAATGTTATGGACCTGGTGTCCTTTGTACTTTAAGATCCTGTAGACGTTGTAACAGCCTGATTTTTAATTACGCTGTTTAACCGGTTAAAATATAATTAATTATATTTTATTTTGAGATTTATAAAGTGATTTTGAATAAAATAAAATCATATTATAGTCTCTTTTATGGTAGAAGGTTATGGTAAAAATTTGGGTTGAAAATTCAGATGGAACCCGGTCTATGTTTTTTAACAGACAGTATAATTTTATACTGACAGAAAACCCTAATTTGGCCCGAAAATTGAAATTTGTAGATTTTTTATATTTTGTCCGTGAGGAAGTCTACTTTCCAAATTTCTGATCAGAAATAAAATATTATGTTTATTCGGACGAATTTTGGTAAACGTTCGGACGGAAAACACTCGGTGTTTTCACTGACAGTGAGACTTTAATGATCATAAAACCTAATTTTGATTGGTGAACAAAATGGTTTATATTTAAATCATATTTCCAACGAGTTTGGTTAGTTTGAAAATTTTCAGTCGAAAACAAAATATTACGCTTTTATACAGGCGTAAAACCCTAATCGGGGAACCGACGGAGTCGAGAAAGGAGGTGCAGAGACAAAACCGGCCACCGGAGGAGTCGAGTCATGGGGTGAGTCACCACCATGACTCACCAAGAATTTATGAAGCATTAAATGTAAATTTAGGTAAAATGACCAAAATGCTTTTTTAGCTTAACCTAACCAAAGTTAAGTTAGATTTTAACCATGGTTTAGGAACCATGGTTAGTTTGTGTGGTCTAAAATCAGCCACACCCTCCACTAAATGTGAGCCACATATTAATTAACCTTAGTTAGTAAGGGTAACCTTAGTTAAGTTAATTATTAACTATGGTTAAGCTTATATTAATTAAATATTCCTAAAAGCTATTAATCTAAGCTTAACAAACCAAACAAGGCATAAGATTACTCCTATATATACCCCCCAAACCGTGGCCTCCCACTCCTTTCACTCATCTTCTTCATCTTCTTCATTTCTTCACCAAAAACACTTAAACTCCATTTTCATTCTTCAAGAGCTCCAAGTGATTCCATTACAAAACTTGCCAAGATCATCATCTATTCTTCTTCTACTTTCCTAACTTGAGGTAACATGATCATCTCATCTCTTGTTTAAGGTTTTGTTTTTCATATTTCATAGTTTTCCATTTCTAGATCTAGAACTTGTAATAATTCTAGAAAATTGTAGAAAAATCATAAAAATGTGAAACCAATTTCTATGATCTAGATATGATCCCTACTTTCATTATCCAAAAGCATATGATCAAAGTCATTTTCCTTCCCTATTAACCATTCTTGGCCGAACCTAGGTGAGAAAGTGAGTGTGAAGTTTTTGTGTCATTGCTCAATTCTAACACGTGTATCATGCTCTCTATTACCTATATGGTTATAATCTAAGAGGTTAACTTCAACAAAGATTTATATCCTAATTTTATGGTGTTGGTCGAAAATCTAGGGTTTGGGAGTTTATAGATTTTGTTAATTTAATGAATTCTAATGATTGGTTAATACTCTTACGTATCTATGTAATCTAAAACCAATAGCTTGAATCAAAAAGAATTTCCTAGTCTATTTTACTAAGTAAGGCCGAAACTTAATTAAAAGGGAGATTAAATTATTTTGTTAATATTTCCAAGTTATGATAATTTATCTAAGCTATCTAAGACTATAGGAACTAGAATCCAAAAGCTTGGAATGAGAAAAGAATCCTAACCCTATTTTGAATTAGGAGGCCGAAACCTAGCTAGTTAGGTTAAGAGTGATTTTGTTGATTAATTATAGTTGTATTGTTTGGTTGAAGGAGAAACTGTTAAACTGTGGTGTGATAACGAGGATCGTCGAAGTCGGAATTCCGGTGCTAACTCGGGTAGGGGAAAGAATCATTCTACCGTCGGAATCGATAAGTAGTATATTCTATAATAATTGTGTAGGGCGACCTAAACCCTACTAGTAGTTGAGTAATCGACAAGACCAAAATCACATTAGAAACTTTTTCTGTAAAACCAATGGTGATTCGGGGATTGTAGGTTTATCGTCATTAGGTTGATTTTAAGTATTTGGTGATGTCTGAGTTTATGTTGTTGAATTTACTGTGATACACTGGTTTAAGTATTCCACTGCATGTGACGTATTATTTTTGGTGTTTGAATATTCTTGATATTGTGTTATTTTGGTGATATTGGAATATGTTATTTATATTGTGTTATGCATGATCTGTCTGGTTTTAATATTGTGTTTAGTGGATTTTAAGCAAAATATATATATTGTTTGAGAGATAATTGTTGGTTTGAGTGTGAGGATAATGGTGACTTAGAGGTGTCTAGCCTAAACTAATTATTTTAAAGAGAAAGTGTGACATAGAATATGTGTTAAGACATTAGTGGAAGGTTAAGGCACTAAGATGTTATTAATGTGGGTTGATGAGATTCATATAGAAGTATTGTTATTCACAGCCGTGTGAGTGGAACACACGAGGTCAGGATATCCTATTTTGGGATATCGGATATTGCGGGTGAGTGCCCTATGGATGTGGATGCCGAGGTAAACTACCGTAATATTCTTTTAGTTATTGACACGTTCGAATGCTTTTAGCACTGGACCATTTTGGACTGATATTCCTCGATGCGTTCGCATATTCTTGGCACTGGATCGTTTTGGACTAATACTCGTTTAGTCGTTAACGCGTTCGAAAGTTATTTACACTGGACTGTTTCGGACTACTGACTAATGTGACAGGAGTAAAGATGGCCACATAAATATAAAATCTTAGTTGCAGGAGTTGAGGGTAGAGGATGATATAGTGAATTGAGGATGACTGTTGATTTTGAGTGATGCGTGTCTGTGGCTATTATTATATTATGTGCTATTTATTCTTTTCCGCTTTTGATGATAGAGCTGTTTCTTATCCCCTATATCTTTCTGTGTGTTGTATTTTATTCTAATGTGATCATACGAGAAGACCCGATGGAGGAACCAGTTGCTGAGGAGTTAGATGGAACTACGTATAAACCAGAGGCGGGAGGATGAGCTGTGGATTCCAGCAATGTGGTTTACTGTCTAGGGCCAGTGAGTCTTATAAGATTTTTTTTTTCCACTGACTATAATAATTTGTGTAAGTATGTACCTGCAAGGAATCCCACTGATATGATACCCTAAACAGTGTTTTGGTAATGTAATGAACAAACATGTGTGTATTTATATATTATATCTTTGGTGTGTTTATTTTGCAGAAGTTATATGAATAGTATTAAGTTTTAATTTTTTTTACGTATTTTAACATTAAGCACGCGATTAAGATTAATAAATAATTAATGGCACAACGGGACACGACGGGGTGTGTCAGACGTGGAGTCTACTGTATTAAAACATTTGAGATGTTTTCTATTACCACGAACCTATGATTGGTGCATCGGTCTAGGGGTTTCGTGATTGAGCACTAGGATTTTGAGGTCTTGTGTTATTAATGGAAGTTGTAAGATGTTTAAAACTATGTTTGGTCATAATCTTTTGAGCTTCGAATATTTAACACAAAGAAAAGTGTCAAGAACAAAGTGTTTTTACGTGCATTCATTCGGCATACGTGCCTATGGCATTAATCTGGATATCTTGGTGGACAAGATGTTCAAGACGGTGCCAATTCTATTCTGGATATCTTGGTGGACAAGGTATTCAAGATGGTGAATCAGGATATCTTAATGGCAAGGTATTCAAGATGGTGTGCCTTATTTGGCAACCGAGATTGATCAACTCATTTTTATACGGTGTTGGGGATCTCCAGAGATTAAGTATGAATTTTAGACGGCGTATATGAAGTGTCCATGCATAGTTTTCAAATGATGATGTTTGGGGTGTGAAACCCATTGATAAACTATTTGCCTTATTATGAATGCTTATGTTGTTATAAACATGTATATGTGTATATGTTTTCTTTTATGTCGTGCATGTAGTTATCGTGTTAAATCCATATATTGGTTTCTCACTCTTGCATGTTTTATTGTCGGTTTCTATACTTGTGCATATATTTATATCCGAGCCCAGATGAACCACTCAGGGGATTTGACGACTACATGAGGAAGTTACCTTAGTTCGGAGCATTCTGGTGTTCCCTTCTTCAGTTATGACTATCTTTAGTTACGACCAGCTTAGGTTTTTATTTAACTTTTGTTTTGTTCTGAATGGACCTATACTTATTAAGGTCTAGTTGTATAAACAATAAACAATTAAGATGCAGTATAGTTGTATGATGTTTTATATATATATATATATATATATATATATATGCGGTTATATTTACGATGTTGTTGTGGTCGTCGAAAAGAAAAAGAAAAGGGAAAAATTTTATCACCATTTTGAGAAATGATTACAACTTAAGAAAATATTATTTTCCGAAAGCAACCAGCGAATTACTTTTAATTTATTTCCTCATGTGTTTACGAAGTAATGCCCAAGGGGGTGTTACATTAGTGGTATCAGAGCTAGTCGAGTCTTTCGGGAACCTTGGGAAATAGGTATGTTGTGTTGATGTTGTGTATTCTCTAATTAAGACTTGATTGACTTACTTCTTAGAAGTAATGTGTTAACATAAGTGCGCGTTTCATTTTCTGGTTGCGGTTTAATTGATTGTGTCTTGTAGGTTGGTTATGGAACTTGCACCAGAAGGTGGATAAGGACGAGGTCGTGGAAGGGGTCGCAGAGGTGGTCCTCTTGGCGGTCGTGGTAACATGAATGAGAACTATGAAGATGGAGTGGACTATGCCGCTCTGGCTATGAAGCATGTGGCAGCTACTACTGCAAATCAGAGTGCTACAATGGCTGCTCAGAACCAACAAGAGCAGGCTCGAGCTGAACAGGCAGCTGAAGGCAAAAATCTAACTGCTTTTAGGCTCCAGGAGCCATCACAATTCCATGGAGACGTGGATCCGGTAAAAGCTGATTTATGGATTCAGGAGCTAGAGAAAATCTTTGAACTAATACACAATCCAGAGGGAAGGAAGGTATCTTATGCTACATTTCTGTTAGTTGGTGATGCTGAGTATTGGTGGAAAGGCACCAAACAGCTGCTGGAAGCAGAGAATCAGGAGATTACTTGGGAAGTATTTTGAAACATATTCTTGAACAAGTATTTTCCTCAAAGTGAGCGAGCTGAGGAGGAGAAAGAATTTCTGCGACTTCACCAGAGAGATTTAACCGTCGGAGAATACGCGGCAAGGTTTGAATCACTTGCCAAGTGTTTTTGTTTTTTACATAACAACCCAAACAAGGATTGGAAGTGTGAGCGTTTCGAGGGGGGACTGTGTTTCAAGATTAAAGAATCAGTATTACCGTTAGAAATTAGGAATTTCCAAACCTTAGTCGAGAAATGCATAAAAATAGAGCTAATGAGGAAAGAAAGAGACAACATAGGAACTGTAGGAGGACCGGCTAGGTCAAAGGGCCAATTCTAGAACCAAAGAGGAAAACAAGTGCAGAATGAACCTTATTTATGACCACCAGGAAATAACCAGAATCAACAATAGTATCGTCCTAAAAATTCTGAATCGGGAAGTGGAGGCCAGACGAATTGAAACCACGACCAAATCAGAAGATGTTACAGATGTGGAGATCCAAACCACATGGCAGATACATGTCCAATAAAAGGAGTTAAGTGTTACAACTTCAAT
Organism: Sophora flavescens; assembly: GCA_030762895.1. Lineage (NCBI taxonomy): Eukaryota > Viridiplantae > Streptophyta > Magnoliopsida > Fabales > Fabaceae > Sophora > Sophora flavescens. The sequence goes on along the minus strand of CM061070.1, from coordinate 75,651,142 downwards.
CAAGTGGGACACTTAGCAAATGATTGTCGTGTACCTAAGCGTAGATCTGCTGCAAATAACACCAGCACTAATAAACCGGCGACTACAGGGAGAGTTTATGTTGTGAGCGGAGCTAAGGCTTCAAACTCCGATGATCCCGTGAAAGGTAGAGACGACATGGACGATAATATTTTAACTATACCTTGAATTCAGACTTAAGCATTCCGTCATTTCAATAGATTGTATGAAATATTTGAGTTAGCCTATTTCTTCCTAGTCACATGATGTTATTGTTTCAAACTCCAACTATTCAACTAGTTATTGTGGAATTCTATATGTTTGAAATGTCCTATTGTTGTTCGGGATAGACACTTTCATGACAAACGAAGTTTCTTAACGAGACTTAGTCTAGTCACTTTCACTTTTGGTAAAAGTGATCCAGTCTGAATTTTGTCGGACTGTTGGCATTTTAAAATGTTATTTTAGAAATTCCTTGTTCAAAGAATAAATCTTCTTAAGGTTAGGAACTATTCGTTTTGTGAGTTCCTAATCCATAGGGAAATCCTTGTGAAAGAAGGAACTTTATTAGAGTCATGGTTGTAAACATGTATTAGCTATGCATTTTTACACTCACGAACATATTAAAGAATCTCTTTACATATTGGACGTTCCTGTATTCTTTCCAAATTGATACAGATCTTCTATAGCTATATACTTTCTTGTGAAAGTAAAACCTTAGGTTTGAGAAATCCTGTCTACTTTTGAGTCACAAAATTTCGAGGACGAATTTTTTTTAAGAGGGGTAGTCTGTAACACCCCAATTTTTCACTACTTTCTAATATCAGAAATTTATATAAATAGATTTATATTTTTATTTGAGACTTCAAAATCTTATTTAATTAAATCGAAACCTTATTTGCACTCTACTTAACGGTAGAGAGTTACGATTAAAATTTAGGTTGAAAAGTCAGGCGAAACCCGGTCTTTGAATTTCACTGACAGTATATTTATACGGATCAGAAGACCTAATTTTGATTTGTAAACGAAAAACTTAAGGTTTTTATTTAATTTCCAATGTTTTTGGTTATTTTGAAATATTTCACTAAAAAGTGAAATAATATATAATATCCGAGTGATATATTAAATCGGGGGAGCAACGGAGCTGAATACGGGATTTCGGGGACCCGCTAAGGGATAAATCTCAAGATGACTCATATAGGTGAGTCACCATGTGAATGCATTTATGACGCACATGGTAATGATGACCAAGTAGGAGGGTTTTGCATTTAGGTCCTTATGCTTTTAGAATTTTGCAATTTGGTCCTTACAACTTAATTGCACTTTGATCCTTATGAAACCAAGATTCCTTGCTCCTAGGCCCCTTTTTGTGTGCAGCCACACTCTTATAAATACCCTCCCTCACACTTCATTTTCTTCCCATTGCATTTTGCTTCACAAACTCATAAAAACACCAAAGTTAGTCTTTGATCTTTGCTTGGATTGACCATTTCACTTGTTCTTCTTTGATCTTCAAGAGGTAAACTCTTAATCCTTGATCATCTAAGTCTTATTCTTCATTTATTTTGCAAGTTCATGCCATGATCATCACATTTACATTCCTAGATCTAGAATCTTTGAAAATCTCTAAGAAATTGTAGAAAAATTTGATGATCATGAAACCAATTTCTATGATCTTATAACCACCTCTATGTTTATAATCCAAGAGCATGAATCCAACAAAAATTCTCACTTCACTTTTCCATTCATAGCCGAAACCCACTTGTGTGGGTGGAGGAGTTTTGTTTCATTTTTGTGTTAAGTTATACATGATTCAATCCTTTTAGTTCATATCCATATTGAATCCACGTTGTTGAATCAAAATAAAATCCCTATTCTATTTGTTTTGAAATAGCCGAACATAGCTCTAAGTGGAGTTAGAGGATTTTAATTCAACTTTTGCCTTATGATCATTGATCTTAAATTCTATATGCTTAAGGATCACTAATCCAAGAGCTTAGGATTTTTGGAAATTTGTAGCCACATAAACTCCTCATGGTCGAACCATACATAGGAAATATGAGTGTTTTTGATTGTACGATTTATGATTTATTTGTTATGGTTTGTTGAAGGATAACATTTGTTTTGAGTACTCGAGTTCGTGGAGGAAGCCGGATCTGAAACTGAGACTTCGTTGAATAAAAACTTGAATCTTCAAGAGGTAAGAGGGGATTGCCTGAGGGATTTTTCAGATGACTACGTGCTATCAAATTGTTGGTCTGTATGATTTATCTGTGGTTGTGGTATTTGGTTTATGGTTGTGGTACTTGATTAAAGTTGTGTTATTTATCTGTGTTTGTTTATATGCATTTAATTATTTATTTGCAGTAGTATATTATAGTGTTTTGATGCATGGATCTTCCTGGGTTAATGTTGAACAATTTCTAGGCAAGTATACCTAGTCGTACAAGTAATAAAGTGATAAGAGGGATATCGTTCCCACGAGGACTGTGATAAGTACTAGCACATACCGAATCAATTACTATCTAAGCGGATATTTGGATCAAAGGGATCTCAATAGTAAATACCAAGCCCATTCAGATTTAAAACCTAAAATAAGCAAAATAAAGAGAAAAGTTCTTTTTGGATTTTTGTCGAACACTTGGAAGACAGTTAAAAGGATTCTTCAAATATATGAAAGATGTTGGGATTAGGTTCACTAAACTTCATCCCCATGCAATGAAATGACTAATAAACAGTTTCTACTTCAAATATGACAATCAATCCACTAGATTACTCAAGCCCTGATTCCTAAGATGACAAGAGCCTAAATCCACTAATAGACCCTAATTCCTTAGGTGGCCTAGATTAATGAATTTGCATGATGATTAGGGATTACACGATTGCTAATAAACCTAAATCCATTCCTAGATACAAGGTTTACTAGGTGGTTGATTTCAGTTCTAGTTCTAATACGAATTTTCCAATTGCATACCAAAACAATAATCAAGTCATGGGGGATCACGCCATAACAAGCATTAAGCATGGAAATCAATCACTCATAAGGAAGCAAAAACTGTATTACAAAGTCAAGTCAAATACATGGAGAATTCAGAAATAGCTACATCTAATCCCAACAATGGGAGTTTAGCTACTCATGACATAGCCAAAATCAAAGAAATAGAGATGGAAAGGAGGAGAGACTCCATGGAATCCTTGTGCAGCTGCCCCTGGTTCAGAGAGAGTGTCTGAAGGATTCAAAAACTCATTTCTTCTGTTCCGCCCGTGCCTATTTATAGATTAAGATTCGTGTCACGGCCATGATGGCCATCACGGCCAGGCCGTGACGGGTTCTGCCTTGGGCGCGCCTTCAAAATATGTTTGTCACGGCCGTGACACTCATCACGGCTAGGCCGTGATAGCTTCTGCCTTCACCAATTGGTCTGTCACGGCCGTGATGGGCATCACGGCTAAACCGTGACAGATTCTGCCTAGGAGGGTTCTGACTTAATTAACATATCACGGCCGTGATGGGCATCACGGCTAGGCCGTGACAGCTTCTGACTTTTGCCTTCTTTCTTCTCAATTATTGCTTGACCACGACCGTGATGGTTACCACGGCTAGGCCGTGATGGGCTCTGCTTGGGTCATTTTCATCACTTTTCAACCTTTGTCTTCATCCAAGCTCCATCATGGCTAATCTTGAGCATTTTTATTTAAATTCCTTCAAAACACCACCAAGAAACCGCTTCACCCGTTCCAAGGTAAAAACTAATAGAAATCACTTTAAATATGCCTAAACTATATGCAAATGCATGCAGAAATATACAAGAATTATGATGTGAAATCACACTATCAAATCACCCCAAGCTTATTCATTTTATTGTCCTCAAGCAATCACTAAGGCCAGAAGATATAAATAATCAGAACATGGATAGTGAACCAAGAACCCGTGTAAATAATCCAAGTAACAGGCATTTCAAATAATTCAGCAAGAGACAATCAGTTTCAAGTCCAATTAGAAGCTTAGGTTTCTTAGACTCATATTCTCACTGATTTGGGCACTCTTTCTCACCTGAAAATCACCCCAAGCTTGTTCATTTGCTTGGCACTCTTCCTCACCTCACTCACGTGTTTAGGGATATATGACAATTCGCTCAATTTCCTCAAGGAATGAATTCTACCATAGGCTTGACTATCAACCAAATCTCTACTTTATTAATGAAAACAATTAAGAATCAAGAGGTCTTTTGCTTTGGTTGTAACGTGGCCATGGGATTAATCGTTAGGTGGGGAGATCAAGAAAAGGAAATTTCAAAAGGGCTAAACAAAATCAAGCATTGTAAAGCATGACACCTTCTAAAATACCTTTGTGGGTTCTGATTCACTTTTCCACCTTTCTTTCTTTCTTTTTCTTTTATTTCTCACTTTTCTTTTTGTCATCCCCTTCTCCATATATATTTCTTTTTCTCTTTTCTTTTATTTTTCTTTTATTTGGAGAATGGGAGATTTTCAGCTCAAGAGAAATATTTTTCTAATTTTCTCATCCCATACTTCTTCAAACTACCTTTTTACCCTTTTATGCAATACTTTAGAAGGTCTCCTATCAAGCATCATTCATCAAACTATTTCAGGGTACCAAAAAAAGTATTTTATTCTTTTAGGCTCAAAATTGGGCAACTAAGGGGGTAACATTTAGTCATTCAAAGCTCAGAAGGCCGGAAAAATACCTAGTGCCTCAATCATTTTCAAAAATGTTTTCAAAAATTTTTAAGCTTCAAAATGATTTCAAGTCAAGTTCTAGAGAATATAAACCAAGAGGAATAACACTCTATCACAAAGAGTGGGGTAGATTTAGTGAGTACCCCCTTTTTGGCTCAAAATCTCACATTTTAGTAGTTCAAAAATCAATGAGAAACATAAATCTACGGAACCGCATGCTAATTATCAACTATCACAGATCATCTCAAGCATTTTCATTTGCAGCCTTATCACAAGAATAAAAAATTGGGTTCAAGAATTCACTATCTCAATTTATTTGGCACTTAGTTCTCACAATTGGATACAAAATCTAAGCGAGGGGGGTAATCTGATCATGTGATCATGCAAACTACGCCTATATGAATGCAACATGCAAAATGCACAAGTTTGCAAAAGTACCCCTACCCCAAGCTTAAAAACTTACATTGTCCTCAATGTAAATAATCAAGTCGGAGAGAGGAGAAAATGGAACGACTTACCGAGGCGGTAGCGGGTGTTGGCTAACATGATTAGTCAGAAACTTGTTGGGAAATGCATCACGGCCGTGAGCCTCATCACGGGCAGGTCGTGATCAATTCTGGTCCACAGGGGTAGCCTGTCACGGCTGTGACCTCCATCACGGCCAGGCCGTGATGCTCTCTGATCTTTAGGGCTCTCTCATCACGCCCGTGATGGGGATCACGGCTGGGCCGTGATCCTTTCTGGTCTTCATGATTAGCTCATCACGGTCGTGACCAGTGTCACGGCCTGGGCGTGATGGCTGCTGACTGTGCTTGTCCTTGCCCTTTTTGCATCTCCTTCCTTCTTACCCTGAAAACACTTAACAAACCTATTAATCTATGATATTTTTCCTCTTGATCTTCTCAAATTATTCAAGAGTCAAATTCAAAAATGAAAAGAAAAGGGAAAGAGAACTTGGGTTGCCTCCCAATAAGCGCTTCTTTAATGTCACTAGCTTGACGGGTCGGTGATCTTAAGGATCACGAAGGTGCACAGCTGTGGCCAATCTCTCGATGTCACCACCCAAGTAAGCCTTGAGTCTTTGGCCATTGACTTTGAAGGTCCTTTTTGAAGAAGGATCCTCCACTTCTATAGCTCCATGGGATGAGACTTCTTCGACGATGAACGGTCCCGACCACTTAGACTTCAACTTGCCCGGAAATAATCTCAGTCGGGAATTAAATAATAAAACTGGTTGTCCCGGCTGAAATGATTTCATCACGATCCTCTTGTCATGATAAGTCTTGACTTGCTGCTTGTAAATAGCTGCATTCTCATATACATTGAGGCGCATCTCCTCCAATTCATGCAGCTGATGGACTCTTTTCTCACCCACCAAATTGACATCAAAATTCAAGAACTTCAATGCCCAAAAGGCTCGATGATCTAACTCTACGGGTAGATGACAAGTCTTCCCATAGACTATCTGAAACGGAGATAACCCCAAAGAAGTTTTCAGTGCAGTCCGGTAAGCCCACAAGGCATCGTCAAGCTTCTTTACCCAATCTCTTCTTGAAGTGGCTACAGTCTTTTCCAGAATTCTCTTAATCTCCCGATTGGAGACCTCCGCTTGCCCATTTGTTTGCGGATGATATGGGGATGCCACCTTATGCCTCACATCATACTTGGTCAACACATTTCTCAGTTGTGAGTTACAAAAGTGAGATCCCCCATCACTTATAAGGACCCTTGGGACACCGAACCGGGCAAAAATGTTTTTCTTGATGAACTTAATCACTATATGGGCATCATTATTCGGTGTTGCAATGGCCTCCACCCATTTGGAAACATAGTCCACCGCCACCAAGATATAATGATTGGAGAATGAAGGTGGAAGTGGACCCATAAAGTCTATGCCCCAGCAATCAAATACCTCAACCTCCAATATGTTTTGCAGTGGCATCTCATCCCTTTTTGAAATGTTCTCGGTCCTTTAGCACTTGTCACAACTCTTCACATGATTGTAAGAGTCCTTGAAGATTGAGGGCCAAAAGAGCCCAGATTGGAGGACCTTTGCAGCTGTCCTATCCCCATTGTAAGGTCCACCATATGGAGAGTTATGGCAATGCCACAAAATATTCCTTGCCTCCTCTTGACTAACACACCTCCTCCATAAGCCATCTGGTCCAACCTTGAACAGAAATGGGTCATCCCACATGAAATGGTTGGCATCCCGGAAGAATTTCTTTTTTTGTTGCCAAGTGAGGTGCTCTGGAACAATATTGGCTGCCTTGAAATTTGCCATGTCGGCAAACCATGGTCTTTCATGCACCAGAAATAAGGCCTCATCCGGGAACTCATCCCGAATGTCCTTTTCTTTGGCAGCAACTTCTTCATTCACTAGCCGGGACAAGTGGTCAGCCACCACATTTTCGCTGCCCTTTTTGTCCTTAATGACTAAGTCAAATTCCTGCAATAATAGAATCCACCTTATGAGTCTTGGTTTTGAATCTAACTTAGTCAAAAAATATTTAATTGCAGCATGCATGATCAGTAAAAACAGTGACTTGTGACCCAATTAAGTAGGAACGAAATTTTTCCAATGCAAACACTATGGCTAGCAACTCTTTTTCAGTTGTTGCATAATTTATCTGGTTCTCATTGAGAACTTTGCTAGCATAGTGAATGGCATGGAAAAATTTCTCCCTTCACTGTCCCATAACAGCCCCAACTGCGTAGTCACTGGCATCACACATTAATTCAAATGGCGACTCCCAGTTGGGTGCAACAAGAATGGGAGCAGTGATCAACTTGTCTTTCAAAATTTGAAAAGAGTTAAGACAAGCAGTATCAAACAGAAATGGTGTGTCCTTGTTCAAAAGGCTACATAACGGCTTGGGTATCTTTGAGAAGTCTTGGATGAACCGTCGGTAAAAGCCTGCATGCCCGATAAAACTCCTCACACCCTTGACATTCACTGGTGGAGGTAGTTTCTCAATTACCTCAATCTTGGATTTATCCACTTCGATCCCCTTAGCTGAAATCTTGTGCCCAAGCACAATGCCCTCCTGCACCATAAAATGGCACTTCTCCCAATTTAAGACTAAATTGGTGTCCATGCACCTCTTTAACACAGCAGCAAGGTTAGACAAACAATTATCATAAGAGGAACCGAAAACAGAAAAATCATCCATGAAAACTTCAATGTATTTTTCTACCATATCAGAGAAAATGGAAAGCATGCACCTTTGAAATGTCGCAGGTGCATTACAAAGACCGAAAGGCATCTTCCGATAGGCAAAAACTCCAAAGGGACATGTGAAGGCAGTTTTCTCTTGGTCTTCCGGGTTAACCGCAATTTGGTTATAACCCGAATAACCATCCAAGAAACAATAGTAAGCTTGCCCGGCCAACCTCTCCAACATTTGGTCCATGAATGGAAGTGGAAAGTGATCTTTCCTAGTAGCTTGATTCAGCTTCCAGACCGTTCTAGTTGGGATCAACTCATTCTTCTCATTGTGCACGACGGTCATGCCACCTTTCTTTGGAACCACTTGTACCGGACTCACCCAAGCACTATCGGAAATCGGATAGATCATTCCAGCTTCAAGGAGTTTCAGTACCTCCTTCCTTACCACTTTTTTCATTGTAGGATTGAGCCTCCTTTGTGGTTGGACCACCGGTTTAAATTCATCCTCCATCATGATCTTGTGCATACAAAATGTAGGGCTAATACCTTTCAAATCTGAGATGGACCACCCAATTGCTGTTTTATGCTCTCGAAGCACCCTTATAAGTTTCTCCTCTTCTAATTTGGACAGTACATTGCTCACTATGACAGGGTCTTCATCATTCTCACCAAGAAACACATACTTCAAGTGGGGAGGTAGAGGTTTAAGCTCTAACTTGAGCTTCTCTTGGACTTCATCCTTTTTGAGCTCTTCTTTCTTAGTGTTGACAGCAAGTTGATTGGGTTGAGCTTCCAATTCACACAAACACTCTTCTATTTCCTTCTCTTCTTCCTCATCAAGATTTTAAATAGAATTCACAATCACCTTCTCAAGAGTAGAGGAATGGTGCTGATGTGCAAAGACTTCCTTAGACACTACATCCACAATGCCCATGCGGAAACAACTTTCTTCATCACTCGGGCGATGCATAGCTTCAAATACATTGAAAGTAACCTCTTCATCTTGCACTCTGAGTCGAAGTTGGCCTTTTTGTACATCAATCAAATCACGCCCAGTTGCTAGAAAAGGTCTCCCCAATATAAGTGGAACTTCTGCATCCTCCTCCATGTCTAATATCACAAAATCCGGTGGGAAGATAAACTTATCCACTTTAACCAAGACATCTTCCAAAATACCATAAGGATGCTTGATTGATCTATCTGCTAGTTGCAATGCCATCCTTGTTGGTTTCACCTCACCGCCTCCAAGCTTGTTCAAAATTGAAAGCGGCATCAAATTGATACTCGCTCCCAAGTCACACAAGGCCTTCCCAATAGCAACACTCCCAATAGTGCAAGGGATTGTAAAACTACCAGGATCTTTAAGCTTTGGAGGTAGCTTTCTTTGAAGTATCGCACTACATTCTTCTGTCAAGGCAACAGTCTCACCTTATTTGAACTTTCTTTTCTTCGTGAGCAGTTCCTTCATGAACTTTGCATAAGTGGGCATCTGCTCTAGTGCTTCAGCAAAGGGTATGTTGATCTATAACCTCTTTAAGATGTCAAGAAATTTGGCAAACTGTTCTTCCTTCTCCTTTTTCTTGCTCAAATGCGGATATGGCAACTTCACATAAGAGGGGATCTCTTGAGGCTTGTCTCCATCTTTCAAAATCTGACTTTTACTTCTCCTCAAAATTGAATTTTCATCTACTAACTTTTCCTTCTTGTCTTTTTCACTGCATTTTTCTTCTTTCTCTATTACAACCTCTTTGCCTTTTTCCTCATCCAACTCAGTTTTTTCAGCATTCATCTCTGTTTTTTCAACATCTCTCTGATTTTTCAACAAAGGATCACCGCTCTCTTGATCAAGACTTTTACCACTCCTCAAAACAATAGCCTTACAAATCTCTTTAGGATTTTTTTGAGTATTACCTGAAAAACTGCTGCTGGACTGTTCCGCTAGTTGCTTTGCAATCTGTCCAACTTGAACCTCCAAGTTCTTTATAGAAGCATCAGTGTTTTTCTGGTTTGACATGGACATTTGCATGAATTGATTGAGGGTGTTATCCAAGATAGAAGTCCGGTCTTGAGGCGGTTGTTTAGGAAGAAGCTGTTGTGTGGGATGAGGCTTGATTGCTTGTCCTGCATCTTGTTTCCAACCAAAATTTGTTTGATTCCTCCACCCTTGGTTGTAGTTGTTAGGGTATTGGTTGTTGCCTTGCCGCCCATAGTTCCCCATATAATTAGCTTCCTCATGGGAACTAGGTGTTGCCTCACATCTTCCATTATCATGATCTCCTCCACAAAAATCACATCTCATTATCTGTTGAGGTGGCATGGTTGTCCCTTGAACAGTTTGGAGTTGTTGTGGGAGTTGAGCTAGTTACTTGGTGATGGACTCAACTTGTTGTGTCATAATTTTATTCTGATCCAGAAGTGCAGTTTGTGAGTCTAACTCCAACACTCCCCTTCTTGATGTGGTACCCCGATCATGATGCATCAAATAGTCATTAGATGCCATAGCTTCTATCAAAATCAGTGCTTCCTCCACTGTCTTTGTGTTCATGGAACCTCCAGCTGAGGCATCCAACATATACCTGGTTGACGGCCTCATTCCATTGTAAAATGTTTGCATTTGGGTGTGATCATCAAACCCATGATTTGGACATCTTCGGAGCAATTCCTTGAACCTTTCCCCAGGTGTCATGAAGAGTCTCACCCTCTTGTTGAGCAAAGCTTATGATATCACCCCTTGTCTTCACAAATCTTGAGGTGGGAAAGAACCTTGCATGAAATTTTGCCTCTAAGTCATCCCATGTAGTGATGCTCCCCCTTGGTTGAGATTGGAGCCAAGCCTTGGCTCTATCTCTTAGAGAGAAAAGAAACGCCTTTAGGCGAATTGCATTGTCCTCAGAAGCACCATTGTGCTTCATCGTATCACATATCTCAATGAAGTTGGAGATATGAGTATTAGGATCCTCTTTCTCCAACCCGACAAATTGATTTTGTGAAACCATATTCAAGAGAGCCGGCTTGATTTCAAAATTGTTGCAGTTAATTGGAGGCCTTACTATGCTAGTAACATGCCGATTGACATTTGCATTGCTATAGTCCCCAAGTGTCCTCCGTGGTGGAGCACCTTCACCATTGCCTGCCATCCTGAGTTTTTCTTGATGAACTTGAGAGGTGGAAGTCTCTTGTTCTTCTTCTTGTTGTTCTAACAGTTTCTGCTGTCTTGCTTGCCTCTGATTATCCCTAGCTGTTCTTTCTATTTCAGGATCGTAGAGGAGTTGGTCAGCTGGGATAGTACCTCGCATACACAAAAGTCTAGGCACCAAGAATGTTAGCACTTAAATGACAGCAAACAGAAACAGCAAATAAACCAGAAAAAATGTGACAGCAAATAAACCAGAAAAAGATAACAGATTTTTTTTTTTTAAATTAGTAACCGAAATGGATATGCTAATATTGAAACACAATCCCCGGCAACGGTGCCAAAATCTTGTTGAACGATTGCTAGGCAAGTATACCTAGTCGTACAAGTAATTAAGTGATAAGAGGGATATCGTTCCCACGAGGACTGTGACAAGTACTAGCACGTACCGAATCAATTACTATCTAAGTGGATATTTGGATCAAAGGGAGCTCAATAGTAAATACCAAGCACATTCATATTTAAAACCTAAAATAAGCAAAATAAAGAGAAAAGTTCTTTTTGGATTTTTGTCGAACACTTGGAAGTTAAAAGGATTCTTCAAATATATGAAAGATGTTGGGATTAGGTTCACTAAACTTCATCCCCATGCAATGAAATGATTAATAAACAGTTTCTACTTCAAATATGACAATCAATCCACTAGATTACGCAAGCCCTGATTCCTCAGATGACAAGAGCCTAAATCCACTAATAGACCCTAATTCCTTAGGTGGCCTAGATTAATGAATTTGCATGATGATTAGGGATTACACGATTGCTAATAAACCTAAATCCATTCCTAGATACAAGGTTTACTCGGTGGTTGATTTCAGTTCTAGTTCTAATACGAATTTTCCAATTGCATACCAAAACAATAATCAAGTCATGGGGGATCACGCCATAACAAGCATTAAGCATGGAAATCAATCACTCATAAGGAAGAAAAAATTGTATTACAAAGTCAAGTCAAATTAATGGAGAATTCAGAAATAGCTACATCTAATCCCAACAATGGAAGTTTAGCTACTCATGATCATAGCCAAAATCAAAGAAATAGAGATGGAAAGGAGGAGAGACTCCATGGAATCCTTGTGCAGCTGCCCCTGGTTTAGAGAGAGTGTCTGAAGGTTTCAAAAACTCCTTTCTTCTCTTCTGCCCGTGCCTATTTATAGATTAAGATTCGCGTCACAACCGTGATGGCCATCACGGCCAGGTCGTGACGGGTTCTGCCTTGGGCGCGCCTTCAAAATATGTTTGTCACGGTCGTGACACTCATCACGACTAGGTCGTGATAGCTTCTGCCTTCACCAATTGGTCTGTCACAGCCGTGATGGGCATCACGGCTAGGCCGTGAAAGCTTCTGACTTTTGCCTTCTTTCTTCTCAATTATTGCTTGACCACGGCCGTGATGGTTATCACGACTAGGCCGTGATGGGCTCTGCTTGGGTCATTTTCTTCACTTTTCAAGCTCTGTCTTCATCAAAGCTCCATCATGGCTAATCTTGAGCATTTTTCTTTAAATTCCTGCAAAACAACACCAAGAAACCGCTTCACCCGTTCCAAGGTAAAAACTAATAGAAATCACTTTAAATATGCCTAAACTATATGAAAATGCATGCAGAAATATACAAGAATTATGATGTGAAATCACACTATCAGTTAATTGCTATAAAATTGTTGCTGATTGTTATTTGAGAAGCTTGACAATGGTCAGTGCCCAACCAATTAACCAGATAAAAGTTTTAAGAAGCTTTATAAATTATATGCAATGTTTAACGGTGAAATATTGGAATATAATATTGATGGAAAATTTTATTTTGGAAAAATAAGGAATATTGGAAAATATCATTATTTTAAGGATTTATTAGTGTAAAAGTAAATTATGAGCCATAGTGAGGACATAACCGTGAAATTATTTTTGTACTGCTAATTTTACGTAAGAAATTCCATAATATTACAAAAAGTTAGTTTATGAAAATAATCTTAGAAAATAACTTAATTATGATTTTAGAAAATTATTTAAGTGGAAAAAGCTAAGAATTGGCTTAAATGATGTTAAAAAGGCTAAACGACGGTAATTTGGAAAAGCCTCAACGACAAGAATTTCTAAAGTAGATAGTACGTATTTTAAACAAGTTTGAGCCTCAAGTGACTATCTTTTCTGAAAACTAAATTTTTAGTAACCGATGATTTTATGAAAGAATTTCCCATTTGAAATGATCTTCCGAAATCAAGTTTTCTCAACTGTGTTAAAAGTGATATGGAACTTAGTAACTGAGACGTCGGGGTGCTAAGGTTCTTACAGTGTTATGGATGTGGTGTCCTTTGGACTTGAAGGTCCTGTAGACGTGGTGTCTACTGTATTAAAACATTTGAGATGTTTTCTATTACCACGAACCTATGACTGGTGCATCGGTCTAGGGGTTTCGTGATTGAGCACTCGGACTTTGAGGTCCTATGTTATTAATGCAAGTTTTAAGATGTTTAAAAATATGTTTGGTCGTAAGATTTTGAGCTTCGGCAAGGGAATATTGAACACAAAGAAAAGTGTCAAGAACAAAGTGTTTTTACGTGCATTCATTCGGCATACGTGCCTATGGCATTAATCTGGATATCTTGGTGGACAAGATGTTCAAGACGGTGCTAATTCTATTCTGGATATCTTGGTGGACAAGGTATTCAAGATGGTGAATCTGGATATCTTAATGGCAAGGTATTCAAGATGGTGTGCCTTATTTGACAATCGAGATTGATCAACTCATTTTTATACGGTGTTGGGGATCTCCAGAGATTAAGTATGAATTTTAGACGACGTATATGAAGTGTCCATGCATAGTTTTCAAATGATGATGTTTGTGGTGTGAAACCTATTGATAATCTATTTGTCTTATTATGAATGCTTATGTTGTTATAAACATGTATATGTTTTCTTTTATGTCGCGCGTGTAGTTATCGTGTTAAATCCATATATTGGTTTCTCACTCTTGCATGTTTTATTGTCGGTTTCTCTACTTGTGCATATATTTATATTCGAGCCCAAATGAACCACTCAGGGGATTTGACGACTACAGGAGGAAGTTCCCTTAGTTCAGAGCATACTGATGTTCTCTTCTTTTGCTATGACTATCTTTAGTTACGACCAGCTTAGGTTTTTATTTAACTTATGTTTTGTTCTGAATGGACCTATACTTATTAAGGTTTACTTGTATAAACAATTAAGATGCAATATAGTTGTATGATGTTATATATATATATACACACACACGGTTATATTTACGATGTTGTTGTGATTCTCGAAAAGAAAAAGGAAATGGAAAAATTTTATCACCATTTTGAGAAATGATTACAACTTAACAAAATATTATTTTTCGAAAGCAACCAACAAATTACTTTTAATTTATTTCTGCACGTGTTTACGAAGTAATGCCCAAAGAGGTGTCACACAATTACCCTTTAAAATTGCCAAATTGAAGTGAAATCTTTTGGTTGTAAGCCCTCAAAACCCAAATTTTCTCACACGATTATTTTCTGGGATGTTTCACATGCTACTCGATGGCACGTTACATCTTGTCTTCATACCAGATGTGATTGCTTATAATGAAAATGAATAGACCAATTGGCATGTGACACTCCTGTACCGAGAGAGAAGGAGGAGCAAACAACATTAATTAACTATTTGAAATAATAAATTTGTAAAATGAAAAACTTATATTATAGTGTAGCAAGGTTCAAGCAAAGAATTGGGAAGAAGAATTCACAGTTCAATAGAATTGGAATGAAGTGAGAATAAATAAGACTTAATATTAGGCATTACATTAAAAAAAAAAATAGAGGCTGTAGATTGAGAGTAAGTATTTTAAAATAATGGGCTGGTTTCATAATCATGAAAGTTACTGTCCCACAAAAATTTCACCCCTTTAATTTTGAATTTGAAGTGTTTTTACATTTGTTTGGGCTTAATAATTTGAAATAAAAAATTTGGGTTTAATAATTCTAGATGTTATGTCATATATATTTTAGTTTCTTGTGTAATTTTGCATGCTTTATATTATGAGTGATGATATTTTTAAGTGATGTTTATCTTTTAATGTGATGAAGTTTTGACTTTTGAATATTATGTTATTTTTTATTAAAATTGCTATGAATATTATATTAAAAAAATTTAAAAAGTATTATTTAATTAATACCAGTTCAACCATGGTTGGACCATTGAACCTTGAACGGTTCCTTCATCAGATCAATGATCGGTTCGATTTTAAAAACCTTGGATTTTTATATGAATTCGTAGCTTATCAATATACAATGACATAAAATATACATTTATATTATATAAATTCATTTTAAATTCTTATTAAAGCTTTATAAATTTTTTTATAATATCATATTATAAAAAATGATTTAAAGTTGAGTATTAAATTAAGCTGATAACATGTTACTGGTACGAAGTATCCACTACCGTTAGTAGTGACTAATCTTCGTCAGGGAACTTGTTTGACATACAAGGTGGATTCTCCCCTCCCAACCAGGTTTTCGTCATACACACGAGTAATGATTCGAACCTTTGACTACTTGTTTAAGATATCCAAATCCCTTACCACTTGGATCAACATCATGTTGATAAGCAAAAAACATTTAGACTTAACTTTAGTGTGAAAAGAGCTCAAAAGTGAACATATCGTAAACTTTTGAGATGGTTTTACTTTATATATTGACATCCAACACTTCAACTTCGTTAGACTTCTGAGCTTTTTTACTTTAGTTTTTTAATAAAAATAAACCAGATTGCTTTTCACAATTGAACAAGCAAAATTGAAAGGTGGGATAGATGATTAATTGAAATCAATATTTTTGTGGCACAACACAAATAATCTCACTCTACAAATCTGTGATCCATTGTTCTCTTATTGTCTGGTGTGACACTTCTTCTCTCTCTAATTCACGTCTTTCTTATTGTGATTATCACTTTCCAACCTGTGTTTAATTTATATTTCTTGTCTTTATACGTTTGTTGCAACCATCCGTGATTTTTTTTTATTTGAGTGTGTCGTTATTTGCCTTTTTTTCTATAAACAACAAGGCTTTCAATTCATACAACACAATATACGCTTAGAGCTTTCACCTTTTTTCCTTGTATCCTGGGTAACTTTTGCACCATGGGTCTCATTCCTGTAAACATCTTTTCACCTCATTTCGGATAAATCGGACTTCTTAAACAGTAAAAATAACGTGAGCAGAGTAACATTTTTGTTTTTTCGCTACCACCCTCACACTTTGTGTGGACTTGTCACATTTTCCATTTCCTATTCACTCACTCGTCTATACTTTTCTCTCATCTTTTTAAGCTCCCTCTCACCCTCACATAGTGGCTAAAAAGCTTCCCCTTCCCTATGGTTCTCTCTCTCACACACACACACCCTTCTCTCTTTGTGAGTAACCCTTCTCTCTTTGTGAGTAGTTATATTCATCCAATTTTAGGGTCATTCAATTGTTAAGGAATTTAATTAAAGAATTTTTTTATATATTAAAAAGTAGTGGTTTTGAATTTTAAAAGTATTAAATTCATCAATTTTCAATTTTTTCTATTTGATTCCTTAGTCAATAACACAGGGATACTTGTTAGAATTACCTTTTTTCCTGCATCCATCTTTCTCGTAAGGATTCGAATCATACATTGTAATTTTATATTCTTTTTTATTTTCAAATTGTGTATTTTCTCTATTTAGATCCAAACGACATAGTTTTGAATTATGCGAAAAGCGGCTATGGATTTCGCATCAGGTGTTGGTGGCACGATTAACAAAGATGAAGTTCACTCTGCCATTGAGAAGTAACTAAGTTTTCTCTTTGTATTAATTGATTCATAAACCTTAATAACTTTTGGCATATCATGAATTGCAATGAGACGTTGAATTGTCTACTGTAAATTGATGTTGCTGCTATGAAACTTATAACTTACCTTGTTAAATCTATTTATTAATATATGGATGGAGGAGCAATTATGTTTTTGTATGTTATATAATATAATTAGAAAGTTATGTTGTGGGAGGGGGTAAAAAAATAATAATTATTGAATCTCACTATATATGACTTTGTTGTTAGTCATTATAGGTGTTGCATAATGCAGACATAAAAAAAAAATTGACTACTGCATTGCATGCTAATTTCTCTTTTTTTTTTCAAATTAGTTTTGATAAAATTTATTCATCTTTTGGTTCAGGTATGAAAAGTATCGTGTTTGCTATGGAGGTTCAGAGGAAGAGAGGAAAGCTAACTATAGTGATATGGTGAGAGATTAATCTATTTTTTAATTCACTAGGCCGCCCTTTAAATTCTAATCTTAGAAGACGATAGACAAACTTCAAAAACATATTTCTCTCATTCTTTACAACATTTTGTATCATGATATCCAATTGATATGGCACTAAAATTATCCAAACCGTTATTTTGAATACCTTGGAAGTTAGATTAGTTGTTAAGTTCATGAATGGTAAATTAAATGTGTTTAATTTGTCACATTGTAAACCTATTTGCACTTCCAACTAATCACAAATTAAGGATTGATTAATTTTTAATAATGCGATAATTTATGATTGATTGACACAGTAAGAAATCTTTATACTAAAAGTACATATCATTTAAATATAAATTAAATTATATTAATATCATTTTTTAATTATTAATGAATATTGACTCTTTCTTTTCAGTTATCCTTGTTCTGTATATCATGTGATGTGTTTATAAATTGTGATGTGATGTGTTTATAAATTGTGATCTGTGAAGTCTGGGAGTACCACTTACTTTTTCATCTTATTTATAGTCAATTTGATTGTCTACAGAAAGAATATATTAACGTCTTCATAATTTTCAGGTTAATAAATAATATGATCTTGCTACCAGCTTTTATGAGTTTGGATGGGGAGAATCTTTCCATTTTGCGCCTAGGTGTCTATTTGCTTCATTATGCATAGAAAATTGAAGAATTTTATACTAAATTGATCATGCATGCTGATAATTATCTACCCATTCAGATGGAAGGGTGAATCTCTTGTAGAGAGCATCAAGCGATATGAACACTTCATTGTTTTACAGCTCAGTCTGAAGCCCGGACAAAAGGTTTTCATGCTTAATAGAGCATAATAGCTACTTGATATCTAGTTTCCACCATTTTATTGTTCAAAATTGATGACCCTTCTATTTGTTTTAGGTTTTTGATGTTGGATGTGGAATTGGGGGACCATTAAGAGAAATTTCTCGATTCAGGTGAACATGACTTCCTTCAATTAGGCTTCCTCTCCCTTTGCTCTCCCTACTTTACCTTAATTGTCTAAAAAAAATATGATCAAGCGTATTTGTGCAGCTTGACATCAATTACAGGGTTGAATAACAATGAGTACCAAATAACGAGGGGACATGTATGTATCATGAGATGTAATGCATTCATGAAACAATTTTGATGTATCTATTATTGGAATTCATTGACATTTGAGAATTTTGAATTTTTGTTCAATCATCATATCTATTTGATATAGCCTTATTTCTACTTGAATAGCCACTTTGAATTTGTTTCATTTTTCGTACTTAACATTGATGCATTGATTGAAGCATTAAAAAAAATATTTAAAACAGTCTTCTAGTATTAACTTAATAATAAGTCTATCATGCTCATTTCTTTTACTAATCAACAGGAACTGATCAATCGCATTGCTGGATTGGACAAGACTTGCAACTTTGTCAAGGTTGATCTTTTGTAAATATATTTTTTTTTTCCATTTTCTGGGGAGTGGATGGCATAAGACCTTCTATTTTTTAGTGCACACGGCTCCAAATTTTTTTGTTAAATTGTTCGACTTAAATTATATATTTTATGTTGGCCAATTTATTTAGTGTGTTTGAAATAACTTTTGTTTTGTTTGTAAAAGTTTATAATCAAAATGCTAAGGTGGGAGTTGTTTGGCAGAGAAGCCGTTCTAGATTAAGCAAAACCATATGCTCATAATCATGTTGTTTAAATTTGTATCTGACATTAATCATATTTGATAATGTAGGCTGACTTCACGAAAATGCCATTTCCGGACAACACTTTTGATGCAATTTACGCGATAGAAGCCACCTGCCATGCACCAGATGTTGTGCGCGACTGTATTTCTTGCTCTAATTAATTTCACATCCTTACGTCTTTTCCTTATTGCAATTTTCTAGATGCACTTGCATTTGCACCCATAAATGGCTAAGTATTATGGACATTGATGTGGCTATGCATAACAACATAAAATGCATATGTTAACCGTGAATCTACACAATGGTTTCTTTAATTTGTATTGCTCACACTTTTTTCTTGCATTTGGTTTGTGGATAGTATGGATGCTATAAAGAGATCTACAGAGTGTTAAAGCCTGGTCAGCATTTTGCTGCATTTGAATGGTGCATGACTGATTCTTTTGATCCCAATAACCAAGAACACCAAAAACTTAAGGTATGACATAGAGGTATAAGAAACAATTTACATTGAGGTTATCTATGGATTTTGCTGAAGCCTCTTCTTATTTTGTAATTAAGTAGATAAAATTCATTGGTATTAAATAGATAAACTCTATTGATACAGGCAGAAATTGAGGTTGGTAGTGGGCTTCCTGATATTAGGTTAACCACAAAGTGTCTTCAAGCTCTAAAGCAAGCAGGTTTTGAGATGAATATCAATTTCTAATTAGTTATTACCTTTCACTAGTATTGTTCTTTCCCTGTCTCAGAGATGAACAACCAAATTGGCTAAGGTAAAATTCACTCTTTCTTTTGTGCGCAAAGATAATTTGGGAAAAAGATCTTGCAGTGGATTCTCCTCTTCCTTGATACTTGCCTTTAGACAAAAGTCGCTTCTCACTAAGTAGGTTCCGTCTAACAATGTTGGACGAATTTTCACCAAAATCATGGTATTGAAATTGAGTATAATAATTATTATTCATTTCACTTTATCTTTTGGATATGATTTCCTAATAGTGTTTTTCTGTATGCATTTTAGGATTCATTTCTTTTATTACTCAAATTTGAGTGTTGGTTGTTGCCTACGAATTTGATATATTTGTAGGTCAAGGCTCTAGAGTTTGTTACACTGGCTCCAAAGGGGAGCCTGAGGGTTCATGATCTCTTGGAGAAGGTTGCTGAGGCACTAGTCAAAGGTGGAAAGTAAGTTTCACTAGTGGAAAATATACATTAGACGGTAAAGGTTTACGTCAGTTAACCAAAAACTAGACGTTAAAAATGGGGCGGTGGCAGTTTTGTAAATATCAGACTTCATTAATTCAATTTTAACGTCAGTTGTTTTAAGGACTGACATTAAAAGTGAAGTGACTCACTTTTAACGTCAGTTCAATAAACAACTAACGTTAACAGTGAACGTTTTAACGTCAGTTCTTTATCGAACTGACGTTAAAAGTGAGTCACTTCACTTATAACGTCAGTCCTTACATCAACAGACGTTAAATGTTGTTTTAATAATTTTTTTTATCTAGTATATGTACCGCGTACCCTTCCGCATTGCCTTCCTCAAAGTTTCAGTTTCACAATTGCTTTGATGTTTTGTGTTTCTGTTTTGAAAACTAAAATATATGTGCGAAGTATAAGTTGAATCAATAACTCAAACCGGATCTCATTCATGAAGTGTAATACGATCGATCTGAGAAGATTGAAAGGGTTTAAAATCCTATAAAAAGTTACATTGAAAGGGTTTAAAATCCTAAACATTAAAGCTACATCCCATCAGGGAGTTTTATGAAATATGCCAAAGGGAAAACTATACTCCGAAGGGTGCACTCGATCTGTTTTAGCAATGGTCTTGGAACAGTCACTTGCATCCTTTAAGACCTCAGAAAACTGGGGGGCATGAGAGAGCTCAAGAGAGGCAAAAACAGGTGCACTAGATCTGTTTCAAGCAAAGGCAATGGTTCTAGAGACTGCCATGACGGTCACTTGCTGCCAAAGCTGAGGTTTTGGAACTGTAACGCCCGAGCACCTGATTTGCCCTCCAGCAGCTGATTCTCCGGAAGGATGATAAGGTGAGCAACTCACATTACGTGGTTTACACAAGCTTATCACCCATGTTACATGATTTACACAACCTCAGAAGTTGTTTGACCATTAAGACAAAGATTTTTGAGTCTAGGAATAGGAAGAAAGAGTGATGAAGTTAATCTCCATGGCAGAGCCATATTGTGAAGCCGAAAATTAAAAGGATGGAAGGAAGCTATTTATAGGAGCAGGGGATGAAGTTACTAAGCTATTCTGATTTTCTTCAAAACTTATCTATAAACTTAATGCTCATTAAGAGGATTAAGTTACAAGGTGCATGGGTAAGTAGCACAGTAGTCAAAGGAATGAATGTTTTTGCATATATCTATACACTTTTAACGCCAGTTGTTTAAAAAAACTGACGTTAAAAGTGTTTTTAAAATAAAAAATATTTATTGTTAACGTCGGTTTTTTATACAACTGACGTTAAAAGTGTGATTTTTACTTCAGTTAAATAAATAGCTGACGTAAATAATTATATATATTATAAACGTGCAGAATGAATATTGGAAATAATGTAATTAATATACGGGAACTTGGCAGTCATAAATTAAGTTGACGTTAAAAATGAGATGGTGGCACTTTGTAAATATTAAATCACTATTTGTGTCAGTTCTATAAATAACTGACGTAAATAATTATGAAACTCATTTCATTGGTTGTCATGTCCCTGTTGTCCCTCTTAACGCAGATCACTTCATATAGTGCAGTTTATTTCTAAACCTTTTTTTAAACAAGTTTATTTTTAATTTTTATTAATTATCTTGAATTAGTAGTAAACAAATTCTTGTGCAAATTAAAATAAATAAACACTTAACATAAAACAAGTTATATGTATAATCAAATCGTATCTCATTGAAGCGATTCATAAGTTAAAATTACATGATTAAAAGATAAAAAATTTCTGCAACATAGCCCTAAAATATAAAAAAGTTTATGCTTCAACATCATTTTGTTCTCAGTCCTGTCATCAGAAACTCCAATGGATGCATCACCTCCCTCACTTGAATTCCATGATGCAAAGTAAATCCTCAGTCACTAGCAGCGAAAGCAAAGTGAAATGGATCTTTGCATCTTTCTTCTTCACTGGAATTCCTTGATGCATCGTCTTGAATCCACAGTCACTTGCTTCCAAAGCAAAGTGAAAGGGATGACGGGGATGAAATAAAGTGAGAGAATCACATTACGTGATTCACCCAACCTTACCATCCATGTTATGTGATTTACACAACCTCAGAAGTTGTTTGACCATTAAGACAAAGATCTTTGAGTCTAGGCATAGGAAGAAAGAGTGATGAAGTTAATCTCCATGGCAGAGCCATATTGTGAAGCAAAAAAAATTAAAAGGATGGAAGGAAGCTATTTATAGGAGCAGGGGATGAAGTTACTAAGCTATTCTGATTTTCTTGAAAACTTATCTAAAAACTGAATGCTCATTAAGAGGATTAGGTTACAAGGTGAATGGGTAAGTAGCACAGTAGTCAAAGGAATGAATGTTTTTGCAGAAACTAATAAACTTTTAACGTCCGTTGTGTATTACAACTGACGTAAGAAGTGTGAGTGTTTTTAACGCCGGTTTCTTAAGACAACCGGCGTTAAATATATGACCTTTAACGCCGGTTTTACTAACAACTGACGTAAAATATATGACCTTTAGGTTATAAGGTGAATGGGTAAGTAGCACAGTAGTCAAAGGAATGAATGTTTTTGCAGAAACTAATAAACTTTTAACGTCCGTTGTGTAATACAACTGACGTAAGAAGTGTGAGTGTTTTTCAACATCAGTTTCTTAAGACAACTGACGTTAAATATATGACCTTTAACGTCAGTTTTTACTAACAACTGACGTAAAATGTTGTTTTATTTTGATTATAACGTTTACACCCGCGCGTCTTCTGCACTTCTCTGTACGTCTCTTTTCTCTTTTCATCACGCTCAACCCTCACTCTCAACCCTCACTCTGCCCTAATCGCGAGCTCATCTCCATCGCAACCACCGCGAGGGCTTCTTCGCCACCACCGTGAGGTACACTCTTAAACCCTAACTTTGTCTTTCCCGCTCATTCTTTGCAATAACTTGACATCTCTCTTTCCCCTTCCCGCGCACTAACTCTCCTTGTCCCTCTGCTCTCAGTAACCACATCGAACGTTGGCTACCACTCGAGCTTCCCCCCCACCACCACGCGAGCGCCTATTTCTGGTGAGTCTTTAGGGCACATTTTTTTATTTTTGGTTTTGAGTGTATGTTGAAACTGTAGTCTCAGTAGTTGAAACTTGAAACTGTGAGTTTGAGTTGTTTGGAATGTCTCTATTTTTGGTTTTGAGTGTATGTTGAAACTGTAGTCTCAGTAGTTGAAACTTGAAACTGTGAGTTTGAGTTGTTTGGAATGTCTCTATTTTTGGTTTTGAGTGCATGTTGCTCTGCTGGTTGATCTGTCACGGCCGTGATGCTCATCACGGTTAGGCCGTGATCAGTTCTGCATGTGAGGGTCTGGTTCAGTTGGCACGTTACGGCCGTGATGGACATCACTGCCAGGCCATGACCAGTGCTTGGCAATCTTCAAAAACTATAGTTTTCAATCTCCCGTATTGTCCTAATATTGGATAGATGTTTTGTATATCTACAGGACCTATCTAGTTATTTTTATTCATACTTTTGTATTTATTTTGAGTTATAACCTATGTTAATACATATATATTGTTTCTGAACAGGCATACATATGGATCAATCGGATAGCCCGCATGCACGGGAGGACACTGTGGGGGCTTCGCAGGACCCGATCACGCCTACGCCTGATTCTAGTGTAAGTTTACATGTTATATACCATCTTTAGTCCTTCTTTTTAATGTAAGTTTATAATGTTACAACCCTCTATTTTATCATTTTTTTTGTCCATACAGACATCACAGGCTCATAGGAAACGGGGTAGAGGGGCCACCTCGTTGAAGAAACTAGAGAAGGACAGGCAAAGCGGACAGAAGCTTGAGGTGTCCTTCGATGCTAATCTAAATGCCCAGAGACCCCGTGCTAAAGAATTTAATAAGTGGGTGTTTCTACAAGCGAAGCAGCACGTAAGCATCAACTACAACCACTGGAATGACGTTCCACAGAACGTTAAGGATCAGATTTGGGAGGCTATCACGGTATTTTACCTTTACATTCGTTTTATTTACATTATTAGATAATTATCCGAGTTATAATCCATCCAGTTGTTATGTATTTAATGTGTAGGTAGCTTGGACTGTGCCAAATGACGAGGATCATCGTCATAAATGTATGAAAATGGCATCAAAGCGTTGGAATGGGTTCAAGCATGATCTTACCAGGTACTATGTATCTGGGAAGAAGCGGCTTGATAAAATGTTCTCGGATTATCCCTGGATTGATCAGGATACTTGGGATATGTTTGCCAGGAGTCGACAGGATGGAGAATTTCAGGTTGGTTGATTAAGTTAATTTTGTATGCTTATTATAGATCATTTAATTGTATTTAATTATGTGTTTTTGTTTGAATAGGCTAAGGCAAATAAGGGTCGGCAGAATCAGACGAAGAACGTCCACCGCCACACCATGTCTCAGGGTGGGTACCAGACTCGGATCGAGCAGATGATGGCGGATAGGTTGAGGGCGAAGCAGGAAGAGCACTCTGCTAGGATTGAAAGAGGAGAGGTGCCTGAGGGCACGCCATTAAGTCCTCCGTCGGACATCGACCACGAGGATGTCTGGTTAGCCGGCCGCATGACAAAGACGGGATCTTTTAAAGTTGATGCCACTCGCGAAGTGGCAGATAAGATTGTAAGTAAATAATTAACTTGATTTCAATTGATATTTGTATAGATATTTGCAACACTTTTCACTTGCACGTTTTTTCATTTTTTTTCATTGTAGATGGATCTTAAAGCACAATCCTCCCAGGGCGCATTCGTCCCTTCTGGACGGCGGGACGTCTTGATGACTGCTCTAGGCAAGAAAGACCATCCTAATCGGGTTCTCGGTGTTCCTGGGAACGTGACCATCAAAGAATATTATGGCAAGTCTGCTTCACGAAAGCGGGTGGTCGATGAAGCATCAATTTTGGCTGACATTACTCAGTACCTCATGTCCAACCCAGCTATTACAACACATCTGATGCAAGGCTTAATATCCAACCCAGATTTCAAGCAAGCTCTTGCCAGAGAGCTTTCCTCTGTCGATCGGTACATCCCAGGACACCGCAAGGCATGCCAACCCTTCATATGTGAGCACAAAAGAGAGTTTTAGTAGGGCACATGTGGAGGACGATGAGTTGACAGCTAGGGAGCGGGAGTTCGAAGTCCAACGCCATTAGCATGAGTTGGAAATGAAAAGGCGTGAGCTTGAGTTGGACTCCAAACGACGTGAGCTCGAAATGTTAACAAAGGTATGTATTCATCATTAATGTCCAAATTAGTCAAATAATTACTTGTGTTTTTTTTAATTATCAAAACTTATCTATTTTATTTTTCCTAAACTGAAGGCCAAGTCGACGTCGGTGTCGCTGTCACCTATCACTCGTTTGTTCTCACTTGGTGAGGATTATGCGTTTGAGATTTTTGAATGTCCATTGGAGCACGATGGATGGGTGGCACGCCCAGATCAACGGAGGATATTTACCTTCTGTGGTGACGATCTCGGGAACGCCTGCAGAAATAACGTCTCGATGAACAACAATGTTTTCAGTCTCTGGTGCACGTAAGTTAATTTTAATTTTATAACTTATTTATTTTTGGTATTTTTCCATTTAATAATTTATTTTAATTTCAATATATATATTATGTAATTAACATCCACACCTTTTCATATCTTAGGTATCTCCATCGTCTTCAGCTTGATAAGGGCGTTGCATCAGTTTACGGCTTCTTAGATCCGTCAGTCGTTCTGCCCCAATTCTTTGATGGCGATGGATTAAGTAAATACATAGGGAACTTGTTGGGAGACAATCGGAAAGAAATATATCCGGCTCCCTACTGTATGAAAAACCATTGGCAGTTGTTCGTACTTCACCCGTCTAGGCATACTGTCATATTCTTCTGCTCTCTCCACCAAGATCCGCCACCGAAGGTAGTGGAAACTGTAAATAAGTAAGTAACTAATCTTAAATTTAATTTAAGTTTTAATATCAGTTGTTTTTAGTTTATTACACACATGATATATGAATTTGTTAATTGATCGACATGATTATTTGTTTATGATAGCGCGCTGAAGGCGAGTAGCATAAGTTGCGCCAACGGGAGAAGTAGGACTTCTAAGGCTAAAGAAAATCTTGTATGGAACATCCTCAAGGTTTGGTAGTTTATTTATCAAATAATTAATATTATAATTACTAATTTATATGTATATTCAACTGACGTTGAAATTAATTTTGTTGGTAGTCTCGATTTCAAATTGACGGGTGGTCGTGCGGCTATTATGTGATGCTTCATATGCTGAACATAGTCTCCACATCTATTACGGATGGATGGATTAAGGTAATATTTAAACAACTTGTTAAATTATATATTATAGTTTTGAAGATGACTTGCATTGATGTTATTGTTATTATTTGAACGTGTGTAGGCATTTAACGACCAATCGCCTATTCAAGAAGATGAGTTAAGAGACTTGAGGATGCGCTTCGCTGAATTCTTCTTCAAGTATGCGGCTGAAAAAGGAATTGACAATATACCTCCACAATACTTAGATAAATAGTTTTTTTGTTAGACTTTATAAACTAATTAATAACATGTATATATATATCCTTAGATTGGTAGTTTTGTTTTTTAGACATTGGAACTAAAATTTATTTAAATATATACATGAGTTTTGGTTTTAAGTCCCCCCATTGTTCCATTTTTCCTTTGCAATTCTGTAATGTGTGTGATATTCTGTGTTACTCGGATATTTACTGAATGCAAGGATAGCCGAGGGGAGTGATATTTTAAAACTGAATTAAAAAAAAAAACCTATTAATGTCAGTTGTATCAAACAACTGACGTTAATAGTATTTTATAAAATATACAGTACACTATTAAAGTCAGTTGTTTATTACAACTGACGTTAAAATTAAACCTTTAACGTCAGTTCTTTATAACAATTGACGTTAGTTTTAACAAAATTAACGTCCGTTGTCTTAAAGAACTGACGTTAATAGTTTTATGTTTAACGTCAGTTGTTAACGTCAGTTTTGTTAAAGAACTGACGTTAATAGTTTTATATTTAACGTCAGTTCTCAACTGACGTTAAAATATTAACTATTAACGTCAGTTGTATTTACGTCAGTCAGTATTCTGACGTAAAAAATCAATTTAGCTGACGTAAAAAGCACTTATTGCACTAGTGTTTCCCATTTACTATGTTGATGTCATTTTCAAGCTGCACCTAAAATGTGTTTGTGTTGGGGTGGCGAATGATGGTTGAGTAGATAACTATACCTTTCTCAAAATTCATAAGACTCAAATTTTTTACTTGTAACTTTTTTAGTAAAAAATTATCAATCCTTTAACTTGATCTCTCTAGATTATCTATCTAGATTAACCAATTTTTTCTTTGGCCTCGTCGATGAAAATATTTTTGTTCCTAATTTTTTTTATTACTCTTTTTCATCTCTGGATTTTGTTTGAGATATGGTGACTCTTTTAGCATCCCTCTAGTGTTTTACATATGAGTTTTTTAGTGGTGTTACATATGGATGGGGGATGGACATGTTTTGTTGAAGGCCCTGTCACTGGGATTTTTAGGTGTTTCTTTTTGCTTTTTGTGAGGATGTCTTATCCTCTTCTTATATTCTTCTCTCTTCTAATCTAATAATATGTATTTTATTATATAAAAAAAGTTTATTCTAATCTCCACTCCCTGTATATTTGTATATTTTCAATTGGAATTGAAATCAGGATGCTCTTATCAACATGTTTATCCGTAATCAAAATAGCAATAATCGAAAGTCTCTACTCCATATGAGGGCGTATGAGCTCTGAGAGAAATCATGATGAATTAAATACTAGGAATAAGGAAGACTATTAAAGTTTTTCTCAAGTAGACTGCCAGAGAGAAACTTGACTTGGTTTTGTTCACTTTTTCAGGGAAGAGATTTTCACACCAATATACTTCTTTTCGGCATGGAAGCCCGATTCAGACACTAACTAGACTGGTGGTGCAAAATGTTATAGACAAGGCTTACTATGATTCAGGGAGCAAGGATTCTTAGCTAGGCTAGGACTGTCTTTGGCCTTGTTTGGCAAAGTAGTGTAACCTCTTGCTTCACCGGATGTTATTGAACTTACCCAATTGATGGGCTTTCTTGTTGCATTTGTTCATTTTAAATATTATTAGTTGTTTTTGTTTCTTTTTTAAAAAGTAATATGATAATTGGGATGAGGTTTGGAAGCCATATATATGAGGAATGTGTTGTGTAATTCGAATCTTTTCAACTAAATTAATCCCATTGGCATATTATTATTTTTTTATTTGACAAATTCATATGACTGATTTTAACCACTTATATATATATATATATATATATATATATATATAAAATACATTTTTTGGGAAATTAATTGATGTATTAATATGAGAAGATAGTTTAGAATTTAAATTAATCAAAAAAAAGTTTTGAGTGGAGTCCTTATTATTCGGGAATTTATTTATTTCAAAAATGGTAAGATTCATTTATATTATTAATAGTTCTTAAACTTGAGAAGGATTGACCGAAGTGAAAATATAATGTAAATACAACTGTTCGATAATCAACTGGGTCTTCTTTACCTTGTACCCGTGATCATCGTTGAATGTCTGAGTCTCCAGGTTCTGCAACAAAATAAAACAAAACTCAACACTACAGCTCCAACTAAAATCTGAGGCCTAATAAAGAAAGCATTATTTGAGGGCCTTAGGTATCCGGGGGTGGGAATGGGTCGGACTGTTTGTTAGGGGCTTATGGACTAACTTATTTAAAACCTAGTCTAACCTAGCCTATTTAACAAAAAAGTCAAGTCAAGGCTTTTGTAAAAAGTCCATATCATTAAAGAGGTCATGTTAAGGCTTTAAAAAAAAGCCTACTAGACATGTCAGGTTGATCTTTCTCTCTCTATATATAATATTATAGGTGAAGGCTAAGTTACACCACCCTATTTTTACACCACTTCATGCACCATCCAAGTAGCAAAATCTGGACCAACCAGATTGTCACTTGGATTTTTTGACTTTTCTACCATTATAAAGGGACCAATGTTAACATGAAGCACCAAAGTATGTGTATACAGGTGTACCTCTTTTCCCTTCCCTTCCATCCCCACCCTCTGGTCTTTGGTTCACATCATCATGAACCTCGACTCCGGCTACCTCCGTGGCTCCATCACGGCCGTACGCTCATCCCTCGCCACTCCTCGTACGTTCAAAGCTTTTACCGTCCTCTGTGCTCCGACCACCGCCTCATCCTGAAAC
Source organism: Sophora flavescens (assembly GCA_030762895.1). Lineage (NCBI taxonomy): Eukaryota > Viridiplantae > Streptophyta > Magnoliopsida > Fabales > Fabaceae > Sophora > Sophora flavescens. Next base: position 75,621,602 of record CM061070.1, on the reverse strand, counting down.
CACCATCGTCACCCCCTATAAACCAGATCCGCCACCATCATCTGCAACCGAGAGGATTTTTGACCACAACTATCGCAACAGCCACAACGAACGCTGGAACGGTCGCACGATCCTCAACGAAAGTCGTTCACGATTCTTTTCATCGTTGCACCAGTCGCCATTGTCGGTAGCAAGCTCCACCACCGTCGCCGCAGCTCGTGCCCAATCTGTTGAGCATGGTTATCGTTCTCCTCAAGTCGCACCAGATCTGTTGAGCATGGTTATCGTCCTCTCTGTCGCGTGCCTCGTCTTCTCCGCCATGTGGTTCGACCATTACCATTCCAGCTCTGGGTGACAAATCCACAAATTTGTGAAGCTGACCCTCCCGATCTGGGTTGTGGAGGTTGCAGCGGCGGCGTATCCTCCGGCCAGTGGTGGTCGTGGGGGAGGAGGCAGATAGGTGGGTGGTGGGGAAGGAGAAGGGTATGAATGAAAATTGAAAATAAAAATAAATATAAAAATAAAAATATAATATGTATTAAAAACGATGGTACATGCATGTACCACATATTTTGATGCTTCATGGTAGTCTTTAATACGACACCCCCGGGTATAAAATTTTTCTATGGGTTGCGGTAAAATTTAAACCTATTTTAAAATAATAACATCACATTTTCATCTATCATTGTATAGGTTATGGTCATGTATATAAAATTTGTCACGACTCAAAACCTAAGCCGTGATCGGCACACAGGCTCACAGTCCTAGCCTGACAAGCCTATTTATTTTAGAAATGTTCTTGAATAAAAAGCTAGAATTTTTACAAAAATTTCGACAGAGTCTCCTCTGTAATTCCAACATCCTAAAATGAAAACACCTGCTGAAATATTTATATTTTCATCCCAGAAGTTTCAGTCATACAAAATACATCAAGATGGTGTTATTCTGAAAATATTTACATCAACAAACTATGCATGACCAAAAGGAAAATCTTAGATTTCCATCCAAAAGAAATGCTCTCCGAACCATAAACATTCCATTCAAAATTAAGGCTCTCTGAGCCATACTCATACATACTATCAGAAATCTACAACGTCTTAAAAACCTAAGCTAGTCGTTCTAAAAATTATTCATGGGGAAGATTCCCATGATTCTCACCATTATAACTGACATCTGATATTTGACATTTTCAAGGATTGGGACTAATATCTCCTAGTGTAGTTGGAATCCTCTTTTCATCATTTGTAGTCACGTACCAAGGTACAACACAAGACAACACAAATATAGTGCAAAGGTGAGTTACCAATATATGAGTTTTATAAGATAACCACATGCGCAACACACAAGAAAACATATACACATATACATTTTCATAACATCATAAGCTCTGATAATAAAGCAAGTAGTTCATCAATGGGTTTCATACCCGATCACCGTCTTTTGAAAACAAATGGATGCACACTTCAACTTTCAATGTCTAACTTTTCACTTAATCTCCGGAGATCCCAATACCATGTAAATGAGCTGATCAAGCCCGGTTACTAGGTATATTAGGCACAACGTGGCATGGAATACCATACATAACAACGTAGCATGGAATACCTTATTTATTAAGGCACCATACATAACAACATAGCATAGAATACCTTATTTATTAAGGCACCATACATAACAACGTAGCACGAATACTCTATCATTAAGGCATCATACATAAAAACGTGGGCACGTCTGCCAATGAATGCATATAAAACATTTTGTTCTCGTCATTTTTCTTTGTGTTCATTCTTCTTTTGTCGAAGCTCAAGATGGCTTACGACTATTCATAATTTTCAACGTATTAGTTTCTCAACATTAATACAGGACACGAAGTCTGAGTGCTCAGTCACAAAACCTTAGACCTTGCAATCAGTCTTAGGTTCATGGTGATAGAAAACAACATTCAACTTTAACAGCGTTCATTACAACGTGAATAGACAACGTGGATAGGACACAAAGTCCATAACAACGTAACACGAATCAAAGATCTTCATGCTTATATTAAATAACACCAGTATCGCGATGTCTTTGATACTAGGTTCGCGTTTCAATGTTAACATTGTTTTTGTTTTGTGAGAAACAAATCCAAAACAAAGTCTCCGCAACTTATCTAAGTTGTCGGAAATAACACCTGTGAACACCTAATTTTGTCCGGGTATTTTCTCTTTTAATTAATTTTTTTTAAAAAAAATATATGTATATAAAAATGCAAAAAAAAACTTAAACAAAATTATTATTTGTGTTATTGCCCCAATTTGTTTTTGTTACAAGATTGTTTTGAGTCCAAGCCCAAGTTAAAAAAATAAAATAAAATAAAATAAAATAAAAGTATTTTTTAGAAAGTTAAAGGTTCTGCCAAAGTGCCCATTTTGTTTACACCACCATAGCTCTTCTCAGCACAAGGCTCAAGCAAATAGGCTCCCATTTTTGGGTAGTTTTCAGAACATGGGGAAGAGCATTTTGCCTTGATCAGAGGAGTGGAACACTAAAAATGGAAATGGAGAGATGACTGGAGCATGGGTCAATCTCTGCAACACTCCACACCCATCAATAGTCGCTTTCATCCCCAGCTGGCCTGAAACATTTTGATTCACTGGTTTTTGCTATAAGTTGGACAAAACACATTAGAATTGGGGGGGGGGGGGGACAGCAAAAAAAATACTCAATATTCTCCTCTCCAACCTCTAGCAACCATCACTCCCAAATCAAAAACCAACACAAAATACCCAAATACTCTCTGATACCAAAGAAAAAAAATCGAAAAAAAACCTCTTTCTTTCTTTCTTTCGTTCTTTGTTTCTCCTTCCTCCCTGCATCATCTCATTTCTCTCATTCTTCATCTTCTTCAACAAAACCAACAACAACAAAACACAGGAAAAAAAAAACAGAGAAAATCAGAAGACACACATCTTCTACTCTCTATTCCTTTCCTTAGTTTACAAGTGCAGAACCCTTCCCCACCGTAACTTCATCTTCCTCCTCCCCCTCTCAAATCCGGCGCCACCCCCACTCCATTCCCACAGCCACCACATCCTCCTTCTTCCTCAGATCGAGAGCCAGCAGTTGCGGATCTGCGTTTCTGGTTCGTCGTCCACCACGCGGACGCCGCCCCTGTCCACGCCTCCTCCACCGCTCCTCCGTGTGACCACCACGACCTCCACCACTGGGAGTTGCATACCCGCGAGCTTCGCCCCTGTCCACGCCTTCTCCTCTGTTCAGTCGCTCCAAATCGTGTCAGAACCACGAGCCGTTGCCGTAGCCCACGTCAGACCCATGCTCCTCGCCACCGTTCCAGCCAACCGCTGCTCTCCGGCGTTCGTACAAGGGTGGGGGGTTAAGGTTCCTCTTTTTGGTTTGTCACACTCTCTCACTGTAACCTCACATCATTTCTGTCATTGGGTTTTTTATCATTCTAATTTGTTTTATATTGTTAGCAAGCAAACCATTCTTTCCCCCTTTTACTAAAGAATACGTGTGCTTGTTGCTTCAAATGGCATACCCTTATTTTTGAAAGGTGATCAGTGAGAAAGCCTTTTTTATTTTTATTTTATTTTATTTTATTTTTAAAAAAAAAGGGAAAAGAAAAAACAAAAGTTATAAAAAATAAAAATAGAATATTTTTTAAATTCATGCAACAATCTACAATGTTGATGTATGATTTTTCTTCCTCAAGTGTTGTATGAATTGTAAGGGTTCATCGTATAGCTTCGCTATCTTTAACCCTGCGCAAGAGTGAATCCCCTTTAAAAAAATATTAAATGTTTTTTAATTTATACTTTTAATCAATTTTACCCAATTTATTTTTTTAAAAAGAATATCCTTTTGAATTCACGCAACGATCTACAATGTTGATGTATGATTTTTCATCCTCAAGTGTTGTATGAATTATAAGGGTTCATCGTATAGCTTTGCTATCTTTAACCCTGCGCAAGAGTGAATCCCCTTTAAAAAATATTAAATGTTTTTTAATTTATAATCTTAAAAAAAAATCTTTTGAATTCACGCAGCAATCTACGACGTTGATGTATGGACTTATTCATCCTCAAGTGTCGTATGAATTATAGGGGGTTATCGTATAGCACTCCTATCTTGGACTCTATGCAAAAGTGAATTTATTCTGGAAAAAAAATCCTTTTAAAACAAAAAATCAAAATATTTATCAAAAAATTAAAAATCAACCAACCAATCAAATTCTTTTCAAAAGAACTATGTGTCTTTGAGTTTCTCATCGCACCCGGGAATACGTAGGAGCAAGATAAATCATCTTGTCAAGCCAAAACTAAATTTTCCTTTTTTTGTCTCTTTTTATGTTAAAATAATTAATCAAAATAATTAAACTTTTTTATTTTTAGGGATGCCCTATGGACACGGTGCTATGTTCAGTCCCTTAGATTTGAGGTTACCCTGTGGACTCATGTGCCATGTTCAACCTCATTTAGTCTTTATAAACAATAAATTTAAAAATATAAAATTTTTAAAAAAAATTTAAAATTAAAATTTAAAAATTAAAATAATTCTTTCTTGTAAATAATTTTTGGGGTAAAACAAATATTTAAAAGATTATTAAAATGTTTTTTTGCACAATTAACTTGAGGTATCGTTTTTCAAACGGGCGATATGGGGTGCTAATACCTTCCCTACTCGTAACCGACTCCCAGACTCATCTCTCTTTCCCTTTTTTAAGACCAGTTTACCTTTAAATAATTGGGTTTTCTGGGATTTTCCCAACAAAAATTTTAGTGGCGACTCCTCTGTCTTTTGGTCTCCCTTTTTTCGCGGCTCCCGGACGGGACAGTCGCGACAGCTGGCGACTCCATTAGGGAATAATCTTTGAGAGTCAGGCCTATCATAGTTGGTTGTGCAATTTTTTTTAATAGATTTGAAAATATTAGTTTTTACCCTTTTTTTTGTTTTTTGTTTTTTTTTTAATTTTTTTATTTTATTTGTTTTGTATATAGTATTATATGCTTTAATAAATGTCTTTGTATATTTTTGCAACCTTAGGGTAGAAAACTCTTTAAATGTTGGATGTTATTTTGCAGGCTTGGGGTTAGTTTTTTAGGTTTCGTGCAGGTTTGCTTGCTCCCAACACACACATCACCATCACATATTCACACACTTTTGGGCTCTATACCCGACTCTTGGAATGCCATAAGATTAGAAAGGGCTTCAGTGATGTTATTGTGATGCTTCTGCGTCTCTGACAGACATTGATTCTCCCGCTCGGATTGCTACCGGAACATGGACTGCCATATTCTGACTTTTCGATCCCTGTGGTGAGGTTCATGGATTCAGGTCCTCATTTTTTAGATGAGGGTAATCCGGGGACTACATGTTTAGGGGTCTAGATCTGTCTCGGAGGTCATGCACCTAAAATGCCATTAGTAGCCTACCAAACTAGGGTCTTGACCTCAGAAATTCAAACTTTAGGATATGACCCATGTAGGACAAAAGGGAGCACATTCCACCTTCTTCTGCAACATGAATAATCACATGCATCATAATGATTTTATGCATGCATTCCACAGCTGATTTTATGCATGCATTCCACAGACGCCTTCATACGCCGTTCATTCATGCATCCTGTTACATTCATTATTATTCATGGTATGCTCGTGCGTGTAGTACTTTAAGTCATGCATTGTTAATATGTCATTCATGCATAAGTAAATTTGTCATCCAAATGTTATTAACAAATTAAAATTTCCCTCCACAGATAATTTGGTTTGAGATAACACCTTTGATTACAAGAGATGGAAAAGGTCAGACACACTAGCGATGCTCCCACCACCAAGAGCTCTAGGGTGATAATGAACCCATTAGAGAATTTGAAAGAGTTGAGCCAATCTTTGCCTCAAGAACGTCGAAGAAGCTTCGCCAAGAAGTATGGAGGGATCTTGGACTTAATTTTCATACCGGTTGAGACTGCTGCTTTGAGTGCTTTGTGTCGGTATTGGAACCCCCACCTCAGATGTTTTGAATTGCCAAACATGGACATTACTCCCACCATTGAAGAATATGCTTGCCTGTTAAGGTTGCCAATGCAGAAAAACCCCATCGTGTACTTTCACTTGGGGCAATACTTGACCACTACAAGCATAGCAGGGTTACTGGGGCTTCCTGAATATGATGTGAAGTTGACCGGGCACTCCAACTCGCGAGGGTTAACCCAAACTCTTCTTGAAAATCATTTGAAGAAACTAATGGATCGGCAAGATTGGGAAACCTTTGAGAGGGTATTGGCGCTAACAATATATGGGTTGGTTCTATTTCCATCAGCGCTAGATATGATAGATCAAGCGGCAATGGATGTATTTTTCACAGTAGAAAGAAAGAAAAACCCCGTGCCGGCAGTGTTAGCTGAAACGCTTTTGACTCTAGAATTTTGCCAGCGGAATCCAAAGGGGAAGCTCCGATGTTGTGCACAATTGTTCTATGTGTGGGCCATGACTCACATGTATGCAAAAGGTCACATCACCCACCATTCAGATCCACTAAGAGGCTTCCATAACATCCCTATAAGACAGCTAAATGAAGAGGAATGGAAGAGTGAGTTTGACAAACTGGAAAGGGACTCTTTTAGGTGGGTACGCCCATGGTACGAAGGTCAACAGGGGCAAGATATCATTTATAGTTGTGGTGATTATCCCAATGTTCCTTTGATGGGTCCAAGAGGGTGCATATCCTACACACCCGCCATAGTCTTACGACAGCTTTGTTGGATGCAAACCGTGCCAAGAGAAGAACAACTCGGCGGATGCTGTTTCCGGTACGAGGATGGAGAGAATACCAAGTTGTTGGCAAAATCAGTTAGAAATGCATGGAAAGATGTGAAGACAGCAGGGAGAGCACAATTGGGACGGCCCATCCTAATCATTGTCTCAGAATATGAAGCATGGAGAAAATCAAGGAAAGGCCCCGTCAACTTTCCGGCAGAAAGCATGAAAGATAAAGATTACTCCCCTTTGGTAACTCAAATGGCAGAACAACTGAAAATCCTAGAAGCGCAAATGAAGGAAATGGAACAACAAAAGCAAGATGCCGAGTTAAAAATAGCCATTGGACAGAAGCGTTATGAGAAGTTAGCCAAGGAAAATGAACACTTAAAAGATTTGTGTGCAGATATCTCCACAACCTCAAGAGTCCAGATGAATACAGACAATGTCTCACCAAGCATCGTGGCTAAGGTCCAGAATCTTGAAAGAAAAGTATTGTCCTTGACAACAGAAAGGCATCGGCTAAGAAAAGGAAAGCATCAGTTAGAGGAAGAAGTCATCCAGCAAGAAGGCATGAGAAAGTCATTGGAGGCGGAGGTCGATCGACAGAGGGGAGTCAATGGCAATTTACAGAAGCAAATTTGTGCACAAAGTAGGATGACTGATGAGTTGGTACAAAAGGTCAAAGAACTAAATATCCTAATGGTCAAAATCAAGAAGGAGTCCGATTTGGGGTGGACCTCGGCAAAACATTATCATGATCACATGGTTCAAGCAATGAATGCCATGAAGTGGTGGAGAGAAGAAGCGCGAGAGCGAGGGATAGATATTGACATATGGAAAAAGAGATATGTGAGCATGAGTTTGGAGCTAAGCCATTGCATTCAGAATTTTGTCCAAAGCTTTGAGAAGGCAGAACAACAAATCTGTGGGGACCATATGCTTCGTCTCCCGTCTGAACTGGACGACTTTATGCAAATGTGTGGAGGGTTTGCTCGAGGGCTAAAAAGAAAGAGACCTAAGCTGTTGACTTTAGGATGAAATGTTGTAATAATGTTGAAAATCATGATTTGACAATGATGTAATCCCAATCTATGTGTTGCTTCCAATGAAATCTGTTCTTGCCTCTATGATTCCTTCGCACTCCAACTCTTACACTTGACTTACGACGACAGCTATCATGGAGCATGGTCTCCCTTTAGTACGTTGTCAACTACATATTTGCCTTATAGGATTCTTCCTTCTGCGCAAAGGGTAGGTCGGGATGTCTCAATTCAAAATTCGCATTGCTAGTGTGTTTAAGACAACATCTATTGTGGAGAGTTGTTCTTCCCCTAGATTTGTTGTCAACTCCATTTCATCTTATGAGCACAATGCTCTCTGTGTGGGATGGAGGGACCATCTCTTGTCAGTCACAAGGTGTTAACTCAAGAAAGAAAAATAAAATAAAATAATAAATAATAACCCCATAGGTGGTTTTCACCAAAGCTTTTTCTTTTTTCGCAATATTCTTACTTTTTTCTGATTAAAACAGTGTGACTCTTCTGAACAATTGCTCTGAGACACCCTTATCGCACTCGATCATAGGCAAGAGCCATGGCGGATGAACTAGAAGAAGTTCAAGAGATCAGGGATGAAGTCAGTCAAATCAAGGATCAGATGGCTAAGATGATGGAGATCCTACAAGAAATGCAGAAGGAGAAGAACACAGAGGAGAACCCTCCAGCCTCGAACGAAGGACAGCCAGCCACACCTCTCATCCCGCCCGATTTCTCTCAGATTCCTATTCAAGGCTTCAACCAACCAGGGGCCATGATGACTCTCAACCAAACTCATTTTTCATTTGACCCGAACAATCCCCCATACGGTTTGCCTCGAAGGTTTGTACCACTAACAGTCCCCAGTCCACAAGATGGCATTCAGAACTCCGAACACATCACTCAGACACAAATCCCCACCCATGCTATCGAAATACCGCGAACACAAACTGGTAACCCTACAGATGGTAACACCCCGATAGTGACACCTTCTGTCAATCCAAGGTCCCCCACAATACACCCTACATTATGGACCCCAGGGGGATCAAATGATGCCAAACTTCGGTTCCTCTTCCATGCCATATTCATTTCCTCATAATATGTACGGAGAAACTCTGGTGAATTAGTCGGGAAGGAATTCCCAATCTAAAGAAAAGCTGGATGTACTATAAGAAAGATTGCGGGCCATTGAAGGGGTAAATAGTTATGGTCTTCGGGATGCCTCAGAACTTTGTCTGGTGCCAAATGTTGTAATTCTGCCGAAATTTAAGGTGCCCGATTTTGACAAATATCGGGGAACCACTTGTCCCAAAAACCATTTGACCATGTATGTTAGGAAGATGGCGTCATATGCCCAAGATGATAAGCTCTTGATTCACTTCTTCCAAGACAGTTTGGCTGGGGCAGCTTCAAATTGGTATATGCATCTCGAGCGGGCACACATCCGATCCTTCAAAGATCTAGCAGATGCATTCCTGAAGCAGTACAAGTACAATATTGACATGGCTCCCGATAGGATGCAACTCCAAAATATGTCAAAAAGGGACGTAGAGACTTTCAAAGAATATGCACAATGATGGAGGGAATAGGCTGCTCAGGTGGAGCCTCCCTTAGCCGAGAAAGAAATCGTAGCAATGTTCATTGATACACTCCAGTCGCCCTTCTATGATAGGATGATTGGGAGTGTGTCATCAAATTTTTCTGACATGGTCATCATTGGCGAGAGAATTGAAAGTGGAATGAGGAATAGCAAGATCACCGAGACTTCAGTTGGGAACGGCTCAAAGAAAGCGTCGTTTGTGAAAAAGAAAGAGGGAGAAGCACATGCAGTAACCTTTGAACAGAAGAAACTGAACCAATGGAGACCGAACCAAACACCCGCCTTCCAATCCCAATACGCCCTATATTACCAACCACCTCCGTATCACCAAGTCAAACAGCCATACATCGCTGCCACCTTGCAATTTCCAAACCCTCAACAGATGACTCCTTACCGACCATCATACCCTTCTCAGCATCAAACACACCCTACCATGCCACCTCAAGTCGTTCAGTCCCTAAATCCAAACCCAAACACCAGCCAAACAAGACCACCGTATAACTCGGAAAGAAAGCCAGTGCGTTTTGACCCGATACCCATGACCTACACTGAACTATTCCGTCAACTTGTGAGCAAATCAGTGCTAACTCCTATCCCGACAAGACCAATAGACCCTCCCTATCCAAAGTGGTATGACCCAAATGCTCAATGTGAATATCACGATGGGGCCACAGGTCATTCCACCGAGAGTTGTAAAGCTTTGAAGTTTAAGGTGCAAGATCTGATTAATGCCAAATGGTTGAGCTTTCAGAAGGATGCTCCAAATGTGGCACAGGGTCCTATGCCAAATCATGGGAGTTCGGGAGTCAATGCCATTGAGAGCTTCTTGGAACATACTCTCAAGAGTAAAGTGGCCGATGTTAGGACTCCTATGAGAGTTGTTTTCAGAGAGATGTTCAAATGTGGATTGATCCAAATCCCGATCACGGAAGAAAAGGCTCTCGATGGAGAGATAAGGTGTGACTTTGATGGGAACATGGGGCATTCGATTGAAGATTGTTCAGAGTTTCGGCAAGTTGTGCAGCAGTTAATAGATATGAAGTTTATCTTAATTGGCTATGAACCGAATGAGTATGCCATTAATATGGTTGCTGAATCTACCCCAATTAAGATAACCCCTTTTACTGTTGTAGTTAATCCCCAACCAGTTCCTGAGCAAGTCACTCCGAAACCAGTGGTGATATACTATACTGAGAAGAAACCTTTGTCGGTCCCAAGTGGGCCAACACCCATCGTCATCCGAGTTCCAAGTCCTTTCCCTTACAAGGACACCAAAGCGGTACCATGGAAATATGAGATACAGGTTCAACCCAATCCTTCCGACGGGACTACTGTGGTTACCAACATTTCAGGAATTGGTGGAATGACTAAGAGTGGTCGCATTTACACTCCGGAGGCATTGCGAAGGGTGGAAATAGAAAAGGAAGGAAAGGATCACAAAGGGAAAGAGAAGGTGGAAGGAATCCTAGATGACAAGGAAACAAACGGGGGTGAGAATAAAAAGGAGGTATCTGATGAAGAAGTAGGTAAATTCTTGAAGCTCATTAAGCAGAGTGAATATAGGGTTGTGGATCAGTTAAATCGAACTCCGGCTCGGATATCTCTTTTGTCTCTATTGATGAACTCTGAGCCACACATGAGAGTACTGATGAAGGTGTTGAATCAAGCTTATGTTTCCCATGACATCACAGTTGATAACCTCGATAACATTGTAGGTAACATAGTTGCTGATAATTATGTCACTTTCACCGATGATGAAATATCAGATGAAGGTATGGGGCACAACAAGGCACTGCACATTTCCATGAAGTGCCGATACCATGTCATGGCTAGGGTTCTCATTGATAATGGCTCTTCTTTGAATGTAATGCCAAAGTCAACCCTGGCGAAGTTACCTTTCGATGGAACTCATATGAAGCCAAGCACAATGATTGTAAGAGATTTCGACGACACCCGAAGGGAAGTCATGGGAGAAATTGAATTGCCCATTCATATTGGACCCTGCACCTTTGAAGTACTTTTCCAAGTAATGGACATCACACCAACATACAGTTGTCTCCTGGGACGACCATGGATCCATTCGGCTGGAGCTGTACCTCCCACATTGCACCAGAAGGTGGAGTTCATTGTTGATAGTAAGTTGATAATTGTTTCTGGAGAGGAGGATCTGTTAGTAAGCAAGCCATCAACAACCCCTTATATTGAAGCTGTCGAGGAAGCTCTCGAGACCGCCTTCCAGTCACTTGAAATTGCCAATGCCACTTATGTTGGGGAGGGAGCTCCACTCTTGAAACCTCGGTCATCCAAAGCGTCCATCATGATGGCGAAGGTTATGCCTGAAGCGGTCTGGGGAAGAATAGCCAAGGTGTCGCCGACATCCTCATGCTCACTGAGAACAAGGATAAGTTTGGGTTGGGATACAAACCCACTAAGACCGACAATATGAGGGCTATAGAAGAGAAGAAAAGAAAGAGGTTGGCTCGGCTGAAAAATCGTGAATGCGAGGCTGGAAGGGTTCCCATCTGTGACATTCGACAGAGCTTCCGAAGCGTAGGGTTTGCATTCCTGGACCATGCAGCAGCTATTGAAGATGATTATCCTGTCGATCATGGTATCAATCTGGTGTATCCATGATCTCCGGATACAGAGCTCAACAATTGGGAGATCAATGAGTTCCCCAAGACCATAGAGTCCTTCTAAAAGTAATTCTGCAATGCTTATCCTTTAGCTCTGCCCAAGGCTTTAGGAATTTTGTTGTAATGGGCTTACTTGTTTCTGTTTCGGTATGACTTATCAATAAATGCATGCATTCAGTATCTTTGTGTTGTTATCTCTCTTTTTTACTTTCGTTTTTGTTCACCATTCCTCACCAATAAATGCAGTCTCTCGTCTTTAACCTTTATTAATTCATCTTTCCGTGATAATTACCAAAATGCAGATCTAAAAGTGACTCTCTTGAAAACGACAGTGTTAGTAACTCATCATACAATTTTGACTATTCCGTTGATCATGCTGAGGAGGTTGTTGATGATGACGGGGAAGTGGTGTGCGTCGTGCGAACGCACGTGCGATTCCGGCAAGTGTACCGGATTGTCGCCAAGTAATAAAAGATATCGATCCCACAGAGACTGATCTCGAATCACAACTAATTATCAAATTAGTAAATTTGGACTGTATAAAAAGATTTGAAAAAGGATTTGATATTTTGAAAAGGTTTTGAATTTGAATTAAGAGATAAATAAAACAAAACAAATCTATTTGTGGTTTTTGGATCTAAATGGATTCCTAGGGATTTAGGTTACCAACAAGATCGTTTACGTTGGTAACTCGATTACCCTTGTTAACTATCGGAATTTCCTTGAAGGTGAATTTATCCTCAAATAGCTTAAGCTCCCTCTCGGGTTACAAAAGCCGTGCCCAATTGAACCAACCCCTACTCTCGTGGTAGTCGAATTCCGATTGGCCCCTTTGCGTTTCGTGACAATTCGTTGATCCTCGAAGGATGGCTTCTAACTCTCGTGATTTCAGTCCTAAGTCTGATTCTATAGATCCGACACCTAAGTTCACCGCTAGGTTCCTCCTTAGAATGTCTATGACACGCAAACAAGTGGCCACCGAATTTACGAGTGATTCAAACACTAGAAATCAGATCTAAAACAAAATTGTAATTAACAAAGATATTACATCAAATTAACATCATAAACAAAACTTAGGCATAGCCCCAATCCCTAGAAACTAAGCTACTACTCAAGCCTTGTCATGGTGATGACAAGCTTGGTTAACAACAACATGAAAATAAACTAAGAGAAGAGAGGAGGAGAAGAAGAGAGATCCTAAATTGTAGCCTAAGAGTAGCAGCCAAAAGTTCGTTAAGCCTCTGACTTGATCCCATATTTATAGATTTGGGAAGTTTGAATCCCAATCTAACTCAAATTCTGATCCAATTCAGTTGCTTCAGGTCCAAGTAATGCGTGTCACGGCCGTGATGGCCATCACGGCCAGGCCGTGATGGCCATCACGGCCAGGCCGTGATGGCTTCTGCCTTGGGCACTTCTATAGATTTCATATTCTCGCGAGGCGAGTGGACTCTCGCGACGCGAGACTTCAAGTTCTAGTCCGTGATAGGAATTACGTCTAGGCCGTGACAGATTCTGACTTGTGGGGGTGAAAGGTCACGGCCGTGATGGTCATCACGGCTAGGCCGTGACCAGTTCTGACTTCAGTCTTTCTTCCTTTTCAGTTTTGCTCGATCGTGGCCGTGATAGGCTCTGTTTGGCTCATTTTCTTCACTTTTCAAGCCCCATCTTCATCCAAACTTCATCATGGTTGATCCTGAGCATTTTACCCTTGATTTCTGCAAAACAACACCACGAAAACCGCCTTACCCGTTCCAAAGTAAAAATAACTAAAAATCCAATTAAATGTCCCTAAACTACATGAAAATGCATGCAAAATGATAGACAAAGATGAGGTGAAATCACACTCATCAAATCACCCCAAGCTTAAGATTTTGCTTGTCCTCAAGCAATTACCCAGGCCATAAGATATAAATAATCAGAGCGTGGATAGTGAACTAAGAACCCGAGAAGTTAATCCAAGTGACAGGCATATTCAAATAAATCCCCAAGAGATAATCAAATTCAAGTCCAATTAGAAGCTTAGGTTCCTTCAAATTCATATTCTCACTGATTCGGACACTCGTCTCACCTCACTCAAGTGTTCCAGGGTATATGACAATTCGCTCAATTTCCTCAAGGAAGGTATTCTACCATAGGCTTGACTATTAACCAAATCTCTACTTTATTAATGAAAACACATAAGAATCAAGAGGTCTTTTACTTTGGTTGTAATGTGGCCATGGGATTTATTGTTAGGTGGGAAGATCAAGAAAAGGAAATTTCAAGAAGACTCAACAAATTATCAAACATTGCAAAGCATGACACCTTCTAAAATACCTTTTTGGGCTTTGATTCACTTTTCCACCTTTTTTTTTCTTTCTTTTTATTTTTATTTCTCACTTTCTTTTGTCATCCCCTTCTCCATTTTTTGTGTTTATTTCATTTTATTTATTTGGAGAAGGGGAGATTTTTTTGGCTCAAGAGAAATATTTTCTAACTTTCTCATCCCATACTTTTTCAAACTACATTTTTACCCCATTTTTGTAATACTTTAAAAGGTGCCATACCGAGCATTATTCATCAAAGTAATTCAAGGTACCAAGAAAAGTATTTTATTCTTTTAGGCTCAAAATTGGGCAACTAAGGGGTAACATTTAATCAATCAAAGCTCGGAAGGCCAGAAAAAAAAATACCTAGTGCCTCAATCATTTTCAAAAGTGTTTTCAAAATTTTTTAAGTTTCAAAACGGTTTCAAGTCAAGTTCTAGAAAATACGATCCAAGAGGAATTAAAACACTCTATCACAAGGAATGGGGTAGATTTAGTGAGTACCCCTTTTTGGCTCAAAGTCTTACATTTAGTAGTTCAAAAATCAGTGAGAAACAAAAATTTAAGGAACCACATGCTAATTATAAACTATCAAAAGATTGTCTCAAGGATTTTTATTTTTAGCCTTGTCACAAGAATAAAAAAAAAATGGGTTCAAAAATTCACTATCTCAATTCATTTGGCACCAAGTTCTCATAATTGGGTGCATATTCTAAGTGAGGGGCAATCTAGAGAATGTGATCATGCAAAACTATGCCTATATGAATGCAACATGAAAAATGCAAAAATGCAAAAATTTTCAAAAATACCCCTACCCCAAGCTTAAAACTTACATTGTCCCCAATGTAAATAGTCAAGTCGGAGAGAGGAGAAAAATTGGAACAACTCACCGAAGTGGTAGCGGGTGTTTGCTCACATTCCAGTCAAAACTTAGGTGGAAATAGTATCACGGCCGTGAGGCTCATCACGGGCAGGCCGTGATCAATTCTGGTCTCCTTTATTATCTCATCACGGCCTTGACCACGGTCACGGCCTGGGCGTGATGGCTTCTGACTTTATTAGTTCTTGCTCTTTTTGTTCTTCCTTCCTCTTTAACCTGAAAACACTAGACAAATCTATTAATTTATGATTTTTGCCTCTTGATCTTCTCAAATTATTCAAGAGATAAATTCAAAAATAAAAGGAAAAGGGAAAGAAAGCTTGGGTTGCCTCCTAAGAAGCGCTTATTTATGGTCTTAAGCTTGACCGTACTTCCTTCAATCAACCGGGGTCGGCTGGGCGTAGAAGTGCAGGAACACTTCTCTTCCATGGGAGTCCTTCAAAGAGCCGATTCTGCTCATATGGACAATTACGCTTCCGCTTCGCTCTTTTCATTCGGACCTTCCTGACCTTACTCCCTCCCGGCGGAAGTTTTGTTTCCACATGATCAACAACTCCAACTCCATCACCATTTGGTGCATCATCAGCCATGCAAATCTTCGAAGTTGCTTCCACGTTGAGCTCATCCTTTACCACTGGAGACGTGATATCGATCCTGCACACATGGCTCTCAAAAGGAGGGTTGTTATATGAGTTAGTAAATTCAAAATCGACCCTATCTTCCTCTACATTTAGAGAGAGTTTGTCATTCCTTACATCTATTACTGCTCCAGCGGTGGCCAAGAATGGCCTTCCTAAAATGATGGGGAATTCAGATTCCCTTTCATATCCAATACCACGAAATCGGTAGGGATGAAGAATTTCCCTACCTTTACAGGAACGTTCTCTAGTATGCCTAGAGGAGTCCTAGTTGAGCCATCCACAAATTGTAAGGAGAATTTGAATGGTCTCAACTCTTTCGTTCCCAGCCTTTCCAAGATAGTGAGCGGCATCAAGCTCGCACTAGCCCCTAAGTCACATAAGGCTTGGTCGATTTGCACTTGTTTAATTGAGCAAGCGATCGAGAAGCTACTTGGGTCTTTCAGTTTAGGAGGCATTTTAGCTTCTATGTCTACTTGCTTTCTCTTGACCAACCTTTGTGGGAAAGGTATCGGGGGTTGGTACGGTGGTGGAGGGACATACTTTGGTTATGGCTCTTCATCTTCGCTCATGTCCTCCACCGGTTCCACGTCCTTTTCCCCCACCCCAAGCTTGTCATCCCTCAAGTGTATGGCATTACAATGCTCAATGGGATTAGCCTCGGGTTGACCCGGGAACGTACCCTTAGGTCTAGTGTATATGCTGGCTTGTTGGGCAATCTGGGTTTCTAGCATCTTATTATGGATTGCTAAGTTGTCTACCTTAGATGCTATCTCTTTTATTGCCTCGTTTACTGCCCTGCCTTGCTGTCTAAACTCCTCATTTTGTTTTGTTTGGGTTTCAACAAAACTTTCCAATAAAGACTCGAGTTTAGACTTCTACACCTGAGGATACCCCGCTGCGGGTTTCCTATTACCTTGGCCCTCTTGGAACTCGTGGTTCAGCGTGTTGCTGTAGTTGCCGTAGGAGAGGTAAGGGTTGTTCTTCCTTTGGTTGTAGGGATTTGGGGGAGCATAATTGGGTAACTTCGGGTTTGTGTCGTAGAAGTTGTGACAAGCGTTCACTTGTTCCCCCGAAGCGTCGGATCCATGAGCAATACCTCGTGGGCACTCCATGATGTTGTGTCCCTGCATTCCACAAATCTCACAAATAATGTTAGTAGCACCTATTGCACTCACATTAGCCCTTTCAAGCTGATCAAAACGTTTATTAAGTGAGTCTATTTTTGACATTATAAGATCAGTGCTATTAACTTCAAACTTACCCCCCGAAATCTTGTTCGGGTTATTACCTCTTTCTGAACCCCATTGGTGGTAGTTGGTGGCCACGTTTTCAATGATGTTGAATGCCTCAGTCAGAGGCCTATTCATAAAGGTCCCACCAGCTGCAGAATCAATTGACACCTTCGAAGAGTAGTCCAATCCGTTGTATAAGGTGTGCACTAGTAACCACCTCTCGAGTCCATGGTGTGGGCAAGACTCCAGTAGTCCCTTGTAGCGATCCCAAGCTTTCGATAAGGATTCTCCGTCTTTTTGGAAGAAGCCGGTGATCTGGGTTCGTATGTAGGCCGTCTTGGATGGAGGAAAGAATTTCTCCAAGAACGTCTGTTCCAGTTGGTCCCAAGTAGACAAGGTGTTGGCGGGCAATTGCTTTAGCCAAGCCTTTGCCTTTCCAGTCAGAGATGAGGGGAATAACCTTAAGCGTATAGCATCGACCGGGGCACCCTGAATCCTAATTGCATCGGTGAACTCCAAGAATGTTTCTACGTGATCAGTCGGGTCCTCCGAGGGCAATCCTCCGAATTGGTGCTGCCTAATCATGTTGGTTAGCATAGGCAGTATAGTGTAGTTCTCCGCCTCAATCTCTAGCCTGGCAATCCCAGTTCGCAAACCCCTAGCATTTGGGGCTGCGTAGTCCTTCAATGGTTTTGTATCCGGTTGATTCGCCATGAGTGGAACGGGACTCAACCTTTCTCTCTCTCTTTGTAGTCTCCTACATCTGTGAAAGGTCCTCTCGATTTCTGGATCAACCTCACTAAGGCTACCAAGACTTAGGGATCTTTGCATATAACACAGAGAGATGGATGCACTAGAAGGAAAGAAATTTTGATTTTTTTTTTCAAATATATAAAAATTAAATAAAAAGAAAAGGTCCAAAAAAATCAATTTAAAAATTAAATTGAGATTCGAAAACGCACAGTCCCCGGCAACGGCGCCAAAAACTTGGTGTGCGCCGTGCGAACGCACGTGCGATTCCGGCAAGTGTACCGGATTGTCGCCAAGTAATAAAAGATATCGATCCCACAGAGACTGTGATCTCGAATCACAACTAATTATCAAATTAGTAAATCTGGACTATATAAAAAGATTTGAAAAAGGATTTGATATTTTGAAAAGGTTTTGAATTTGAATTAAGAGATAAATAAAACAGAAAACAAATCTATTTATGGTTTTTGGATCTAAATGGATTCCTAGGGATTTAGGTTACCAACAAGATCGTTTACGTTGCTAACTCGATTGCCCTTGTTAACTATCGAAATTGCCTTGAAGGCGAATTTATCCTCAAATAGCTTAAGCTCCCTCTCGGGTTACAAAAGCCGTGCCCAATTGAACCAACCCCTACTCTCGTGGTAGTCGAATTCAGATTGGACCCTTTGCGTTTCGTGACAATTCGTTGATCCTCGAAGGACGGCTTCTAACTCTCGTGATTTCAGTCCTAAGTTTGATTCTATAGATCCGACACCTAAGTTCACCGCTAGGTTCCTCCTTAGAATGTCTATGACACGCAAACAAGTGGCCACCGAATTTACGAGTGATTCAAACACTAGAAATCAGATCTAAAACAAAATTGTAATTAACAAAGATATTACATCAAATTAACATCATAAACAAAATTTAGGCATAGCCCCAATCCCTAGAAATTAAGCTACTACTCAAGCCTTGTCATGGTGATGACAAGCTTGGTTAACAACGACATGAAAATAAACTAAGAGAAGAGAGGAGGAGAAGAAGAGAGATCCTAAATTGTAGCCTGAGAGTAGCAGCCAAAAGTCCGTTAAGCCTCTAACTTGATCCCATATTTATAGATTTGGGAAGTTTGAATCCCAATCTAACTCAAATTCTGATCCAATTTAGTTGCTTCAGGTCCAAGTAATGCGCGTCACGGCCGTGATGGCTTCTGCCATAGGCACTTCTATAGATTTCAGATTCTCGCGAGGAGAGTGGACTCTCGCGACGCGAGACTTCAAGTTCTAGTCCGTGATAGGAATTACGTCTAGGCCGTGACAGATTCTGACTTGTGGGGGTGAAAGGTCACGGTCGTGATGGTCATCACGGCTAGGCCGTGACCAGTTCTGACTTCAGTCTTTCTTCCTTTTCAGTTTTGCTCGATCATGGCCGTGATGAGCATCACGGCTAGGCCGTGATGGGCTCTGTTTGGCTCATTTTCTTCACTTTTCAAGCCCCATCTTCATCCAAACTTCATCATGGTTGATCCTGAGCATTTTACCCTTGATTTCTGCAAAACAACACCACGAAAACCGGCTTACCCGTTCCAAAGTAAAAATAACCAAAAATCCAATTAACTGTCCCTAAACTACAAGAAAATGCATGCAAAATGATAGACAAAGATGAGGTGAAATCACACTCATCAGGAAGTTCCCCCTGAACTTTTGAGATTGGTAGAATAAGAAGCCAGGGAAATTCGGCCCCATGAAGAGCCGAGTGAACTAATCAATTTGGGAACCAAAGATGATAAAAAAGAGGTCAAGATTGGCCTTTACCTGAAAGAAAAGGAGCGGAACAGGTTGATCAGGTTGTTGGTGGATTATAAAGATGTTTTTGCATGGTCGTACCAAGACATGCCAGGGTTAGACCCAAGTGTAGCAGAACACAAATTGCCATTAAAGCTGGAGTGTCCTCCAGTAAAGCAGAAGCTACGAAGGATGAAAGCGGAAATGTCCTTAAAGATCAAGGAGGAGGTCAAAAAACAACTGGATGCAGGTTTCCTAGAAGTTGTAAAGTACCCTCAATGGGTTGCTAACATCGTTCCTGTTCCCAAGAAAGATGGAAAAGTTCGAATGTGTGTTGACTATCGAGATCTGAACAGAGCTAGCCCAAAAGATGACTTTCCTTTGCCTCACATTGATGTTCTTGTAGATAATACTGCTCAACATGCATTATTCTCTTTCATGGATGGTTTCTCGGGATATAATTAGATCAAGATGGCACCTGAAGATATGGAGAAAACTACATTTGTCACTTTGTGGGGAACCTTTTGCTATAAGGTTATGCCCTTTGGCTTGAAAAATGATGGGGCAACATATCAGCGGGCTATGGTGGCTTTATTCCATGACATGATGCATAAGGAGATAGAAGTTTACATAGATGACATGATCGCCAAGTCCAGACCCGAAGATGACCATGTTGATAATCTGCAGAAACTTTTTGAGCGGTTAAGAAAGTTTAAGCTCCGACTGAATCCAGCCAAATGCACCTTTGGAGTGAAATCAGGCAAGCTCCTGGGGTTCATTGTTAGTCAAATAGGAATAGAGGTTGATCCTGAAAAGGTTCGAGCAATCAACGATTTGCCAGCACCTCAAACAGAGAGAGAAGTTCGTGGGTTTTTAGGAAGATTGAACTACATTTCCAGGTTCATTTCCCAATTAACAGCGACATGTGAACCAATCTTTAAACTGCTGTGCAAAAATCAGGCAATAACATGGAATGAAGATTGTCAAAAAGCTTTTGAGAAGATCAAACGGTACCTACAAGAGCCTCCGGTCTTGCTTCCCCCAGTGCCAGGAAGACCTCTCGTCATGTATTTGACTGTACTAGATGAATCTATGGGTTGTGTACTAGGGCAGCACGATGAGTCAGGGAGGAAGGAACATGCCATCTATTATCTAAGTAAGAAATTCACCAGTTGCGAAGCCAAATACTCACTGCTAGAACTCACTTGCTGTGCCTTGGCTTGGGCGGCTCGCCGTTTGAGGCATTACATGTTGTGCTACACTACCTGGTTGGTGTCCAAAATGGATCCGATCAAGTATATCTTTGATAAAACTGCTCTGACTGGAAGAATTACTCGCTGGCAAGTCCTGCTATCAGAATATGACATTGTCTATGTCACCCAAAAAGCAATAAAAGGGAGTGCTCTTGCAGAATATCTAGCCAATCAGCCGGTAGAAGATTATGGATCGATGCAATGTGATTTTCTAGATGAAGATATAATGGCTTTGTTTGATCGCGAGCAATCACCAGAAAAAGAAAAATGGACCTTGTTATTTGACGGAGCTTCTAATGCATTGGGGCATGGAATCGGGGCAATCTTAATCTCACCAGAAAATGATTATTTCCCTGACACTGCGAGGCTCTGCTTCGATTGTACAAACAATATAGCCGAATACAAAGCTTGTGCACTAGGGATTTTGGCAGCAATAGAGGAAAAAGCAAGGACACTGGAGGTATATGGGGACTTTGCATTAGTCATCCACCAGCTAAGAGGGGAATGGGAAACCCGAGATGCCAAGTTAATCCCGTACCATGATTACATCAAAAGTTTGATCGAGCAGTTTGATGAAGTCACATTTCATCATATTCCCCGAGAAGATAACCAATTAGCTGACGCACTGTCTACCTTGTCCTCAATGTTCAAAGTAAGTGACGAGAGGAACCTACCACTCATCAAAATGGAAAGTCGTGATCATCCTGCGTATTGTCAAGTGATAGAGGAAGAGTCTGATAAAAAACCGTGGTACCATGACATCAAATGCTTCATCCAAAGAAGGGAATACCCTCCGGGTGCTTCGGAAAATGACAAAAGAACTCTAAGAAGACTTGCAATGGGTTTCTATTTAGATGGAGATATTCTCTACAAAAGAAACCATGACATGGTGTTGTTGAGGTGCGTTGACGCAAAAGAAGCTAAACTGATAATTGAGGAGGTACATGAAGGATCTTTTGGAACACACGCGAGCGGTCATGCAATGGCCAGGAAAATCTTGAGGACTGGCCAATATTGGTTGACAATGGAGGCTGATTGCTTTAATTATGCGAAGAAGTGCCATAAGTGTCAAATATATGATGATAAGGTTCATGCGCCGACTCCTCCTTGAATGTCATGTCGGCACCCTGGCCGTTCTCAATGTGGGGAATGGATGGGATCGGGTCCATCGAACCAAAAGCCTCAAATGGACATCGCTTCATTCTCGTTGCCATCGATTATTTCACCAAGTGGGTTGAGGCTGCATCATATTCCAATGTGACCGGGAATGTCGTGATCAAATTTGTCAAAAGATAGTTAATTTGTCGTTATGGGTTGCTGAGGTGAGATTATCAGCGACAATGCGACCAACTTGAACAACAAGATGATGAAGGAGATGTGCGAAAATTTCAAGATAAAGCATCATAATTCCTCTCCGTACTGCCCAAAGATGAGCAGGGGGGATTGAGGCCGCTAATAAAAATATCAAGAAGATTGTCCAAAAGATGGTGGTGACGTATAAGGATTGGCACGAGATGTTACCTTTTGCTTTACACGGCTATCGTACCTCTATTCGCACCTCGACAGGGGCAACGCCATATTCTTTAGTCTATGGGATGGAGGCAGTGCTCCCGATTGAAGTAGAGATCCCCTCATTAAGAGTACTGAGAGAAGCAGAATTAGAAGAAGCTGAGTGGGTCCAGGATCGACTAGACCAATTGAACCTCATTGAAGAGAAGAGATTAGGGGCATTGTGTCATGGTCAATTATACCAGAGAAGGTTGATGAGGGCTTATGAGAAGAAGGTACGCCCGTGGCAGTTTCGGGAGGGTGACCTGGTGCTTAAAAAGATTCTACCAATCTAAAAGGATCATCGAGGGAAATGGACCCCGAACTACGACAGACCTTACGTAGTGAAAAAGGCATTCTCGGGGGGGGCTTTAATTCTCACTAGGATGGATGGGGAAGATCTCCCACTCCCTGTAAACTCAGATGCAGTCAAAAAGTATTATGCTTGAACACACTTCCCAAGAGGAAGAAGAAAAAAAAAAGAAAAAGTGAAAAATGAAAAAGAAAAGCTCACTAGATTGAAAATCTGAAAAGACAGTCTATGCAAAAGTTAGAGCAACCCGCTAGGCTAAAAACCTGAAAAGGCGGTCTAGGCAAAAGTTAGGGTTCAAAAATAAAAAATATAACAATGGGAGTGTCGTCAAGCCGATGAACTGGGGCAGTCAGTAGGTTGGATGTATGAAACTGGGGCAAACAACATCTCTGAAGCCAATTAATGAGCAGTCAAGATTGTATGAGGGATACTAACATTAGTCATTGAGAGAGACATCACCTGAGGAGATGCGATTCTACTCCGCAATGTTTTGCAATTCATGCTTTGTACATATATTTCAATCCAAATATCACTACAAAAAAAAGGTTGTTTAGCGACCGAAAATAGTGACCGAATTTTTCGGTTGCTATTTGCGACCGAAATGGTGACCGATTGTAGGATCTACATGAAAGACTGATTAGAGTTAATACTGCGACCGAAATAGAGCGTAGCAGGGTTATCAGTCGCTATTTCAGTCGCTAAATAAAGGAACTTAAAAGTCAGAAATTTTATGTCTTCTTAGCGATCGAAATGGCGACCAAATTAAATGCAATGGTTAAATTTTATTTACATTTGCGACCGATATTAATTCAGTCGCTAAACGGCGCGTAAAAAAATTAAAACCGCGCGTGTTAGCGACCGATTTAAAAATCCGTCGCTAAATTTATGAATTCAAAATTCAAATTAACTCATCCCGCGACCGAATGTAGCGACCGATTTTGTATTTAGGTGATTGGTGACCGATTTAGTGACCGATTATTTCGGTCGCCAAATTATAAATCCCTAAAATCGTGAAATATTTCCCTTCTTCCTCATTTCTGCCATCTCTTCCACCCTCACCCCTTTTCTCTCCCTCGCGTCGTCAGGCCGCCAGTCACCATCGCCACCACCGCAGTGCGCACCACCACCACCATCTTCGGTAAGTCTTTGTCCTCCTCCTCCTCTTCTTCCATCTCTTCCTCCCCTCTTCCTCTCCTCTCTTCCTTTCCCCTCTTCCTGCTCTCTTTTTAATTCCCCCCCCCCCCCTCCGTTTCAGTGCTTCGAGCAATACTCCGGCTACCAACACGCAGCCCTCCGGTCACCACGAGCAGAGCTCCTCCTACCCTCTTCTCTCCTCATTTTGTTCATTCCCTGCTCTGCCTTGAGGTAACCATGGACTCTCTATGTATCATTTTTTATTTTGCTTCATTGTTTCATTTCAAAAATTTTGTGGATTGTATGTATTTCATTGCTTTATTGCTTACTACTGAGAAGAGCTACTTGTGTATTTCATGTGAGTTGTGAGTTGTGATGATCATTTGTTTTCATGTGTCATTATTTAATCACTCCTATTAGGATTAGGAAGCTCTCATTGAGAAAGCACGATAAATCTGTTTTTGTAACTTTTTTTTGAATGCATTGAAATATCAAAAGTCAAGACTGTGAGATTAGAATCGATGTTTACTTGAGCCACAGAATGCCATTGCTGCCTGTGAGACTGCGAAACATAAACAGGTTTTGGTTTTTTGTTGATTATTGACGTGTTGTATAATTTAAACTTTAAAGCCTCAAAGCACCCACCTGCATTGGCCGTGAAACTTGAATCCATTAGCATATTTAAGTGATGAGATAAAGATAACAGTGAGAACTAGGATTAGTGTAATCGTACCAATTTAATGTTTCAAATTTAATCGAGAACCCTTCCGGTTTTGCTTCTTGTTGATTTAGCTGTGAAATTACCTTCCATTTCAGCATCTTAGTCTTTGATTTAGATTCAGTTCTGCTTTGTGAAATGCATCTAAATTGGTTAGTGAGGATGTGTGCTATGGATTTTCAATTTGTTTTGTGCTAGGTGTCTACAATTTCAAACATGGATAGTTCATGGCTATAGTTCAAACAAATGACCAAAACCGAGGCGATTGTTTGAAGACCATTCTAGTTTAACATGTCCATGAACAAGATTGTCCCTGTGTTAATGATGTGTTTTCTATTAAATATGGCACTTGTAATTTCCGGTGCTGTTTATCGTTCCATATCTTGGCTGAATTTATGTCTTTGAAGGTTGTTCATTGTTCTCATTATATTGCCTCGGGAATATCTCACAATAGATCTATAGCCTCTGTGATGCATTGTTTACTTACTTGTGAATAATTTCATATTGTATTGTACGTGTATGCGATCCGATTGTATTGTATTTTGATTCGTTTGGAATCCATGAATTTGTTGGTTCTTGTCTGAATATGTTTCAAAAATTTCAAAAGAGGGTTTTAGGGATTTCAAGTTCTTGTTCACTTCTTTGTAAACAAAAAAAAATATTCTTTGTTGGAGTATGAAATGATCTAAAAACATTATTGTAGCCTGTAATTCCAAGAGAGCTTTTCACTTATTTTGAATCGGATTCATTTGGTAATTCTACTTATCTCTTTTCTGTTTGATGATGTAAATTTATTGAAGGCTGGTACTTATATCTGAGCATGTTCATACATTTGGATTGCTACGAAGAATAGTTTATTCTCTTTAAAATAAAAATCTTTCAATAACAATGAATCAATGTAATTAGAATAATTTGATATGTATTTATTGATAACTTGTTTGGAAATGATTATGGAATCATATTTGTATATATTTACATTGTAAGCATTGGAATGAATTGATAAAGTGTTATTAGTTCGTAAATGGCATGACTTTGTTGTTGTTAATATTCATTTACTAATTTAAAGTCCATGAGCTTAAGAAAGTCTCTTCTTGAAGCCAACAAAAGCGAGTCTCTTAGAAAATGAAGGATTAAGTATAGGGTTAGATAAAATGAAGGGCTAGGCACAGTTTGCCAGGCACATGCATGACGTGCCGTCATCATTAAAACATTATTCACATTAGAAAGCAGCTCTGTACACAATATTATGAAAACAACTCTGGTTTTCTACTCATTTGTTTCACTAGGAAATGGAGCTTTCTAGAAATAGTTGTTGATGACCATCCTTACTAGGTTATCTAGGCACTTCCGGTAGGAAAAGTCCTCTCTATGACCATCCTTCAAAACGACGTAAAAGCATCTGCTTTCCTGAAAACTACTATGTTTGCTAATCTGTAAAGTTGCATGTGAAGTTGCATTTCTTTGTTCTATTTTAACATGCTAGTATGCTACATGGATCTTTCCATCTTTTCTTATTATCACTTGATGAAGTTTAGACATATGACTTGTTTTCCTTATCGTTTTATCAGAAAATGGATCCGACTAAATGTTTTGAGACAGTCATCCATATAGACCAGGTACAGTATCTCATCAACTTAAGAATAATGATCGGATTCATGTAATGATGATTAAGGCATAAACTAATCATTTACTAAATTGTTCTTGTGTATTTGCAGGATTTGATTTCAATCCCGCGATCATTCTACTGTCGTTGGGGACAAGAAATACCGCGTGTTGTGACTATTGAAGACAAAAGCGGAAATCTGTTCAATGGGAATATAGTAATCCATGAGGATCGCCCATATTTTGCAACAGATACAAATGGTATCAGGGAGTTGTATTTGTTGTCCACTAGTGCATTGGCAAAGTTTAAGTACCTTGGGGGTTCTCGCTTCTACATGTTCATCCCATTGGAAGATTGATGAGTTTTGATATTTTGATTAGTACTTATTGATTGTGGTGTATTTTTATGTTTTGATCGTTAATTAGTACTTATTAAACTTTTTTTTATAAACAATTATTAAACTTGCGTTAATTAATGTATATGTTTTCTTGATCATGTTGACTATGGTGTTTTGGATCGTTAGTACATCATATTTACGTTTTCTATTTATTCAAAAAAAAAAATTGGTGTATTTTGTTTATATCAGAAATTAAAAATCAATGGGGTAATAGTTGAAAAACAATATTTGGTCGGCAGGATTAAGTTATAGGAAAATTATAAAAAAAATCAAAATTTGCGACCGAAATAGCGACCGAATATCGGTCACCAAATTAGGTGAGCTGAGCATGCGACCAACTATACGGCGACCGAAATATACAATTTTGCGACCGAAATACAAGTTCGGTCGCTAAACATTTAGCCACCAGGGTTTCTGCTACCCCCTTAATTCGGTCGCTAATTCGGTCGCTATACAGTACAGCAACCGAATTATCATGTTTAGTGACCGAAATCTTCGGTCGCTAAATAGGTTTTTTTTGTAGTGTATAATGACATTGACTTCCTTTATTTTATTTCGCTACCTCGGTCCCTTTCTCTTAACTTTTGTCTTTTGTGTGTGTGCATTCATCTTAATAAGTATATACTGAAATGTGAAACAAGTAATCTTAATAAGTATAGAATTCCTTGGAAAGCCTCAAAAGGTCATGGGAGGGCACGATGCTTCCCCTATAAAGGGCACTGAAGAAAGAAAGGAATATTGAATCAACCATCGGGATAATTATCATCAAAGGTGTTTACCATCAGAAAACAAAAGTGCAAGACATCCCTCCCCAAAATATGGGCCTTCTTTGAGTTCATCCTCAAGACTGACTGTGATCGACGCTTTTAAGGGGTCAAGGATCCAATAATGAAAAGGAAACAGCAAAGAAGAAATCATTTATCATCAACCTTTTGCATCGTGCCCAAAATTAATAAGGGTTCTCATCAGCATCATTCTTTCTGTAAATTGAAAACTAGTTATTTGAATTTTCGCATTGTCATTCCATCAGTGAGCAAAATCGACATTCATATATTACATTTGTCTATATGGCCACACAAGCATTTATCTTTCGGTTCGAGCTTCTCACGGGCAATCCACCCCGTAAGCTCATTTACCTTTCAGTTAGAGCTTCTCACGGGCAATCCACCCCGTAAGCCCTTTTATCCTTTTGTTCGAGCTCCTCACGGGCAATCCACCCCGTAAGCTCATTTATCTTTCGGTTTGAGCTCCTCACGGGTAATCCACCCCGTAAGCTCTTTTATCTTTCGATTCGAGCTCCTCACGGGCAATCCACCCCGTAAGCTCTTTTATCTTTCTGTCCGAGCTTCTAACGGGCAATCCACCCCGTAAGCTCTTTATCTTTATTTTTAAGCTCGGCAGACAATCCACCCCGTAGGCTCTTTTACCTTTCCGTCCGAGCTTCTGACGGGCAATCCACCCCGTAAGCTCTTTATCTTTATTTTTAAGCTCGGCAGACAATCCACCCCGTAGGCTCTTTTACCTTTCCGTTCGAGCTTCTGACGGGCAATCCACCCCGTAGGCTCCTTTATCTTCCCGTCCGAGCTTCTGAAGGGGCAATCCACCCCGTAAGCTCATTTATCTTTTTGTTGGAGCTTCGACGGTACCATACCTCGTAAGCCCTTTTCTTGTCAAGCTTCAGCGGATACCCTACTCCGCAAGCATTCTATCTTTTTGTCATCAAGCTTCTGACGGGCAATCCACCCCGTAAGCTCTTTATCTTTCTGTACGAGCTCCCGACGGGCAATCCAACCCGTGAACTCTTTTATCTTTCTATTCAAGCATCTAACAAACAATCCACCCTGCGAGCTTTTTATGTGTAAACCCAATGGGAAATCCAATCCACTGGTCCTTTACAGGAAATCATTTTGTAGTCACGAGTCTTTTTTGTTTGTCAGTGTATCCCGAACAAAATTGGAGTTCACGTCTTTACTCGTTTCTTATAGCGATAATATGTTAACTACGGTTACACAATTTATCTAGTAAGAAAAAAGTAAAGAGGGGCAGCTGTGAACACCTAATTTTGTCCGGGTATTTTCTCTTTTAATTATTTTTTTTAAAAACAAATATATATATATATATATATATATATATATATGTATATAAAACTGCAAAAAAAAACAATTTGTTTTTGTTACAAGATTGTTTTGAGTCCAAGCCCAAGTTAAAAAAATAAAATAAAATAAAATAAAAGTATTTTTTTGAAAGTTAAAGGTTCTGCCAAAGTGCCCATTTTGTTTACACCACCATAGCTCTTCTCAGCACAAGGCTCAAGCAAATAGGCTCCCATTTTTGGGTAGTTTTCAGAACATGGGGAAGAGCATTTTGCCTAGATCAGAGGAGTGGAACACTAAAAATGGAAATGGAGAGATGACTGGAGCATGGTTCAATCTCTGCAACACTCCACAACACCCCATCAATAGTCCCTTTCATCCCCAGCTGGCCTGAAACATTTTGATTCACTGGTTTTTGCTATAAGTTGGACATAACACATTAGAATGGGGGGGGGGGAAAACAGCAAAAAAAAATACTCAATATTCTCCTCTCCAACCTCTAGCAACCATCACTCCCAAATCAAAAACCAACACAAAATACCCAAATACTCTCTGATACCAAAGAAAAAAATCGAAAAAAAAACCTCTTTCTTTCTTTCGTTCGTTCTTTGTTTCTCCTTCCTCCCTGCATTATCTCCTTCCTCTCATTCTTCATCTTCTTCAACAAAACCAACAACAACAAAACACAAAGAAAAAAAAATAGAGAAAATCAGAAGACACACATCTTCTACTCTCTATTCCTTTCCTTCCTTTCCTTAGTTTACAAGTGCAGAACCCTTCCCAACCGTAACTTCCTCCTCCTCCCCCCCCCCCCCCCTCAAATCCGGCGCCACCCCCACTCCATTCCCACAGCCACCACATCCTCCTCATTCCTCAGATCGAGAGCCAGCAGTTGCAGATCCGCGTTTCTGGTTCGTCGTCCACCACGCGGACGCCGCCCCTGTCCACGCCTCCTCCACCGCTCCTCCGTGTGACCACCGTGACCTCCACCACTGGGAGTTGCATACCCACGAGCTTCGCCC
Source organism: Sophora flavescens (assembly GCA_030762895.1). Lineage (NCBI taxonomy): Eukaryota > Viridiplantae > Streptophyta > Magnoliopsida > Fabales > Fabaceae > Sophora > Sophora flavescens. Next base: position 75,591,939 of record CM061070.1, on the reverse strand, counting down.
CTGTCCACGCCTTCTCCGCTGTCCAGCCGCTCCAAATCGTGTCAGAACCACGAGCCGTTGCCGTAGCCCACGCCAGACCCATGCTCCTCGCCACCGTTCCAGCCAACCGCTGCTCTCCGGCGTTCGTACAAGGGTGGGGGGTTAAGGTTCCTCTTTTTGGTTTGTCACTCTCTCTCACTGTAACCTCACATCGTTTCTGTCGTTGGGTTTTTTATCATTCTAATTTGTTTTATATTGTTAGCAAGCAAACCATTATTTCCCCCTTTTACTAAAGAATACGTGTGCTTGTTGCTTCAAATGGCATACCCATATTTTTGAAAGGTGACCGGTGAGAAAGCCTTTTTTATTTTATTTTAATTTATTTTTAAAAAAAAAAGGGAAAAGAAAAAACAAAAGTTATAAAAAATAAAAATAGAATATTTTTTAAATTCATTCAACAATCTACAATGTTGATGTATGATTTTTCTTCCTCAAGTGTTGTATGAATTGTAAGGGTTCATCGTATAGCTTATTATCTTTAACCTGCATGAAGAATGAATCCCCTTTAAAAAAATATTAAATGTTTTTTAATTTATACTTTTAATCAATTTTACCCAATTTATTTTTTTAAAAGAATATCTTTTTTAATTCACGCAACGATCTACAATGTTGATGTATGATTTTTCATCCTCAAGTGTTGTATGAATTGTAAGGGTTCATCGTATAGCTTTGCTATCTTTAACCCTGCGCAAGAGTGAATCCGCTTTAAAAAATATTAAATGTTTTTTAATTTATACTCTTAATCAATTTTACCAAATTTCATTCTTTTAAAAAAAAATCTTTTGAATTCACGCAACAATCTACGACGTTGATGTATGGACTTACTCATCCTCAAGTGTCGTATGAATTGTAGGGGGTTATCGTATAGCACTGTTATCTTGGACTCTATGCAAAAGTGAATTTATTCTAAAAAAAATCCTTTTAAAACAAAAAAACAAAATATTTATCAAAAAATTAAAAATCAACCAACCAATCAAATTCTTTTCAAAAGAACTACGTGACTTTGAGTTTCCCATCGCACCCGGGAATAGGTAGGAGCAAGATAAATCATCTTGTCAAGCCAAAACTAAATTTTCCTTTTTTTTGTCTCTTTTATGTTAAAATAATTAATCAAAATAATTAAACTTTTCTATTTTTAGGGATGCCCTATGGACACGGTGCCATGTTCAGTCCCTTAGATTTGAGGTTACCCAGTGGACTCATGTGTCATGTTCAACCTCATTTAGTCTTTATAAACAATAAATTTAAAAATATAAAATTTAAAAAAAAATTAAAAATTAAAAATTAAAATAATTCTTTCTTGTAAATAATCTTTGGGGTAAAACAAATATTTAAAAGATTATTAAAATGTTTTTTTGCACAATTAACTTGAGGTACCGTTTTTCAAACGGGCGATATGGGGTGCTAATACCTTCCTTACTCGTAACCGACTCCCGGACTCATCTCTCTTTCCCTTTTTTAAGACCCGTTTACCTTTAAATAATTGGGTTTTCTAGGATTTTCCAAATAAAAATTTTAGTGGCGACTCCTCTGTCTTTTGGTCTCCCTTTTTTCGCGACTCCCGGACGGGAAGGTCGCGACAGCACCGTTTAGTAAAACTCATATACAGAAAATCCTTTGTAAAATCATCAATTACTTGAAATCTTTTTCCTGAAAACCTTATGTTTCAAAAAAAATGTCACTTGAGACTACAAAAATAATGTTGTTTTAAGAAAAATACTTTATGTAACCGCTTTTTCAGAACTAATTGAGGTCTAAAGTTTTAAAAGCTATTTAAGCCAATTCTTAAACTTTTCCACTAAAATATTTTTCTAAATTCATAATGAAGTTATTTTCGAAGATTAATTTCATAAAATAACTTTTTTAAAATATTACGGAATTTCTTACGTAAAAATTAGCAGTACAAAAATAATTTCACGATTACGTCCTCACTATGACTCATTGTTTACTTTTATACTGATAAATCATTAAAATAATAATATTTCCCCACATGTCTTATTTTTCCCAAATACTATTTTCCATCAATATTATATTCCAATATTTCACCGTTAAACATTGAATATAATTTATAAAGCTTCTTAAAGCTTTTATCTTTGATTTAATTGGGCACTGACCATTGGCAGACTTTCAGTCAATCAATCACCCAAACAGATAATCCCATACAACACAGTTATAACATGCATCACAGTTATGACCAAATAACTCAATGAATCACATCAAATCACATAACCAATTAGAAAATAAATATTTAAAAAACATAGAACAATCACGATAGATAATTTTACAGGCAACACTAAAATAGCATATGACTATCTAGAACTCCTCAGGCTTCCTCCCTTTACCTCTTGAAGACAAGTGAAAGATCCTCGTCTTAATGCTCACTTTATTTTCAAGATTGCAAACATCTACTCCACCAAGCAAGCATAGCAGTGTTCAACGTCCCAGAGACACAAACCAAGCATGATAACAAACAGACAATTTCACCAAAACAATTTTCATCCGAAAATCTTACAATCAAAAGAAACCATAAATTAAAAGTCTCAATTGCATTAAAATAGAAACAGTTTCATAGTTGAAGTTAAGATGAAAATTTTGGGATTTTAGTGAAATTGGGGAAAATCCAATCCACTTAAAGAATGATGAAATCGATTTAGGGAAACACTAATTTACAGACCCAATTGCATAAAAACAAGTTTTAATGTCAGATTACAACATGAAATCAAGGAGCTAGGGTTAGGGTTTGTAACTGAAATTTGGGGTTTCATGAAATTTAACATGATAAGGTGAGGAATCACTCACCTACAAGAATGCAGTTGAGATGTGATGAACGTGCGGCAGTGGCGGCAGCAATGCGGCGGCAGTGCTCTTGTAACACCCATGAACAAAAACGAAAAGGGATCTCATAGAAGAAAAGAAAGGTGGTTGAACCACCATAGACGGCGGCCAGAAGGCACTACCGTAGTGGCGACATAGGCTCCCCGCGACGGCGACGCGACACAGCAAGGAGGAGCGCGAACCAGAGGAGTGGGGTGAAGTTGGGTCGAGTGACCTTCTCTTCCGCATCGAGTGGCGGCTGAACGACGCTCCCAGAGGCGGCGCACGACTGGATGATGAGAGGAAGAGGAGAAACTTCGAGTTGGAGAGAGGAAGAAGATGAAGTTATGATGAAGGAGAAGAAGAAAGTAGAAGAAAGGAGGGGGATGGAGTATCGGGTCTGATGTAGAAGAGGGGAATAAAATGTTTTTTCATTCATTTCATTATTTTTAATTAGAAATTAGAAATAGGTATAAAATAAATGGTTAAGATTAAATCTAGAAAAATTTAATAATATTGGTCCTTGGATCTAAAAATAATGGGTGATAATTATATACTTTCAAAATTTTAATTACAGTCAACATTGATAGTTGAACTGATCAACTAAGAAAATCAACGATCCAAAATTTAATGTCCGATTAATTTTAAACCAACATATTTTCAAATCTAAAATTAAATAGAGTCAAATAGGAAATTAATTTTCTTTCAATGATTTTATTTAAAATATTTTTCTAAACAAATACTTCTAGTGACAATAACATAATATTATCGTCTAGCAATCGTGCATACACTATAATAAGACGGTATTAACACACTAAAAAAATTAATTTTAAATGAGTAATTGAAATTACTCAAACCAAACCATATAAAAATAAGTAGAAATAAACATCCCGATAATTACTCTATCCAAATAAATAAATTAATCTTATATGTAAAAACTGGGGTGTTACATTACTACCCCTCTTAAAAAAATTTCGTTCTCGGAATTTCGTGACTCAAAACTATACAGGATCTCTCAAACCCAAGATCTTACTCTCACAAGAAAGTATATAGAAGAATTTCATTAATCTAAAAGAATACAATAATATCATGTGCGTAAAAGATTCTTTAATAGGTTCGTGGATGTAAAAAAGCATAGCTAATACATGTTTACAAACATGACTCTAATAAAGTTCTTTCTTTCACAAGAACTTCCAGTGGATTAGGAAATAAAAACAAAAACAGTTCCTAACCACAAAAAGATTCATTCTTAGTACAAAGAGTTTACAACACGACGATTTTTAAAAGGAAAAACAGTCTGGCCAAATCAAAATCAGACTGGATCACATTTACCAAGTAAAAGTGGCTAGACTAAGTTTCATCGAGAAACTTCCATTATCAAAAAGTCATTTGTGTTACAACTCAAGAAATAGTTGTAACAATATATATATTTTTCAATAACGTATGAAAATATCTAGACCAATGGATACTATTAAATCAATCCACTCAAATGTCTAATACACTGAGGGTTATTTAGGAGTGTGAGTACAAATTCTCCTCTGTAATGGCAAGATCTAAGATTTTTCACCTCTTCGAGCCAATACTCGTACTTAGGTAACTTCGTGACAACTCTTCTCATGTAGGATCCGTAACACTTGATGCAGAGGTTCCTCCTTTTCCTCGTGACTCTTAAAGTAGACGAGAACTTCATTGATGAAGATGATGACGAACTTATCAAGAAACAGACAAAAATTCCATTTCATGTAGTCTAACTCGGCTAGCTTCATAGACGATATTCTACACTAAGCGATAGAGATCTGACTGGATCTAAAAACTAGATCAATCAAAAACTCAATATCTTTTGCACACACAAAGCTAGAACATTTTTAGAAAATTCTCCCGAAAAATATTCCACAACAGGTACCTCATTCCAATATTTGACACAATCCCAAAAGGATACACGAACGTGTCAACATGAACACAAGTACCATTTACTAAACATGAGTTCTTACAAGGCCTCAACCTGATTAGAACCTATAAAAACACACATACTTGTGTGTCAACACACATTGTTTCGAAAAGGAAACAATTTAACCAAGAACCAACCAGAGATCACACAACAAAAGCATAACAGACCTATTTCCCAAGGTTCCCGAAAGACTCGACCAGCTCTGATACCACTAATGTAACACCCCCTTGGGCATTACTTCTCAATCAGTGCGGAAATAAATAAAAAATTAATTTGCTGGTTGCTTTCGGAAAATAATTTATATAAGTACATAAACGTCAGAAACCGGGTATAAAATTTTTCCTGCGGTTGCGGTAAAACTTAAACCTATTTTAAAATAATAACATCACATTTTCATCTATCATTGTATAGGTTCTGGTCATGTATATAAAATTTGTCACAACTCAAAACCAAAGCCGTGACCGGTGCACGGGCTCACAGTCCTAGCCTGACAAGTCTATTTATTTTAGAAATGTACTTGAATTAAAAGCTAGAATTTTTACAAAAATTTCAACAGAGTCTCCTCTGTAATTCCAACATCCCAAAATGAAAACACCTGCTGAAATATTTATATTTTCATCCCAGAAGTTTCAGTCATACAAAATACATCAAGATGGTGTTATTCTGAAAATATTTACATCAACAAATTACTATACCTGACCAAAAGGAAAATCTTAGATTTCCATCCAAAAGAAATGCTCTCCGAGCCATAAAAATAAACATTCCATTCAAAATAAAGTCTTTCTGAGTCATACTCATACATACTATCAGAAATCTACAACATCTCAAAAATCTAAGCTTGTCATTCTAAAAGTTATTCATGGGGAAGACTCCCATGATTTTCACCATTATAACTGGCATCTGACATCTGACATTTTCAAGGATTGGGACTAATATCTCCTAGTGAAGCTGGAATCCTCTTTTCATCATCTGTAGTCACGTACCAAGGCACGACACAAGACCACACAAATATAGTGCAAATGTGAGTTACCAATATATGAGTTTTATAAGATAACCACATGCGCGACACACAAGAAAACATATACACATACATTTTGATAACAACATAAGCTCTCATAATAAAGCAAGTAGTTCATCAATGGGTTTCATACCCGATCACCGTCTTTTGAAAACAAATGCATGAACACTTCAACTTTGAATGTCTAACATTTCACTTAATCTCCGGAGATCCCAACACCGTGTAAATGAGCTGATCAAGCTCGATTGCCATGTATATTAGGCACAACGTGGCATGGAATACCATACATAAGAACGTAGCACGGAATACCTTATTTATTAAGGCGCCATACATAATAACATAGCACGAATACCCTATCATTAAGGCATCATACATAAAAACGTGGGCACGTCTGCCAATGAATGCATATAAAACATTTTGTTCTCGTCATTTTTCTTTGTGTTCATTCTTCTTTTGTCGAAGCTCAAGATGGCTTACGACTATTTGTAATTTTCAACGTATTAGATTTCTCAACGTTAACACAGGACACGAAGTCCGAGTGCTTAGTCACAAAACCTTAGACCTTGCAATCAGTCTTAGGTTCGTGGTGATAGAAAACAACATTCAACTTTAACAACGTTCATTACAACGTGAATAGACAATTTTCCATCAATATTATATTCCAATACTATTTTCCCAAATACTATTTTCCATCAATATTATATTCCATCCCACATGTCTTATTTTTCCCAAATACTATTTTCCATCAATATTATATTCCAATATTTCACCGTTAAACATTGAATATAATTTATAAAGCTTCTTAAAGCTTTTATCTTTGATTTAATTGGGCACCGACTATTGCCAGGCTTTCAGTCAATCAATCACCCAAACAGATAATCCCATACAACACAGTTATAACATGCATCACAATTATGACCAAATAACTCGATGAATCACATCAGATCACATAACCAATTAGAAAATAAATAATTAAAAACCACAAAACAATCACGACAGATAATTTTACAGGTAACACTAAAATAGCATATGACTATCTAGAACTCCTCAGGCTTCCTCCCTTTACCTCTTGAAGACAAGTGAAAGATCCTCATCTTAATGCTCACATTAGTTCCAAGAGTGCAAACATCTACTCCACTGCAAAGCAGATAGCCGTGTTCAACGTCCCGAAGACACAAACCAAGCATGATAACAAACAGACAATTTCTCCAAATCAATTTTCATCCAAAAATCATACAATCAAAAGAAACCATAAATTAAAAGTCTCAATTGCATTAAAATAGAAACAATTTCATAGTTGAAGTTAAGATGAAAATTTTGGGATTTTAGTGAAATTGGGGAAAATCCAATCCACTTAAAGAATGATGAAATTGATTTAGGGAAACACTAATTTACAATCCCAATTGCATAAAAACAAGTTTTAATTTCAGATTACAGCATGAAATCAAGGAGCTAGGGTTAGGGTTTGTAACTGAAATTTGGGGTTTCTTGAAATTTAACATGATAAGGTGAGGAATCACTCACCCACAAGGAAGAAGAAGAAGCAAGTGGTGGTGCTGTGATGAACGTACGACGGTGGCGGCAGCAACGCGGCTACAGTGCTCTTGTAACACCCATGAACCAAAACGAAAAGGGATCTCATAGAAGGAAAGAAGGGTGGCCGAACCACCATAGACGGCGGCCAGAAGGTGCTGGCGACAAGGGCTCACCGCGACGGCGATGCAACACAGCAAGGAGGAGCGCGAACCAGAGAAGTGGAGCAAAGTTGGGTCGAGTGGCCTTCTCTTCCGCATCGAGCTGCGGTCGAACGACGCTCCTAGTGGCAGCGCACGACTGGATGATGAGAGGAGGAGGAGAAACTTTCGGTTGGAGAGAGGAAGAAGATGAAGTTATGATGAAGGAGAAGAAGAAAGTAGAAGAAATGAGGGGGGATGAGGTATTGGGTGTGATGTAGAAGAGGGGAATAAAATTCTTTTTCATTCATTTCATTTTTTTAAATTAGAAATTAGAAATAGGTACAAAATAAATGGTTAAGATTAAATCTAGAAAAAAATATATATTGGCCCTTGGATCTAAAAATAATGGGTGATAATTATATACTTTCAAAATTTTAATTAGAGTCGAGATTGATAGTTGAACTGATCAACTAAGAAAATCAACGGTCCAAAATTTAATGTCCGATTAATTTTAAACCAACATATTTTCAAATCTAAAATCAAATAGAGTCAAATAGGAAATTAATTTTCTTTCAACGATATTATTTAAAATATTTTTCTAAACAAATACTACCAGTGACAATAACATAATATTGTTGTCTAGTAATCGCGCATACACTGACATAAGACAGTATTAATGAACTAAAAAAATTAATTTTAAATGAGTAATTAAAATTACTCAAACCAAACCAAACCATATAAAAATAAGTAGAAATAAACATCCAGATAATTACTCAATCCAAATAAAAAAATTAATCATAGGTGTAAAAACTTGGGTGTTATATTTAATCCTTTATCGGTTGAGAAGTCAAAAAAAAAAAAAAACAAGTGGCAAATTCATTGGCACACACATAGTCATGTGGGTGGTGCATTGACTAGTGCAAAAACAGGGTGTATCTTAGCCGGCACCAATATTATAATATATTATTTATAATTTTTATAATTTTTTAAAGTAAATACCTATTGTTCTATTTAAATGTAGAGGCTTATTTGCCTATTTATTTGTGAAGGCATGTTGACCTATTTATCAGTATAGACCTACCGACCTCTTTATAATTAGAGGCTTACACGTAAAGGCCTATGATCTATTTATAGTGAAGATCTATTTAAAGACCTTGTTAAAAATAGGCCTTTAAATATGTTTTCATGCCATACAAGACTTTGAAGTAGGCAAAGTCAAACCTTAAAAATAGACATATATCAGGCTAATGGCCCATACTTGGGCCTTAAAATTGGAACACAGATCAACCTTGTTTATGTCAAGGCCTAGCCTATTCTCACCTCTAGGTATTCTCCATTGGAAAATTTTATAAGAAATTATTATTGGACCCTTTAAAATTGACTTGATTTAACTTAAACTAATTTTCTTGTTTTGCACTAATTAGTGTTTGGGATTTTTTTCTCGCATCTTTTTTCCTCGGGGAATTCTACTTCAGATTTAATTTGACATGGTTGGCATACTTACTTTAGTAATTTGTGGTTTGGCTAAACATCTCAGAATAAGTGTAGCTTGCAGGTTTTTTTTTGATATAGTTTACCCACCATTGCTTTTTTTTTAATTATTGAGTTGGCCCCGGACTATTTGGGATATTTCAAGTAAGACCCTGAACTGAAAAAATTTCTAACTGAATCCTTGAACATATGTAAATTTTTCAATTGGTTCCCTGAGGTAGCAAATCCATTGGGTAAAGGCCCATTCTAGTCCATGACAATTTTTTCGGTACCGATTTTCGTCCCTGAGAAAAAAACTCACCGAATAGTCCCAAGTGTCCGTTAAACTCGTCCATGTCACTTGTGTTGATGCATCTGGTGTGGTACATTTGGTGCATGTGGTCTTTCACTTGCACCATGTAAGGACTAATTTGTCCCATGATAAAAATTGTCAGGGACTAAATTGGGTTACTTTAATAATAATTAAGGACTTTATTGGGTCAATGCATAATTCTTCTCATTGTCTATTTTGCATGCGAAGACTGTTGCGTGAGCACTTTGACACAACGATATATATCAGCATTCTAATGACGTGTTCAAGATGGAGACAAACAGAGGGACTAAAGTCTCCCTCTTTTGTCATTACGGGGGAATAATGGTGACTTTTTTTTTCTTAATGACAAAAAGTGATACCTCAAAAATTGTCAGAGACTAAAATGAGCCTTTAGTCCAAATCCGTTAGTGGTCACTACAACAATTTTCCTTTATGGGAACAGTTAAAAATTGTTGCCTATACTATTAAAATTGTTGCCTAAATGAAAGCAGGGGAATATTTTTTTATAATGTAATTTTTATCAAATTAATGAATTAGTGTCAATTAGGTTTGGAAGGAAGAATAGACTAATAGTGAATTAGAATTATAGATATCTAAGGCAATAGTTGTTAAATGTAATCTTTTATAATTGATAATGTAACAATTAAAAATTGTTCTCATTCAAAGCTGGGGGAACAGTTATTAAGTATTGCAAAATAATTATCATAGTAATATTTTAAAATTGTTCCCTAGTAACATTAAGGGAACATTTCTTCAATATTGTGAAAGAATTGTTGTGTAAACCATGTATTTTATGGCAACAGTCTTAAAATGTTGTTTAATGTACTTCTAGGCAACATTTTATATTTGTTGGAAAAATAAGTGTTGCCGAAAGCCAAAAATGTTGTAGTATGAATTGTGAAATTGAACGAAATATTCGTGATTCCCTCCGAGCTAACACTTATATCAACAATTTATGCATAAGTCTTAATGAACTTTTTGGTCCATGAAAAATAGCTCACTTTTGGTTTTCGTCCCTATCTTTTTTTTGTTTTGCATTATGTACTTCTAACTTTTTCAGTGCATTTGATCCCTATCGTCAAGTTTGATCGAATTTGACCGTTAAATGCTGAGGTGTCTAAGAGGGCTCTAGGTCAGCGATGCCACGTGACAATTTTTTTAAAAATATTTTTAATGTCACGTGGTATTTTTTAAAAAATAAATTTTATTTTAATTTTTTTTTATTTTCGTTTACTTTTTTGAAAAAATAAAATAAAATATTTATTTTTTAGGGTTACCCTTCCTTCCTTCACCCTCACCCTCCCCGTTCACTACCCATGCTTGTGTCATCTTCACCACCCCCACCCTACACCAAGCCAACTCCTCCCATCCAGATCTATCAGACCAATGCTTGACAATAACCCCAAAAATTAGTATCCTAAAAAAAAGATATTGTTAAAAAAATCAAAGGTTAAATTACTTTTTTTCCCCCTAATTTGTTTTAAAATATTTAATTTAGTCTTTTTATTTTAAAAATGTTCAACTCAGTCGTTCATTTATCAAATGTTAAGTAATTTGATCATTTCTGGTAAGTTTGATAGTTAAGTTTAACTCTCGCCGGAAAACACCGTCGGAATTTAGAAAATCAAGGACCAAATTAAATATTTTAAAACAATTGAGAGACCAAATTGATATTTTAAAACACTACAGCGAAGTTTTTCCAGATTTCGCTGTATATTAGACGAGTCAAAACTTAACAAAATAACCAAATTCTTGCGTTTGTGATTGAGGAATCAATTTAAATTTTTTTTAAAAATAGAGAAAGCAAATTGAATTTTTTTTAAAATAAATAAGAGGTCAAAAGAGCAATCACAAAAAAACAAAAACAAAAATCTAATCTAAACTAACCATAAACTACCAAAGCTACTTACTTTGCGACTTCGTGGCAACATGTGGATCGCAGCAATCCTACCGTGCGGATAATTCAGCAACAATCTATGCGGTTCCCAGTTTTCCTCTCTACATTCATCCTTAACAAACACAACACAACACAACCCACTCACACGCCAAACTCAAAGTCTTCACTTTCAGAAGCCGTAGCCAAAGTACCAGAATGTTGGGTAACTGTTGTGTCACATGCAAATATATGGAAACAAAACATTGATTGATTATTGCATATTCCATAGTTTTGGACCAAATTAAGAATACCCAGAAAGTCAAAAAATGATTTTGCATCCTCAACAACAAGCACACCCACTTTTCACCTTCTCCTCTACCTATACGTCCACCCCTCCATTCCATCACCATGTTCAACTTCATCTTGGTTCTCATGTTTTCATACCATTTTCACAAGTGCCAATGATACCCATTTGCAAAGGAAAGCCTCTGAGGAGGAGAAACTGGAGCAAGTGTTTATCTTCATCTCCAACAGCACCAGCTCCTTTGCCACCAGACCCAGATAAGGTTTTCTTGTGTTGTCACTCTTTCTTTGGATTTTGTAATGAATTTGGTTTATGGGAATTGCTATGATACCTTGGTGGATAATAAATTATTGTATGCTCCTAGAATAGATGCTCCATTAAGATTTTCAGTTTCCACCATACTCATGTCAACTTAAATTAATGGGGGAGATCATGCTTCAGGAGCGTGCTATATTTTTTCTCCTATGAATACGGTATCAAGACCAGTTGTTAAGCATTTATTGAATGTTAATTTCATAATAAGTGCTTAAATTCTATTAAAAATAATTAGGGTATGCATGGTAAACAACTTAATTAAGTGCTTATTCAGTAAGTTTTTTTTTTCCAAATAAGCTAAAACAGCTTATTTTCATCCGCATCTCCTATAAGTTTATTGAAATAAGCTGAACAAAGATTGTAGATAATAAGATAATAATCTTTACATAAGATATTTATAAGTTTATTTTCATAAACTATTCTCGTAAGCCTAAATAAGTTCTTCCAAGCATCCCTATAGTCAATGAAATGCTTGATGGGTATCATACTTAAAAAATATAGATGGGTACTGGTCATTCCTTGGTTGATGGTAGCTAGGGTTAAAAAGTTGGAAAAATTGTGTTGGAAGTGCAGCAACAGCAGCAAGCGGACGAAGAAAATGATGGTTTTGTTTCAAAGGGCGAGAATCCTGATCTGCAAACACTTTTTCGAAGGTTCTGGAAGGTGGCAGCTCCTTACTGGAATTCAGATGACAAGGCCCAAGCTAGGTTGCAGCTTGCTGGTGTTTTTGCTCTCACTTTAGCTACCACTGGAATCAGTGTTGGCTTCAATTTTCTGGGGAGAGACTTCTATAATGCACTTGCCAGTAAGTTCATGTGTATAAATGGACATAGCTGCTTTGGGTTATCTTCCATTTATCATCTATTTGGGCATAAATGAGATTTTCTACTGTTTTTGTGTATTTAATTGTTTAGTCTAGTATGAAGTGACAACAAGCGACTGAACTTGTTTAAGTTTATTAATGCAAGACAAGGACCAAGAACAATTTACAAGGCAACTACTTTACTACTTGGGTGGCTTCGCTGGAGGAATCCCGGTGAGCACATTGCTGCATTTTCTTAGGTATAGCTCTGCTTGACTTTGCTTTAGTTCTTTGAATGATGAGTATTGTCATCTGATGCAGCATGTAATTGGAAAGGAACTATTAAAAGAAAACTAAGCCACAGATGAATTGCCTAGATGTGACTGTAGTAGTCACACCCTTTCATGTTTTTGGAACTTATACGTCATAATTATTTCTCTTCCTTTGGTTATTAGAAAGTTCCGTTTCTTAATTGTGTCATAGCCTTTCTTCTAAATCTGTAATTGATCTCAAAATGAAGGAATTCCTGGATTTCATACTGGGTACATGAAAGTTTTATTCCAAAAAAGAAGAGAGAATATAGCATCAAGATCAATTTTCGATAGCAATTTCATAAGGTTTCTTAGTTAAATGTTTTGTTGTATTTGAAGCAGCTATCAACTGATTATATGTAGGCCTGTAAAATAAGTACACTGAAGTTCCATGTCTTTCTCATTTTCTTTTTCTAAAGTTTTAGTATCATGAATGTAAACAAGCTCTATGGATGTCTTGCTGTTATTTTTTTTGTTTCTTGTACGTTATTCCAATCTCCTGCACATGCTTCTAACCTTGTTTACCATTGTGTTGCAGTTTTTTGTATTGAGAGATTATGCTAGAGAAACTCTTTCTTTGAGATGGAGGTCTTGGATGACGCGCTATTACATGGATCGCTATCTTAAGGATCAGACTTTCTATAAAATTCAGTCACAGTCAATCATTGACAATCCAGACCAGCGAATTGTGGATGATCTAAGTTCTTTCACCGGGACTGCCCTTTCTTTTTCGCTGACACTCTTTAATGCTGCTGTAGACTTAATCTCATTCAGTAACATCTTATATGGAATCTATCCTCCTCTATTTATT